>OX465293.1:68982207-69582207 GCA_949987695.1 Merzomyia westermanni
TTTTGTGGAATAATCCACTATAAAAGGGGCAGGGCCATGCTCATTTTAAAAAACTTATATTTTTCGACTTTCTTCGTTCACGGACACTTTGAAAGTGAAATAGAAATGATATAGAGCTTTTGTACGCAAAGTTATTGCCTATTAAATATATCTATTACCCTTTTCAAAATCTTTTGTATAAAAGTGGGCGTGGACCTTAACCGATTTCGCCAATTTTTTTCCGGAACATACCTTGTATTAATATAAACGTGTGTGCTGAATTTCGTTTCGATATCTTATTATTATTTCTAAATTTGACTTAATGAAAAATGTATTTTATGCCTCAATCTCAATGTATTCACCAAATTTTATCCTTATAAGTGTATTATGTACTGAATAATCCCTTTTTTGTATTTTCGAAAATATTCTATATATAAAAAGTGGGCGTGGCTATCATCCGATGTCGCCCATTTTAAAAAGCGCATGAAGATGACTGCCAAAAAACCTGGATACCAAATTTCATTAAGATACCTCAAAAATTTACTCAAGTTATCGTGTTAACAGACGGATGGGCATAGCTTAATCAATTTCTTTTTTCCTACTGAACATTTTGATACATATAGGTCAATATCTATCTCGATTCGTTTATGCCGTTACACACCACCGTTACGCGACTTAAGTTGGTATAATAAAGAGGAAATCAGAGAATGTTGACCGATATATAGAGCACTGGCTCTTTCATTGTTTTTTTGTCCTTACTTATTATCCTTGCCCTTGGATTTTTACTTCCTTAGCCATGATTTTTCCTGCAAAACATTTTTGGTGAACAAAATTTTTATTTTACACGCAGATAAGCTTTAAAGTTTTTAGTAGCGGCTGTTAAATTTTTCCTTGACTTTTCCTTTTTGTTTTTGACAGTGGAGTTATTTATTGTTGGCAATTTTTAGTTGGCGCATGTGGCAATGATGCGACACAAGCGTTCCAGCTCTGACTCTAATGGTATATGTTATACTATATTGCTGGTTGAATTATGTTATGAACGTTTTGTTGTTCTTGTAAAATACAAAATAAACTCAATAAACACCACCCACTCTTCCATCACCCAAATCAGACTTCCATTTTTTATACCTTTCATGAACTTGAAGTTGTATTATAACTTTGGTGTGATTTTTGTAAGCATGAGAAGAAGGAGAGATATACCCACCAATAAGTATACCGAAATGATCAGGGCGATGAGCTGCGTCGATTCCATTGTTGTTGTTGTTCGTCTGTTTGTTTGAATACAAACTAGTCCCTCAGTTTTAGAGATATCTGGCTGAAATTTGGTATGGGGCCGCCATTTTGTAATATATTAATCATTTCTCGAAACCAACAAGATCGAACCAATACAACGCATAGCCCCCCTACAATCGATTGTTCTGCTAAACGGGTGTTTGGCTATGTATCTATCAACTAACGAGGTAAGACCTTTAAACTTTTTACAGTTTGTAATTACATTAAATAAAGATAGGACACTGAAACCCGTGATGCGTTTTCATGAAAGGTATAAAGCCTTCGGCACAGCCGAAGACAGCGCCGTCCTTACTTGTTTTTTTTTTTTCGTCCAATGTTGGCCATGTGTTTTATTTAGCTTCAATTTGTCGCTTCTGTCGCCTGCTCTTCCCACCAACTGTCAGTTGCAAACAACGCATTTTCGGGAGCTTTATTTATCTTCACCCACGCATATCTTTCTTTCTATGCTTAGATTGTGTTATATTGTTAATATCGCTACCGCACAACCCAACCAAAACAATAACAAGAACATTTTGCTAGATTATAAATTGAATAGCCTAAATTTGTTTCATTGTGCGTCCATAATTACCAGATGCTTCACACAAAGGCCACAATTTTCGACCTCAAACTCAATCCCTCGGAAGATTAACAAACACTTGAGTACTTATAAACACTTGAATTTAGGGGCATACATTTGTTTTTATGTGTTTTACAACATAAAAATAAGTTTTCCGTCTGCAATTCGTTTAGTGGATGTGCTAGTTACGTAGTTGAACTCGAAATCAAATTAATTTTTATTTATTTTCTTTTTATTTCACATTTGCGATAAGATCTACTAACCCAAAGTTTCCTCATAAGTTTCTTTGTTATTGTTCCTCTTTTATATGGCGTGTGTGAAACGTGACATAAATGAAATAGTTAATTTTTTTGTTGTAGTGAAAAACTTAATTGTGCCATTAACAGGAATACTTTTCTAGGTTTTCAGTTTAATTCCTGCCTTACTTCCGTGGAGCGTGAAATCTTGTAAATAAACGTTCAAAGTATTGAACCGATCTTTATGAAAATTTCACAATATATACTTGGGTTCACTGGTTACAGCATATGGTGTATATAGTTTTGAAAAAGTGGGCGGTGACGCGCCCCCAGACTATACAAAATTTCAATGCGTCATAATTCTGAACGTATTTGGTCTAAATTCATAATATTTGGATACATGTGTCCTTTAGTCAAGCGGTGCCACGCTCACACATTTTTGGTGTTGTTTGTCCTTCATTCATGTCCAAAATTTAGTGCCGATCTCTGTGAAACGACACAGGCCATATAGGGTTTTGGAAAAGGAAGATATAGAGATAAATGCGAGAGAAGAGTACAATTTGTTAAATGTAGGCAATTCAAATTTAGGCAGGACAATGTCTGCTGTGTCTGCTAGTTTTATATATTTGAATATCAGCACAAGAATTTTAATTTATTTTATTTGTAAAAAGTAAAGTATGAATACATCGAATATTTTTCAAAATGACCAAAAATAAAAAACTATATGCCATTTCCAATTAAATTTTAGAAAACGTTAATGGGATTTTAGAATAGTGAAAAAAACCTTAAAAATCCAAATCGAAAAAAGTCAAAAAAATGAAATTTCGCAGGTTCGAAAATAATTTTTTTTGGTATGCGTAGTGAACTTTTTTTCCTGAGCCCAAAGCCTCGATGGCGCGATATCGGTTAATAAATCGACCCAGTCTAATAGTCAACTAGATTTTAGAAAGCATAAGTTGGTTTTATAATATTAAACTGCATCTTGGAAAACGTAAGTTGGATTTTAGAAAACTTAAGAAGTATTAAATTTATATTTCTAAAATCCAATTGACTCTTGTTAAAATCCAATTGACGCCTCTTGGAATAATCAAATTTATTCACCACTGATTAATGCTACTTTTTTTAAGTTCATTGTAGAGTGCTTTGAATTAAACAGATTCCCCTCCCTAGCTTGTTCGCCTCTATTTTTTGTCTCCCTAGCGTGAGTTACCTTACTAGAAGCCTCTACACGTACTGTCAATCTTCGGGTCTTCATTTGTCACGCCTTCGTTACCTTGTATTCGTTAAATCTATTGATATCTGCTTCACTGCTTGTTGTCGTGATTAGTTCGTATTGCGTACTGATTGTCGATAACTTCGCCAAATTATTATAGTATATCTCCTACGTATCTTCGCAACCGCGGGGAAATTGTAGGGTCTGGGGAAAAAGTTAAATCAACTGAAATAAATGTTTTTTTCCGAAATTTCAACTCGAAAATTCAGACGAAGCTTAAGTCAACTTTTAGTATAAAGGTAAAAAAAAATTCGAGCTAAATTTAGACTACAGACTACAGTCATTATCGTTATGGCCCCTGAATTACACAATGTTTGTGTATTTTTCTTGCTACCGTGGTTGAGACGTTGCTCCATGGCAATGCAGAAGCAAATCCAAAACAAGATTGATTTTTCAAGTATTTTTCTGATTTCCTAAAACTTTGATAGTGTGAAAAAATAGGTTGATTGACTGTATAGACCACAGTATATCTCTATCATTCACAGCTGCTTTCAGAAATTTTGTTTCGGAAAGAACTAAAATTTATGATTTAAGATTTTGTGTGCTTAAACTCCCATATGCAATACATGTTTCACACAATGTGTTCGAGCTTCCTTTTGAAAGATGACATCATTAATTATTTTTGAATATCTCATCTGATGAATCGTACAAGTGAAACCAACGAAAATGCAACGAAAACATGGATTTTTGAAATAACATTAAAATGCTTTGTTTTTTTTTCTTAATTCTGTACAACTATTCGTAGCAACAACTTCGTTGGCCTCAATCTCTGAGACCCTTTTTAAACACTCAGTGAAGCATTAAGCATTTCAATCGCTCAACACTCTCCCAAATGAATATCTCAAAGGAACAACGTGTGACGTATTAAAATTAACCGCGCTGTCAACTGAACAGAAGCAGCATTAAAAATCTTGCATTTGCGCCGCCCATTTTCCACGCCTTCTTGCGTACTCGATGGCTGCTAAAATTTTTGTTTTCTCAAAATTCCACATTTCAGCATTCAAGAAAAACCAATACTAAGTTGTTCCCACACTCAATGGCCTGCTCTAAAGTATTGACTTAGTTCTCACAGTGTCGCAGTGCGTTGTTAAGTAAGAAATTTAGCTCCAAAATAAATAAATTAAAGAAAAAACGACTTTATAGAAAAATTGTTCAATTTTCAATTAATTAAAAGTTTAAATGGCCAGCCGACAAGTGTGTGTAACTGTCACAAATATGTACGTCAAAATGCGGAGGAGAACAGGAATGACAGCACAGCACAACACAACTGTACTCCGGGCGCTTGTCAGTTCAAACAACTTGTTGTGGTTGATAGTTGCTTCATGTTTTTGTTGTTGCTGCTAGTGCTGCCAAAAACCACACACGTTTGCGCTTTCAATATAAAATATTTATAGGTGCTGAACTTTGTTTGTAACCTTCATACAGATACGGACAACTAAATAGCTCCAATGAGCGTTCTCAGATGTTTAATCACCAAATCACCAATGCTGCAAGTTGTGTTCGTTGGATCATTCCTTAGTTTTGGCCGTCTCACAGCAAACCGCGTCAGTCATCTTTTCTTAGCGCCCTTTCTCTCTTGCCAAATAAAGGCGTTGATGCGAATAGCTTCTAGACCGCATCGTCCTAATTACTTTAGCGCGAACTATATTCTTATCTTGGGAAAACTGTTACCGCTCATCCTTAATTTCTTTCAATACTCGCGGTTGGTATTTCGGAACAGACCATAAATATTCTCTCTGTTACACTTCAAGAGTCATCTCATCCGATGTAAGCGTGACCCTTTTTGATCGCGACCTTAGATTTAGATAGTTGATCGGGATACACCTTGCAAATGTCCGGCTGCCTTAGGTCACAGCCAGACCCACTTTTGACTATTTTCCAAGGCCGATCATCAACCTCGGTGTTTTGTATTTCTTCTTGGTTATCCGTGCGGGAGTTGACAACCGGTATCACTGACTATTAATGGATAACCCCTGTAGGTTAGAAGGTTAAAACATGGTCCAGGTAGGACCACTTCTTACAGCGGGCTCAACGAAATCGCTAGCACGGCAGTCAGCCTGGTGCCGGAAAGTGCTTGTACCGGAGCGTACAGGATTCAAAGGACTGCCATTATGAGTATAACCCTATTTGATCCGTCACGTCCCAGGCCAAAATGTGGACCCAATTATTCCTAGACCGTGTTTGTACAATATGAGCATCAAAACAAAGCGGTTGACATTTATGCATCATAACCTGTCTTACGATGTCTCGAACCGTTTCAGAGATATACACCAAGGTAGGTATAGATGGAGATAGAGGTAGAAGAGGTGAGCTGGAGGTACAAGGAAAGGGAAACTCAAAGCTGTAAGAGAAAGGGAAAGGAAAAGGAAAGAGTGACGAAAAGGTAAAGGGAACAAGAAACGGAAGTTAAAGTGCAAGAGGTAGAGGGAGACGTAGTGAAGAATGTAAAAGTCAAACGATTTAATGACCGTCAATTTCAGCACCAAAATATAGAGATCTGGGCACCTTAAAATATATACAGGGTGGCGCAAAAGTAATCGTCCTATCAGAAAATGCTATAAATTTTGCGATTGGCCCCTAAAGTCAGTTCTGTTTTGACATTTGTGTAATAAACACATGCGAAATACACTTTAATAGACAATGTTACGCTACACTGCTCCAGATCGCGGAATATTGCTGACTATTTATTTGACCAATAATCGGTCGGGGCCAAACGGTTACTGTGAATGGTGAGCGCTACAGAGCAATGATCAACGAGTTCTTTTTGCCGCAACTTGATGAATGGGATTGGAAAACATGTGGTTCCAACAAGACGGTGCAACAGCACACACTGCACGTGCCACAACCGATATGCTGAACATCGGAAGCTTACTTTTGCGCCACCTTGTACAAAAAATCAAACAAACAGATCGGAAGAAAATGATCGAAAAATATTGATTAATATGACTTGAATTGATTTATTCTGTTTTTTTTTTCATTTGAATAAAACTAAAAGAATGTAAGAACTAATTTTATTAAATTTTCAACAGATATTCAAGACCACGCAGTCCGGGTTACCCTCCTTATACCATTTTGAAACCGGCTGAATTCGAAAAGCGTTACATTTAATCTTTACATAATTAAAATTGATAACGATGGCTAATTTTCCATTAAAAAACCTTCTTTTGTAATCGTGAATGTTTGAAAATAATTTCAGTTTCCTTTCCCTTTCAAAAAATTTAATTTTGCAGAATTAAGTTTGCCGGGTCAGCTAGAAAACCAATATAAAAAATATATAATCTTATATATAAATAGACAAGATGAATGCAATGTAGAACCGTTTTCTGCTAAACTATAATTCTAAGGTATACAAATTATATATGTACGAGGTGTGTTCAAAAAGTATCGCGAATTTTGTGTTTTTTCAAAAATTTTTTATTTATTCATGAATATCTATTTTGTTCCCTTCAAAGTAATCCCCATGAGATATTATACACTTGTGCCAACGGTTTTTCCAATCTTCGAAGCACTTCAAAAGCTCATTTTTTTGTATCTTGTTCAGCTCCTCCTTCGATGCCGTCTTTATCTCGTCAAGAGAAGCGTAACGTCGTCCTTTCATGGGCCTCTTCAGTTTAGGGAACAAGAAAAAGTCACAGGGGGCCAGATCTGGGGAATACGGTGGCTGCGGCATCATTAGTGTGTTGTTTTTGGCCAAAAAGTCGCGCACAAGCAACGATGCGTGAGCAGGGGCGTTATCGTGGTGCAAAAGCCAATTTTTGTTCTTCCACAAATCCGGGCGTTTCTGGCGGATTGCTCGCGCAAATTGCGCATAACTTGCAGGTAATATTCCTTATTGACCGTTCTTCCCTGTGGCAAGAACTCATGATGCACCACGCCCCTGCAATCGAAGAAAACTGTCAGCAAAACTTTCACATTCGACCGAACTTGGCGCGCTTTTTTCGGTCTTGGTTCGTGCGGCAGCTTCCATTGAGATGATTCAGCTTTGGTTTCCACGTCATAACTATAAACCCACGATTCGTCACCAGTTATGACCCTCTGGAGCAAATTGGGTCGTCGCGGACAGAGTTTAACATCTCATTAGCAATGTTCATGCGATTCTGTTTTTGGTCACAATTGAGCAATTTTGGTAAAAAAATAGGTAAAAATCGAAGACGATCCAAAACACGTGCAAGCAAAGCAGCTGTCAACAATTAACTGAACATTCAAAATGGCCGAGCTTGTCGGCATAAGTGAGAGACATGAGTACCCACATAACGCCACAAAAAATTCGAAATTCGAATATACGTAACCAGCGAAAATTCAAAATTCGCGATACTTTTTGAACACACCTCGTATAGATAGGAAATTTTGAGTTGTACTCTTATCCGTAAATAAAAAAAATGTAAAAAATCATTTTATATAAAAACTTTAAAATAAAAGTCACACCACTACACATTTACTTATTCACACTATAGACACGCTGTGTGTGTGGACTTGCTTTTTGTGTACTATGCTGAATCGTGAGCATGGCCGAGGAGTTGCTTTGTAGGAAAAAATTAAGAGCCGTAGTAGTGTGAGTAGACTTGCCATGCATGTTTTTGTGTTATTCGTGTGGTCGGCTCTCACTGTGAGTGCGAAGAGTTGGTAGTGGACCAATGAAAAATAAGTATTCGCACTACACAGACTCTGTTGTGTCATGCATTTTTGCTTTAGTTGTTATTGTATTGATTACTGGCTACGATGCCCAGTGTCAGCTGCTCTCCTGAGAGCACGAAAAGTTGCTTTGTTGGATACATTAAACAAGCAATGTAAAATATGAGCAAATATGTAAAATTCATTGCTGATACCTACAAACAGGGTTTACAAAAATAAAATAAATGATTACTCATAAAGAGTATTAAACACCGAAGAAAATTAAAGGAAAATAGATGAAAGGAAAAGAAAGGACAGAAAAGGAAAAGGAAAGGAAAGGAAGGAAAGGGAAGGGAATGGAAAGGATGGGAAGGGAAGGAAAATTAAAGGAAAGAATGGAATGGTAAGGAAATTAAAGGAAAGAATGGAATGGTAAGGAAATGAAAGGAAGGGAAGGGAAAGGGAATTAATGTTAGAGGAAAAGAACGACATAGAAAGGAAGAAAAAAAGGCGGATAAAACATTCCTACAGCAAAAAAATAAAATAAAATAAAGTTTATTGGTTGAATTTCAACCACTGGGCGAACTCTAGTATTTTTAAAACCTCAACTCTAGGTTCTAGTTAGTCTTCCAAAGCTGTAGCTATGCTCGTATTTATGTTTGAATATAATAAATTTCGAAATCGCAAGTGCAATTATGGCACATGAAATATGAATCCCTCCTGCCGATCCACAATCCCTTCTTCTCAATAGCATACGAAAAGACAGCCGCTGTGCAATCCACCAAATTCACTTTTGCACACAAATCGAGTAAAGTTGCAGTCACTCGCTGCGGTTACAGCCGACGCTGTCGCCTAGTAAAATATTGTCTATTAGCACAATGCAGCCACTGCCCGACCACAGAATAGTCAAATCTAGTATGTGGCATGTGGCAAGCTGTAATATTCAACTTTTTGCACATCCCACGCACAAAAGCTGTGGCGGCATACGGCCCAAGCGTGCACATTTTAATAGTGCCACCAGCCGCTGCCACCGTTGGCGAAACCAAAAGTATGGAGCGGTCACGAGCACCAGCTCAACATTGTGGCTGCAACAACACAGACATCAGCGAGCATTTAACACATTTTGGTGGCGCCTAAAGTGTTTTTTCAATCAAGTTTGAATGACGAAAACTGCAACCAGACTCATTTGAATATTTGTAAATGCTGACTTGACAATTTACATTTGATTTGATTGAATTAACAGACGCTAATACAAACATTTCTGGCGTTTACACAAACCAATATATGGACTTAAGTATATTAAAATAGCTTGTAAATAATGTGCAATTTATAAAAGAGTTGTCGACGAATGTGTCGCAAACAAATCGTGAATAAAAACGAATGGCGTATGGACAAGTAGTGCCGATGGACAGGTGAATAGACCCCGAGAGTGGAGTTGATTGCACGAAATGTCTGAACACATTAACCAAATCACAACAACATGACATTTACAAAATTAATGTGTTCATAAATTCCACTCGAAATTAAATTGGATTTTAGTAATAATCTTAAGAAAGAGGAGAGCAGAGACTTTCGCAAGCATTTGTGAATAATTTCGCAAAGACAATGGGGTGCTCTCTAAGACTTGCAAGGTGTATGGATTGAACGAAATGTATGCATCCATGCAAGACTGCGAGGATACCCTGCCAAACATTGCAATCGAATGTCATACTAAAAATTATTTTTATTTGGAATTATGGTATGGCGCCGTATTAACCTTTGCAAAGCGAAGAAGGAAAGACAAAAGGGAGAAGAGAGGGAAACGCAAAGTAAAACTCAAAGAGAAACAATAATTAAAGGGAAACGAAACGGATAGCGAAAGGAAAGTCGAGGGAAATTGAAAGTTAAGGGGATAATGAATGACAAACTGAAGAGGAAAGAAAAATTAAAACGGCAAGGTTAACTGAAATGAAAGGGAGAGGAAACTGAAAGATAAAGGGCACTGAAAGGGAAAGAAATACTGAAAGGGAAAATGAGAAGGGAAAGAAATGGAAACTGAAAGATAAAGGGCACTGAAAGGGAATATGAAAGGGGAAGGAATACTGAAAAGGGAAAAGAAAGCTGAAAGGGAAAAGGAGAAGGGAAAGGAAAGGAAATATGAAAGGGAAAATTAAACTGAAAGGGGAAATGAGAAGGGAAAGAAAAGGAAACTGAAACATAAAGGGCACTGAAAGGGAATTAAAAGGGGAAGGAATACTGAAAAGGGAAAAGAAAGCTGAAAGGGAAAAGGAGAAGGGAAAGGAAAGGAAACTGAAAGGAAAAGTAGGAGGAAATGGAACATGAAAGAGAAAAGCAAAGGACAGGGAAAGGGAATTAAAAGTTCAAACGATAGGGAGAACGAGGATGAAGTAGAAAGAGCGTTATGGTAACCAATCGATTTAATGGATGCGGGAGAGAGAGACGATTAGACAAAAAAAAATATTACGAGGAGAGATATGCAAAGATAAGGAGGTACATAGGTTAGAATGCCGTACAGGCAGTTTTTGGGCACTATAAAGTCTGCCGGGCTTGCT
The DNA here is from genome assembly GCA_949987695.1 of Merzomyia westermanni. Lineage (NCBI taxonomy): Eukaryota > Metazoa > Arthropoda > Insecta > Diptera > Tephritidae > Merzomyia > Merzomyia westermanni. Next base: position 68,992,708 of record OX465293.1, read on the forward strand.
AGTATACATACTCGTATACAGCTGTGTTCAATATAATAGTAGTGAAATTAAAATGGATATCGTTCGACGAAATAAAAAAAAAGACAGGTGCTTTTAATAATTTTTATTTAAAATATAGGGGATTCCATAACAGAAACCGCATTAAAAGAAATTTTAAATTTTACACAAAGTTCAGGGAAGTTAATTGACCTTTTAAAAATTTACAACAAAATTTCAATATTGTTGGGAAGAATTTTTAGAAACTTTTTGAGTACGCAGTTTTATAGATCATTCAATTTTAGCACAATAATGTGCAACTTAGAATTAGTTCGAAATTTCCCCTGAATTAAAAAATTTTTTTTTGTCAAGGATGTTGGGTAGTTTTTCCATACGAAATTGATTTTTCTTCATGCGTTGTATGAAAGAAGTCACGCAACACCCTTGACAAAAAAAATTCTAAAAATTCAGGGGAAATTTTTGAGCCAGTTCCAAATTGCTTAATGTTATACTAAAATTGATTGGTCTACAAAACTGCGTCCTCAAAAATTATCTAGAAATTCTTCTAAAAAATTCGTAGATTTTGATGGCCAGTGTTTAGTTTAATTAACTTTCCTGAACTTTGCGTATACTTTGGAACTTCCTTTTATATAGTTTCTGTTATGGAATTGCTGTATTTTAAATGAAAATTATTAAAATCACTGCTTTTTGTTTCGTCGAACGATATGCATTGTAATTTCACTACTATTATATTGCACCCAGCTGTACATTATCTCGGTTGTAGGTATCCCAAAAAAATCTTAACTTATACCCAGTCAACTCCGTCTTCCCGTTATAAATTTTTTGGATTTAACTTCTGAAAAGCATATACACCTGTGGCTTAGTACCACCAATTGCTCCATAAGGTTTGGTACGATCCTTTCGAAACCTAAGAATGATTCATACGACAGCGGTACTAATTGGCACTCTACTACCTAGGTGGTGACATCGGCCGGCACGTGGCAAAGCCTGTCATCTATATTATCTTTTCCATACTGGCTTCAATTAGAATTACTAAGATGCCAAGTCATCCTTCACCTGGTTTTTACAACTCATTCGCAGCCTTCACCTTTCTATGCTGCCGAATCAGGCTGTCGATAGCAAAACTTTCCGAAAGGTCTTTAACCATTCGCGTGACACGAACTACTCAGCGAAGACGTCGTCTTTAGTATCGTTTGGCAGGGTCAGCTTGACTTTTAATTTTGTGGAATGTACCAATCATATTTCGCATGTCGTCATAGTTGGGTGGCGGCAGGTATATCCCATTGTAAGGAGTGCCTACATTGAGTTCATCATCTCTCAGCTGGATTTTTGGGCATTATTCGATCAGCCAGCATCATAAGATATTTTCCAAGCCTCACTTATATGGAGCGTGGCTCCCGTATGCGGCTTGACCGGATGTGTCGCGCCAATGTGTCAGTTGTTATTGTAGGCTTGCTGTAGCCCTATCGGCGTTAAACTTTCCTACAATGCTGTATATCTTGGCTTCCACAGGATGGTGATCGACATTGAATAGCTGCGACTGGATGCTTAGTGTGGATGCTGAATGTTCTTACTGTACGACGAAAGACCTTGTTATGTTCACCTTGGCGTTAAGTCACCAAACAAGGTTTTGATGTCTTAGAATTAGACGGTAGCTGGGAATTGTTATACCGAAGATCGCTATTTTATACATTTCTTGGATATCCATAAGAAACACTATTTGTCGTAATACTTATCCAACGCTTATCTCTATGTTTGCAAATATAACTGAGTGTGATTGAAACTTTTACTTTTATTATCTACTCTCACTAATTAAGTCTTGGAATTAACGATAAAGCATTATGTTTAGTGCGAGACGCCGTCCGCGAGGAAACAATTCACATCGTTGTATCGCTAAACGAGGGTTACACCAAAGTTGTTGGCACTAGCTCTAATAACCATTCCAAATCGGGGCAATTCAATGCGTGACAGGTCGCATCAATGGCTTGTTTCACATGTTAGTTTGGGCTTCTTTTTTATTGGACTCTAGATTACTGATCCGGACGCTTGATTCAGTCTTAAGTACCGACCGCTGGAATTCTAAATACAATTTTTAACTCTCGATTCGGCGCATCTCGAACTGTTTATATTATGTACCACAGGCCTGATGCCTCTTAGCGCAGTGTCAGGTCAACAACCCAATCACTTCTTGGACTATGACCTGTCAAGTGGTAAATGTCATTGGCCATACAAGTTTCTCCCGAAGGTTTAGGGGAGTGCTAGCTAGGTGGGCAGTCCGTTGGATCCGGTACATTCTGGTACTAGCACCTTATGGTATTACTAGGCTGTTGAGGCGAACCTTATCGAATATTGGTCACCTCTTACGCGTATATTCTAAGCCTACCAACCCACTGGGTTTTTTAAAGCTGATCGTTGGGGTCACCTGACGAACGTACATTAGTCACTGGTTTTATGGGTTCATTCCAGTTACTTAGTGAAGCCAGTGTTGTCTAGTCGGCAAATTCTAACAACATCCCTCGTACGAGGTGTGTTCAAAAAGTATCGCGAATTTTGTGTTTTTTCAAAAATTATTTATTTATTCATGAATATCTATTTTGTCCCCTTCAAAGTAATCCCCATGAGATATTATACACTTGTGCCAACGGTTTTTCCAATCTTCGAAGCACTTCAAAAAATCATTTTTTTGTATCTTGTTCAGCTCCTCCTTCGCTGCCGTCTTTATCTCGTCAAGAGAAGCGTAACGTCGTCCTTTCATGGGCCTCCTCAGTTTAGGGAACAAGAAAAAGTCACAGGGGGCCAGATCTGGGGAATACGGTGGCTGCGGCATCATTAGTGTGTTGTTTTTGGCCAAAAAGTCGCGCACAAGCAACGATGCGTGAGCAGGGGCGTTATCGTGGTGCAAAAGCCAATTTTTGTTCTTCCACAAATCCGGGCGTTTCTGGCGGATTGCTTCGCGCAAATTGCGCATAACTTGCAGGTAATATTCCTTATTGACCGTTCTTCCCTGTGGCAAGACCTCATGATGCACCACGCCCCTGCAATCGAAGAAAACTGTCAGCAAAACTTTCACATTCGACCGAACTTGGCCCGGCTTTTTCGGTCTTGGTTCGTGCGGCAGCTTCCATTGAGATGATTGAGCTTTGGTTTCCACGTCATAACCATAAACCCACGATTCGTCACCAGTTATGACCCTCTGGAGAAAATTTGGGTCGTCGCGGACAGAGTTTAACATCTCATTAGCAATGTTCATGCGATGCTGTTTTTGGTCACAATTGAGCAATTTTGGTAAAAAAATAGGTAAAAATCGAAGACGATCCAAAACACGTGCAAGCAAAGCAGCTGTCAACAATTAACTGAACATTCAAAATGGCCGAGCTTGTCGGCATAAGTGAGAGACATGAGTACCAACATAACGCCACAAAAAATTCGAAATTCGAATATACGTAACCAGCGAAAATTCTAAGTTCGCGATACTTTTTGAACACACCTCGTATGTGGTCATGTTTTGTTGCCTTGGATGCGTCCACAATCAATCGCCAGCTGTTATTTATTGCATCTGTAACTACTTTCATTTATTTTGTTTCTGAAACGAATGGGCGGCTATTTCATGTTCCTCTTTCATTTATTAGAGCTCTGGAACAAATTAATTTCAGTCTCCAGAGCCACTAAAAACGAAGCACGCCACAATAATGAAAATGGATGGGCGATAGAAAGAGTAGCAATTGCAATAGAGCAGCCGGCCTGCAAAATTGTTTTGATGAGCATGTGTGGGTGGATATTTGTGGAGCGTGTTCCGCATGCATTTTGCGGCCAAATTACATAAACACATTCAACACACACGCGACTGTTTGAGGCTAAGTCATTTTCAATTGAAATTAATGTTTTACGATTCCTTTCTTGAACCACAGTGTTGGCGCGTATGAGGTCAGCTTGCGCTTTGTGCTTGTCTAGCGTTTGCTGGTTTCGTTTAGATAATGACAAAACTTTGAGTTTCCCTTTCACTGTGCGCTGCTTAGTCTAGTTAAAAGAAATTATACGTCATAAAGCTGAAACGGGCTATTGAAGCCTTACAGTAACATACACTTGCGATTAATGAAGCTCAGTGAGTAATCATGGCGGGCGCGTTAATTGTGACCTCATCTCATTTTCAGCAAAGTATTTACAAGTTAGATTTTCCCTCATCCCAGTTTTTCCTCTTCGAACTTTCGCACTTGGACAGTCATTGGAGCATTTAATGCGCGAGTTCACAGAGCTGCCATGCTTGTCGTAAATGAACTGGGACAACTGAACTACGGATGAGGTGGAGACAGATTATTTAATTAAGAGCTGGTGTAGAAACGTCGCAGAAGCGGGGCTAAAAAGAAATAGAAGAACCGTGTCAATATAGTTGTAATAAAATTTGCTCACTTTAATGACGGCACAACGAAGGGAGGCGAAAGCGGGTTGCGCTAGAATGAAGCATTAATGCTAAGATATAAAATAGATAGTATTGCGACTAGCAGGAGAGCAGCTCCAATTTAGCTGGGCCTAATCTGCGCTCGCCTAGTTAAATGTGTCAAGTAAACCTTTGTGTCATTACTAAAGTGGTGTCAGCAATTTACAATTCAGCTACATTTCATTCTCACCTCCAAGCAACAACCAAACTATTAACGAGCTCAAGCGCTGCTGTGTGTGTTGCCTTGGTGCTGTGCGAATGGGTGGAAAATTGCAGAAAAAATTTAAGCACGTTAACTTCTCCTCAATGTTCAGCCGTAACCGCCATACAATCCTACCAACTATCGAACCAAGCAATTAAAAATGAATTCTCAGACCGAAGAAATAAAAAGTGTAAGCACTTACACACTGAACCGCAAAATACAGAAGATCCAATTTCATTATCTCATGCTGTGCTAAGCGTCGTTGAGCGCTGATATAGAAACCAACAATCGAACACGACGACCATAAAAATGATTCAAATGCATTTTCTTGCAGTTCACTTTAGACATGTGGCGTGCATCCAACTGCAAATAAGTGCAGCTTCATCAATGATGACAACAACCATGGTTGCACAGCACAACTTTAATAGCTAGTTTTTGGACGCCTTTAAGAAGACACAATTCAATTATTGATCGATCAATATTAATTACTTCACACAGCATAGTGAACTCTTTGTTGGCAGACTGAAAGGCGCGACAAGAAGTGACAAGAAGGCTGTAGAGGCCAGTGTTGCAGCTGGTGGGAGGCACGTTCTTGCATGTACATATTTAAGTACGAGAATAGCTCTTTGGGTGAATTAGCATGTTTTCTGTTATCCGACTTCGGTGGAGTGTACGTTTCTTTCGTTTTCGTTTCCGTAAAATTTTTTTTTTCCTTAGAATGCTGCCTTACTATAACTAAGGTTAACGTTCTATCTTAAAATTCTGGAACAATTTTGTTAGTTTGACGAGCTTAAGACCAGTTAAGAATTTTTATTCAATACTAGTAAACCCCGCTCGCTTCGCAGCGTCTCAGCACTAATAGTAGACTGAGTCCGATTTTAATCATTATAGTATTTTAAGTAAGAGGTCGTAGGTCGTACGAGTACAATAATCTTTTTACGCTTTGGCCTGAGGTCATTGCATTTTTCTGAAACGATTCCTTCATATAAAGAAAGATGTGCCCTCATAAGCCTTCAATCACTTCAAAGCAAAAGAAACATTCTTTCGCTCAGTTTTGTCTTCGACATTTTTTTAGCGGTGGGATTGATTCACCATGCCTCCTTGAGAGCATCTGTTTCCATATCCCTCCAAAATTGATATGTTTTATACTGATTGTGCCTGGACCTTCTATGTATCTAATGCCCCTACTTTTCGAGCAATGAAGGAGTTTAATATTATTTCAACTTCTTTAGACTTTGACTTTTCTTCGCCTAGGACCGTCTTTAAATCTTTAAGTTTTTGATAAGTACATATTTACTTAGTCTGTAAGAACGTTGTAATCTAGACTATCGTCGTAGTAAATAAATAAACGAATATAGTATACAGTGTAATTTGTTTAGGAAAAAAAAACTATGCTACAAGTCTTAAATTTAATTCACAAAATGCCGTTTTATGTTGTGAAAAATATTGAGTTTCGTGTCCTCTAGGTCATGTTGTTCCAATTTGTCCTTACGAACCAAGTGTTGATCTCTTCCTGCTGGAACTTTGATTGACCTTCGAATAAATATTACAAAAACTTACGATGGTTTTGTTTCTTCTCCTTTTCTTTTTTTATGGCTCTCTCTCTCTCTCTCCTTCATCCTTTCCAATGCCATTCTCTTCACCCTTCCAATAAGGATTAATACCGCCTTGAGTTTTCTTCCGAAAAAGTTGTTATTAGATGTGTTCTGAATCAAATTCATAAAGCAGTCTTATTTCTAAGAACAAAATGCTAATGTAATACTGACTACTACGCCACTGACATTCACACTAATAGACAAACATTCAAACATATTTACACAGTATATTTGTAATATTGCAGTTACTTTGTTGATGCTCCAAAACCTTCAAATATTTGATGAGGTGTATATGTATTGAAGGGGCGGGGGCTGGGGTAGTTTGGTGAAATGCTTGTCTTTCGGTTGCTTCGTGTGGTAAATGACAAACTACAATGAAGTCGAAAGATCAGAATGGCTTCAATTTGTTTGCATTCTGTGAACAAACATTTATACATATTCAGAAGATTGTTGTTGCCCTTTGTGCCCTCAAAATGCCTAAAATTCATATTTAAAGCATCATCCAGACTGTTTTTGGGGTTGCATCTTTGCTCGTCGTATGTACTTACTTTGACGTTGGAGTTACCTAAGTGATTGCGTGTGCATTTGGGTCCGTCTATGCAACAGCTGTAGACATCAGTGCTATTGTTGTTATGTAGTTGTGAGTTGTTGTTATTGGTACTGTTGCGGTTGTCAATGCTTTTGTTAATCTTATTGTTTTATTTTCGTTGTCACTTTTGTGTTTGGCGTTGATGATGTTCATGCCGTTGCTAAAGCTGGAGCTATTGTTGATAATGACAAATCTTTCGAAATATGTTTTTTATGTGTTGGGGTCACATTCTCTGTATTTGTTAAATTACGAATTTACTTAAATATGAACCGAAATTCAATTTAACAAATTGTTATAAAATCATATGATGAATAGAGACGTTGACCGACGACTTCTTAACGATTCAAACCAAGTAGGACACATAAACTGCAGGTTATCGAAGATAATATGCCCATCAAAGGCATCGGTTGTCTTATATCTTGCTCTCGTGAGCTTCTTTGTGTAGTATTTGGAACTCATAGCCGGGAAGCATATTTAGAAAATATCTTAGCGGTGTCATGCAAGCCTAACATCGAACTACTCTAGCGTTGTTTTTTTTTGTTGTTTGTAGCGACAAAAACACTCCCCGCAGGTTTTGGGGAGTGTTGTCGAAAGTGACAGTCTTTTGCCGGATATGAACCCGGTACGCTTCGCTACTCTCTTGCGGTACTGCCCGACTGTCGTGGTTGCGATTTGGTGTGACCAGTGCAACCTTCTAGGTCATGTCATCCCTCCTTTCGTAAGGAACTAGAAGATGGGTAATGTGAGATGAGACGCAATATCCCTAGATCAACCATCGAGTTGCACGTCATAACCTTTGTCCATATTAGTCGCCTCTTACGACCGGTATGCCTACTTTGGGCATACTCTAAACCCCTAACCCGCAGGGAGGCTACTCCAGCGTCACTCGTTATATCTCTGTCCCAGCGGAACATATGGAAAGCTGAGTGGCCAATTCGAAAAATGTGCTTGATATGCGGATAACGAAATTCTAGTTCTTCACTGACATTAAGGAGTCGCTCTTAAATGTCCCAAAACTAATACAAGGAATAAATCCGATTTAAAATAATGGCTCTTTTCTGTTTTGAGAAGTATTTTGGTTTGGGTCCTGCTTTCGTTCTTCAAAATTAATGCCAGTTTAGTTCTGGTTTCAGCTTCTGGTTTGAAAAGCATTTCTGTTCCGGTTTTGATTTTGTTCCATTGAATATGGTGTTAGTTGATATTCTTCTACATGGTATTGCCTTGCTATACCCACTATGGGTACAAGCCTACTAGCATCGCTTAAGTCATCTGGTATAATCACCACTTCCTAACGACCGCGGGAGAATTTTCTTACAAACATATGTGGAATTGAAAGGGGATGATACTTGATGGCCTAATCTGCGACCTGTAGGCAATAATCCTGGGGTAATAGATCGCTGCAAAGTGACCACAGCGGTGGTCACAGCCTTTAAGAAAATAGAGGTGGTCTGTTCATGGAAAGTTAAGTTGATGATTGGTACTTCGGCAGGCTATTGTACTTGCAAGTTCTATGTAAAAAAACAAGAAAGAATAAGGCTTCTGAAAGACTAAAACAAATTCGAGCCAGCTTATTTAGGAACTAGAGATATTGTTGGCTTTTATAAAATGAGACAAATCCAGGATGATATTGCAGCTCATTATTTAATTTTACTTTACACTTTTGAAATCGATTCCTGTAGTTAGAGCAGTTTCGTTCGTAAGGGCTTCGATTTTGAAAAATAGGACGAACCACTAGAAATTGAGTAATATCAAATAACTTATGATTTTGTAGAACTCCACAGGGTTTGTAAATATGATTTCTCACCTTTGTGTCTTGAGAACATTAAATTTACATCCTAGTTTTATTTTAAAATCATGTTTGTTTTTGAATTTCTTGCATTCAAATCGGAAGTAGAAACCATACTGTTTACTGTTATGTTATAAATAGAAGCCCTATTTATAAACATCTAGTAAAATCTTCACCCCAATAAGGAAAACTTTCATTTCCACTCATAATCTTAACAAAATAAATATATCATTTTTAGATTTGCCCGCTTAAGGGAAAACATTTGTCATCATCTCACGTCAAAATGTCGCTAGCACTTAAGATTACAATATTTCAGTGTCAGTATACAAGAGATTTTCCACTTAAACAGATCTCATTATTTTCAGTTTCAAAATAGTTCATCATCTCTCGCGAGGAGTTTCTAATATGATCGTCCAATTTACTTCTGGATTCTTTCCTTTTTGTAAATATGCTTACAGCTAAGTAGCTGCATGCACTCTGCTGTAGGCGGCAGCCCCATCTAGGGCCATCATCGAATGAGCCACTTCATGCCATCATTATCAACATTAATCTGATTGTGAATGCACGCGAGTCCCTAGTTTGCCTACAATCACTGAAATTCTCGCTTTCAATTGTTGCTTCCGTCCGATTACTGAGCTTTTGTACTCGTATGTAGATGCATTTGTACTTACTTATAGGCATAATGCTACTTGTACTTCCACTTACTCGTATGTCGGCTTATTTCTTGCTTTCTTTTTGCATCATCGAGTTTGTTTCTTTTCGCAATCGTATCTCAAGTGGTTCTAGTATGTAGTAAAAGAGTGGCCTCATCTTGCTCAACATGTGTTCGAAGCTGATTCGAGTATACTGTTAAAAGCAAAATGTATATTTTCAAGTCGCTCTGTTCTTTTATCAGCTTTGTCCGTCTGTTCCCCGTCCGTCCTTGTCTCTTGGTCTACTTGATTGTTTTTACTTCAAGTACGTTTTTGTAAAATCTTATTTTTTATTTGTTTTATTTTTCGCTAGGCTTAAATGTATGTCTTGTTGTTGCTGTTATTGTTCTTTTGTTGGCATTTCAATTTTTCTCATCGTTAACAAGTACTCTTCCATAAATGTAGGCACATATATGATGCCTAGCTACGTTTGCAGACTGGACTTTGCTTTAATTTAGTTCACTTTAAATTAAATCAATTAAAAATTTATGTTTTGTGCTGTTAGCCTTTTGTTGTTGTTATTTTTGTCGACAATTTGGATTGATATTAATTTGGAACAATTAAGACTTCAGTTAAACTAGTTTTAGTGCAGCTGAGCTGGGTACATTTTTTGAATTCCGTGTAACTTACGTGGTGCATATGAGTTTCGTCTCAGAAGCCACCTAAACGCCATTTCTGTTCCTATAAAGGTCCCAAAAACATTAAGATATTTGGTTCTCCTGAATGTGAGAAATTCCACTTCTAGTCAAAGTATCTAAATTTTGTTTCAGCTAAAGTAACTCAGGTCTAGATCCTGCAAAAAGAGTAATGCTTACAGAAAAAGCATTTTATTTTATTCGGGTACTCCCTCTATTCTTGCTTCACACGAAATGTGTTGAAATATTTTTAGATATTTTTAGAAACCGCTAACTACTAATTCATATCGGATATGTGCTGTCTGAGGTGTATATCAGAAGAGTTAAGTTTCTAAATGTGAGAATATTCCCTAGAGGAATTAAAACACACCTGTGACAAATAACGCCGGATGGCTCTAAGCTTACCTCTCTGAACTTGACAAGACAACTTTTACGTAGCAATAAATTAACTATTAGGTAATTTGCCGTTAATTATCCGTATATTTTAAAAAATATCGTTCATGTGAAATTAACGGGGCAAACTCCAAAAAACTCGTTCAGAGAAAAATTACGAAAATAATTCTTGCACAGGAATTTGCCGTAAATTATCCGTAATGGAGTGGCATATTTCAGTGCAAGAACTATTTTCCTAACTGGTCTCTAAATTACTCTTCGAAAAGAAGGTATATTAACTCTAGTCGCATAACGGCAGTACGTAACGGCATAAACGGATCGAGATAGTTATAGACTTATGTATTTCAAAATGTTCAGGACGAAAAGAGAAATTGATTAAGCCATGTCCGTCCGTCCGTCTGTGAACACGATAACTTGAGTAAATTTTGAGATATCTTAATGAAATTTGGTATGCGGGTTCCTTGGCACTCATCTCCGAGCGCTATTTCAAATGGGCGAACTCGGACGATAGCCACGCCCACTTTTTATATATAGAATATTTTCGAATACACAAAAAAAGTGATTACTCAGTACAGAATATACCTATAAGGATAAAATTTGGTGACTACATTGAGATTGAGGCATAAAATAAATTTTTCAAGAAATTTTTGAAAATGGGCTTGGCACCGCCCACTTTTGATTAAGTCAAATTTAGAAATAATATTAACCATAAATCAAAAACCGTTCAAGATATCGAAACGAAATTCAGCATGCAGGTTTCCAGGTATACAAGGAATGTTCCAGGAAAAAATGGGTGGGATCGGTTAAGGTCTACGCCCACTTTTATATGAAAGATTTTGAAGAGGATCGCAGATATATTAAATAGGCAATAACTTTGCGTAAAATAGGCTTACATCATTTATATTTTACTTTTAAAATTTCCGTAAACAAAGAAATCCAAAAACTTAAAATTTTCGAAAATGGGCGTGGCCCGCTGCTTTTATAGTGGACTATTCCACAAAACGAAATTTGGTGATAATGTTCTGAAGAAAATTTTTTTGTAAAATTTAAAAATCGATATTTCTACAACTAACCAAGTTATATCAATCAGATTTTGCACACATAATTAGCTTTTTAAGAAAAACTCGGCCGCAAAAAAAAGTTCACTAAAATGATCAGCACGATGAGCGCAGTCGATTTAGCTATGCCCGTCTCTCCGTCCGACTGTCTGTCTGTCCATCTGTCTATTTGAACGCAAAATAGCCTCTCAGTTTTACAAAAGAATTCTGAAATTCGTTGTTTGCTTTCGCCATTTTATAATATACTAGCAAACCCGGTATACGTTGTTTTGACGTTTTGATACATAGAACACGTCTATATATAAAATGTCATTAACTTGAACCAAATAAACTCCTAACTATACCGAACTGCAGCTTTATATAACCTGGGGGCTTTTCCAAAAGCTATATACAGACTGTGCGGTGCCCAGCGAACTCCTGAACCTATCGTGAAAGTTCAAGACAAAAAAAAACACAAAACATGTGGGCGTGGCACCGCCCACTTTTGAAAAATTATGTAGATATTGACCAAGTGACACATATATCCAAAATTCAATATAAAGTTTAGAGCTACGATTAGATAAATGCGAATTTCTCCAATCAGAAATTTCCTACTTGGGTTATTCGTTAACAGGTGATGGTGTAAAGGCTGACAAAAAAGGGTTGAAGGCAGTGGAAAATCTTGCTATTCCAACAAAAGTACAGGAGGTACACAGTTTTTTAGGACTCTGTTCATAATTCCGTAGATTTATACGAGATTTTTCCATAATAGCTAAACCACTTTACGACCTACTAAGAAAAGATGAAAAATTTCAGTTCGGTCAAAAAGAGGTGGAAACTTTCGATACACTGAAAAAGAAATTATTAGAAGCACCACTGCTTGCAATATATGACCCTCACGATGTTACAGAGTTGCATTGTGACGCAAGCTCGATAGGATTCGGAGCAATTTTGTTTCAAAAGAAAAAAGACAAAAAACTCCACCCAATTTTTTACTTTTCCAAACGTACCACGGACCTAGAATCGAGATATCATAGTTTTGAGTTAGAAACGCTGGCAATAATTTATGCATTAAAGGGTTTAGAGTTTATTTGCAAGGCATAAAGTTTAAAATTAAATTATGACTACGAATTAGAACATAGAGCCGGAAAAAGAATGCAACACGTTGATGCGTTGAGCAGAATAAATAATGTTTTAACTATTCATACAAACACACTCGAAGATAATTTAATTATATGCCAGGATAGAGATGAAAATGTAAATAACAGCAGAAAAAGATTAGAAACCGCAGAAAATAGCCATTATGAAATGAGGAATGGTGTTGTATATAAAAAAAAAGGATGGGAATTTATATTTTTATGTCCCACAGTCGATGGAAGAACATGTTCTGTATAAATACCACGACGAACTAGGGCACGTAGGAGGTGATAAGGGAGTAGAAACAATTAGCAAAAGTTATTGGTTCCCTAATATAAGAAAGAAAGCCACTAGACATGTCGAAATTTGTTTAAAATGTATAGCGTTCTCCACTAAACATGGGAAAAGGAGGGACTTCTCAATATGACCCCTAAAGGAAATAGGCCGTTCGAAATGGTACACATTGACCACTACGGGCCAATTCATAGTGGTAATACAAAGTTCAAACATATACTAGTAATAATAGATGCATGCACTAAGTTCGTTCGACTATATCCAGCTAAAACCACTGTGTCAAAAGAAGCGATAGTGTCTTTAAAAGACTACTTCCGAGCATGCAGTAGACCGAATTATTTAATATCTGACCGAGGAACTTGTTTCACCTCACGGGAGTTCGAGGAGTTTCTAGAACTCCATAACGTCCAGCATGTTAAAATTGCAACTAACTCTCCACAAGCCAATGGTCAAGCCGAGATCGTTAACAAAACCCTGGGTCCGATGTTAGCAAAAATGGTTGATTCGGGGAAGGACTCTGGTTGGAAAACAGAGTTGGAGTGTATCGAATATGCAATGAACAATACACTGCATAAAGCTATCAAGGAGCATCCTGGCGTAATGCTTTTTGGAGTAAGGCAAAAAGGAAAAATAGTGGATACACTGAAAGAAAATTTTTTAGATTTAATACAGGTATCGGATAGTAGACCAGTGCAAGAAATAAGACAGGAGGCTGAAGTACTGCAGGAAAACTCACAAAAGTATAATAAAGAATATACCGACGGCAAACGATTGCATCCACGGAAGTTTCAGTTAGGAGATTATGTTGTGATAGCAAATGCCCATTCTCAGGTAGGAGCATCAAGTAAATTAATACCAAAATTCAGAGGACCATATAAAGTGGTCAAAATCTTAGAAAATGATCGTTACCTAGTAAAAATGTAGAAGGTTCTTAAGAAACCCAAATACTTTATACGGGTACATGGTCTATAACAAATTTAAGGCCTTGGTTCGAGCGCACAACGACCAGAAGTATGACAAATTGTAAAAGATAACCCCTACCTATCAAGCGTAGAATCAGGAGCTTCTAGTCATCAGGATGGCCGAGTTGTAAGCATTCTGCATACATATGAGCACCAACAATATATTAAGTCATGATAGATTAGACTAAGTTGCAAGCCTGTGTACTCGTCCTAAGTTTTACTTTACGACATAGTTAAACTAATTACACCTTAACACTAGTTATAAGTTTTAATGGTAAGACTCGTTTGTAAGTTTTAGCGAGTAAGAGTGACGATTGTAAAAAGGAGGAAACATTTTGAATAGAAAAAAGAGGATCATTCGATTTTTGAGCATTGCAACGTACGTTTGTCTTATTTGTTACCGCAAAGATCTGATAGTTTTCAATAGTAAAATGGATGAAAGCTTTTTGTAGGGGTAGAACTTGTAGATAATTCATAAAAAAGAAAATAAGAAAAGCTATAGCGATTGTCTCTAACTTTGCCTTCTCTGTTGTAACAGAGAATTTATTATTCTTGGCCTTGAAACAGCAATTCATTTGAATCGTGGGCTTACAAAATAAACACAACTGGAGAGCAAAATCGGAGTGTCAAAAATGGATACATAAAACAAAAAATCCATTATGAGTAATGAAAAATACCACCAGCCGGCGGTGCTTGCGTAATGGTTTGTTAAAATAGATAGAAGTCAGAGTTTAGCTTGCAAAGAAGCAGCGTTCTTATAGCCTAATGATAAACAGAACGTGCCAAATTTTTTTCCGAAGAAGTCTATCAGCTTCCCAAATGGACCTATAAGAAAAGCCATGGCAGTTTTAATAATTCATTTAAAAAATAAGTATTAAAAAAATTAAAACATTAAAAATGTCAATAAAAACTATTATACTTCAAAAATGTACAGGCTGGTGCCGATAAGAATACCTTCTGCGGGAGGAATCCTTATTCATTCCCACAACATGGCCTAGCGGCTGGGTTTTAAATCGTTGAACAATGTCGGTACTCGCCGTCGCCAACGCGTAAAGCTCCGTAAATCTTTCAAATAACCTTTCTCTCGAATACTCCGCCTTTTTAGCAAGAGTGATTCTTCGTTGGATTTTTAGGCTGTCATTATTGTTGGTGTTAATGTTGGTTTCCAAGTAAGCGAAGGTAATAAAATAAAATTCAGTATTCGGAGAATCGAGCTAACCAGAGCGGGTTGAAGTGTGAAAAATAAATGAAATGCAACGATATGGGGCGGATGACTCAAGCATCAGAGGTTTCAAAAAAAAAAGAAGAAAATAAAACGTTTTAGTTACTTAAGTCTCACATTTCTCATACAGTTTCCCTTCTAAGTCTACTGTTACACTTCAGATATTACACACTCACCCCACTATACCATTAAGGGTTGTTAAACATACCAACTATTGTTCCACACATTTTAATATGAACATAACAGACAAACATTGTAATCTTATCCTAAAACATATCTACATATGTAAACAATAATTTCCACAAACTAAGTTTTATCAGTATTTTGTAGATTGACCCAAAAAAATAAAAAAAAATCCGTCAATATGGTATGTGTGGCACGTGCTTTCACCACATTTGCTTTCCTTCCTTTCAACAATATTTTACGCGATTTTCTCTGCCAAATGAATAGCCCAGCATGCGCACATATCTATCGCGACTAGTTCTTAAGTTAGGGGTGAGTTCGATAATGTTGCCCCTTTGGTATTCCCAAAACGACAATTTTTCCTAATCAAAACAACCTTTCTCTCTCCAGTATTTGGTGTCTATGAGGATATTCAATACCCGCCACCCTCGCCGAAGTCGCACATTTAACTACTTACAGTTTTCATCGTTGGAGTTAGACCGCGCTTTTCCATGTCCGTCTCACTGTTTTCCGAACACATTTCTTATTCCCTGAGGATGATTTGTTTAAATCGTCAACAGTCTGTGAGGTTGATTGTACTAATAAACAGCTGTTCCATCGATCTTATAACAAACTAATGACTTTTAGTTGCTATTTGAAGGAGAATACTATATCTTGTACAGTTTTGTTTGGTGCCATGTGCTTAATTGTGAAATGTTCTTTGAAGGTCATTCGATTGCCAAGTGAATTTAGTCGTGGTGTGTAGCTTAATGTTTTGGTAGTGCCAATATTACCCAAGCGCAGGATAATATGGTGCAAAAGTACGTACTTCCCGAGATCTCATTATCTGGCGCTGCACATATAAAATCCTTTGTTGTGGACTGAGGACCTAAGTTTAACAAAGACGAGTAATAAATGGAAATTTTTCTAAATATTTTGATTTGATTACTTTACTATTAACAAGACCTGTTAAATAATGTTTACTAATCGTAATGATTACCGGATTGATTAATTATTTTCTTGAGAATCCATTTATTGATTCATCACCTTTCCTTTAAATTTTTAATGATTATTTTCCAATTCATTAACAAAATAATAAAAAAAAAGTCATACTTTTTTACGATTATTAAAAAAAATCTAAAATAATGTAAAAAAAAGTTGTTTTGATTACTTTTGGTTGTTTTTGATTTGAAAATTTTTTTGCTTATTTTTGACTTTTTTCAGGATTGTTGTAAAAGCACATAAATATACACGTCAACAATACTGAAAAAAAATAAAATAAAAAAATAATCAAAACTAATCAAAAATAATCAAAACTACTTTTTTTGATCATTTACAATATTTTTGTTGTTTTTTTTTGTAATTTTTTCTAATCGTAATCAATTAATATTTGCCTTTTCTTGAAAAACAATTAAAATAATCAATACCAATTAAAAAAGCCGTCTAATTAGTAATCAAATTTCACAGGTCTGTATTAACCTAGATCAATTTGGTGTGTCGTAAACCTGTCAAGAAACTTAGTATTACTTAACAATTTTACATAACTTTTCACTTCTTATTCGAAAAACCCCATATTTTTTGCCTGTGGTTGTAGTAATATTACTTGTTGTTTTTGTTGTTTAGCAGTCATGTTTAGCCGAACAGTGAGATGTATCAGGAAAGTTTTCTGGTAATTTTCATTTCAATAAGCGTCCAACTGTGTTAATATTCCGCAGAATTAAAGCTATGAGAAGAAAAAAAAAACATCAGTGTTTCCTTAGGGTTAGTTGTTTCTTGTATTCATGACTATAAATGAAGTTAAAGCCAAGAATAAAAGTTTTTATGGTTTTATTATTTAATAGTTTTTCTTAATTATTAAAAGTTTTTATTTGAATTGAAAAGGAAATTATAGAGACAACTGTCATAGCTGTGCTTATAGCTACATTTCGAAAGCTGATTTATCAGATTTAGTTTTTTTAGCAGAACAATTTTAGAATGTTCTCTTAACCATTCTACTATTTTGGTTGGCGATGGTTTTTTCTATATTCAGCTAAATTCCAATTTCTACTCAACACCCTTTTTAGATGGCACAGTTAAAAATTTTAACCTAAGTTTTAAACTTTTCTGTGCTACATATATGTCCAAACCAAATTTGGTTTAGAATTTAAATTGTGCCAGTTTTTGAGAAAATAACCGAGAAGAAAAACAAAGCAATTAAAAAAATTTTAAACGTTTTTTTCAGTTCAGTTTTAAATCTAATTCGCAATAAATTCAAAATTGGTGTAGGTAATTTAACGATTTGGAATTTGTTACAAAAACGTTTAAAAAATTGCTAAAACCGACGAATGGTTTAAAATTTAGGTACAAATTTTTAGCCGTGGAACTAGTATATCACAACTGACATACAATAGATTTAGGTAGCATTGGTCATAAAATATTTTTAAAAGCTTCCGACTGAAAGCGGTCCTACCGATGTTCGAAAGAAATATTCATATCCCAAGTATGAAGAGCTGGGAATATTGTTCAGTTCAAGTTTTTGTGTCACAAATGTGTTAAAATTTACGAAATAGAAGAAGGCAAAGTAAAAAAATAGCAACAGTTTGTTGTCTAGCAATGGCGTTTTGAGGACAAATATTCTTAAAAAAAAGACTATCCAAATGAGGATTAGCGAAACTTGCTGTATTATGGCTTAATACTACCCAGGATAAATCGAAATTTAAGTGTAGCTAGGATGTTTGTTTACATTTGACTAGAATCCAAATTTAAATGCTTAAAAAGCAAGCACTACATCTCTACATATCATAAAATTGCAAAAGTTCGATGCCTGTACATTGCAGATACTTAAGAAAAATCGATAGGAGGGACCATTATTAAGCCAATAGAAGCCAAATCAACAGTTTTTAGAATTTGTGTCTGTTTGTCTGTATGTTTGGACGCGCATCACTCAAAAACTGCTGAATCGAATTGCATAAAACATTTACCATTGCACTAATAGAAGTTCAACTCAAAATTTAAGATGTTATTTGTACCGCTAGCTCGAGATATTGACCGATATGTGAACCAAGGTGACCCAAAATGTGTTAGTACAATATGGGTATCGCAATAAGCGATGTAATTAAGTTCCATATCTTATATGGTATGCGATATAATGATGGAAATCGGACTCAGTCTATTATTAGTTCTAAGACGTAGCGAAACGGGCCGGGTTTACTAGTCTTTAATAAAATAACTTTCAGAAAAAAAATAAAAACATAATATTCCAGTTATTTGCGCTCCTATAACTTCAGTCTTTGAGTGACACGTTCTAACATCCAATCACTTTTGGTCAAATAAAGCTCAGTTTGTTTTATAACTTTATGTGTCCATAATTTTCATCACTGCTAAGTTTCAACTGTTTATTGTATGCTGCAGTTTTATTTGTAGCCGAGTGACCACCCGCATTTTGTGCAATGCCCGCCAATGCACGTTGAAACAACCAGTAGTCCGAGTGTCCGTCTAGCCATGCCACAGCACATCATAAATAACTGGCGACGACAATAATTTCTATAAAAATTAATTAAAAATTCCATTTAGAGCATTAACAATAAATAAATAAATATGCAGCTATGAATAAAATGTTGAGTTTGATTGGTGAGAGGCGCGTGCCTCGCCTCAGCTATGTGTACGCGGCTATTGGCCTCACATGGTTGCGCTGGCGCATTTGAACAGCAACGGAACATAGGCGGCACAAATCATGATTCTAAAATTTTTTTGTGTATTGTCGTTATTTGCATAGAACTGATAGTTAAATACATTCACGATTAAAATAATAGCACTGTGATGGGGTATTCGATAGCATGTGAGTTCCGAATATAGAATAGAAGCAGCGGGATTAGGACCTTTCGAATATGCTACACACTCAAACAACTTTTTGGGCCCAGTTTGAAAAACCTGCTAAATTTTCCCTAAATCGGTCCTCATTTCGATTCACTAATATAATTATTTTTAGGTATGCATCGGGCGGTTTAAATGAGTGGACCAGTTTTGTAACAGAAGTTAGAGAGTTCCGAGCGGCGTAAAGAAGAACCAATTCAGAGCAGCAGTGCCATAATTCTTTACAACACTGTACAACAGACATATTGGAATTAAGAACGTGGATGACTTCGTACACCATGACAAAAATTATAGAATCAAAAATTTAAATTCAAACTTCGAGATGCAATGGGCGACTACCATTCAAGCTGAGCACAGAAGTGTCTCGTACACTGAAAACCGGATTGCTACTAGCACAGGCGTGAGTTTTTGGCGCCATGAGTGCAGACAACTAGCCTTGAAGGGTGGGCGCTTTTGTTTACGTCCCAATATCGAAGCGCCCATAGACTGCGCATACTTATCGGGTGTGTTGTAAGTGTGATAAGTACATCTGCATTTGTTCTCGATAAATCATAAATCGCTGCTGGCTTTGTGGTGTTGTCTTGACATGTCGCTACTGCACTCAACCTTTGCTCATAGCCACTCAAGCATGTGTGGAACAATGAGCATTGGATTTGTCCCCAGTAAGCATATGTCACTCATACGTACAGCTACAGGCATTTTGACACACACGAAATCGACCACCCTGTGAGGGTGTTCCGAATTTATATCGCTACCGCTGAAAAGCACTATTCCGTCTCGAGGATTGAGGTCACTTCAAATGAGTTTTTGTAAGACTGAGCAAATAAATGTTCTTTCCATTAACAACTCGCATTATTTCAAATTTTATTTCTTCCTCTACTTAAGACGAAATGTTGAAATCACCTCCCTTCTAATTTTGACATGTGAAAGTGTTGTACTCGTACTTAAATTTATGTTGCAACGCTTCCCGCTGTGACTTCGAATAAAAATATGATGCGTCGTGAGGTAAAAGGGCTACGTTGCTGTTAATGATTCTCATTTGTTTATCACATTGTGTTGTTGTGTTTTCTTTATTTTAAATGATTATTTTTTACTTTTTTTTTGTGTTCGCACATTCGTTGGAAAGTGCTTCGTTCGCTGTTGCCCTGGGTTAAGATAATCCTATAGAAAGGAAGGCGTATAAATCAATAAAAAATATAATCCTCATTATGATGCCCTTGTCGATCTCATAAATTGTACGTGTGTTTATTGAGTTTTATCTACTTAAAACTCCATGAAAATAAATTTGAGTGGGAGCTAATTTGAAGAAAATAATAAAGTAGGTTAATTTTTAATATTTTTTTGAGTGTTAAAGTTTATCTGCGCTGAAACCGGAACGTTATTTTAATCGGTTTCATTGCTTGTTTTAAGTTTACTTGCTTTTTCAAAGGCGCCATTTATGATCTATTAAAATTACAAAGGATACCATAATTTCTTTAAAAACTTTCCCAATTTAGTTTACTGTTAAAAATAGCTTTGTAATCTAATAACTCACATATTTAACCCATTGCCGCACATTGTTGCGTTTGGGGTTGTACAATTTTCTTTTAATGTGCAGCATAGTTCACAGTCACATAACTCATGAGAAGGCGGCGACGCTTGAACATAGAAAATTCAATTATTTTACAGCCAAAAAGATGAGAGAGAAAGAGGAAAAATAAATTGTTTGAAGTGGAATTCAAGTATCGGTTTTACTTAGTTGTTTTGTGCCCATTTTCAAGTCCTCAATTTCTATTTTTAGTTTCTTTTTCTTATTTCTAAATTTAGTTCTAACATACTATGTGTGACACGCACCAAATGCTTTAATGATGCCAACAAAAGAAAATTATGACCTCTTCTCCTTTATGACGATATAAAAATTATTCTAGAGCTGTCAAAAAATGTTATGAATTTTGTAGACACATGTCATAAAATAAAATACCATATACTATGTCAGATCATGCAAACATATAATGCGTACATATGCACAAATATTATGAGAATTGATGTTTGGAAATAGAAATAAATAAGAAAGTTCTCTCAGCTCCCCTAAATTTTTGTTTTATGTACTTTACATTAGATCGTTGCTGAACTATTTTCTTTAATTTGTTTGCCTCCAAATAGTAGAGCAATATTCGAATAGCGAAATTCGATTACCAATATACGAACAATCGTGCGTCGTCGAGTATTTGATAGTTATCGAATATTTGTTTCTGTTCGATTATTCGAATACTAGCCGGGTACACATTTTTTAATAGAAAACAAGAATAATTTCTGTAACATAAAATATTTGTATATTTTTAAACTAACAAACGCATGTGCGTAGAGACATACAAAAATACGTAGACATGTACGAATATTGTAGATTTAATGATGATGAGTGGGCACAGATGTTGTTGAGTTCTGGTAACATATAATCGTACCACAATTAGAAACGTGGTTATATACCATCCGAGCTCTTTCGAAAATATTCCCAGTCCCAATTTATCTCTTTTCGTTTATTTTGAAATATGACAAGTATTAATTAAACGTGACAAGTGTTTCACAACCAACGCAACGATCGAACATTAAAAACATATCAAATATTCGAATAATAGTAGCTCATTAAATATCCGAGTAGTAACATTCGATTTTCAATAGTAAAAAAATCGACAATCGAAGCTTCAAATATTCGAGCTATTCGAGCTATTCGAATAATTTAAAAAGGCTACCAAATAGGCTCATCTAATAATAGTAATAAAGTATTTTTGGTTGATGAGCTAGCTCCAAGGACAGTACTCGACGCTATTGTTAGCCGGGATTTAATCACACTTAATTGCTGCAGAACCATGCAGTTAGAAGTTTGTTAGATTTATTCTAGGGATGTTTGCGAATATTCGAATATATATAAGTCAAACCAAATTATAAATAACAATGGTTTGAATGTTTCTAGAAATTACAGAAACTTTAGCTGTTGACTCTTAAATATTGTTTTAAAACGAAAAAATACAAATGTTTTTTTTAATTTGTTGTACGAGTTTCCTCCCAAATTTTAGAACTTTTCTTAAAAAAAAGATGAGAAATGCGAAACAGGTCGATTTATGCCTAATTTCCAAACGGAACATATCACCAAAATTTTCCTCTTATGATGTAAATTGTATTGTCATTGTGTCGTAAACTATTTGCTGAGTTTAAAGACCTTAAGTAGCCGGGAAGTTAGTACAAATTCGATCAGAGCATTCCCAATTATAACCGAATTTTCTAAATACCTCGATCACCGGGTTTTAAAATATCACTTAAGTTTAAAGTATCTATCTCGCCTTGAAGTTTCTTAAAAATCACTCCGTTTTTTCCGAAATTTTCAGTAATCTGGATCAGCGCGCCACCTAGCGGACAGTTTGTTTGCCACACATTCTATTGTCATAGTGTCCTGAATTATGTACCAAGTTTCGCGTCTCTAGGTAACCGGGAGGTCAGTTAAAATTCGGTCACAAGATTTCCAATTTTAACCACATTTTCTAAATAGCTTGTTCCGTGCACTACCTAGCGGAGTTTTTCACTTGCATTGTATTGTCACAGGGTTCCGAACATGAGCTTGCAAAATTCCAAAATATAGTATGGAAATGAGCAGACAAACAAGAAAGGGACTTATATGATCTGTTGACTTTGCAAACGAATTATTTGTATTAAAACTCTTCGACGAATATAGCCGTTTTAAAACACTGCGGTTCGAAAATAAACACTATCTTGATAAACTTTCGAGGCAGTGGCTCAAGCAAAAGAACTACCACATTCGAACGTTGTAAAACTCTTAAGAAGGGGCAATGCAAAATTTGTGTGTTAGGAGAAAAAATCAAGCCAAATATATTGAGACGGTCTAATGTACGTGCAGATAACGAAGTTTTTTGTTCCTTTGAGTGACAACTCTCTTTATTTGCTACAAATATTGACTTTTCGATGTTTCTTAAACTTTTTTAAGTATATTCGTGTGTCATACCTACTTACCTGCTATTACTCTAAGGTGGAAATAATATCTGGCCATCATTATTCTTTGGTTGAGCTCCTTTGTCTGTGACTATTTACTTATTGTCAGTTGAACAGCTGCTACATTTATTTCGAGTATCATTAGGTAACAGACAAATATTATTCGGATTGCTTCCTTCTTGGCTGCTTAGGACATCAGCTGTCGGTGCATTGAACTGCATCTGCCGCAAATGTGTTGCTACTTTCGTCCATTGAGCATAGTGGCGTGCCGAAAAACCAATGACAATTCTATCGTGATCATGATAAGGGTAGAAAAACTGAGGTTTATGACAATCGTTTTAATTTTAAGCATTGCTGTCACAAATTTAACCATCCGTATAGCAAGAGAGATGTCTTTTACTATACAGTAGATGTTTTCTTAATGTCCTCTAATTGTCTATGTCCATTTTCACGTGTCTACTACTTGACGGGTCTGGTTACTATAATCTGGCATATCCGGCAAAACATGAGGTGTAATATTCCAGGATGGGTCTAACAACACGTATTCTCAATATATTTCTTTATAGATCATCTCTTCATGAACACAATTGATTGAAATGCATTTCTGAAGACGAAAGAAACATTTCTGAAAATTATCAATGTAATGAACGAAATTTTTTGGGTCTGCTTCGAAGTGGCAGAACCAAAAGCGTAAACTGTGAAGATATACCAAAGTGGCTAGACTAGCCTTTTATACATGCATTTATTAAGAAAATGTTGAGGATGCAGCTTTCGAGCCTTTTTCTGGGCTTCAGTTAAAATTCGTGGCGTCCATCGTGCAAAAAACTTTGTATATCCGGGAAGATAAATTCATGTTCGTGATACAGTCATGGCATTCACCTCCAATTCACCAGCAATCTCTTTTAATTAGTAGAGGACTTTAGCCTAAATTTCAACGGCTCGTCTTATCTTCGCTTGGTCGGCCCACTCCGACCCCTCAACTGAAGAGCTCACTGCTTTCTATTGTTATCCTTCCTCCCCCATCGGAAGTCCTCAATTTGCAACAACAACAACACTATGAACGCTCTCCAGACTTCAATGCCTGTTAGATTATTCTTGGGTGTCTTTACAACTTTGTGCCAATGTATTCTCATTGCGCTTAGCTCGACCCTTAGACCAATAAATTAAAGCCTCAAAAACCATTTGAACACAGAACTCACACATACATTCTTACCTAACTAGGTAAGTGCAATGTTACGCTGAATCCTCGAGCAATGAGCAGCACATAAATGCAATCTTAGAAGGATGCTTCCACCACTTAAGTTTGTATGAAAGTGAACGTCCGCGTTACATTGCTTCGAGTGGTTTGTTATGAAGGGCAAGTGTTTGTTTTTGTTTGTCGGTAAATGTTGAAGTGTTATGAGTCTTGGTTTTCACCGTTGACTGCACACAGCTACCCAGCTGGTCACATACATACAGGGTGGCTGATGAAAGCCGCTACCAAAAAAAAATTAAATGACTTTTTCTATTTAATGAATCTGGTTAATTTTTTTTTTATTTTGCAGATTGACTTTTACATTTAACAAAAATATATAACTGGGACACTGAAACAAGAATTTGGATTGTCCGCCGCTATCACGCACTGGAGTCCGTAGTTTCGGTTCAAAGAGAGTATAGGCGCACGTTTGGCGGCAATCCTCCGAGCAGATGGACCATAATAAGACTTGTAAACAATTTTGTCGAGCATGGGACAGTCAACAGAAGACCTTACCATCGAAACCCTTCAGTTCGAACGGAGGAAACAATCGCTGCTGTAGCTGCTGCCATACAAAACAATCCACGTGTTTCGACAAGAAGCTTATCTGCTCAAATGGGTGTAAGCAGACAGTCATTACAGTCAATTATGCACAAAGATTTGGACTTATTCCCATATAAAATTCAAATGGCCAACAAACTGAACGCTGCAGACTTGCCGATTCGCTTGGAATTTTGCCAGAAGATGCTTCAAATGGTGGAAGAGGATGGAAACATGTTGAACTGTCTTTTCATGTCTGACGAGGCCCATTTCGATTTAAACGGCAACATAAACAAACAAAATTGTCGAATATGGAGTGCTTCCAACCCACAGATACTCCATGAGACGGAATTGCATCCACTTCGTGTCACAGTGTGGTGTGCAGTTTCATCACGCTGCATTGTCGGGCCCTACTTCTTCGAAGAAAACGGTCACACCGTTACGGTTACTGGAGACTGTTACTTGAGCATGTTGAGAGAGTTTTTCTATCCAGAATTACGCCGAATGAGAATTTCTTTCAACTCTGTGTGGTTTCAGCAAGATGGTGCAGCTCCTCATATAGCCCAACCTGTTATGACAGAATTGCGACGAAAATTTCCCAATAAGCTGATATCCAGAAACTCCACATTCCGTTGGCCACCCAGGTCGCCTGACCTTACTGCACCTGACTTTTTCTTGTGGGGTTATTGCAAACAGGAAGTCTTCAAACCAAAACCAACAAATTTGAATGAACTAAGGCAATCCATTCGAGAAACAATTGCGGCTATTCCTGTCTCAACTCTCCAAGCAGTAATGAACAACTTTTTGGTAAGATGCCGCACATGCATCGACGAGCAGGAGGGGCATTTAAATTCCATTATTTTTAAAACTAATTAAGCTATATTTAATAAAATTTAATGAGCTTTAACATGAATAAAAGAAAAATGAATTCCATACACTGGAAAAAAAATTATTTGAGTTTCTTAATGTAGCAAAATTCATCAGCCACCCTGTATTAGTGCTGTACATACATATTAGGACAGCACAGTCCATACTACGAGCTTTGACGATGGCTATTACGTCCCCTATTGTGCGCTCCTCCAGCAGCAATTTGCTTTGCAGTTTAGTAAAACTTTAAGTATACTGAAAATGTTGAAAACTGCTTTTAAGAAAGTATTTTGCGCTCTTTGTTCACTCACCTGCTGTGCTGCCCTTTTGACCTCTGCATTCCGTTAGTCGCTTCGAGCATTTGCTAAACATTCTGACACTTGGCAACTTTTTACTTGCAAATGATTTTCCACTTTTTAACAATTTTCTGCTATTTTACGTTTCTTGTTTTTATAAGTTTGTTATTGTTGTTTCTACTGGTTCTTGGTAAATATTTTCTCAACAGCTTTGAGCATTCCCTGTTATACGTCAACTTGTCGTCTTCATAGCAACCGCATTTGTTTGTGTTCGTAGTGGATTTTGGATTTTCTCTGACCAGTAGAGCAAATAAATGAATGTTCAACAATTTACACTCAGGTGTGGGTGTACATATGCCTCGTGTCTATCACTCGAACTCAGAGCTGGGCGAAAGGAATTAGTTTTAGAATTCGAATGGAAATCCCAATTTCATCCATTTTTCACCGGCACATTCGTTGTAACCTGTGTGCCGAACCTTATGACATTTCAAAAAATTGTCATTACATGAAAAGTGTGCAAGTCTATCATCCGTTTCCGTTCATCTTAAAAAGCGATGGGAGTCCAATGTTGAATAAAATATATACCAAATTTCAATACGATAACTCAAAACTTTGCTCAAGCTATCGTGTTTACAGAGGGACGGAGGGACACGGTCTAATCAATTTGTTATTTCCTCTTGACCACGTTGATGTACAGTTGTGTTCAATATAATAGTAGTTAAATTAAATTGGTATCATTCCACGAAATAAGAAGAAGCTTTGATTTTAATAATTTTCATTTAAAATATAGCGAATTCCATAACAGAAACCACATAAATTTCAAAGTTTACATAAAGTTCAGGGAGGTTTATTAAACTATTAAAAATTTACATCAAAATTTCAATATTTTTGGGCCGAATTTTTAGAAAATTGTTGAGTACGCAGTTTGATAGCTCATTCAATAAGCATAATAATATGCAAGTAAGAAGTGCCTCAAAAAAGGATGTTGGGTATTTTTTTGCGTGCGTTGTATGGAAGAAATCAGGGAAATTTAATAATGTGCAAGTTAGATAATGATTACTAATCGTAATGAATACCGGTTTGATTCGTTATTTTCTTGAGAATCCATTTAATGATCGATTACCATTACTTTAAATTTTTAATGATTATTTTCCGATCACTTATAAAAATAATAAAAAAAATCATGATGTTTTAAGATTATTAAAAAAATCAAAAATAGTCAAAAAAATAAAATAATCACAAGAAATCTAAACATCTTTTTGTGTTATTTTTTATTTTTCCTAATCGTAATCAGTTAATAATTGTAATTTTCTTGTAAACCAATTGAAATATTCATTACCAATTAAAAAAGCCTACTTACTAATCAAATTTAAAAATTCTAGTTAGAAGTACCTCAAAAATTTCCCTAAATTTTTAGAATTTTTTTGCCAAGGGCGAGTTCTAACTTCCGCATTGTTATACTAAAATTGATAGGTCTACAAAACTTCAAGATTTTGCTGGCCATTTTTCAAAGTTTAATTAAACTTCCTGAACTTTGTGTAAACTTTGAAATTTCCTTTTTTAATGTGGTTTCTGTTATGGAATTCGCTATATTTTAATTTCACTACTATTATATTGAACACAACTGTATGTACATAAGTCCATATCTATCTCAATTCGTTTATAAGGTTAAGCGACTGAAATTAATATACTCTGTGGGCTATGCTAAAAACATTGCATATTCGGAATGCTTCATGAGGTTCTCAACACATCTTGGGATGCTTCAACATTTTTTAAACAAGTCACTATTTTCATATCATATACAATGCCTTTTTCCCAGCTCTGTTCAGACTCCTATGGCCAAGAGGCACACACATACAATGGAGATTTACAAATGATAGCACAATTCGACTAAATGAAAATTTTCCTGTCTGCTAAGTTTGCAATGTAAATTTTTTGCGGTTGACTTGCAGGAACAGGGAAAAGTTTTTACGAATAGAACTTTTCCGTAAAGTTGCTGGAAAATTTATTATTAGTTACATAATAACATAATAAACAACAAAAAACTCATGCGTTTATGTATTGAGAAATCTGATATTGAACTTTAAATATATTTGGTTTCCGTGAGAAGTACCAAAGAGATTTTTGTGCTTAGTAAGTCTCCTGTTATTTATCTTTCTTGGTCCCTTAAATTCGGAGTGATTATTAAATGACATCGCCAACGACATCGAGAGGTCAGTTCAACAGTACAAACTGATTGCTGAAAGTGACATTTTTTTTCAAGGTTAGAACAATGAAAGAAAAAATGGTCCGAAGTTGATGTGTGGGATTTCCTTCGAATTTAGACTTTATATTATTCGAAAAATTTTAGTTTCAATTAAATAGTGAACACTCTTCCAATTAATAATATCTATACATTTTAGTCTCTTTATTATCTACAAGTCGTGGGTTTTTGTGACCAGTCCTCAACCTCACAACTTTGCTGGGTATTTAGTGTTCGGCTCCACTTAGACTTTTTTTCTTTTCCTAATAAAGCTTCTCACGAAGCACAATTTTGCGAAAACTTTTATATCAAAAGAACTTCCCCAAGAAAACGAGGGAAAATAATTTTGAGATAGATGCAATTTGTTGAGTCCCTAGAAAGGAATTTGATAAATGTAAGTAGATTTTGAGATTATTGGGCCAAGCAGATACAATACGGCAATACGTTGAAAAAACTGACAGCTAAGTAGAATGCGAGTGTTGGCGTGCGTGACAACAGTTTCGACGGATACGGCAAAGTAGATTTTGCTCTAAATTTTGACGTATGACGTACGTCGACGGTGAAGTACTGTATCTGCTTGGCGCATATAGTCTTAAGCGTATTTTGAAAAAAATTTTATTTTTTTTATTTTTGAAACATAAAATCTTTAAACGTAAATCAGACCAAAAGCTCCCAAAAAGCTGACATTTGACATTAAAAAATGCTTGATTGATCTATTTTTCTTAAAACGCCAAGTACCCAATTTTATAAATATTATCACGTCCCTTCGATTGTTATGAAACTAAATTGGCCAAATTGTTGTTATTTCTTATCTACAATTCACAATAGAACTCAAACCCATATTTGTATTAATTTATTATATTTTTTTCATTGCAATATATTTCACTCAAGTTGGCAATACTTTATTGTAATTTGACAACTGTTAATTTGCATTCGGTCAAATGTTGAAGGCGTTATTAACGGCGATTGTATTGTTAACCATTGTGGGCAGCAAATGTCAGAATGAGAATCAAAAAAATACATACATATGTATCCATATGACCAACAATAACAAAAACGAGCGAAGAAACCTTTATTTGGGTGAAACCAAACATAATATACAAGGTGGCGCAAAAGTAAGCTTCCGATGTTCAGCATATCGGTTGTGGCACGTGCAGTGTGTGCTGTTGCACCGTCTTGTTGGAACCACATGTTTTCCAATCCCAATTCATCAAGTTGCGGCAAAAAGAACTCGTTGATCATTGCTCTGTAGCGCTCACCATTCACAGTAACCGTTTGGCCCCGACCGATTATTGGTCAAATAAATAGTCAGCAATATTCCGCGTTCTGGAGCAGTGTAGCGTAACATTGTCTATTAACGTGTATTTCGCATGTGTTTACTACACAAATGTCAAAACAGAACTGACTTTAGGGGCCAATCGCAAAATTTATAGCATTTTCTGATAGGAGGATTACTTTTGCGCCACCTTGTATATTAGTAGTGGGACTAAGTTCTGAAAATATTCCTATTTTTCCTTTCCTTATATATTTTCGCCCTTATTTTCAAAATCATTTTCTGCTATAAAAATTTTATTTTTACCATGAACTATTTTTAATTCTTCAGTTTTATTATTTGTCAAGATTAATTGTATTTTTAAAATTTTTTTTTTACTTATTTACAATGTCTTGATAGGAAAATATTCACCTAAATTTTCTTTTGCGGAATGTATAGTAGCCATTAGTAGTGTTGCCGGCCTACCACACCGAAGGTCCATGGTTCGAGCCCTGGTACAGGTAACATCAAAAGTGATTTGAAAAAAGTTTTTCAAAACGGGGTCGCCCCTCGGCAGTGGTTTGGCAAACTCTCCGAGTGTATTTCTGCCATGACAGGCTTCTCAGCAAAAATTCGTCTCCTTTGTAGATGCCGTTCGGAGTCGGCAAAAAACTGTAGGTCCCACCAATTTGTAGGGAAAATTCAAATCGGCACACCACACATTGGAAGAGAAGCTTGGCGCAAAAAATCTCTTAGGAGGTTTATGATGATATACCTGTTGTATATCGCGCCATAGAGATAGAGATAGAGATAGTAGCCATTGTTGCATCGTCCTCTATATTATCCATTATATTCAGATCTGAACAATCGTCTTCTATATTTTTGGAAAAACTTTCTGAGTTCGAGTTCTCTCTTTTATTTATTTCACTTTCATTTTCTAATCGACTTAAAAAATCGGCCACCTTATTCTCTTTTCCTTTTAAATATTCTATCTCACAATCATATTATCCTAACTTCAAAGCCATCTTTGGTAAAATGTCTTTTCCTATGTATTTTGAATGTAAATATTTTATTGGTTGGTGATCAGTTAAAATTTTAAATTTTCTACCGTAAAGATAAGGTCTAAAGTAACCTACACTTCATATGATTGCTAACAATTCTTTATCCGTTGCTTAATAGTTTCTTTCATGATTGTTGAGCGTCCTTGATGCGAAACAGACTGGATGTCCTTCTTGTGATAAAACCGGTCTTAGTGCATAATTTGATGCATCGGTTGTTAATGTAAATTTCTTTTCGAAATTTGGAAATCGAAGTATTGGTTGTGATTTAATTAAATGTTTAAGACTTTCAAACGTTTCAATATACGTAGGATCTTTTGTATTATTCCTTACACCCTTTTTTTAATAATTATTAATTGTTAAAAATTAGTAAGTAGGATATTTGTCATCTACTGTGACCTTTTTTAATTTTCTATAATCCACTACTAACCGATATTTCCTTTTCCCGAATTGTCAATTTTTTTAGGTACTACAATAAGTGGGCTAGAGTATTTTGATTTACTTTTTCTAATAATGCCTTGTTCTGTCATCTCTTTTATTTGTCTCCTAACTTCTTCCTCATGTTGTTGTGGGTATCTATATAACTTTGAATTTATTTGTCCGTCTGTCGTCGTCCTAATTTCATGTACAACTTTCGTCGTGCTTCTTAGCTGGTCACCTTCTTTGAAAAATAAGTTTTTAAACCTCTTTATTATTTTTTCTACCTCCTCTATTTCTTCCTTGTTTAAGTGGTCAAGTCTTATTCTGCTCCAGTCAAACTCTTTTGCTTCTAGCGCATGAACTTCAAGATTTTTATACGGGTTATTTACAAAATAACTTGTGTTTTCATTAAGTGTCATACATCCATCTATTAAGTTGATTGTTGTGTTAAAACAACTGAGTAGATCGAGACCTATTATAAAATAATATTTTGTACCTTTTAATGGAGTTACTTTCCACTTAATTCTTGCATCAATCGGAAGATTAAATTCCATGGGGGCCGCTGTCAATACTTCATACTTAATTATAACATTTTTAGTTATTGTACTAAATGCAATGGGTTTCTTCAGCAACATTTTGTTGAAATCGTTTATATCACTATCCATTAAACTTATGCTTGCCCCAGTATCAATCTGAGCAAAATATTTCTTGTTTCGCAATATAAACGTTATGGTGGGAAGACAGTCCGAGCTGGTCCCTCGAAAAAATGTTGCTCTTCTTCATGTGGATTTTCATTAAATTGGGTCACAATTATTTAATTCCTCTTTTCTTTCTTCTTGTTTTGTTCGAATTTTTTCTGAATTGTCAATCTCCATTGGTACCGTTAGGTCTTGCTTCGGTTGATTACCGTGATTTTGACCGGAATTTGGCCTAGGGTTTCCTTCCTGTGGGCACCTCTGAAGTTGACCTGAACTACTTCCGTAGTTATTATTTTGGTAATAATTTTGAGGACTTTGCCTCCAT
This sequence comes from Merzomyia westermanni, assembly GCA_949987695.1. Classification (NCBI taxonomy): domain Eukaryota; kingdom Metazoa; phylum Arthropoda; class Insecta; order Diptera; family Tephritidae; genus Merzomyia; species Merzomyia westermanni. The sequence continues at coordinate 69,024,611 of OX465293.1, forward strand.
TGTAACGACACATTTTCCCTATTTTGGCATGGTCTGTGCTGATTTGGTTTTACTTGTACTGAGTTTCCTTGATTATTTCTAAAATTACCTGAGCTTCTCTCGCCTTGGCGTGTAGTTTTATTTGGAACTTGTGGCATTTGGTTATAGTTTTTCTTCGGCCACTCTCTATATCTTTCTTCCCTTCTATATATTTTTCTATATTCGGGTCGGATACACGTATCCTCGAACCTTCTTTCATTCATTGTGGATATAATTTGGCCTAGTTCTCTACATTCATATATTTTGTCTAGCAATACGCCTTGTGTTATCTCCTTGGTTGTATTTACTAGGAGGATCCCTATATATGTGAGATCTATTCCCTATTCTCCCCTATAGTATATTATAAGCTCATCGGCTTTATACTTGATATTTTGGATCTCAATAGCTAATTCACTTACCGAGTTAACCTTAAGGGCTGTAATTCTTCCATAAATCCCGTGGGGCTCCGTATCCGACTTATACCTCATCTTTAACGTTTCCTTGATTAGTTGCCAATCGTCTGGGCGAGGGATATTAATTACCACATTCTTCGCCGCACCCTGGATAGTTCGGTAGAAGACCATTCTTGTTGCCTCTTTTTTCTCGTTATCGTTTTCTGTTGTTGATAGTAGATATTTTATGCTCGAGAAAAAGGAGTTTACCGATACCTCGCCTCGCCCGTTAAAAATCGGTATTTGAGCGATGTTTTTCGATACCCGGTCCGTCCTCGTATGATCAGTTCCATACTGCAATTCCAGGTACGCTGTTCTCAATGCCTCCAACTGTTGCTCTCGTTTGGCAAGCCCCTCAACCACATCTGCTGTTGTCATTTGAGAATGATCTTGTGCCATATTCCTTCTTATGTCGTTGTCTCTTTGATGCCGCTTTGCTTTTATTTGTGGGTGGTGGCTATATATTGATATGCGCACTACACTACCACTTTTTTTGTTTAACGATGTTCGAACCACGATCCTTTTATTCTACTCACAAAAAGGATTCCCGACTGCGCCAATTCTGTTGCGGCAAATAAGTTAGGCGAAACAACGACTGAAGTTTTATAAGCGTCAGACCAAACTGAATTATAATTTTACTGTATTCAATTAAGAAACCTTAAGTGCTATTGCTTAACTAAAGTAAAAATGCTTATTCTTAATTAACTAGTATCAAAAGCTTATTTTGCATTCTGCAATTATTGATTTACCAAAATTAGGGCGGAAGTGAATTTCCTGTTATGCTCAAAATAAATTTATCAAAACTGTCTGGTGCTGATTGTGCACTTATGTAACTATTGCTTAAGTTATTCGTAATAGGGGGGTCATTGGCATTATACTTATACATAACTTGCGCGCCCAAACAGACACAGACAGAAATTCTGTTGGCTTCATAATGATCCGTCCTATTAATTTTTCTTGAATATCTGCAATGTACAGACATCGACCTATTACAATTTTATTATATGTAGAGATGCTGATAATTTTAATATGCGCAAGTCTTTAGCTAACTCATGCCGTTACAGCCAAAACACAACTAGGTATACCAACCGAGTTACAAGAGGGGCCAATGTATTTACAGTCGCCCGTCTGATTCACAATTTGCACGATGTCTTTTAATTCATGCTGTTCTACTCAGCCAGTTATAGGTTCGCTGTTGCACATTGATGACAATTTGATTTAACGAAACATCAATCGATTTTTATTAATGCGGCTTGAGGCGAGGCAGGTGGCGCAACTTTTCATAGAAACACTTCGAATCTGTCTCCTACAGCCAAATTACTGTGAAATCCAAATTGATTGCATTTCCTGTGAGCAACCATAGGCGGCCCTTTAAACAGAATATTAAATTAAATAAATTTTTAGTAATAGACATTTTATTAGCCAGGTGGAGTCGGCGGCTTTCCCTGAAGCAAATTTTATTTGCCAATTTCATTATGTAAATATTAGTTTTAATTTCTCATTCTATCCTTAGCTAATCTCTCATTTTTGCCGTCTTTAACTTCCGTTGTTTGCTAAATAACGCAATTAGTAGAAAGCACGTTGATTACACAGCAACACCGTAATAAAACGTAGCCAATTGTTTAATCAAAAGAAAACCGCCAAGGCGCATGCGCTATCAATCTGCATTGCACCGCCCTCTGCGCGATAAAAAGCCAAGGGCAAAATATATTTGGCGGCATATTTGGTGGCTTGGTTTTATTGCTGTTGCAATCGTGAGTCAACATTATTTTTTTAATTTCTCTTTGTTTTGAAATCTTTGGCATTGCTGCGGCACTTTGTTGTTGTATGCGGGCTGGTGTTGCATGTAAGCTTTGTTGTTGTTGTGGCATGCGACAACATGCTGTGGTGCTTCTTTTCACGCTGTGCGGTAGTTTTATGAATGTTGTTGTGCTTCTTTGGAATTTTGTTGCATGCCACTCGCGTGGCGTTAGCAATTTGTGTGAGAGTTGGCATGTTGCAGCTACATTTTAGTGGTTTTCGCCGAAAATTTAAATAAGTATCTACAGTTGTCAAAAAAATAATAAGAATAGTAGCTGCACTTAAGTCGTCTTGGCTTTGAAAAGCATCATTTGCAATGGTGGTAGGTCGTCTACAGAGGAACTAGCATTTCAAGGAGCACATCTCACTTGAAAAACGAAAAGATGACTAGGTCCATCCCACAATTATAGCAAAAAAACATTTTGTTTATAAACATAAGTACCGCTATGTCTGAAAATGTATAGAGATATGTATGGTTGGGTGAACGAAAGCTAGGCAACAGAGTCGAGCTCTATCAGATTCAGCGAGGACCTATTCGCGAGTGTGGCGCCGCTTAGAACTCATTAATCATGGAATTGTTTATGTGGTTAAATTATTATATGGGTTAGGACCACTTTCATACAGGCCGGTTAAGCCTAATCGGCGATTAATTTGACAGTTAACCGTACAAAATACGTCAATTAAACTCCGGTTAGCAGTTACCGGCTTTTATGAAAGCGGCGCTTAGTCTCTTTAACCATTGCTGCTGAGCAAAGTGATCTTCAATGTACACTCTTCGTCATCACCGCATTTTAGTATTTGAGTGATGCGCGCCCAAACATACAGCTGTGTATAACATAATAGTAGTGAAATTAAAATTGGTATCGTTCGACGAAATAAGAAGAAGATGTGTTTTTAATAAATTTCATTTAAAATATAGCGAATTTTATAACAGAACCCACACAAAAAGAAATTTCAAAGTTTACACAAAGTTTAGGAAAGTTAAATAAATTTTAAAAAATGGCCATTTCAGAGTACTTTTGAGTACTCAGTTTTGTAGACCAATCAATTTTAGTATAACATTAGGCAATTTAGAACTGGCTCGAAAAATTTCCCTGAATTTTTAAAATTTTTTCGTCAAGGGTGTTGAGTGACTTCTTTCTTCATACAACGCATGAAGAAAAATCAATTTCTCAAAAATTACCCAACATCCTTGACAAAAAAAATTCTAAAAATTCAGGGGAAACTTCGAAGTACTTCTAAATCGCACATTATTGTGCTAAAATTTAATGAGCTATAAAACGCGTACTCAAAAGTTTTCTAAAAACTCTTCCCAAAAATATACAAATTTTGTTGTAAATTTAAAAAAAAAAATTAACTTTCCTGAACTTTGCTTAAACTTTGAAATTTCTTTTTATGTGGTTTCTGTTATGGTATACGCTATACATATTTTAAATGAAAATTATTGCTTTTTTTGAAAATTATTAAAAACACAGCTTTTTTTTTATTTCGTCGAACGATATCCAATTTAATTTAACTACTACTGAACACAGCTGTACATACAGACAGACAACGTTTTTAAAAACTGTTGCTTTGGATTCTATTGGCTCAATAATAACCCCTTCCATCAAGTTTTCTTGAATAACTGCAATATATAGTAACAACCTGTTACCACTTTATTATATGTACAGATACAGGGTGGCTAATGAAAGCCGCTACCAAAAAAAAGTTAAATAACTTTTTTTCTATTTAATGAATCTGGTAAATTTTTTTTTTATTTTGCAGATTGACTTTTACATTTAACAAAAATGGATAACTGGGACACTGAAACAAGAATATGGATTGTCCGCCGCTATCACGCACTGGAGTCCGTAGTTTCGGTTCAAAGAGAGTATAGGCGCACGTTTGGCGGCAATCCTCCGAGCAGATGGACCATAATAAGACTTGTAAACAATTTTGCCGAGCATGGGACAGTCAACAGAAGACCTTACCATCGAAACCCTTCAGTTCGAACGGAGGAAACAATCGCTGCTGTAGCTGCTGCCATACAAAACAATCCACGTGTTTCGACAAGAAGCTTATCTGCTCAAATGGGTGTAAGCAGACAGTCATTACAGTCAATTATGCACAAAGATTTGGACTTATTCCCATATAAAATTCAAATGGCCAACAAACTGAACGCTGCAGACTTGCCGATTCGCTTGGAATTTTGCCAGAAGATGCTTCGAATGGTGGAAGAGGATGAAAACATGTTGAACTGTCTTTTCATGTCTGACGAGGCCCATTTCGATTTAAACGGCAACATAAACAAACAAAATTGTCGAATATGGAGTGCTTCCAACCCACAGATACTCCATGAGACGGAATTGCATCCACTTCGTGTCACAGTGTGGTGTGCAGTTTCATCACGCTGCATTGTCGGGCCCTACTTCTACGAAGAAAACGGTCACACCGTTACGGTTACTGGAGACCGTTACTTGAGCATGTTGAGAGAGTTTTTCTATCCAGAATTACGCCGAATGAGAATTTCTTTCAACTCTGTGTGGTTTCAGCAAGATGGTGCAGCTCCTCATATAGCCCAACCTGTTATGACAGAATTGCGACGAAAATTTCCCAATAAGCTGATATCCAGAAACTCCACATTCCGTTGGCCACCCAGGTCGCCTGACCTTACTGCACCTGACGTTTTCTTGTGGGATTATTGCAAACAGGAAGTCTTCAAAGCAAAACCAACAAATTTGAATGAACTAAGGCAATCCATTCGAGAAACAATTGCGGCTATTCCTGTCTCAACTCTCCAAGCAGTAATGAACAACTTTTTGGTAAGATGCCGCACATGCATCGACGAGCAGGGGGGGCATTTAAATTCCATTATTTTTAAAACTAATTAAGCTATATTTAATAAAATTTAATGAGCTTTAACATGTAAAAGAAAAATGAATTCCATGCACTGAAAAAAAAAGTTATTTGAGTTTCTTAATGTAGCAAAATTCATCAGCCACCCTGTATATAAAATTCAAACCTCAACTGTCAGATGAGCAAAACAGCTGATCTAATGGTCCAATTTTTTTAATTCAAATTTTAAAATATCATACTGCACCTACAATAGGACATAGGGTATTCTTTTTATTTAACATTTAATAAAACATATATTTATTTTAAGTATTAAAGTATTTAGTCATATGATATCAGTGATGCTAAGCACTGCTAGACCTTTTTCTATTCAAGTGTTTGTACTTAGAGAGTATCACCAAACCACATATTGTGCTCTAATTACCTTTTTTTGTGCTCAACTATCGCAGCTATAAAAAACTAAGTTCACGTACATACATTCAAAGAAGCAGTTCGAGGCTCAAGCAATCGAAAATGTGTTAGAACTATTGACGAGCTAATTGTTAATAGTTATCCAACCATTGAAAACATACAAACTACGAGTTCCCCTTGGCTTTGTGAAGGTGCACTTATCACTTCGAAAACTTCGGCAGCTGAAGAAATTAATGAAACAGCATGAAAATATCGTCTGAGTACAAACTTTATAGGTCTGTCAATACAGTGACTGATCCCAACGATGTGGTTCATTATGCAGTAGAGTTTCCTATCTCCTCAAATCCATGTGGTATACCTCCACATGATCTGAAACTTGAAAGTGGTCCACCCATAGATAATCCTTTTGCGGAATCTTAAGCCTACCGATTTGTGTAATTGTACGCGTCTTCAAGTCATACGTTTCTTTCCCAACCTAATAGAGGCAAACATCATGAATGGGCGAAATTACGCTGATTCCAATGGATTTTCCAATTACTTTTAAACGTGTCCGGACAAATAAATTAAAAACAATCTTGTTTTTTGATTTAACTTATTTATTTTTATTTTTATCGATATTTCGACTTCAATCTGAAATAACAAAATTAAATTTTGTTCAAAAATTTGAAATTTCCTTTGAAAATGAAATATGAACTTGCTGCTCGCGAGATAGCAAGCAAAATTCTAGGCGCTTATAAGTTTTTCTACTGACCAATTTTCATTGAAATAACTAGCTGAAATTAGCCGAACTTTTATGCCTACTTCCCCAAAATCCTCAAAATCGGTCGAGTTTTGCTTAAAAAGCTTATTATGTGTGCAAGATCTTATTGATATAGCTTGCATAGTTATAGAAATATCGCGTTTTAAACTTTACAAATAAATTTTTCGGAACTATGTTAAAAAATTGGGGGTGGCTGTTGACCGATTTCGCCCATTTTTACAACAAACAGTTACCTTTATATATTCACTATTTTCGACATATATTGTTTCGATAACTCAATTTTTGCCGGAGTTATGGCATGAAAAGTTTTGTGGAATAATCCACTATAAAAGTGCCGCAGCCACGCCCATTCTCGAACATTTTTATTTTTCTACTTTCCTCTTTCATGGACACTTTGAAAGTGAAATAGAAATGATATAAAGCTTTTGTACGCAAAGTTATTTCCTATTAAATATATCAATAATCCTTTTCAAAATCTTTCATTTAAAAGTGGGCATGGATCTTAACCGATTCGCCCATTTTTTCCTGGAACATTCCTTGCATACCTGCAAACCTGCGTGCTGAATTTCGTTTCGATATCTTGAGCGGTTTTTGATTTATGATTAATATTATTTCTAAATTCGACTTAATAAAAAGTGGGCGGTGCCACGCCCATTCTCAAAAATTTATTTTATGAATTAATGTTAATGTGTACAGCAAATTTCATCCTTATAAGGGTATTATACGAGGTGTGTTCAAAAAGTATCGCGAATTTTGTGTTTTTTCAAAAATTATTTATTTATTCATGAATATCTATTTTGTCCCCTTCAAAGTAATGCCCATGAGATATTATACACTTGTGCCAACGGTTTTTCCAATCTTCGAAGCACTTCAAAAAATCATTTTTTTGTAAGTTGTTGTTGTTGTTAACAGTGCTTCGCCCTGCCCCAGATTGGACAGGGTTACACTGAAATAACAGCCCTTGGCCGGGTGAAAAAACCCGGGTCATTCCGGTGCGATAGAACCGGCTGTTGTATCTTGTTCAGCTCCTCCTTCGATGCCGTCTTTATCTCGTCAAGAGAAGCGTAACGTCGTCCTTTCATGGGCCTCTTCAGTTTAGGGAACAAGAAAAAGTCACAGGGGGCCAGATCTGGGGAATACGGTGGCTGCGGCATCATTTGTGTGTTGTTTTTGGCCAAAAAGTCGCGCACAAGCAACGATGCGTGATCAGGGGCGTTATCGTGGTGCAAAAGCCAATTTTTGTTCTTCTTTGCACATCTTCTCGGCCTTCTGAGAACATTTTGTACCACCGATAAACGTTGCTTCGGTCCAAGGTAGCTTCTCCGTGTGCCACAGTCAACATTCGGAATGCATCCGCGCACTTAATTTCGTTTTTCACACAAAATTTGATACAGGTTCTTTGATCCATTTTTTTGAATAGGTAAAAATCGAAGACGATCCAAAACACGTGCAAGCAAAGCAGCTGTCAACAATTAACTGAACATTCAAAATGGCCGAGCTTGTCGGCATAAGTGAGAGACATGAGTACCAACATAACGCCACAAAAAATTCGAAATTCGAATATACGTAACCAGCGAAAATTCAAAATTCGCGATACGTTTTGAACACACCTCGTATACTGAATAATCACTTTTTTTGTATTTTCGAAAATATAAAACGTGGGCGTGGCTATCATCCGATTTCGCCTATTTTAAATAGCGCTCGGAGATGAGCGTCAATGAACCTGCATACCAAATTTGATTAAGATATCTCAGAATTTAATCAAGTTATCGTGTTCACAGACGGACGGACGGACATCTTCGGATTTTTTTTTTTCTCCTGAACATTTTGATATATATAAGTCAAAATATATCTCGGATTGTCTATGCCGTTAAATGCTATCGTTAGACGAATGAAGTTAATATGGGTGGCTAATGAAAGCCGCTACCAAAAAAAAATTAAATAACTTTTTTTCTATTTAATGAATCTGGTAAATTTTTTTTTATTTTGCAGATTGACTTTTACATTTAACAAAAATGGATAACTGGGACACTGAAACAAGAATTTGGATTGCCCTCCGCTATCACGCACTGGATTCCGTAGTTTCGGTTCAAAGAGAGTATAGGCGCACGTTTGGCGGCAATCCTCCGAGCAGATGGACCATAATAAGACTTGTAAACAATTTTGCCGAGCATGGGACAGTCAACAGAAGACCTTACCATCGAAACCCTTCAGTTCGAACGGAGGAAACAATCGCTGCTGTAGCTGCTGCCATACAAAACAATCCACGTGTTTCGACAAGAAGCTTATCTGCTCAAATGGGTGTAAGCAGACAGTCATTACAGTCAATTATGCACAGAGATTTGGACTTATTCCCATATAAAATTCAAATGGCCAACAAACTGAACGCTGCAAACTTGCCGATTCGCTTGGAATTTTGCCAGAAGATGCTTCAAATGGTGGAAGAGGATGGAAACATGTTGAACTGTCTTTTCATGTCTGACGAGGCCCATTTCGATTTAAACGGCAACATAAACAAACAAAATTGTCGAATATGGAGTGCTTCCAACCCACAGATACTCCATGAGACGGAATTGCATCCACTTCGTGTCACAGTGTGGTGTGCAGTTTCATCACGCTGCATTGTCGGGCCCTACTTCTTCGAAGAAAACGGTCACACCGTTACGGTTACTGGAGACCGTTACTTGAGCATGTTGAGAGAGTTTTTCTATCCAGAATTACGCCGAATGAGAATTTCTTTCAACTCTGTGTGGTTTCAGCAAGATGGTGCAGCTCCTCATATAGCCCAACCTGTTATGACAGAATTGCGACGAAAATTTCCCAATAAGCTGATATCCAGAAACTCCACATTCCGTTGACCACCCAGGTCGCCTGACCTTACTGCACCTGACTTTTTCTTGTGGGGTTATTGCAAACAGGAAGTCTTCAAAGCAAAACCAACAAATTTGAATGAACTAAGGCAATCCATTCGAGAAACAATTGCGGCTATTCATGTCTCAACTCTCCAAGCAGTAATGAACAACTTTTTGGTAAGATGCCGCACATGCATCGACGAGCAGGGGGGGCATTAAAATTCCATTATTTTTAAAACTAATTAAGCTATATTTAATAAAATCTAATGAGCTTTAACATGAATAAAAGAAAAATGAATTCCATACACTGAAAAAAAAATTATTTGAGTTTCTTAATGTAGCAAAATTCATCAGCCACCCTGTACCCTGTGTGCGTAGCACTACCAGGTATGAAAACACTGGACTACTTTGCACGCCCATAAAGGGAAAACACACACGCGTGCATTAATTTTTATTCATAATATTTTACTTTTCAGATTCATTTTGTTTGTTTTATTAATTCCACTGAAAAGTGATAAGTCTGCAAAAGGGAAACCATGGTATTTTCTGCTACATCACGTCTCATTTTGGCATAGTAATATGTCTCACAAGCATTCAATATTTATCAAAATGAAACCCCCTTAAACCACGAAATATGCGAAAACCACCCTTAAAATATTTACCAAAAATTAACACAATCACAAAATCTAAGGGTGGTATTTAGTGGTCTCTAACTGAAATGTTAATATTATTGACCTGATATACCATAATAAATGCTCATTCTTAATATAAAAAACCTTACACTGGACGCCTTTCAGCTGGCAATTCTTGGAAAATTTGACATAGTTTCGGTGCTCTGAATATAAATTCGCAGGTGCCAAAGTGCACTGACCTTACACAAGTGAAGCTAAATGTGATCAAAATAACAAATGTCATTTGGGGTGCATTTAAAGGGTGTAAAATGTGAGTGATAACCCAACAAGCAAACGTAACTTATACGAAACTGTTTTGTGCGACGAAATATGAAGAAGCTGTGTTTTTTATGATTTTCATTTAAAATATAAAAGAAACCACATAAAAAGAAATTTCGAAGTTTAGACAAAGTTCAAGAAAGTTAACCCTTCGTCTTACACATGAGTCCAGCCAGACCTTTTCCATTCTTAATCTCCAAAAAAGCCACTTTGGGTTAAGATAGAGCTTTGAAATTTTAGGTAGCTTCCTAAAATTTAATCATACGTCGATTTGTAAAAAAAATCATCTTGATATCTGATATATATATCTAGTTATATACGAGGTGTGTTCAAAAAGTATCGCGAATTTTGAATTTTCGCTGGTTACGTATATTCGAATTTCGAATTTTTGTGGCGTTATGTTGGTACTCATGTCTCTCTCTTATGCCGACAAGCTCGGCCATTTTGAATGTTCAGTTAATTGTTGACAGCTGCTTTGCTTGCACGTGTTTTGGATCGTCTTCGATTTTTACCTATTTTTTTACCAAAATTGCTCAATTGTGACCAAAAACAGCATCGCATGAACATTGCTAATGAGATGTTAAACTCTGTCCGCGACGAACCAAATTTGCTCCAGAGGGTCAAACCTGGTGACGAATCGTGGGTATATGGTTATGACGTGGAAACCAAAGCTCAATCATCTCAATGGAAGCTGCCGCACGAACCAAGACCGAAAAAAGCGCGCCAAGTTCGGTCGAATGTGAAAGTTTTGCTGACAGTTTTCTTCGATTGCAGGGGCGTGGTGCATCATGAGTTCTTGCCACAGGGAAGAACGGTCAATAAGGAACATTACCTGCAAGTTATGCGCTATTTGCGCGAAGCAATCCGCCAGAAACGCCCGGATTTGTGGAAGAACAAAAATTGGCTTTTGCACCACGATAACGCCCCTGCTCACGCATTGTTGCTTGTGCGCGACTTTTTGGCCAAAAACAACACACTAATGATGCCGCAGCCACCGTATTCCCCAGATCTGGCCCCCTGTGACTTTTTCTTGTTCCCTAAACTGAAGAGGCCCATGAAAGGATGACGTTACGCTTCTCTTGACGAGATAAAGACGGCATCGAAGGAGGAGCTGAACAAGATACAAAAAAATGATTTTTTGAAGTGCTTCGAAGATTGGAAAAACCGTTGGCACAAGTGTATAATATCTCATGGGGATTACTTTGAAGGGGACAAAATAGATATTCATGAATAAATAAATAATTTTTGAAAAAACACAAAATTCGCGATACTTTTTGAACACACCTCGTAGATATGTTGGTTAAAACATCACATTCGTAACACATAGGTCTGGCTGGACCCACATACATTTCTATGTAATTTTTTCCATGCAACCGCGCATAATGCATTTTTTCAAATTTTTAAATGTCAAGGCAACCTTTGCTTTTTTCCTTTTCGGTTTTTATTTTTCGATTAAATTCTTTTTTTAAGTTTTTAATGTCATGGCAAGAGTTGATATTCTTTTTAGTTTATATTTTTGAATTTTTCGTTGGTGGTCGGTCGTAAAAGAGTTGATTTTCTTTTTAGCTCATATTTTTGAATTTTGCTTTGATGGCAGTTGGTAAATAAAAGTTGAATGTTTAGGAAGTGAGCGCTAAAATATATTTCTTTACTACGCGTTATTTTTTGGTGTGATATTTTGATAAAAAAAAAATATGAGTGACGAAATTGATTTGATTTATAACACTCGACCGCATAGAAGAAACTTTGACAGTGAATTTTATGAACGAATAGCAGCTGCTTTAGCTAATGATTTGGAACGTGAAAGCGCTGCTGAATAACTTGAAGATAACCTTCAACCTGCATGATGATTACAATGACATCGAGGATTTGGATTGTATTCCTGGCAATGAAGCTTCAGACATCGAGAACGACCCAATAATCCAACCAGATGAATTATCCTCTGATGATGATGATGACGATGATGATGATGGTGATGATGAGTTCGAAGAAGCAATGGAAGGACATAATCCCAATGACTTTTTGTGTGGTGAAGATGGCACAAGATGGAGCAAAAATGCACCAAGCGCAGTTCGTATTCGAGCGCACAATATCATGCGATTTCGTGCAGGACCAAAAGAAAATAGTTCCATTGCGATCGAGCTATTCAAAAAATTTTTTACTCAAAACATTTCTTTTATTATTATAAAAGAAACGAATCGTCACGCCAAAGAAACAACTGAGAAATGAAATACGGCCAACCCTGACAAGCAACCAAAAACTTGGAAAGATATGACTGAAGCTGAATTGGATGCCTTCTTGGGCATTCTTTTTGCAGCTGGTGTTACACACAATAATATGCAAAAAGCAGATGTTTTGTGGCGTACGGATAACCTACCAATCTTTAGAGCTGCCATGTCTTACCATCTCTTCGTTGCCCTGGCTCGTTATATTCGGTTTGACGACAGTCGTACTCGTGAACATCGTCAAAAGTTCGACAAAGCGGCGCCAATTCGTGATATTTGGAATTTTCTAAACCAAAATCTGGGAAATAACTACGAACCTTATGAGACAATTGTAGTCGATGAGCAGTTAATCCAAATTCACCCAATACATACCTTCAAAGCCAGCGAAATATGGCATCAAAGTTTGGTGGGCATGTGATTCCAAAACTAAATACCCTTTACAAGGAAAATTGTATACAGGACGTAATGAAGGCGAGGAAAGAGAAGTAAATCAAGGTGAAAATGTACTGTTTCAGCTCGCTAAGCCGTATACTAACACCGAACGCACAGTTGTTGCAGATAATTTCTTTACAACCTTGGAAGGTGCAAAGCGTCTTGCCAAAATTGGTATGGCTTTCCTTGGTACTATTCGAGCCAATAAGAGATGTATTCCCATCGAATTAAAAAAAAGTCCTGCTCGTCCCTCGTTCTTTCATCTTGTTTCGGATTTCACGACAATTTGGTATCACTTTGCAGTTATGTGCCGAAAAATAACAAGGTCGTCAATTTGATTTCCACCGTACACTACGCAAAAGAGTGTTTTGGTGAAGCAAAAAAACCTGAAGCAATATTGTTTTATAATAAAAATAAAGTTGGTGTCGATTGTATGGACCAGATGGTAACGCATTTTACTACGAAACGTTCAACAAAACGGAGGCCTTTTTAGGAAAACAAATATACGTGAGTATTTCTAAATTTGTAAAACTTTTTATAATTTTTATTGCAAGTTTTTTGGTTTCTAATTTTTTCTTCCTTTTTTAGAAGCCCTCGTAAATCCTATAAAAAGCGGAGCAGATACATTAGCTACAAAGAAATATTGTCGACTGTGTGCAGAATCAGATGAAAAGATCCGAAGAAAGACCCGATTCTTTTGCTCGAAATGTGCAGAGCCGGTTTGTCAACAACATTCAAAAATCGACTACGTTTGCTTCTGTTGTATTCCGCAATAACAATTAAGTGTTTTGGTCATTATTTGTCAATATTTTCCAATGTACGAGGTGTGTTCAAAAAGTATCGCGAATTTTGAATTTTCGCTGGTTACGTATATTCGAATTTCGAAATTTTTGTGGCGTTATGTTGGTACTTATATCTCTCACTTATGCCGACAAGCTCGGCCATTTTGAATGTTCAGTTAATTGTTGACAGCTGCTTTGCTTGCACGTGTTTTGGATCGTCTTCGATTTTTACCTATTTTTTTACCAAAATTGCTCAATTGTGACCAAAAACAGCATCGCATGAACATTGCTAATGAGATGTTAAACTCTGTCCGCGACGACCCAAATTTGCTCCAGAGGGTCATAACTGGTGACGAATCGTGGGTTTATGGTTATGACGTGGAAACCAAAGCTCAATCATCTCAATGGAAGCTGCCGCACGAACCAAGACCGAAAAAAGCACGCCAAGTTCGGTCGAATGTGAAAGTTTTGCTGACAGTTTTCTTCGATTGCAGGGGCGTGGTGCATCATGAGTTCTTGCCACAGGGAAGAACAGTCAATAAGGAATATTACCTGCAAGTTATGCGCAATTTGCAAATTGGCTTTTGCACCACGATAACGCCCCTGCTCACGCATCGTTGCTTGTGCGCGACTTTTTGGCCAAAAACAACACACTAATGATGCCGCAGCCACCGTATTCCCCAGATCTGGCCCCCTGTGACTTTTTCTTGTTCCCTAAACTGAAGAGGCCCATGAAAGGACGACGTTGCGCTTCTCTTGACGACATAAAGACGGCACCGAAGGAGGAGCTGAACAAGATACAAAAAAATGATTTTTTGAAGTGCTTCGAAGATTGGAAAAACCGTTGGCACAAGTGTATAATATCTCATGGGGATTACTTTGAAGGGGACAAAGTAGATATTCATGAATAAATAAATAATTTTTGAAAAAACACAAAATTCGCGATACTTTTTGAACACACCTCGTATTTAGAGAAGGGAATATAATAGAATTTTTCTTTATTTATTTTCAAAATAAAAATCAGTCTTTTAATAAATATTTGAAAAACATACAATAAAAAGGTAAAAAAAAAATAAAAAATGTTGCATATAATTCCTATATTTCAACGTAACTGCATATTATTTGTATGTGGGTCCAGCCAGACTCATGTGTACCGAATGTGACTATCGAAACATGTGTCTGACGAAGAGTTAATTAAGCTTTACAAAATGGGCTTCAAAATCTGCCACAAAAAAGTGGTTTTGATACTTCTGATTATTTAGATTTTTTTTTGAAACAATAATACTGAAACAACAATACTAAAAAAAAATCAAAAATAATAAAAAAAACCAAAAAAATCTAAAATAATCAAATGTTCCGGAAAACAATGGCCGAAATCGGTTAAGGTCCACGCCCACTTTTATACGAAAGATTTTGAAAAGGATCATAAATATATTTAATCTGCAATAACTTTAGTTTTATATCATTTCTATTTCACTGTCAAAGTGTCCGTGAAGGAAGAAAGTCGAAAAATATAAGTTTTTGAAAATGGGCGTGGCCCGCCCCTTTTATAGTGGATTATTCCAAAAAACTTTTTATGTCATAGCTCCGCAAAAACGGATTTACCGAAACGATATTTGGCGAAAATGTCGAATATATAAAGGTAACTGTCTGGGGGCGAAATCGGTCCACGGGCTCACCCAGTTTTTAACATAGTTTTGAAATTTTGTCTGGAGAATGTAAAACGCGACATTTCTATAACCATACGTGTATGGCTTCACACATAATAAGCGTTTTAAGCAAAAATCCACCGCAAAAAAATGTTGTGGAGATTGGGTGGCGCCGCCCACTTTTCAGCATAAAAATTCTGCTTTTTTCAAAGGCGATTGCTTGTAATTTCAACTAGATATTTCAATCGAAATTGATCAGCTGCTTCTCAGCTGATAGTATGTGGTATACACCTGCTTAAAATTTGGCAATTCGGATAACACATAAGCAATATACTCTGGCAAGTTGTTAATACCCCACTGCAATAGGGAAGTTATATACCTTTTTTTGATTTTCATACCTTTAATGAAAATGAAATGTTTGTAAGTATGAGAAGAAGAAGAGATGGACCCATCAATAACTAAACTGAAGTAATAAGGACGACGAGCTGACTCGAACCCCTGCGGGTTAGGGGTTTAGAATATGCCCAAGGCAGGCATACCGGTCGTAAGAGGCGACTAATATGCACAAAGGTAATGACGTGCAACTCGATGGTTGATCTACGGATATGATGCCTCTCACCTCTCATTACCCATCCCCCCTTCCTTACGGAAGGAGGGGTGACATGACCTAGAAGGTGCCACTGGTCATAGCAAATCGCTACCACGACAGTCGGGCAGTACCGCAAGGGAGTACCGGAGCGTACCGGATTCATATCCGGTCAAGGACTGTCAGTTCGACAGCACCCCCCAAAACCTTCGGGGAGTGTTTTTGTCGTTACATCAACAACAACAACAACAACGAGCTGACTCGATTTAGCCATGTCCGTCTCTCCTTCAGTCTGTCTGTCCGTCTGTCTATTTCAACGCAAATTTTTCAAACATAAAATGTGCATGTATTGGTTTTTTGAAAAAATGTGATTAGCAGTTGTTGGTAATGAAGCTATTTATATACAAATAAATTAATGGCAACCCACATCGAAGGTCCAAGGTTAGATTTCTTTGACAGGTAACACCAAAAGTGGTTTGCAAAAGTTTTTTAAAACGGGGTCGCCCCTCGGCCATGGTTTGGCAAACTCTCCGAGTGTCTTTCTGCTATGAAAGGCTTTTCAGCAAAAATTCATCTCCTTTGTAGATGCCGTTCGAAGTCGGCAAAAATCTGTAGGTCCCGCCAATTTGTAGGAAAAATTTCAAAACGGGAAGCTCGGCGCAAAAATCTCTTAGGAGGTTTATGATGATATACTTGTTGTATTTCGCGCCATACATTTATATTTTTTAAAAATTAATTTACCCCTCAAAACTCATAACGGAAGTGTTTTTATTGAAAACAATCAGCTGGCTTTATAATACGAACCGAAAAGTATTAAAATAGACCTGCGTAAATTGGTGAGCCATAATAGATCACAACTAGGTATATAAAGTTCGGTTCCACCCGAACTTAGACTTCCTTACATGTTAAAATTAAATTTGGATCAATTCGCTCCTGCCTAAAAGGTATTTACTATCGGCATCAGCCTTTATCAGCGAATAAAGGAGACGATCACACTGCCTTGGAAAAAACAGGTTAAGGATGACTTAGACCATCTTGCTGTTTCCAAATGGCATCAGCGACTGCCAAAATATCTAAATGGTTTATCGCGATTTAATAGATAAATGAAGGCATTTGTCAGCGGCAGAACGTTCCGGTCTTTTCGGAAGGTGTTCAACAACAAGAACATTTACTTGCCTACCTCACCATTTACAATTGACCTTTGCCTCTTTTTTTTTATCGAAGTTGAACCCCTCGGCTCTTTACTTTGAAATTCAATTGCACGATTGCAAACCGAATGCAAATCATTTGTCACGCGCTGCAAATTAAATTGTTTTGCCGCCATTACTGTTGTTCGATACTATTATCGCTCCGTTGCATTGCCGCCGGTCTTCCACTCGCATCTGGTAGCAGCAAGATATTTGTGCACTTACAAGTCCACTTGTGCTATATATAGATATCAGCAATTAATATCAGCGCATAATTTGTAATAAATCAAATTCTTAATGCACGAATTCGATACAACGCGTCACTGGGATTGAGCAGTGAACAAGGAGACAGTCGCAACGGCAGCCAGACACGAACTAAGCCGCCATGAGTGAATGACAGTTGGACGCGCGCTCACATGAAATTCGTCGCATTTGTGACATTTTGATGTTGATTTATCGGCGAGCACATTGTTGCTGCCACCGCTTGCTAGCTCACTGTTGCCAACTGTTACTGCTGCAAGTGCCATGGGCGCAATGTCTTGCTGGTATTCGCATATTTTCACATGAATTGTATAAAACACATACAGTATCTCACAGTCCAAATAATACACGGCAGGTATTTTTGTTCATGGACTTCAATTGAAGGAAGGATGGTTTAGATGTAAAAGGTGTTTCAATACTTAATCCAAGTGCCAAAAACGAACAATACCTACACGACTAAAAATTTGAACCTAAATTTTAAACTTTTCTAGGCTACATATAAGGTGTACGACAAAACTAAAGCATCAAAAGTCAATCTGCTAAACATGATTAAATAAAATTCTATGTGCAGGTTTTAAATTTTTAAAGATGAAGCCCACATATTAGTTATTTGAAATATGAAACAAAAAAACTGTTTTCATGGTCCACTAAAAAAAAAGTAATGACACTTTGAAGGTTAACTGAGAAAATGGTGCAACAAAACTAAAGCACCAAATCAAAGTAGGTCTTGTTTTTCCTTAAATGTGTTGTAAAAACCATAAAATCGCGGTACACGTGAGCCACAACAACCACACCGATATATTTGGAAACATTTCAAACAACGGTTTCATTATGTTTTTTAGCTCGTTGGATGATCTGTAGAAGTCTAAAAGATTTGCTGGAAATAATTATTTCGTGGTACTTCGCGAAAGAATTTTACTCAAATTTGATCAAAGGAAATCAGGAGATACTATTTCAAAATATTCTAACAATTGTCATGGCATTATTTAGCTTACCACTCACGTTTTTCCATTCAACTGGCTCCCTTGCCACTGTTCAGGGAGGTGCTAGTGCAAGAAAAACACCGAATAGTAACGATCGGGCAATCGTTCGTGGAGTCAAACTATTTCTTCTTGTTTACACAAGAAGTGCTATGAAAGAATTTGTGATATCCACCCTATTAGGACCATTTACAGACGTGCTCTTTAAGACCGATTACTTCACTTCGGAGCTTTGATTTGGGTTTCAAGATTCCACCTGAATTGGAGTTGCACAATGTTATTTTCTGTCAAATAAAAGTTGTCTGAAATATCAGGACCCTTTGAAGCTTGTTTTTAGGCCTAACGAACAACGCTCACTTAATTTTAGTCTACTTTTTGACCGGTGAAACACGGTTGAGGCAGTGAAGGGGTTTGTAGACGTTTCTCCCGTCGTGGAGTAGGTCCAATTCATACGAGTGAACTGGTATGGGCTCGTTTCGTGTACAAAGATATCGACCAAATTTCAGTCATTTCTTGAGGGGGAAGGAATGCCATTGAGATGGATTTATCAAGAAGACATTCTGCCTAAACGAAGTTTAGGGCTAATAATATTGACGTATCGGCGTTGCTCGTGATATTTAACCAAACAGAAAATCTATTGAAAATTATGGATCCTGAAAATCCGAAGGAAAATTGCAGCAACAAAGACTTTCTATTCGGACAAGTTGAGGAGGCGTTTTACTAGGATGTTTTACTTAAATAATACACTCAATGCGCACACGATGTGTACCTGCCATAAAGAGCCACGAATATGGCACAAAATAACGAAAAAAAACAAGGTTTGTCCCATGGATATTTGATCTGGTAAACCACTTTTATTTACTCAAATTTATAATATCTAATATGTATTCTTCCTGAATAAAAAGTAACAAACATTATAGAACTTGTACTTGCGATTTTTTTGAGTGAAATATTTTAAGGGTAATTTGGGTGCTTAAGTTTTGTCGCACACTGTATGTCCCAAACAAATTTGGCTTAGAATTTAAATTGTGCCAGTTATCGAGAAAATGAGCGTGAAGAAAAGAGTTTAAATTTTAAACCAGAAATGTCCTAACAATTAAAAAACATAAAAAACATTTTATCAGTTGGCAGGATTCGAACCGACGCTTCCCGCATCACAGTCGTCTGCTCTACATACTGAGCTACGGCGCCCACAAAACTGTAATGGGACAAATTTATTGACTTGAAAAAACCTAAAACACTCGATTCAATGATTTAATATGACCACGCTGCATCTTCTAGGGCACACCATCATCTACCGACCTTTCGTAAAAAACTTTATATCACCAGATTATCATCTGCAAATATGAGAGGAAATTTGGTTGTAGTAGCCCCAAAGATCCTCAACTTCTACGCTGAAGAACGCAGCTTCATAATAAAAATTTAGCCTCTCTAGATACAACAACTCCCAATGGTATCAGGCTGATACACTTTGCTGAGGACCAAAACATTCGCAATCCTCTTTGTTGAGTTTCTAATTCAAGGAAAATAAACTAGATCGGAACTTCAAAGGATGCCGATTCTCAACTTGAGGAGCGATCTAATTCAAGGAAAAGAAACTAGATCGGAACTTCAAAGGATGCCGATTCTCAACTTGAGGAGCGATCTAATTCAAGGAAAAGAAACTAGATCGGAACTTCAAAGGATTCTAATTCTCAACTTGATGAGCGATCCAGGTCTTCCTTGAGGTTTTAAAGCTTACGGGCGCCGCACAGTGGTCGCAAAAGGGCATATTTGGTTCAAAACCACCTAGAGGCCACAAAACTTAACCGATTTTTTAAATTTTAACGGGGTATTGTTCAGGAGCTAAAAAGCAAGAGATTGTCGACGCGTTTTTTTTTTTAATTTTTTGTCTAAAAAAGCATACAATAACTGCATACTCAAAATTTTTATAGGTGAACTTTAAAGGGGTATTTTGCCCCTAATTCCAAATTTTGGGGGGGGGGGGGAGGTAGTGGAAATTTCGAGTGTATTTCAGTCAAGGCAAACTTCCAGCCAAAAAATTATTTGCCTCAACAGTTGCCTTTCGGAGTCTTCCTTACAGGATAAGCCTGGTCTTAACCTCCTCGAGGTATATAGCACCGAATTACTGTATTAAAATTAGCATTAAATAATAAAAAATTTTCGTGAAAGATAAAAAAAAATTGTCCCATTTTTATTGTAACTGACTGTATGTTTGTATGATATTGACCGACGAATCACTTTTCAGACTGTAGTTGGCTTTAGTTGACTGCAAGAGTGGTTTTAATTAAATTTCTTGGTACAACCTTCGTTTACTCTGTATCTGTTGAATTTGCAATCGAACTTTATTAGATTTTGTAATTTTTGTTGTTGTCAGTTGTCACTACTGCATAGTCCAAACTCAAGCTAAATAAAAGTCGCACCGAGCTTCGACTTGTTACATAGTTGCATTAAGGAAATCATGATTAAGTTGTTTCAATCTACGAATTCATTTGTTTATACAGAAATATTCAGATATTTGTGCTTGTTTGTGCATTCCTACGAGTTGAATATTTAAATCTCATTGCATTTGGGTATCACAGTGGCAATCTGCGTGTGCTGTGTTTTGGTAATTATTTGGCGCCATGTGACACCTTTAAAGTCAGATTCAATTTGTTTTTACGGCGGAGTCGTTCCAATGACGAGGCGCGCTCGCACGTAATAGGGGTAGGAAGAAAAAAAGGCAACGAGTTAATAAATAAATAAACACCGGAATTCAATGTAAATAAGTACAATGGATAAGTGGCTTTTATTACAGTGGAAGGTGAAATTAAATATACAACAGTATAAGGAATATAAGAAAAAGTTATGGAACTTGTATATTTACCTCGGATGGCTGCTGGTGGCTCTTGTACGCTCGATAATCAAGTGTCCGAGCCCTTTCTTTTAATTTTGTTCTGTACCGCCGCCGAATGCTTACTTTCGTTAGGTTCGGAGGGGTAAGAGCTGTTATCGGTACAAGAGATAAACTAACCGCACGGGCAGATACGTAAAGCTGCACAAATACGAGGGGCGACCGTGATATTTAGGCCGGTGGCCTAAACATGCCGGCCCCCTTGCGACACGCAACCTGTAATCAAATGGCAGCCGCCAGCAACCATTCCGATTTACATAAAGGTTAGAATGCACACCCAGTGCAATGAAATATGGGTTAAACATCATAATATTTATCAAAAAACAAAAAAAACACCTTAGTATAGGGATCATACGCCACTACGCAGCCTCCTCTTGACACCTGTTGGGGATGAAAAAAGATAGGTTATTATATAAGTACGTGGTTTTGCCTAGTTCATTGCACCTTATTCTTTGGATTTCTCCTCAATGGGATACCGTGTCGAGGATAAATTATCACTATTGTTGGTGGGCCCCTGAAATTACTAGGCCGAAGATTGTGGCCTGTGCCAATAGCCCACTGATGGTCGACGGTGGGGTGCCGCTCAGCATCAGGCTGGCATACACGTCACACCCGAGAGTGAGCCGAACGGGTGACGCTCGAAAGAAAGTCGGATCCGCCAGCTTCATCAACTGGAAGGGGGCGGCTACGGTGGCGTCTATGTTGGACACCGGGGTCATGCGGTGGTGGCGAGCAAGGACCGTGGCTTGCGTGGTGACCCTTCTGGTGATTCCGTACTTCCCGCGTAGAATGAGGGTACACCTGCTAGGCCGCGTATCACCAACACGTTCTAGGCGGAGATCTCTGGCGAGCTCACCGTCAATGACCGTAGTTGATGAACACGGGTCGAGCAGGGCACGTACGATGTGCAGTTCCCCGCCAGATTCGATGGTCACGCTCGCCGTTGGTGCGATGGCGACAAACGATCGCATTATCAGAGCTGTAGCAGGCAGATTGGCAACTCGGCCAGACCGAAACGTGGCTGGTGTGTCCTTGGGGCGGACGATTGTGGTGTCGTTAACTGGGTTGCGGGCTTGGTAAGGTGCCGTCCGACCCGCTGTTCGTCGTGACGAGCGGAAAGGACGCGTTTCCGCGTCACCACGACGGACACCAGTGGGACTGTGAGGTGGTCGGAAAGGACGTGTTTCCGAGCCACCGCGAAGCACCTTAACAGCCCGCTGGGATGGGCGAAAAGGACGTGTTTCCGCGCCACCCTCACGTAGTTTGGGTGTCTTTAGTGGACGTCGACTCTTGTCTGGCGTGCGCATCTTCCGTTGCTCGTGCCGTAGTAGCGGTCGGAAAGGACGTGTTTCCGAGCCGCTGAGCTGGGGAAAAGCTGGTGCTGCTGCCCTCATGGCTTCCTCTTCTTCCTCCTCCTCTGCTACTTGCTCCGCCCAAGACTTGGTTGTCTCGGTGAGGGTTAAGGACAGCGCGTCGTCCGAGGTCTCTCCGTCATCCTCTCTAGACGGAACCGTTGGCTGGGGGTGCGCGGGGACTTGTGCCGTGACGTCGTCCATGTGAAGGGACGTATGGTGAGGTTCGTTGCAGCGATAGCAGCGGTCCTTGCTAGGGCATATTTCCGGTCGGTGGAAAGGGGACAAGCAATTGGGGCAGTACTTATGTATAAGTACCACTCGTAGTCTTTCCTCGGCCGACATACCTCGGTACTTTTGGCAAAACCGTATGCCATGGTTGTTGCTGCATAACCGACACGGGATGGTGAAGATGTTGGACCGCTCCGATTTTGCGCGTGTGGCAGTAAAACGAGTCATTCTAAAAATAAACCCGTTAGTAGGCCCATAGTTTTTGTATATCTGGGTGGCTTGTGAACATAACCGACTGACATGGTCGGTATTTTGGTTTGGCATATTCTAATTTTTTTTTTTTTTCGCAACGTTTGCAAACGTTTATGTTTGTTGCGTGAATAAACGTTTATGTTTGTTACGTGAATAAACGTTTATGTTTGTTACGTGAATATTTTCCTTCTGGCAGCTTTGTCACGCTAACTTTGTCGAAACGTTTGTAAACGTTTATGTTTGTTACGTGAATATTTTCCTTCTGGCAGCTTTGTCACGTTTTGACACTTTCCTTCCCCCCGAAAAAATTGAAATGCATTGGCAAGTTATGTGTTAAGTAACTCCTAGGAAATCGAGAGTTAACATATTTTGGTTAAGCCGTTTAAAAAGAGGAGAATGGTGTAAGGGTTTCTGCCTTTACGTAATATTTATGTGATTGTGCAATGGCATTTGCATAAATTTAGCTAAAATGCATTCATTTATACATGCATTCCGGCTGGTTCGTGTAGTGAGGCATAACCAGCTGATTAACACCGTGGTCTGTCAGCTAGTAAATGACCCACATTTGGTGTGCTGCAGATGTAGTGAGCGATTCTGTGCTGCCACATCCCACCGATGTTGTCTGTCTCACTTGGCAATGTAGAGGCGGAGACAGATGCATCGCGAAAGATGGGGGAACACATCCATGAACAAATGTAATCGAATCGGTTGAAATTCTGAAATATGCGGTGAAACATATTTTCCATTTTGCTGTGCCAGAAGTGGCTAGTTTTTGGCCGTGACAAATGAAAATCACGGGGGGAAGCAAATAATCTGTCAATAAATGTTTGATTGACGTATATTTCCCCACATTATCTGTCGTATTTGTGTGTTTAATTATATTTTTACCGTTTAACAACGTACTGGGATGCGAATTTATTTTTAAACGGCACAATTGGCAATACCCCATGTATATATGTGTATACATACGTAGTTGTCAATATTGTACCTAGGCTAAATCATATTATTTATATAATTATATTTCGACTTCCCCCGTACTTCGCATAAGGTGGCGAATAAATTCCGCCGCTACATACGGTACGCCAAAAAAAAAAAATTGGGGGATTTTTGTAACGATTAAATACCCGTGTGTGCCAACTCGGATTGGCACTAATCGTTACGCAAAGTGGCTACGCTCATTCATTCAGCACTGGATACATTACTGAATGAATGTCATTATGGAAAATTGTTCACGAGGTAAGGTGTAAAATTTTTATGTTGGTAATTTTTCCTCGTAAATTAATGTTTATTCTTTTCTTTTCAGGTAAAAGTGGTGTGGTGGCATCTAAACCAGCAGCAGCAGCGTACATACCAAATGGCTTGAAATTCTTGTTTGGTGGCCTAGCTGGTATGGGTGCAACGATGATTGTCCAGCCATTGGATTTGGGTTAGACACGCATGCATCTCTCGGTTGCAGGTGATACCAAAAAAGAGTATGACAGTTCATTTGATTTCTTTAAAAAAGTGGCTAAAAATGAAGGTCCATTAGCGCTCTGTAAGGGTATCGGCGCAGCTTTGTTGCATCAAGCCACCTACCCAACGACGCCTGGGAGTATATACATACATTATCGATACATATCAGACGTATTACAAAAAGGCACCCGGTATTTTAGAAACTATGCCAATGGGTGTTGCAACCGGTGCTCGTGGCGCTTTTATCGGTACCCCCGCTGAGGTAGCCTTAAAATGATATCGAAATTTCCATTCTTATACTGTAAAGAACAACTTGTTCATGACATTTTGCATTTTGTACAAGAATTTTGTATAAGCGGAAGCGCATAACAAAAATATTTCTCAAATTAAAACTTCTGTAGATAGTACTATTTATTAATAAACAATATATATATTGTAAGTTTTTAGTAGCAAAAACTTAGCAAAAAAAACTTGATCTCAGCGTAGAAGTAGATGTGCTAACTATAGACTCAACTGCAGATGTCGTCAATGCAATTCTAGAGTTTTTGCTGTACCAGCGAAATCAAATACCATTTGTTTACAATACATACAAATACTATGTGGGATTGTGGTCGGAAGATGGTGAATCTAATGTCAATGGGCACTTGAAGACCGATACTTATGTTAACCCACTACGTGCTTTTCAAATCGACCGACAACGTGAGCAGGCACAGCAAACAAAAGATGCCATAAGTGCAAAGCACGAGCTTATTAAGAAATTTTTTTGAAAAGAATATTGTACGAAAAAAAACTGGAAGTATCTGGAGGAATAATGTGTATAAATGGTGTCGATGCTAACAACAGCCGTAGAGAGCTTAACTGTGAGGAAAAGAATCTGTCAAGTCCTACATGGTGGGAATCAGATATTTTTGTGCGTGGTTTTAAGGAGAAACCCATGAAGGGTTTAAGTATATGGACAGAGTGATATATGTAAATTCAACTATTTATGACGACTACAAGTTTTATTGGTTGTATATTAACATAGACGTGTGCATATGTACATAAGTATGTAGCATGTGAAAGCTTTACAATAAAGCTAGACTTATTTATTTCATTTCAGGTTGTACATATTTAAGAACAATCAGCGAGGCAGAGAAACCTGCACTAGTAGGTGCACACAGATTTCCACCAATGGCCGATTTGTAACCAACCGGTTTCGGTGTTCCACCATCCTCAGTGTTTAGTTTCGTTCTAGAACTAGTTACATCTTTTGCTAAGCGAATTTATGTAATGCATATTATTTCTTAATTATTATTTAATATAAGAATTTATATTATTTTATTTTTTTATAGAAATTCGATGAGGTCGATGGACAATCCGTCACCCCACTCACCATGGCGGCCATGGTGGGCAATGTGACGTTAGTCAAGACGCTACTCACGCAATACGACATAGATTTGGAACAAGAATGCAATGTAGTTTTCGATGGTCTATTGGTTTACGGAGCGATTGCACTTTGGGTCGCAGCTGGTATGAGGCAAGTGGTAGAATTATTGGTACAATGTATTTTCAGTGTTTTACTAGGCAATTAAAATCGACTAACATTTTTAACCAGCTCCACAACACGAATCACAACCCTCTCCCAGTACCACCCCTTTAAATGTCTGGAACTGAGAGTTGGTGTTATTCGCGGGCATGTTTATGCCTCGCATTTAGATTGCTGTGCAGCAAATCTGCTGGGCATTCTTGAGATCATCAGTTTTGTTGTAAATTAGATAAATTGCTGTGTCAACAAAGTAGATTTTGATATTCAACACCTTCTGTACAATTTTTTTCTTGAACCGTGTAACTTTAATTTTTATATCTCAACACCTTTCCCAAAGGTTGCCTCATGAATATTCCATTCCTTGGGGTGTCCGTATGCTCCGACGACATATTTGCTTGATTATATCAAAATTAATTGAAACAATCTTCAATCTGGAAACCAAAATGGCCTAATTTAAGAGCCAAAATTTTACATTTTGTTGAATTTTGTAAGACTCTTAAGTGACTAACACTGTAATTTAAGAGCCAAAATTTTACATTTTGTTGAATTTTGTAAGACTCTTAAGTGACTAACACTGTAATTTAAGAGCCAAAATTTTACATTTTGTTGAATTTTGTAAGACTCTTAAGTGACTAACACTGTAATTTAAGAGCCAAAATTTTTCATCTTGTTGAATTGTGTAAGACTCTTAAGTGACTAACACTGTGACTATGGCCATAAGCGCTCCCATGTCGCACTCCTTGAGAACGTCGGGGGGATATCTGTTTCATTTAGCCTTTGTGTAAGTGGGTAGAAAAATAGATGTTATTGTGTGTGTATGTGAAATTCGCAACTTTTGTGGCAGACCGGTTCGCCCGTCTGCGGTAGGATTACTGTTACCTCGTTACGTTGGAACGAGTGTGTTTATTTACGTGTGATGGGTCGGTTCTTCCGATTGCGGTAGGCCTCAATGGCCTCGTTACATTTTTAGCGAATACGTTCTGCTAAGTCGCTTCGACTAAGCCGTGACCTCCCTAATTCGTAATGTAATTAGAAGTGGAATTAGGGAGATTTAGAAGTGGAATAATATTAGTTCTCGCCATCCTTGTTACCGGATGGCAGTGGGACCAACTTCGTGATCGGTCTGGTAGTCTGGCCCCTCGCGGTATCAAGAACGACGACTCGGACTCGGTTATCTGGTCCACGGTGTAGTTGGGAGATTCGTCCTAGTCTCCATTCGTTGGGAGGTAGGTTGTCCTCCTTTAGAACGACTAGGTCCCCTTGTTTCAAGTTGGATTGTGGATGTTTCCACTTTACACGTTTCTGCAGTTCGGTGAGATACTCGGCTTTCCATCGTTTGCAAAACGTTTGGTGTAGGGACTTAAGTTTTTCCCATCGGTTGACGAGCGAGGCGCGATTCTCGCTAACGTCGATCTCCGGGGGCGCTAGTAGATGCCCGCCAATGAGGAAATGTCCCGGAGTCAGTGGCTCCAAGTTGGACGGCTCGTTGGAGGATGGACTGAGTGGTCGAGAGTTGAGACAAGACTCGATTCGACAAAGTAAGGTAGAGAACTCTTCAAGAGTAAATTTATGATCGGAAGCGATCTTTTTAAAGTGAGTTTTAAAACTCTTTACCCCTGCTTCCCACAGTCCGCCCATATGAGGAGCGCCTGCTGGTATGAAGTGCCAGGTCAGGCGTTGATGGGAGTATTTCGATAGGGTTTGGTTGCGGGCATCCGAGAGAAAAGCTTTGAACTCGGAGCGGAGGGCTCGAGAGGCTCCGACAAAGTTAGTTCCATTGTCGGAGTAGATGTTCTTTGGACATCCTCGTCTCGCAACAAACCTGTCGAAGGCTGCCAAGAACGCTGCGGTACTAAGGTCACTAGTGGCCTCTAAGTGAATAGCCTTGGTCGTGAAGCAGACAAAGAGGCAAACATAGCCCTTTGACAGCCGACATCCTCTTCCACTGTAGGACTTGATGTCGAACGGTCCGGCGAAATCTACCCCGGCGTTTGTGAACGCGCGTGAGAAGGTGGTACGTTCTGGCGGGAGGTTTCCCATCAGCTGGGTTTGTGATCGCTTGCGGAAGATCGTACAAACCTTGCAGTTATGGATGACGGATCGGATCATATTTTTAACTCGTGGGATCCAATACTGCGTACGTAGGAGGCGTAACATGAGTTGGTTTTCGCCGTGAAGGGAAATGTTATGGATAAATTGGACGAGAAGACGCGTAAACTGACAGGCGTAAGGGAGGATAATTGGATGGCGTTCATTATAGGCGAGATCAAGGGACGCAGACAGACGACCGCCTACTCGCAATATATCACGGCTGTCGACGAAGGGGTTGAGAGGAAGGACTTCACTTTTTGTCCCAATGGGTTTCCCGGTTTTTAATTCCTTTAATTCTTCAGAATAATGCTTCTGTTGATATATTTTAATAAGTCGTTGAGTCGTAGCCTTAATTTCGTCGGGCGAAATGAGGTGTGACTCCGCTTTGAAAGAAGATTTCGTTTTGGGATTAGTTCTTTGAGAGAACCTCATAATGTATGATA
The DNA here is from genome assembly GCA_949987695.1 of Merzomyia westermanni. Classification (NCBI taxonomy): domain Eukaryota; kingdom Metazoa; phylum Arthropoda; class Insecta; order Diptera; family Tephritidae; genus Merzomyia; species Merzomyia westermanni. The sequence goes on from OX465293.1 coordinate 69,053,027, forward strand.
TAACCCTCAAAGCCCTTGAAAAATCAGAAAACCTTTCGAGAATGTCCTCGTTATTGTGTATTTGCTTAGTTGTGTGAACTTGTACTCTCTTTTCTTCAATGTTTGTACCATAATATCTTTCTTGAGTTGGCCATTTTGTCTTGTCTTCTTGTAGCCAAGAAGGTCCCTGCCACCACAAAGTGTTGTTGACTATATCCTTTGCTGATAGTCCTCTGCTGGCCATGTCTGCTGGGTTTGATGCGGAATCTACGTGCCGCCAGATTTTATTTCCCACCTTTTCCACTATTTTTGTTACTCTATGAGCCACGAATGTTGACCAAGAGCATGGTGGTTTTTTAATCCAAGCTAGAACAATCGTAGAATCGGTCCATAGATGAGTATTGAAATTTCCTAAATTTAAGTTTTCGCGGACAGATTCTATCGTTTCGGCCAGTAAGACTGCCCCGCATAACTCTAAACGGGGTAATGATATCGTTTTTACGGGAGCTACTCTCGTTTTGGCCATTAATAGATTGACGTAGATCTGATCCCTCACTTTGACTCGTAAAAAGATTGTAGCGGCATAGGCCTTTTCTGATGCATCGCAGAACCCGTGTATTTCCACCTCGTTGGATGGCGTGAAATGCACCCATCGCGGTATTTGAATGCTATTGATTTCGTGATAATCCTGCATGAAGCTTTCCCACCGATCTAGGGTTAGTGTAGATACCCTTTCGTCCCAGTCAGTCCCCTCTAGCCATATGTTCTGCATAAGTATTTTGGCCACTATGACGACTGGTGCCAACCAGCCTAACGGGTCGAAGAGTTTGGCGATGGCTGAAAGTATTGCCCTTTTTGTTATAATATCCCCATTCTCGATGGGTTTTGCCGTAAAATAAAAGGAGTCGGCATGTGCGTTCCAACGGATGCCTAGGGTCTTAACCATACTTGAGTCTTCGAACTCCAAAAAGTCCTCGTTTAGCCGATGAAGTTTGGGTATTCCATGCAGTATTTTGCTGCAGTTCGATGTCCATTTTCGGAGGGAAAATCCCGCGGATTGCAATGCGTGCGAGATTTCATCGCGAGCTTGGATTGCTGACTCGATGCTATGACCCCCAGCAAGCACGTCGTCGACGTACATGCTTGTTCGAAGTATATTTGCTGCTGTTGGTGATGACGTCTCAACGTCGTCAGCTAGTTGATGTAGGGTTCTTATCGCCAAATAAGGGGCGCAGTTTACTCCAAAGGTAACTGTCCGTAATTCAAAGACGCGTATGGGTTCCCCTGGATTGGGTCGGAAAACTATTCGTTGGAACTGTGTCTGATTGGGTTTAATCCATATCTGTCGATACATCTTCTCGATGTCACTGTTGAAGACATATTTAAAGAATCTCCATCGAAGGAGTAGAATGGTTAAATCTGCCTGAAGAACTGGTCCTGCATGAAGGACGTCATTCAAGCTTGTGCCATTAGAAGTGGGACACGAAGCGTTGAATACCACCCGAACCTTTGTGGTGGTGCTCTCTTCTTTTATAACCGCATGGTGTGGTAAGAAGTAGCAATCTGTAGAATGGGGTGGTATGACAGTGGGAACTTTCGACATATGCCCCAATGTCTCGTATTCTCCAAGTACCCTGTTGTACTCTGTCTGTAGGGCCGGTGTCTTAGCTAGGCGCGTCTCATTCCGGTAGAATTGAGAGCAGACGCCCTTTAGAGAGGGCCCTAAGCAGATGTTGTTAGGGAAATCCTCTTTAAATGGAAGGGCGACGGTGTATTTCCCATCAGAGTTCCTTTCCGTAGTGGCTTTGAAAAGTGCCTCGCAATAGGCATTATCTTCATTCAGTGCCTTTTTCTTCGGGACATCCTCCAACTCCCAGAAAGCGGTTAACTGCTTGTCCAGGTTTATTTCATTGAAAAATGACACCCGAGTATTAGTTGGTTGAGGTGCATCTGCACGACCGGTTATAATCCAACCGAATACGGTCTCTTGGGCGAGAAGCGTGTTTAATACGTTCTTCCGTATACCGTTTAATATAATTTGTGGATAAACGTCGCCTCCTAGGATGAGATCGACTGGTTCGTTAATGAAGAACCTCTTATCCGCCAAGATTAGATCAGGGAATGCCTGCCGAGTCATTGCGCTCACTTGGCAAGTAGGAAGATCCCCAGTTAATTGTGGTAGGACTAATACCACTGTATCGATGCTAACTAAGGGGTCGGTGAAGGATCCTAGCTGAATGGAGCATGACTCCTTCACCTGCGCTGATAAAGTATTGTTTATCCCGGAAACTTGGACGTGCAAGCGTTTTGAAGGGAGGTTTATTCTACGCTTCAATCTTTCTGTTATGAATGAACATTCTGAACCTGAGTCAATCAATGCTCTAGCAGAAAAATCTACTCCATTGTAGTGAATGTTTACACGCGCTGTTCCTAGTAATATCCCCTTAGTAGTATTCGCATGACATGAAGAGACGTTATTAATGTCTTTCCTCTTTTCAGATTCCAGATTGTCTCTTGCCTGCTGTGATGTCGAGGGCCTATCATCTGAGGTATTTTGACGCCACCTCTGGTTAGTTGCTTTTGGCTGAGCTGTTGCCAAGTGGAGCAAGGTGTTGTGCCTTGCGTGACACGAGCTGCAGTTAAAGGAACTTGTGCATCGTGTCACTGTGTGTCCAGCCGACAGGCAGTTCAAGCAACAATTGTTGTTTTTTATGTAGGCTATTCGGTCTGCAGTGGTCAGTCCACGGAATTTATGACAATTTCGTAATTTGTGCTCCTTACTGTTGCACATTTTACACGAAGTTTTAGGGACGCTGGCTTGGTATACTCCAAGTTTCGCAGGCGTTTCCCGTGCTGTGATTTGACTCCTGGGTGCCTTGGATGCTTTGTTACCCCTGAGGTCAGAAACGGTTTCCAAAGTTTGGAACCGGTTGGATAGAAATTTATCCATGTCTTCCCATTTTGGAATCTCTGTTTTGTTCTCTATGGTTTGTTCCCATAGAGCCAGAGTGCATTCCGGGAGTTTGGTGGAGCATAGGTATGTTATTATCGCATCCCAGTTGGAAATGTCAATTTGATGACATTGGAGCGATGAAATGCAATTATTAATGTCGCGTTGCAACTTTTTAATTGCTGTACCGCATTCACTTTCTACAGCGGTTAAACTAAACAAAGTTTTTAGTTGAGTATTGACCAGAATACGTTTGTTTTCGTACCTGTCACTCAGATTTTTCCAGGCTGTTGAAAAGCCTTCATTCGTCAATGGACACCTGCGCACAATTTCTTTTGCCTCCCCTTCAGTTTTCTGGTTGAGGTGATATAACTTTTCAACCGGGGTAAGGCGTTTGTTTAATATATATATGGCCGTGAACAAGTCCCTAAAGGTTGGCCAAGAAAGGTAGTCGCCTTTGAACACCTCGGTGTCGCAGGGAGGGAGGCGAATATTATTTTCTCTGATGGAAGATTCAGAGGCTTTAGGGGCAGGTGTGGCAGGTACGGACAATTTTTCGACCTCAGCATTGATTGTAGCCATGCATTTTGCATAGCATGCGAAACAAGTCTTGTTTTTTTGCCTCAACGACTGCAGGTCTTCTTTGGATATATCTGTGGAGCTAAGAAGACTCTCATACGTCGCTTTTGTCTTCTTCCACAATGACTTCAACTCCTCTTGCTGTATTGCAAGGGTGTGTTTATCTAGTTCTTGTATCGGTGTAGAGCTGAAGTCTTGTTCAAACTCTACTATACAATCGGACAGTCGGATGTAGGTCTCCATTTTTTTAATTAATTTAAATATCTTGTCTCTTTAAAGGAAACAGAGACCGGAAGGACTGACTCAGGATTTGATTGCTTGCAACTAATCGAAATTATGTGAAAGTGACACAGATAGAAATCTGGATGCAGATTTAATGTGTCTAAAAAAAAATTGTGAAAGTGAACCGGTGCACAGTGATATGTGAAAGTGGCACAGATAGAACTCTAAATACAGATTTAATGTGCCTGTGGGAAAATATATCAGTGGATATAAATCCCTGAATAGCCAAAACCAAAATAATATAAAAGTGTTATACAAAATCAATTGTGTTTTTCCAGAAATGTGGAAATGTATAAAATTGTTTATTGAGATTTATATTGATACACTTAATAAGTATTAGAAGCAATAATATCAAAAAAAAACAAGCCACCCAGTGTAGTGATAATGTCGTAAATGCGCAACGCTTTTGTATTATTTGTAGTGAATTTTGTGTTGGCTCTATAAAAAGCATCAACCAAGTGAGAATCAAGCGATGTAATCACTCAAAGAATTTCCACAGTATGTGGCAAATAAGAGATATACAGTGCAGTGATGTGTATACAAAAAAAAATAAAAAAAATTCACTGACTGCCTGCCTTGAGCTGTGTCGGATAAGTCTTACTACTGGTGAGGGACTGAACCGATAGTCAAAAGGCGAAAGTGTGCCCACGAGAACACAAATTTCTCACTTGCTTTGTTTTCCAAGACACACTCACAAAATTCACTCTATACGTTTTTCACGTATGTTAAAAAAAAGTGGTGCATGAACCAAACAAAAAAACCAACGTACCTTGTGAAATGAGTGTGATGCGTGACGACTGTTGCAATAATGTTGTTAAAGTGGACTGTGTGAGCGGATTGAATATGATGATGTGATATGTATGCGAAGATGTGATGTGTATGGATGCGATCTTAATGGACTGTATGTGATGATGTGATGTGTATGGATGCGATCTTAATGGACTGTATGTGATGATGTGATTGTATTGATGCGATCTTAATTGTGAAGCGATCTGTGGCTGTCTCTTTCTGCTGCCGTCACTCGCTGCTGTAGCTTTCTGCTCGTTTGTGTTTTTGTTGAATATTTATTTAATTATCTCCGTGTATTTTTAAATTTTCAATGGCACTGAATTATAAAGGTTGTACTTCTCCGGATATTATTTATGTTGATGTTTGAAAGTTATTCTTTGTTTTCCTGGCGCGATAGGACCAATGTTTTTACGGCGGAGTCGTTCCAATGACGAGGCGCGCTCGCACGTAATAGGGGTAGGAAGAAAAAAAGGCAACGAGTTAATAAATAAATAAACACCGGAATTCAATGTAAATAAGTACAATGGATAAGTGGCTTTTATTACAGTGGAAGGTGAAATTAAATATACAACAGTATAAGGAATATAAGAAAAAGTTATGGAACTTGTATATTTACCTCGGATGGCTGCTGGTGGCTCTTGTACGCTCGATAATCAAGTGTCCGAGCCCTTTCTTTTAATTTTGTTCTGTACCGCCGCCGAATGCTTACTTTCGTTAGGTTCGGAGGGGTAAGAGCTGTTATCGGTACAAGAGATAAACTAACCGCACGGGCAGATACGTAAAGCTGCACAAATACGAGGGGCGACCGTGATATTTAGGCCGGTGGCCTAAACACAATTTGTGTGACAAAAGTCGGCTGTCGTCCGGTTGTATTTGATGGCTGTTGGCTACTGCGGCCACTGATTACAGTTGATCGAACACAACAAGTAAATTAACAAAGATTTCTCGGCTTGTAATTATACAAATATTTACTTGATTTACAAAATGGTAATGTAACAACAAATATGTACATACGTACATAAGTTTTACTTGGCAGAGGCATAAGTTCCGTTATAAGTGAGTAAGTATACATTGCTTCAACTTCCATATTTATTGTTGTGTAGTCTTTAAGGTTTTTTGTAACTTTATTTACGACTAGACTACGCGACAGCCTGAGTTTGATTTGAACCATTCTATCTCCGAACCAGTTGAGATATGTAACTCTATTATTATTGCAGCACTCTATTATATTATTAGCACCTTTCATTTGGTACCCATATTGTACTAACACATTTTGGGGTCACTTCAGTTCATACATTGGTCGATAACTCCGAAAACGGTCGAGTTATCGATATAAGGGGTATCTTAAATTTTTAGTTATACGTCTAGTAACGCAACGTTGAAAGTTCTATTCAGCATTTTTGAGTGATACGCTCTCAAAAATACAAACAGACCTACAGACAAAAGTTCTGAAAAATGTTGCTTTGGATTCTATTGGCTCAATAATGATCCCATCTATCAACTTTTCTTGAATATCCGCAATGTATAGACCTGTTACATTTTTATTATATGTAGAGATATGTCAAAACGTTTCAGCGGTATACATCAAAATGGGTAGGGGTGGTGGTAGAGGTAAAGAAAAAAGGTAGAGGTCGAGGGTAGGTAAAGTTAGAGGGAAAGCGAAGCTGCAATCGAAAGGGAAATTTAAGGGGAACGAAAAGATAAAGCGAAAAAGGGACGAGAAACGAAAATGGAACAGAAACGAGAGGGAAGAGGAAAGTTGAAAGGAAATGGAGAAGGAAGAAGAGTCTTAGGATAAGCAACCCCACAAGACAGCTGACCATCTTATGTGCCGTCATCGGAAAGAAAGCGCTGAGCGGTCAGCATGGCGTAGAACAAAGCGGCCATCAGATTTGTAGCAGCAATATGAAAAATCTGACGCATCCATCAGCATCGTCTTGGAGGGAAGCGATTCAATGAATGACCTTGCAGACTAAGCAGGGTGAAGTACTCCTGCTACAATAAAAACTTACAAAAAGTTGAAGAGTAGGGATAAGAAGTTCAAAAGAGTACCTTGAATGTGAAGAGGGGTTAAAATGGAGGAATCGAAAGCTAAGGAGAGGGTTAGAGTGCTGCAAAGGTCAGTAGGAGTCTTTTTCCATAGTCCGAATTCGTCTATTTTCTATACAGACCTATTCTAAGTCCAGATAAATCATATACTAAATTTTCCCCTCTGTTGCTGATATCTATACCCAGCGTGTACTAGTACACAGAGTATTATAGTTTTGTCCATACAACGGTGGTTTGTATCGGTACGAAATAATAAAGATAGATATAGTGTTCCATATATCAAAGTTCTTAGAATGAACAGAGGAATCCATTAAGACATGCCCGTCCATGGACACGATAACTTTAGTAAAAATTGAAATATTTGGATGAAATTTGGCACACATGTAGCTTTCTGGCCAAGGTAAGTTCCTATTTAAAATCGGCGAAATCGATATCGAAAATTTCGAAAAACCTTTAAAATTCAATAATCAAAGCAGCTACAATAATGAAATTTGGTAGCTTTAGTTGGTCGTCCTATGGACGATTTGACCAAATTTTTAGAAAAGGGGCGTTGCACCTCCCACATATGAATGAACAAAATATCAAATTTCATTGAGTTTTTATTAACTTCAGAACAGTGTTAGATAGAATTACGAAACTTGATACGAGGTATACTATTTACGTGTAGAGTATGCCCACGGAAAATAAGCAGAATCGGTTTGCGACCACGCCCACTTTTTAACTAAAGCTTTCTAAAAGAGAGGTAAGAAACCGGAACATGTAATCTCCTTCACTGATACAGATAGAATGCTAGAATTTGGTAGTTAGAATGAGCTGATTAACTTATTAATAATTTTTTTAATTTGTGGCAAGGGGCGTGGCACCGGCCACATATAAATGAATATTTAGCACCGCTCACTTTTTCCAAAGTTTTTTTTTTTTTAAACATAGAACACGTTTAGATAAAATATCGTTATCTGGACTCCAAACTTATATAGCCTCGCACCCATAAGCCCCCTGAACCCACTTTGAAAGTATCATAAATATCCACCGCCCACTTTTATAAAAATGTGTAAATATTTATTAAAGGTCACATATATCCAAATATCATTAATTAGACCAAATACGTTCAGAGTTATAACGAATTGTTGTTGTTAACAGTGCTTCGCCCTGCCTAATGCGCAAGATCACTCTAAATTGTCATCAAGCTCTTCTAACGGAAGTTCGAGGAAACGCACAGTTTCAACAGGACTGGACCAGAGTGATATTCGTATTAGAAGAATAGGTTTAAATGAACAGGAAAAAAGATGTTTAATATCATGAGGGGACATACCACATGTAGGGCAAGTGTTTGGTATGGTGGGGTTCAGTTTGGATAAGTAAGAGTTAACCAGACACACATTCATTTCTATTTATAAGATATGCCCACATGGTAGTATAAAAAGTTTAAAACCTCTACAGGCCATAACTCCACAACAATTTACCAATTTCCCACGACCACTTTTACACAGCTGTGTATTAAATGTTTGGTTCCATCCGAACTTAAACTTCCTTATTTTTTTTTATGTATGAAAGTCGATCTAATTCAATCCTTCATGCCGTTGGATGCTTGTGTGCTAAGCCCAACTACGTATAAAATTAGTATGTTCTAACATTTGACTGGACTAAGTAATTTTTGGATATGTGCTCAGACATGCTGCTATAGTCCATCACAGCTTAACAAGGCATTTCTGTTTTGATAAGTGCCGCTATTTGCTACAAGGTCTCTGACAAATGACTAATTATCATGTTTCTTGTCTTCGGCCACCATTTGTGTAATTAAATTCAATTAATGTTTGTACATTACATAGTCATGCTCAAGTCTGTATTGCTATGCAAATATTCAAAAATTTTGTTAAAATGTTCTCTTTGAAATTTTTATTGAAGCGCCACACCTCGCTGTCCAGTAATTATATATCTAACTGCGGCTTTGTTTCGTTTGCATTACTTCATTTTGAGGAGTTTCCTTTTGTTTCGCTCTGTTCTGCCTTAATTCGCTCGTCATACAAAAACTACATTTGCCACATATTTTCGTTCTACGCCTTCATCATGCAAATTTCACATTCAATTCACATTTTGTTAATTGCTTCACGTACACCCATTTATGTTCATATTTACGAAATTGGTTTCTTTTTTTTTATAAATTTGAGAATATATGTAGATTTCTATGATAAGCACTTCTTTGGAAACACAGCTGAAGTAAGCTTACACATTTAGAGCAAGGTCTTGCCGTCTCGAAATCAAGTAACTATGCGAGAAATGGACAAGATCTGGGAGTCTCAGTCGGACTTTTCAAGTATCCATATAAAAAAGGTATTCAAATATCCCAAGACCGAACAGAAACATTAGGATATTCGAAAGTCGGTATCAGATTTTAATAAACTGGAACAGAATGTAAACCGGATATTTATAAATCCGAATAACTGCACAATGTAGACCCCTTCGACTATTCGAACTTTTCCATGCCAACAGATAATCTATGATATGCGGATTTTTGAATAACTGGATAGTCCAAGCCCATCTAGACAACAATTAGACTCGCAGACCAACGGAAACAAACTCTGTACCATACTTTAAGACCTTTATGTTTCAATCTGTCCCATACAGTTTTTGTTATCGTACTAATCCAAATCATGCCTAAGACTTCTGCTACAGCTTATCGTATATAGATCCTAATGTATGTATCTACAAGAAATATTTAAACGTTCGGTCTGAACCTAGCAGTGAATTTTTTCCAAACATGCCTTATCTCAGAATTTGTTTAAAGAGCGCACTCTCTAAGAATTTTTGCTAAAAAACGTCCCGTCTATCCTGAGAATAGATTGAATAAACTCTGAATTAATCATGCTTCAGCCAAATTCTGATATACTTAGACCTCATTCGAATAAATCTTTGTGGTAGGCCGTTTTTTAGAATTCTGATATAAGGTGTTGGGCAGTTGGGCACAGGAATGTGGCCTTAGGCTAAACCTTGATAAAGCGGATCTAATACTCTTCACGAGGTAGCACAAATCACCTAACTACGAACTAACTAAACTGAATGGCCAGCAGCTATCCCAATCTCCTAGCACTGGATATCTGGGACTGATAATTGATTGTAAAATGAGTTGCAAAGCATCCGGCGAGTGCGGTGCGGAAGACCTGCAATGCTTTGTACGCCTACAAATCGATGTTTGGCAAAAAATGGGGTATCAAGCCGAAGATGGTGCTATGGGTGTACGAGGCGGTAGTGCGGCCTTTACTGCCTATGGATCTATAGTGTACAGAACTACAATCTCATCAGCCTACAGAAGGTCCAGCGCACCGACACCGGAGCTTTGCGCACTTGCCCGACTGCAGCTTTGGATCCAATTTTGAACTTGCTTCCAATCGACTTAGATATACTGTGTACATCGGCACAAACTGCACAAAGACTCAGGGAGTCTGGGTGCTGGAGGGATACTCAGCAAGGGGATAGTAGTATTCTAAACATTCTTTCAACGGGCACAATTAGTGCCAAAACAGATTATTATCCTCACAAACTGAAGTTGGGGAGTAGTGCTGCCACTACCATTCAAGTAGGAATGATTGGAAGAGGGCTTTCATTGCAGTTGACAACGGCACTCAAATCTACACCGATATATCCAAGATGGATTCAGGTGCGGGGATCGGAATGCTCTTGCAGTCTCTAGACATTTCTGTGACATTCCTACTCCCCTCGCATCGCAGTGTGTTTCAAGCAGAAGTTCTTTCGATCTTGCAAGCCTCACTCATGGCCAGGAACATAACTGATAAAGTGGCGATCTTTTCTGACAGTGAGGGCAATAGCAGCTGCACATAGAATGTAGTGCAGGGATGAAAGCATAATTTTAGATGCATTAACCGACCTTAAACTATCCTTTACCTGGGTTCCAGGTCATAGAGGAATTGAGGGTATCCAGAGGGCTGGCGAGCTGGTACGCATGGGCTCATCTAAAGGAAATGAGAAAACAACCAGCTTAGAAATAGGGTACACCAAGCAGTAGCCAAGGGAAACATTCAAAACTACTAGTGGAACAAAGCACAATTGAAGTGGAAGACTACCACTAGTTTTGCAATATCAACATCCACCTGACCAAACTATAGTGAAAAGAAGACAATGAGCCCACTAAGCAGGTCAAGAGCTGACAGCCAGAAACTTATAGTAATCACAGGTCACTGGGCGATGGCACGCATGCGGGGAAGATGGGCATTTCGCACCATAATCACTGCAGAAGTTGTAAGGACATAACCACCAAAGATATCCTTGAGCAATTTTTGTGCAAATACCCAGCTCTAGCCAGAATGCGTCTAAAAACCTCTGAAAGCCCCTTTTTCTAAAACCTGAAACAGGGATTCGAAACATCTTTGAGTTTATCAACAACTCTGGTTGGTTGTAACATATATTCGTATTACATTCAGTAGGTTCGAGTTTTTATGGCATCATCGAGCTTAGACTTCAATTTGTCGATAGATCGTACATACCACCGTCCGGCTTAGTTTTATCAAAGTCTACAAGCTTATTGTGAAACTAAAAATCTATTTTCAATATCAATCAACTTTTCATTTCTATTCGGTTAATACAATTCTGAAGTCGTGCAAGTCAATGAGTTTCCTTATTTTATTTAGATTGCCGCTTATGGAACAAAGCTAACCAGAGAAATCAGCCTATATCCATACATTTGTATATTTCTATATCAAATTACAAAGTCTTTCTTCATTTGTTACTATCCTGCATGTTCCTGTAACTAACATGGCTTCTACGTCAATTACCATTGTGAAATGAATTTATTTTAGAAAAGTATGTACATATGTATATACTCATATATTTGTACATCTCTTGTATTTCAAATGCTCCTACATTGCACTTGTCTTGCCGTACTGTTGCCTCAATAGGTGGTCGGCGATCTTAAGACATGTCTTTCCTGTCGACTTAACTGTCAACTCCTTCTGCACCCATACTCGCAAGTAAACAATTGTACCGTTAAATAAATATACACATTCCCTGGAAAAATCGTGTGACTAAGCTCTAAAAAGAGTGATCCGCGATTAATCCCTTCTGTCTACAGTTGGCTATAATTCAATATACACACACTTATATGGAGGTGTAAGGCAATCTTAATTTTGTAGCATGCTCGTAGGAGTTAAAACTACCCGTTTAGGCAGAAAGAGAACTAGTCCTTTCGTACCCTTTCTTGTAGAAATGGGTACAATCGGTATCTCCATAGACATGCTCAAACAAATGTGAACAGTTCAACCCATATAAAGAGATCAAAATTGGCATTGGTAGTATGCTCCTTTGCGACTCGTCCCGGACACATCCCACACTTATCGCATTTTTACAGGGTTCTGTTATATATATTTAACTGCATACTTGTAGGATAGTTACATAACGACTGTAGGGGTCACTTCCAACCCACTTTACCTAACGCAAATGCGCCTAACTTCCTGACTTTTGCACACTTGAGCTTCGTCTCAGACAGTGGACCTCACTCGGAGCTGTGGGTGACAATAGCGCTTGATGATACACAATAGCTTCAAGTTTGCTTGCACTGAACTCTTTGTCAGTTTGCTACTTTTGCAGTGTCGACAAAGCCTGCTCGAGCGTGTGTGTGACACAAGTTTGTCGTTGGCTTCCCCATCCCCAAGCGTGTTATATATAGGGTGTTTTTTTTACAGGTTTGTTTTTCGAATAGAGATAAAACTGGCATTTTGTGGTCAAATCTGGCAACTCTAATGTCATTTATGTTCAGTTTGGTTTGCCATTTCATCATGAACAGGTTGACAAGAGAACAACGCTTGCAAATCGTGCAAATTTATTTCGAAAATAATGGTTCAGTTCGCGAAGTTTACCGTGAGCTCCGTCCATTTTATGGTCGACATAATCGTCCATCAGAGCAATTAATTCGGTTAACCATGGATCGTTTTCGCACTACGTTTACTCTATGTGATAATACGCATCCGCAGAGACGTCGAACAGTGCGCACCGAAGAAACAATTGCCGCTGTAGAGCAAAGTGTTGAAGAGGACCCGAATGAATCGATTCGCCACCGTGCACAGCAATTGGAGCTTTGTCCATCAACTTTATGGAAGATTTTGCGCAAAGATCTTGGCTTGCGACCTTACAAGATCCAGCTTGTGCAAGAATTAAAGCCGCGAGACCATGCAATGCGTCGTGATTTTGGTGTATGGGCCGAAAATGAGATTGATTTCGATGCTGATTTTCATCGCAAAATTTTGTTCAGTGATGAGGCTCATTTTTGGTTGAATGGCTACGTCAACAAGCAAAATTGCCGCATTTGGAGTGAAGAGAATCCACATGAGACCCTTGAAACGCCATTACATCCACAAAAACTGACTGTTTGGTGTGCTCTATGGGCTGGTGGAGTCATTGGGCCATACTTCTTCCGCAATAATGCTGGAGAGGCAGCTACCGTTAATGGAGACCGGTATAGAGCCATGATAACCGACTATTTTGTTCCCGAATTGGATGGCATGAATGTGGATGAGTTGTGGTTCCAACAAGACGGCGCTACATGCCACACAGCGCACGTCACAATCGATTTATTGAAGGAAACATTCGATGAGCGCATAATTTCGCGGAATGGACCTGTCAATTGGCCACCAAGGTCGTGTGATTTGACACCATTGGATTATTTTCTTTGGGGATATGTGAAGTCGCTCGTCTACACCAACAAACCAGAAACGTTAGGGGAATTGGAAGCCAACATTCGTGGCGTTATTGCCGACATACGGCCCCATATGCTCGAAAAAGTGGTTGAAAATTGGACCTGTAGAATTGGCTTTATTCGAGCCAGCCGCGGCGGCCACATGCCCGAAATCATATTTAAACATTAATGGCATAAAATTATCCTTCCAATAAAGCCAAATTGATGGACCTTAAAACGATTTTCTTGTGTTTTATTTCAATTCAAAGTTCTATACCCCTAAAAAAACACCCTTTATAAGCCGAGTTAAATCTACTTTATTGGCAATGAATAGTTTTCTGGCTTTTGAAATAACTTATTTTTAGCACAAAAGCGTAGAAAGCTTGTGTATTTATTGTTCCTTGACGGGTACAAGTGATTTGGGGTGGAGCTTATTGTGCTTGTATTTCTTTGCAGTGAAGTGTGACCTGAGAAGGGTTCGTTTGTAGCTTAGCTTTAGGTTTCATGTTATTTATTTTATTAATTCTATTATTGGAAAAGTTACTAGCAATTTCTCAGTTTAATTACTTTTCGGTTTGTATGAGTCTTTTCTCACATTCGATTGCATTTTCACTTAAGTGTTCTTTGTTCTGAGAGTTTGTCACACGTTTAGTCAATTGACAATATTGACAATTCAAACTATTTAATATTATTAAATTTATTATTATTGTTGCGATTTGCCAACGCTAAGCTAAGATTTCGATTAAAAATTGTACTCTGTCCCCATCCCACGCCATCTTCCACTCCCTCTCTTAATCGCCTTCCATTTCCACGTCCGTTTCCTCTTCTTCTACCTCTACCTCTTCCTATAGGTATTTCTATTTCTACTCAAATTCTTTTCAGCCTCTCTTTCCCACACTATCTACGCAGATGTGACGAGCTTAGACTCAACAAAGCCCAAAATAATATATCGTTCATAAAAATGGAATATCAAGCACAGGCAACGTTTTTTTTTAATTGTTGAAGTCCTAACAACGCAAATGTTCTGTTGGCCCGAATGAGTACTTTTGAACGGGATGTTCCGTAGAACTGATCCCTTAGGGTCAATCTTATCCGTAGTTCTTTCTTTCGAACGCAGTGGGACAAGTAATTAAGCTGGAGCTATTTATTTGGCAGGATACATTTCAGTATTTTGGCCAATTTCGACTTTGTCCCTGATAAGACAGACTACTGTGCGCAGGTCTTTGCTCCAATTGTCACATTGTTCATGGACAGGTCCAAACTTGATGAGAAGGTCGGGGGCGTCTGGCTGGGCTAACACAACCTCTTGTCAGGTGTCGCTATCCTTCTGGTGAATTTTCCAAACACATCTGTCTATGGTGGTTGGAATACTGACGGGCACAGCTGTGTCAGCTGCATGGAGGGTGACGAGGTTTAATCACCAAGTCAAGCTGCCCACCTTTTGCTAGGAAAAGGTGTAAATACTTTGGTCGGGACCTACTCGACTATCCGGAGGAGCTCTCCGAGATCGAAGTGAACCTTATCCAGATCTATATCGTCGCTACGCAGCAGTTTGTGAAATAGATGGGAATCAGGTCACCGTTAGCCAACGTGGTATCACAACGCACAGTAAAAGTGTCCAAGTGGGATGCCCCTGGGGCAACCGCCACCGTACCTAACCTGACCTAACCTATTTATGTGGTAATCCAACATCGTGATATATCCTACTACACACTTTACAGATCATATTTTTCTTCTAGTAAACCAAATTCGTGCAGAAGCAATCGTCAGCAACCCCTTCTAGTGAACATCTGCGAAAACTTTCCAACCAGAAGTGAACCTAACCAAGAATAAACAAGTAAGGAAGTCTTAGTTCGGGTGGAACCGAACATTATATACCTAGTAGTGATCTATTATGGCATACCAATTTACGCAGGTCTATTTTAATACTTTTCGGTTCGTATTATAAAGCCAGCTGATTGTTTTCAATAAAAACACTTCCGTTATGAGTTTTGAGGGGTAAATTAATTTAAAAAAAAATGTATGGCGCGATATACATACAACAGGTATACCATCATAAACCACCTAAGAGATCTTTGCCCCGAGCTTCCCCTTCCAATTTGTGGTGTGCCGTGATGGAGATGCATTTTTGCTCAGAAGCCTTCCATTGCAGAAAGACACTCGGAGAGTTTGCCAAAACACTACCACCACACCACTGCCAACACTACCACCACACCACTGCCAACACTACCACCACACCACGGCCGCCATTAATTTATTTGTATATAAATAGCTTCCCTACCAACAACTGCTAACCACATATTTTCAAAATACCAATACATACACATTTTATGTTTAAAAAATTTGCGTTCAAATAGAGAGACGGACAGACAGACAGACGGACGGAGAGACGGACATTGCTAAATCGACTCAGCTCATCGTCCTTATTATTTCAGTTTACTTATTGATGGACCCATCTCGTCTTCCTATTTTTACAAACATTTCATGTTCATTAAAGGTATGAAAATCACAAAAAGGTATATAACTTCCCTATTGCAGTGGGGTATTGAATACTTGGCCGGATATTTTACTTGTGTGTTATTCGATTTGCTTAATTTTTGGCAGGAGTATACTACATACCATTGAGAAGCAGCTGACCAACTTTGATTTAAAAAGCTAGTTCAAACTACAAGCAATCGCCTTTGAAAATACCAGAATTTTTATGTTGAAAAGTGGGCGGCGCCTCGCCTACTTTTCCAAATTCTACAAAATTTTTTTGCGCTTGACTTCTGCTTAAAAAGCTTATTATGTGTGCAAGATCTTATTAATATAGCTTGTATAGTTATAAAAGTATCGCGTTTTATTTTCAGAACTATGTTAAAAAACTGGGCGTGGCCGTTAACCGATTTCGCCCATTTTTACAACAAAAATTTACCTTTATATGTACTGTGACGGACGTTTCCTTTCAAGCCGGGGTTAAGCTCAGTCCGTCCAGGATTCCTGTGGAGTAGAGAAAATCGATCGCCTCCTTTTAAAGAAAAAAACCTTGATTAATAAGTTTTATCCAAATGTATGTTCGTTTAGGTAATTCAGTGTTACTTTATTCAAACTACTTCTAATACGGCAAGGCTAGGAAAACCCACCGCGTATGCCTTAGTGTTACTCTGCTCTACTAAAAGTCGCAGAGGTAGCAAACCACCACTAACCTTCCAGACAGCGGAGTTAGAAAAACCCTACTGTATATAAAATGTAAAGTTCGTGAGTTAGGAAATCCCAGGAACTTCTTTCACCGCTGAGCAATGCGTCAGCAGACTACTAAGCTTTTGTGTATTGTACCAATTTATACCGCGGAATTCAATTTGATATAATATAATAAATAACTATTCGAATATATATAAATAAGCATGTAACTATGTACAATATGGTGTTTAAAAAATTTAGAAACTCATGATTTCAAAATATTCATATAAAAATTAAGGAAGAGTGTGTTCATGTGTGGGACTTTAAACCAGTGGTTTTGGGTCCTCACAGTACAACATTTTCGCCAAATATCGTTTCGATAAATTAATTTTTGCCAGAGTTATGGCATAAAAAGTTTTGTGGAATAATCCATTGTAAAAGGGGCGCGGCCACGCCCATTTTAGAGAATTTATATTTTTCGACTTTCTTCGTTCACGGATACTTTGAAAGTGAAATAGCGAATATATAAAGCTAAAAGCAAATTTATTGCATATTAAATATATCTAGGATCCTTTTCAAAATCTTTCGTATAAAAGTGGGCGTGGACCTTAACCGATTTCGCCCATTTTTTTTCGGAACATACCTTGTTTAATATAAATATGTTTGCTGAATTTCGTTTCGATATCTTGAACGGTTTTAGATTTATGATTAATATTATTTCTGTTGAAAAATATAATAGTTGAGAGATGAGAAAAATATAGGCACAACTGCCTCCACTTGCAGTCATTGGGGGTATTCACAGTGTACAAAACTGGCACCTAGTATACGTTTTTGGATTAACCTTACATAGTCTAACATAATGTTACTTTGTGGGAAGATGACGTCGTCATTAGGACATATGCATTCCATTATGCTATCAAAGTAACATAAAATAAAAATAATAAAAACAGAAAAAATTACAAAAAAAAACAACAAAAATATTGTAAATGATCAAAAAAAGTAGTTTTGATTATTTTTTTATTTTATTTTTTTTCAGTATTGTTGACGTGTATATTTATGTGCTTTTACAACAATCCTGAAAAAAGTCAAAAATAAGCAAAAAAATTTTCAAATCAAAAACAACCAAAAGTAATCAAAACAACTTTTTTTTACATTATTTTAGATTTTTTTTAATAATCGTAAAAAATTATGACTTTTTTTTTATTATTTTGTTAATGAATTGGAAAATAATCATTAAAAATTTAAAGGAAAGGTGATGAATCAATAAATGGATTCTCAAGAAAATAATTAATCAATCCGGTAATCATTACGATTAGTAAACATTATTTAACAGGTCTTGTTTAATAGTAAAGTAATCAAATCAAAATATATAGAAAAATTTCCATTTACTACTCGTCTTTGTTAAACTTAGGTCCTCAGTCCACAACAAAGGATTTTATATGTGCAGCGCCAGATAATGAGATCTCGGGAAGTACGTACTTTTGTACCATATTATCCTGCGCCTGGGTAATATTGGCACTACCAAAACATTAAGCTACACACCACGACTAAATTCACTTGGCAATCGAATGACCTTCAAAGAACATTTCACAATTAAGCTCATGGCACCAAACAAAACTGTACAAGATACTCCCTATTCCCTTATTCTTAACACAAAATCGGCAAGTATTTGTTAGCTTCTCGCTCTTCGCCTATTCTAAACGATGTTCACAAATGAAAAGAAAAGGGAGAATACAAAACAGTTTTTTGCGAGATATTTCGCCAGGCAATTTTAAGTGAGCGCTGAACAAAATGTAAGTAAATTTAACTTTTAATGAAAACCAATTCCTTTTATACATTAATATCGTATTGCTTCTGTGTTTTTAGGACGAAAAGTATAAATAAGCTGAAAGTATAAACTTTAGTAAGCCTTATGCAAGGGCCGCCGGAAATTCCCGCACCTTCTATTAAGGAATAAAGAAAGCGCTGAATAGATTTTGGCAAAATGCAGAGGAGTTAAATTCGGCAGGACCACCAGCAAAATGTATTGTGGAATGGAAAACGGCATTCTCTTCTTTATAACATAAATTTTATCAATAGGAGCTCAATCATCGAAACTACAACTGCTTTTTGGCCTGTTGTGTGCGCGTTGTTAAATGTCCAACAAATATTTTTATCCTATAGTTTTAATTAATCTGCAACACAACTGAATCAATGAAATGTACTAAAAATAAAGTTGTTTCCGCTTACAATGATTCCGGCAACTCATGTGCGTTCTTATAGATCTCTGTTGAGGTTCCTGTGCTACAGAATCTTCGGTTCCTTCTTCTGCTATCATCCGAAAGGCAATACTATACATTTTTATTGTTAATTTACTTAATTTAACAACTTTTTTTATCAAAAACTATTATTTTTGATTCATTGATTACAAAAAGTAGTGCCAAAACAAGACTTTATGTATATACAAGGTGGCGCAAAAGTAAGCTTCCGATGTTCAGCATATCGGTTGTGGCACGTGCAGTGTGTGCTGTTGCACCGTCTTGTTGGAACCACATGTTTTCCAATCCCAATTCATCAAGTTGCGGCAAAAAGAACTCGTTGATCATTGCTCTGTAGCGCTCACCATTCACAGTAACCGTTTGGCCCCGACCGATTATTGGTCAAATAAATAGTCAGCAATATTCCGCGTTCTGGAGCAGTGTAGCATAACATTGTTTATTAACGTGTATTTCGCACGTGTTTACTACACAAATGTCAAAACAGAACTGACTTTAGGGGCCAATCGCAAAATTTATAGCATTTTCTGATAGGAGGATTACTTTTGCGCCACCTTGTACTTGTGCACAACAACAACAAATTGTTAACGGCGATCCAATAAATTACTATGTATGTTGCTTCCATAGTAGTCGCCGATATGGTGGGTCATTTACTTGTTTATATATTTTAATTTTTTATAGATTTTTCTCTGCTCACAACAAAATACTCCATGCATTTATCACATTCTCGTAAATACAAAGTAATCACAGCAGGGTTTTGTGCTCATTAAAAGCCCCCGCCGTGTTGGAATGCGTAATACAGAAGCTTCCACATAGGTGATATTTTTATAGTTTTAAGTTTTCTTTTATTACATTTTATACATAAAAATAAATGTACAAGAATGTACTCGTATGTCTCGTTATTTTAATCGGTTTTCCCTTTTTCTTTTTCTTTTAGGTGAGTGCATTTTAAGATATTGGATCCAAGCTGAGACACAGCGCTACTCTTATATTGTGAGGTTTGGTAAGCTGTTAATAAGTAAAATAAATACAAGGTGGCGCAAAAGTAAGCTTCCGATGTTCAGCATATCGGTTGTGGCACGTGCAGTGTGTGCTGTTGCACCGTCTTGTTGGAACCACATGTTTTCCAATCCCAATTCATCAAGTTGCGGCAAAAAGAACTCGTTGATCATTGCTCTGTAGCGCTCACCATTCACAGTAACCGTTTGGCCCCGACCGATTATTGGTCAAATAAATAGTCAGCAATATTCCGCGTTCTGGAGCAGTGTAGCGTAACATTGTTTATTAACGTGTATTTCGCAGGTGTTTTCTACACAAATGTCAAAACAGAACGGACTTTCGGGGCCAATCGCAAAATTTATAGCATTTTCTGATAGGAGGATTACTTTTGCGCCACCTTGTATATAGCAGCAGTTTAAAGTAAATACGAGTACACTACCTAAGGTAAAACGGTTGACGAACTAAAACGTCTATTCCTCAAATTATCTATTGTTCAACTCGACATATCCTTCTAACAGCAAACTCATTGCGATCCAATTCTGCAAATTCTTTTTTCTAAAACTTCCATTAAGAGATATTAACTACAGGGAGAAGTACTGTTTTTGTGTACACAACAACAACGAAAGCAACTGTGTACATTTAACCCACTAGTGCATAAAAGTGCCTGAAGTTATTTCTAACTTTGCAATACAATTTTAAGTTATTGGTAATTTGTTTGTATTTAAACTTGGAATTTGCGTAATTTTTGCTCTTTTATGCATATTTTTTATATCCAAAACTTTTGTTTAAGTCCCTCACTTCTAATAAATAGCAGTTGTCCGCGTGAAACCGAGTAGTAAGCATGCAAAAAAATAAAAAATAAAAATTATAAATTGAGGGTTAATATAACAAAATCCTTCGACTTCGAAAGCCGGGACTAAGTCCTGTCTTTGAAAGATTTTGAGAAATAAAATAAAATAATGTGCGCAATAGCATCGTTGTGTTCTAAATTCTAGTAGTCCACAGATGATGCCATTCAACAAAAAAAGCTAGCTAGAAAAAATGTCTGCTCAGCTGCAACTTTAACTTCAAATAATTTGTCTATAAAGTTGAAAAAGTTTGCAGTCTCATTCATGATGGGGTCCAAACGGTTGGCTGCGTGTTCAATGGTCCATATATGCCATCGTCACTGAATAAGTAACTATTATGCATCAAGGAAATTGTGTAAGGGTAGTGCAGGAAATCCATCCAAATATGGAATATTCCCGTAGACATTAATATTATTTCTTGAATTTGAATAAATTTTTCAAGTCAATAAAGAAAAAGCAAAGAACATTCAACTATGTACATATGTAAAGCACAATTAGTAAAGTGTATAGTTTCAAATGAAATAACTTTTCACTGGTACAGCATGCCTTTTTCATGCATATAAAAAAATATGCTATCAATTTGTAAGTTACGCACTTTACATACTTGTTCATGCATACAGCATGCATGCTCCCTGTACGCATACAACTTATTTCAACTGGGTAGCTACAGAAAATACGTAATTACAAAGACAAAAAATTATGCTTAAGAAGTTCCTTAAAAACAATTAAAAATTTAAAAAAGCAAAAATTCACTTGAATACAAGAAAACATGAGTATTAAGATGTCTAAGAAATAAAATTGTGCTCATCAAGGGCAGAATGCAACGAATTTGTCATTTGCGAATTTAATTAAGGATGTCAACTGCCTTAACAGCGGCGCATTTGAAAGGCTTCCCTACATTAGCGTGTGCTTGGTAGCTTTATATCAGACCTTTTAAATAATGGTTACTAATCGTAATGATTACGGGTTTGATTAATTATTTTCTTGAGAGTCCATTTAATGATTGATTACCATTACTTTTAATTGTTAATGATTATTTTAAAATTAATGAAAAAAATGAACGAAAAAATTATGCTTTTTTACGATTATTAAAAAAATCAAAACTAATCAAAAAAAAGTTATATTGGTTTTCGGCTTTTCATTTTCTATATATTTTCTTAGTTCGAGCTCAAGGCCATATATATTAAAAAAGAAGACAAAATTTTTCCAGTTTTCTATATATATATATTTAAATGTGGAGTCGACTAGGCACACCCAACGCGAACTAAGAAAATATATAAAAAAAAAAGTTGTTTGATTACTTTTGATGATTTAAATTTTTTTTTTTTATTTTTATACTTATTTTCAGTATTGTGGTAGAAACACAAAAATTTGCACATCAACAAAACTGAAATTAAAAAAAAAAAACCAAAAAATAATCAAAAATAATCAAAACAACTTTTTTTATTTGGTTTTTTTTGCTTTGATTATTTTTTATTTTTATTTGATTTTTTCTAGTCGTAATCAATTAGGTAATAATTGCTTTTTCTTGAAAAACAATTCAAATAAGCATTACCAATTAAAAAAGCAGTCTAATTAATTGATCAATAATTGCTAATCAAATTTAACAAGTCCTGTCTCTTACAGAGACTAGAATGCAATCGGTCATCTCAATCGGTGAGAGCCTGTTGTTATTTACCAAATTCTGTAAATATTTTTTTTTAAAAAATTGAAAAGATGGAAAATGTGTTAAGTTAGGGCTCTATAAGTAAACACCCGCCTGCCTTCGTTTTCTATGTTTTTGCATTGAAAAATCAAACTGGATTTCTTTGGCCAACTGGGTTACTTGCAACCGACCTCTGGATAGTTGCGATCATGAATAAGGGCATTCTTACCAATTATGTATGCCGTCAGTAGAAGTTCTATGATTCAATAAATTTTATGCAAGAGTTGTGAACTCACCTATAACCGCACTAGGTACCTCAATAAGCACTTGCTTGTCAGGGAAACGCCTCCAAACCACATAACGAACTATTATCTGTTGTATGGATCCCAATGACCACCTATTTGAGAGTATAAAGGGAATGTGCGAAGATTCGCGGTGGTCTGGCATACCCAATGTGGGAGAGCCACGTACGATGTGAAGTACATCCTCGCATGCCCTGGAAACAAACTACATCAAGCTCACATTAGACGCACCATTTTGAAAATGCCACCTTTTGCAAATCCCTTTATTCTCTGAACGAACATGCGGACCAGATACTTAAAATCTAGGGAACCGTAATCTTGATCTGTTTAGTCTAGATGACATTCCAAAATTGTCGGAAGTGGATCTAGGGGAACAGAAATAATTTCCAGAATCGGGGTCCTAAATCAAGGGTTTACGAAACCGGGTTTATGATATAAAAAATGAACTCAAAATTTATTGAAAAAGACATAAAATCACCACTTGGAACCAGACTCGACAGAAAAGATCGGCATGGGCTTGTTTATTACAAAGTATGAACTTGAAGGTTTGTTTTATTTCAAGATGGTTACTATTCTCTTACACATCCATGAGCACCCTAATGTAAATGCATTCTTAGCCCCTTGTCGGCACCGTTAATACTGTCATCCAAATCCAATTGGGAGCGATTCAAGTTGATATGAACTGTTCCGAGAAGTGCCAAAAATGCCACGCCTCACACAAACGGGCTGCCGCTGCACCCAAAGTACCAACATCGAGGAAACCCCCAAAACTCACTTACATTACTTTACTTAAATTTGTAAATGAATGACTGAACACTCAGAAGGAAGTTTTGTTGTAAATCATCGTTGACGGTCTCTTGGAGGTGGATACAGAGCTGTTTGGCATGCGACGCCTCTACTCAAAAACATATAAAACAAATTATAACATTTCTTGGAAACAAAAGCTATCCAACAACAACAATGTGTGAAGAGGAGGTCGTCGGGTGAAGGTAAAGACAGCACTCAAATAAATTAAGTACAGAGAAAGAAACGTGTTGCGCAATGAAAGACGAAGACATTTTTATATTTTGCTCAAATTAAAAAAATACACTCCGTAGAACGAGATAAATTTGAGAGATTAAAAAGGCGTAAATATGCGAATTTGCAAATCAGTAGGGGAAAGTTTGAATTTGATTGTGTGCTTGTTGTTGTTTTAAAGAGTTGGGACGTGTTGACGGATTCGTTTCTTGCCACATGACACACGATGCTGCAGTTGGTAAATGTTGTAATTATGCGTTTCAAGCGGCTCTTGAGTGTTGCGTGTCTGCTTGATTTGACAAGTGGCACACAAAACGAGGGGCGCTGTAAGAAGGAGCATAAGATGGATGGTTAAATGGATTTTTAATATGCTACCATAAATTTATTTAAAACGTGAAATTAGAATGGTGTTAAACGCATTGAAATGAAGCTTTCTGTTAGTCAGACGCAAGCAAATGGGTCAAAGTTTTTAAGAAATTTTTCAATAACCTCTGAGTTGTAGATGCCATCCGAGCTCGAGAGTTAAAAAATACTTGCTCGAAAATATGTGGGCGTGACACCGCCCACTTTTTTCCAAAATTATGTAATTCTTGACTAATTGACACGCTACCAAATATTATTAATTTAGACCAAATACGTTCAGAGTTATGACGAATCGAAATTTTATATGGCCTGGGGGCGTGGCACCGCCCCCTTTCCAAAGCTATATATAGAATATGTATGCTGTAACCAGTGAACCCAAGAATATACTATATCAGTTGAGTATTTATATCGGTTGAGTACTTTGGACGCCTATAAAGGACGTACAGACACACATTCATTTTTATATCTACCCTGCAGTGAAACCAACTAGTTGCAAACTACTTTACAACTAGTATATGTACCAAGCCAAACTAGCTAGCCAACTGTAATATTTCCATATAAGCAACTGGTATTTTAAACATGGCGATGTCCTACGAGATGTCAACTGTCAAATTTCGACCAGAACATACCAGTCATCTACTACTCATGAAATACTAGTTTGTATATGGTGGAAATATACTAGTATCACACTGGTCGTAAAATACCAGTTTCATAGTAGTTCGAAAAAGATAAAAGAATACTAGTCCAAATGTGGACAAAAACCTTTAGCATGAATTAAAATAAGAAAATGGACTCATCAATACATCATTTTAGTTTGGGATTGCAAAACGTGAACTATATCTTTGGAACATTTCATAAGCTGGTTGCAAATTACAATAGCAAGCAATGTAAATGAAATAAACTAAAGAAATAATTACAGCTTATGTCGGTTAAACACATCCTATGCAAATTGTAGTCGTATACTAGTATCGACTGAACTTTTTCTGACTAGTATGATTTAAACCAAACAAATATAGTTTGATACTAGTATGTTTACTGACTAGATTGATATTTCACTGCAGGGTAATAGTACTACGCACACAAGGTTAACTTCATTCGCCTATTGGTAGTATGTAACGACATAAACGAATCGAGATCGATATTGACTTATGCATATCAAAATGTTCAAGAGGAAAAGAGAAATTGACTAAGCCATGCCCGTCCATCCTTCCGTCTGTAAACACGATAGCTTGAGTAAATTTTAAGATACCATTATGAAATTTGGATCCTTGGCACTCATCTCCGAGCGCTATTTATAATCGGCGAAATCGAACGATAGCCACGCCCACTTTTTATATATAGAATATTTTCGAAAACACAAAAAAAGTGATTACTCAGTACATAATACACCTATAAGGATAAAATTTGGTGAATACTTTGAGATTGGGGCATACAATAAATTTTTCCAAAAATTTTTAAAAATGGGAGTGGCACCGCCTACTTTTGATTAAGTCAAATTTAAAAATAATATTAATCATAAATCAAAAACCGTTCAAGATATCGAAACGAAATTCAGCCCGCAGGTTTCCAGGTATGCAAGGAATGTTCCAGGAAAAAATTTGGGGGGATCAGTTAAGGTCTATGCCCACTTTTTTATGAAAGATTTTGAAGAGGATCGTAGATATATTAAATAGGCAATAACTTTGCGTAAAACAGCTTTATATAATTTCTATTTCACTTTCAAAGTTTCCGTGAACGAAGAAATTCGAAAAATATAAATTTTCGAAAATGGGCGTGGCGCCGCCCTTTTTATAGTAGACTATTCCACAAAACTTTTTATGCCATAGGTTAAGTTAGCTTGCGAGGGCTGAGCTGAAACACTAAGGTAACAGCCCGACACATAGGTCGCCAATGGGGCCATTGTGATACCCTATACGGTCTCAATAAACCCCTTCCATGCCTAAAGCGGAGGGTCAAACCGTTTCGCGGAATTAATAAATTTCGCTAAAGCCTTGACTTCATATCTTGAGACCTAAGCAAGGTCGTATAGAAAAGGTTTACTTAGGATGGTCAACCGCCGTCTGCTGAGTGCTGGACACTGACAAAGAAGGTGCTGGACGCTCTCTTCCTCATCGGTACATCTGCAGCTGCGACAGTAATCGAAGGTTGTACCCCCATTCTAGCACCGTGTGTGCCTATTAAACAGTGACCTGTTAGAACCCTTGTTAGGGATGCTAAAACTGATTTGTGTAGAGTCAGAAGTGCTCTTGTACGCCCCTTATCATATGAAGGCCACGTTAGCCTGGATGTCTCACACAAAGAGATGGCTGACCATAGTCCATTTGCATTTCTTATAGTACTTGTGTTCACACGAAACCTGAAGGTGGCAATGGGTATACCTACCGAATCATTTCCCGGAAGGATATGGTCGGTGATGCCTCTTTTGGCCAGCTCGTCTGCTCTGCAGTTGACTTCAATATCCCTGTGCCCAGGTACTTATATAAGGCTGATCCTGAAGTGCTGAGCCATCTCTTTAAGAGATCTGCGGCATTGAGTGACCGGCTTTGTGTTGTCGACGAATGAGTCCAAGGCCTTTAGTACGGCCTGGCTGTCTGAGAAATGCCATAACTCCGGCAAAACTTGATTTGTCGAAATAAAATTTAAGATAAATGTTGAGTATATAATGGTAACTGTCTATTGTAAAAATGGGAGAAATCGGTTCAGGGCCACGCCCATTTTTTTAAACATATTTCAAAAAAATTTGTTTGTAAAATGTAAAAGGCGATATTTCTATAATTATGCAAGCTATATCAATAAGATCTTGCACACATATTAAGCTTTTTAAGCAAAACTCGACCGCAAACAAATTTTCTGGATTTTAAGGAAGTAGGCGTGGCGTAGTCTACTTTTCAGCATAAAAGTTCTGCTATTTTCAAAGGAGATTGCTTGTAATTTCAGCTAGATATTTCAATGAAAATTGGTTACCTGCTATAGTTACTCCTGCCGAAAATTAGGCAAATCGGATAACACACAAGCAAAATATCCGAGCAAGTAGTTCATACCCCACTGCAATAGGGAAGTTATATATATTTTTTCATTTACATACCTTTCATGAACATGAAATGTTTGTAGGTATGAGAAAAAGAAGATATCAGCCTAGCAATAAGTATACTGATTTGAGTAGGACGATGAGCTGAATTAGCCATGCTCGTCTCTCCTTCCGTCTGTCTGTCTGTCCGTCGGTCTATTTGAACGCAAATTTTTCAAACATAAAACGGGCATGTGTTGGTAATTTGAAAACATGTGGTCTATTCATATACAAATAAATTAATTTACCTATCAAAACTCCAAACAGAAGTGCTTTTATTGAAAATAGTGAGGCTGGCTTTATAATACGAACTGAAAAGTATCAAAGTAGACTTGCGTAAGCTGGGATGCCATAATAAATCACCACTAGGTACATAATGTTCGGTTCCACTTAGACTTCCTTACTTGTTATTTATAAGATTTGGTTATCTTGGGAGTATTGAGTAGTCACTATTTCTGTATTGTCCTAAATATTCGATAGATAAAAAGTGGGCGTGGCTATTATGCAAATAATATTTGTTAATAGTTACTAAAGCTATGATGGTACTTAGCACACCTCCACTACACGCTCGCTTGAATAGTCTTAATATTTCAATCTTTTCCCAAATTTTTCACACTAACCAATTCGATATTGCACCACATTTTAGTCTCCTGTCATCGTAGGACAGTAATAAACTTTACTTTCAATGACCGCAGCTGCGTCGCTACCCACACCATTTCATCAGACTAAATACTCCACTTTGATACGCATTTACTGCACCAGCGCTGTTTTACTAAATAGCAAATCCATTGCTATGGCATCCTAAAACTTTTATGTTACGACAGTTCAGAACGCTCTTTCGCCTATCTCTTGTTTATTTGCTTGAATGCTTTTAGCTTCTCAATTCTTTGTCAGAATTTAGTAGATACTTGAAACTTCTTTCACGCTTTCTTATTTTCACTAGCTGATAAGCTTTTTTTGGGCTGCAAGAAGCATATTTGTACATTGGCGCTTCGTTTTTTCGTGCTCGCTCCACTCCTTCGGGGCCTTTTTATTTTTAGTACTACCATATATTTTGCTACCATTTGTTTCATGCGCTTGTTACTCCAATTTTTATTACTTTGCTGCCATTTTTCCCTCCTTAACGCTGATTCCTGACTCGACATGGAAGTGCACTTAGAGCCCAGTGAAAAAAAAACGACAAACGGACTTCCCAAAGGTGGCTCACTCGTTAGACCGTCAATGGTTGAATGCCGTTGTCTGTTTCGCATTTGTTTGTTTTGCCCCATTTTTGTTGCGTTGTTTGTTGGCGATGATTTTACAACTTGTACTTCTATCCCTTCAAGTGCTCCTTCAAATATGGAGAGCGAGTTATATTATGCAATCCGTAGTTATTTGTTGTTGTTGTTATTTTTGCTTGTTGTACTGCAGTGCTATGAGTTGTTACTTTCAAAATTGAATATGGGTCAATTACTGGCTCCTTTGGTTATACATTTTATTTATCTAGTTTAGAATGCAAATTGCCAAAGAAGGAGTTTGTGGTTGGTGTACTCACTAACTCTTCCCATAAGTGTACTCGAGCTAAGTCATGGACCTCACATTTTTTTTAGTTTGAATTACAAATCAATAAGTAGAAGTGAGTGTTTAATTGAAGAAATGCTTAAATTTATTTATGTACTAGCGAACCTGGGACAATTGTATTGTATAGCTTCTTGCTCCTTGTTCCCCTCTTGTCTTGCTCTACACATCTTCCTCAAATTCTTCCACGTTCTATTACTTCTACCTATTTCTATTTTACCTTTTGCCTTTGTCTCTCTCTCCTTATTAATTTCAGTTTCAGTTCTGTCACAGCGCTTGAAGCTGGGACCTTCGGCAATCAAGTAAGAAACTGTCCTGTAAACTTATGGCCGGTTACTCAATGTCTGGTTATGATAAACTTTATCACATGATAACCTAATCATGGCTTGGCTCAGGATGACATTTTCCTTTACACAAAAGTCTGATTAACTTACCATGATAAAGTTGGTCACTGTGAAGGTTTTTGGGGAAAAAATTCACAAAAATTGCATTGTGAACGCATGAAAAGTGACAGCTGCTTTTGCTTACAATTTTAAATTAACCATTTTCGGAGTACAAATTTCGATTGTGATATTTCTTTATATGGATATTATTACATTTTTAAACATCATAACTCGCAGAGTTTGATAGCAAAACAATTTATCACATAATCAGATTTTTACTTTCAATTGTCATCATAATCAGAGGTCCATCCATTGATAACTTTTATCAGAAATTTATAAGCGAATCGCCGATAATCAAATATTGAGTAAACGGTTTTTGGGCCAACCTCTGATAAAGGCTTGATTAAGCAGTTAATCAGACATTGAGTAAACGGCCCTTAATGTATAAATCAAAAATTATGAAAGCTTATCGTCGGCTAAACGCGCAAAAGTGACAAGTCCACTTTTTGAAATACTACTTGAAACTTTTTGAAATACTGAACCACTACCTTTATCCACGCAATCGCATCGTTGTTTGAGAGATCTTGCGTTTTTGACTTTCTCATAATTCCAAACCGCACCTTCTTTTCTTTTACCAAAGTATTGTTTACCCCTTTGGCGCAAATTTACATTTTTAACTGCAAACCAGTTGTTGTTTTTTGTTTGCTTTCTTTTTTGGCGCTTTTTTACTTTTGATAGGAAGCTCATATGAATCTTCAGAGCTGCTGTGAATTTCATACGGTACTAATCCGACAACTCCGTCGTCACATTCATTACCAAAATCAGCGTTAGCATCCACGAACTCCTAATTTATTCATAATGTTATATCTTAATTATAAAAAGTTATTTATGAGTTTAATGTATTTACCTCTAAATTGTAAACATTTGCCAAAGACTGCGCCAAAGTGAATAAAACAGCTGATGCAAAATGACAGAATGAGTACGTTCAGTGACTTAGCGCGCGCGTTTTGGCGTTGAGGGAGTTAGCTTATTTGCGCATCATTGCCAAACAAGAGTTACAATTACAAAATTTACAAATATTTTTTTTTTTATATGTATTTCTTATTTACCTATCGAACTGCATCATTAACTCAAATATGAAAAAAATTGGACTTGTCACTTTTGCACGTTTAGCCGACGTTATGTTGCCTTATTCAGTGGCAGTTGCTTGAGGTCGGACTGAGCCAAAAGACGCGTGCTAGACATTGCATGTGCTTTAAACAAGAATGCAGAGTGCGGCTGACTACTTTAATCGGTATGATCCGACTCCTACAACACCTTCTTTCTCTCTGAAATTTCAAGCTGAATATATTCCCGAACAAAATAGATTTCCATACCATACTAACAGCCATTCATTCATCTAGTCTTCCACCATTGACTTACCATCCATTTCTGGCAGTGGAATGACTTCTCTCAAGAGTATGTGTCAGTGGTAAGTTCAGTACTAAGTTCGCACTGAAGGGTGCTGTCATCGATAAAATCATGGCCCCTGTCCTTCGAGCATTGGGGCTCGGTTGATATAAGCAAGCTCTGGCAGATACGGAATACCTCTGAACCCAATTTTGTCACTAAGCTTTCTACCGGCATGCTAGACAGAACTTTGAGTCATGGGACTACGCCTGAAAATTCTGGACAATTTCATCCAAGCAAGCAAGGTGTTTATTGAATAACCAGAACTAGGAAAAACAATGCTTATTTGTATTGCTTTTGCAAAGAAAATATACAACTAAAAGACTAGCCCGAAGTCCAGGTAAGCACTAGTTGGAACTTTATTTCTGCAACTCATAGTCTGGCATAGAAATCTGAGGTCCCTGTTATACTTAGAAACTGCTCTAACACATGAAAGATATTTATTTGGTTTTCATGAGACCGATTGAAACCGATGCCCAATATACAAATCACTATGATTCGGTGGTTTGAAAACGAAAAACGGTTACAGTTTAAATTTTGGAAATAAAACAGTTTCAAACTGCTACGGATTCAGTACTATTCCTTGGCTCGCAACTGTTTTCTTAATTATTCTAGTGCAGCAATGCGCAATTCCTTTTTAAAATAGGCTATTTTTGAGATAAGGCACCAAAGAATTGGGCACCTTTGCGCATCTGTGGCAGATATAACCTAGCAATGTGGATCTAGTCCTCCAACTACTTCATTTATCTGTACTAGAGATCGCCCAGTGGTTGAAGTTCAACCACAAAACTTTATTTTATTTAAATTATTTGCTATTTCTTTCATTCGCCTTTTGGCCATTCCTTTCTCTGCTGATCCTTTCCTCTAATATATAATCCTTTTCTTTGATTTCTTCTTCTCTCTACAGTCTCTATTTTTTATTTATTTAATTGTTTTCTCTTTTAGTGTTTCCTTTCCGTTCTTTCCTCTCCTTTCCTTACCTTTCCTTTCCTGTCTTTCCCTTAACTTTTTTTTAATAAAATTTGTTTTATTTTTTTGTGTGTTTTATTTTATCTTATTTCAATTCACACAAACCTAACCACAAAAAATTAAAAAACAATGAATAATAAATTATTATTTTTTTGTAAACACTGTTTGTATCATTAATGACGTTTACATATTTGTTCATATTTTAGATTGCTTGTTTAATGTCTTCAACAAAGCAACTCTTCGTGCAATGTAAAAAACGATGGAGTATCAGAGTACTCCAACACTTATCCTCATTCATATAAAAAAGGTGGTCCAATTTACATGGCAATGTCCCGTGATTGGATCACCTAATCCATCTCAGAGTACCCTTTACTCTGCTTCTGAATACTCGAAGGAGCACCTACGTGAGAGTACATTCAAAATTCTGCCAAAAGATTACTCTATATAGTATTCTACACCAAAGCGACAGAGGAGTAGGTGTACTTTTGAGGACCACCTACTACCTCCCTCGCTTTGGTGTGGAATACTCCATAGAGTAATCCTATGGGAGCATTTTGAGAGTACTCTTAAGTAGTTACTCTATGGTGTAATCAAAAGCAAAGAAACAAAGTACTCCGAGATGGATTAGGTGATCCAATCACCGGACATTGCCATGTAAATTGGACCACCTTTTTTACATGAATAAGGATAAATGTTGGAGTACTCTGATAATCCTTTAGGAGTATTCTTTGGAGTATGAAACGGAGTATTTCCGTTTTTTGCAGGGTGCTCTCAGGAGAGTCGCCAGTGATCAATCCAATAACAACAACTGATGCGGAAATGCATGACATGTCTACTCACACAACTACGGCTCTATTATGGTGTAACTACATGTTTGGCATTTGTAGTGGTATCATTTTTAAACTCATTTTTCTATATTATAATGATTTTTTAAAATTTTTTTTTATTGACTGCACTGCTGCTTGGATAGACCCATCGATACATACATAATTGTTTACACCTTAGATGTATAGTTTGGCTGTAAAGCGGGACAAATTTTCTCTACTTGCGCATTTATATTATAAATGTTTGGGTGTTCCACCTCTTAATTACTGTCAGCTTTGTAAGTCTGTAGCCGGTATTTCATTTCTCATTTTCTTAGGTTTTAAGCTAAGCTGTGTGCAATTTCATATCTGAATATAAAATGTGTTTGTTTCGTTGAAGCTTAAAATAGTAAAATCCTCTTACATGCATTTGAAACCAAAATAAAATGTGCAATTAAATTCTTATTGATGCCGCTAAACTGGCATATTTCGCCATGAAATTACCAAAGTCGAATTTATGAGCGCAAAAAAGGCATGTCGGTTGTTGACTTCCTGCTTTCCTTATCGTCCAGTAGTTAAGATGCTTTACACCTTAAATTTAACACATTTTACGAGGCGCTAACAAACTTAACACATTTTCATAAATTTTTACAGCTCGTTCAACTAAACGGTGCTTCCTGACCCTCGCTAAACTGGTAATAGGCTGTAAGCTGCACACTCCGCGCTTTGTAGCGTTTTCAATATTCAGCTTGTCGTACTAAAAGCAAATCAATCGCGTGTGGAGAATTTTAGCTAGCATAGACAAAAGACTTATTGCTTTTTCCTAGTCGTTTTGTTATCTTTGTTGTTATTTGTAAACGACTGCCCATCGCAATTCGTCATAAATCTGTGAAGAATGCGGCGATGAAGGTGTTAATAATTGACTAACGGTGGGCCTATACACTTGAGTATGGTTGACAGAAGGACCAACAAGAGTTCGGTGGTTTGATGAAAAAATATATAATGACGCCAAGTCAATACAAAACGAGAAAACCACTTTGGTTTTGGTATATACTTTGTCTACACTATTATAATTAAACCACCTAAATTGCAAAAAAAATCACGTTTCTGTGGAAAAAATTATTATTCAGTGCCGGAAACACTTCCTGAAATTAAATCGGCTTTTCATTTGATACAAAAGTTTTAGACCACAAAATACGCTAATGCTTTCTGTGCTATATACAGGGTGGCTAATGAAAGCCGCTACCAAAAAAAAATTAAATAACTTTTTTTCTATTTAATGAATCTGGTTAATTTTTTTTTTATTTTGCAGATTGACTTTTACATTTAACAAAAATGGATAACTGGGACACTGAAACAAGAATTTGGATTGTCCGCCGCTATCACGCACTGGAGTCCGTAGTTTCGGTTCAAAGAGAGTATAGGCGCACGTTTGGCGGCAATCCTCCGAGCAGATGGACCATAATAAGACTTGTAAACAATTTTGCCGAGCATGGGACAGTCAACAGAAGACCTTACCATCGAAACCCTTCAGTTCGAACGGAGGAAACAATCGCTGCTGTAGCTGCTGCCATACAAAACAATCCACGTGTTTCGACAAGAAGCTTATCTGCTCAAATGGGTGTAAGCAGACAGTCATTACAGTCAATTATGCACAAAGATTTGGACTTATTCCCATATAAAATTCAAATGGCCATCAAACTGAACGCTGCAGACTTGCCGATTCGCTTGGAATTTTGCCAGAAGATGCTTCAAATGGTGGAAGAGGATGGAAACATGTTGAACTGTCTTTTCATGTCTGACGAGGCCCATTTCGATTTAAACGGCAACATAAACAAACAAAATTGTCGAATATGGAGTGCTTCCAACCCACAGATACTCCATGAGACGGAATTGCATCCACTTCGTGTCACATTGTGGTGTGCAGTTTCATCACGCTGCATTGTCGGGCCCTACTTCTTCGAAGAAAACGGTCACACCGTTACGATTACTGGAGACCGTTACTTGAGCATGTTGAGAGAGTTTTTCTATTCAGAATTACGCCGAATGAGAATTTCTTTCAACTCTGTGTGGTT
This sequence comes from Merzomyia westermanni, assembly GCA_949987695.1. Classification (NCBI taxonomy): domain Eukaryota; kingdom Metazoa; phylum Arthropoda; class Insecta; order Diptera; family Tephritidae; genus Merzomyia; species Merzomyia westermanni. The sequence goes on from OX465293.1 coordinate 69,087,228, forward strand.
TCAGCAAGATGGTGCAGCTCCTCATATAGCCCAACCTGTTATGACAGAATTGCGACGAAAATTTCCCAATAAGCTGATATCCAGAAACTCCACATTCCGTTGGCCACCCAGGTCGCCTGACCTTACTGCACCTGACTTTTTCTTGTGGGGTTATTGCAAACAGGAAGTCTTCAAAGCAAAACCAACAAATTTGAATTAACTAAGGCAATCCATTCGAGAAACAATTGCGGCTATTCCTGTCTCAACTCTCCAAGCAGTAATGAACAACTTTTTGGTAAGATGCCGCACATGCATCGACGAGCAGGGGGGGCATTTAAATTCCATTATTTTTAAAACTAATTAAGCTATATTTAATAAAATTTAATGAGCTTTAACATGAATAAAAGAAAAATGAATTACATACACTGAAAAAAAAATTATTTGAGTTTCTTAATGTAGCAAAATTCATCAGCACCCTGTATGTTTTCTGATATAGAACACACAACCAAAACACAAAAAATCATCTCACAAGCCTCATTATAACAGTGATAAGTAAAGAAACTTGCTCATTTTAATTGGGCTCGGTTCAGGTAGGACCTTATCAAGTTGAGTGCTTTAGTGCCAAAATTAAACAGTGTGTCAAATCCAGGGAGCGGTCAAGGAACACTAGGTAAACAACATCATTTTTATCTACAACTTCTCTGATCTGAATTCTCAAACGGTATCGGTTTTGACGGATTTCAACACGATCAGGTGGCTTAAGTAATGGTACAAGAAAACAACTATACTATAGTTGAACTTGATAAGCACTATCACACAGTTTTTTTTTTTTTGATAAATATTTCGTTGTTTCTGTTTATTTTAATTTTTTTCTCATATTTGTTCCAAAAGAACAGAAATGTCAGATTTGTTGTTTCGTGTAAATTTAAATATTTGATCTTTCACCGTTTTGAATATGACGGTGGGAAAAAACGTTGCCGAATGAATTGCCACCTACATGACCATAATATATTATGTTTTCCGCTATATTACGCTCCGGTGGACTGCACCGTCTCTTTAGTTTCCACGTAATTGGTTTTACATTGCAGCAATTTTAACACCGTCCTCCACCGCAATGTTACGAGCGTTATATGTCGGCACCGCTTTCGAGGAAACACTACCTTAAGTGACTTTTCCAAAAAAAAAATTTGTTAACTGCACAATCTTATTAATAAATAATAAAAATAATTTAATTTGGTGGCAAAAGGCTATACATGACTTCTTTTCTAATAATCTATCCGCTAAAAGAAAAATCACTTAGCAAAACCTTCAAAGTACTTGGAGGCAATTTTTTTTACAGAGCTTGTACTTTGAACCAGGCCTGTTGAATTTGATTAGTAATTAGTAATAATGATTATTTTAATTGTTTTTCAAGAAAAGGCAATTATTAATTGATTGCGGTTACAAAAAATCAAAAGAAATCTAAAATAATCTAAACAAGGTGGTTTTAATTATTTTAGATTTGTTTTCGATTATTTTTGATTTTTCTTTTACTATTTTTGACTTTTTTCAGTATTGTTGATGTGTATATTTATGTGCTTCTACAACAATACTGAAAAAAGTCAAAAATAATAAAAGATAAAGGAAAAATAATCAAAAGTAATCAAAACAACTTTTTTTTTGATTATTATTGCAAGTGGATCAATGAAAAACAAGTATTCACACTATAGAGCCGTAGCTGTGTGAGTAGACATGTCATGCATGTTAGTGTAGTACTCGTGTGATCGGCTCTTACTGTGAAGCCGAAGAGTTGGTAGGACCAATGAAAAACAAGCATTCGCTGTATAGAGCAGGGGTCGACAAAATTCTAATTGAGGTAGAATTTGTGAGAGCGCAGTTGATATGTCTTTTAGTTGCTGGTAAGACTGCAACGAGCAAGTACATGTGTATGATACAGTCGCATTTTTTTAATGTAAATTGCAAAATTGATATGCAATAATCAAATAGTTCTGTTTTATTTCTATGAATATACATACTTTTTTCTTAACCCTAGAAAGCTAACCTTCGCTCACTACCCATAAAGCCTAACCAATCGTCGATTCGGCGAACACTCTTTAAGATCTAATATAGTTTTTTAATTTTTGGTTTTATTTATTGTACGCATATGTGTACCAATTTTTTTATCCTCGAAATAAAATCTTTTTTTTAATAATTTGGAACAATTCAGCTATATTTTTTTAAGTCTTTTAGAAAGGCAGTCTTAAAAAGAGACAGAAAATTTTTAATAGCGGATTAGTCGATTCGACGAAGGTTACGTTTCTAGGGTTAAAAAAAATTTATTCATTTTATAATATGCAATTACATTATAAAAAAATGTTACGTACATACATCCACATATTAGTGGCCGTTCAATCACAAAAGAAAGAGAGAAACATACGTGTGTGCGATGAGCATGAACAATTGTTCTATGAAACGCCGACCATTGCTATAGAGCCGCTGATATATGAGTAAACGTGTCATACATTTTTGCTTTAGTTGTTGTTATTGTATTGATCACTGGGTACGATGCCCAGTGTCAGCGGATCTCCTGAGATCACGAAAAATTGCTTTCTTGAAGACATTAAACCAGCAATGTAAAATATGAGCAAAAATGTAAACTTCATTGATGACACCTACAAACAGTGTTTACAAAAACAAAATAAATGATTATTTATGAAAAGTATTTAACACCGTTTTTGTATTTGGGTTTGTGTGAATTGAAAAAAATAAATTAAAATAAAATAGAATATGTAGAATAAAGTTTATAAAATGAAAGTGAAGGCAAGGATCGGAAAAGTAAGGAAAAAAAAGGAAAGGAAGGAAAAGGTAAGGAAGGGAATGGTAAGAAAAGGAAAGGAAAAGGAAGGAAAGGAAGGGAAAGGAAAGAATAAAATAAATTAAAAATAGAGACTGTAGAGAGAAGAAGAAGTCAAAGGAAACGAAAATGTATTCGAGGGAAGGAACGGCAGATAAAAGAAAGGAAAAAAATGCGAATTAAAGGAATATCAAACAAATCAAATCAAATTAAGTTTTGGGGTTGAATTTCAACCACTGGGCGATCTCTAATATATTTAAAATAAAATTGTGGTCCTTTAGTTCTGCGATTCGGGTTAACTACTGAAGTATATAGCACAGCATTTTCGGAATGATTCATATGGATTTGTTTTTCATTGCAATTTACCGAACTGCTCTTAGTCCTACGCTAAAGGTTTTTGTTTGTTTAAAACTAAATATACCGTTGCATAGCTATCAAAACCCACATGAACAGTGATAATGGCTTCCTAATAATGTTATTCACACCATAAAAATGGGAACAACAACAATTATAAATGGCGATATATTCGCTACGACATGCCAATTGTCGGCCAGAGATCGACAAGCGTACGAATTAGGAAGAAGCATGTTTGAAATTTACGGGTCCAACACATCAAGGGAGTTACCGTGAACTAAAACATGCCCTGAAAAAAGTTTTCTTTTAGAGAAATTAAAACAAATGTCTTAGATAGAGCTTTCGTTTTTCTGAAACTGTTACAGAGAAAATTTCTCGCAAGATTCCCGCTTAACTAAAGCTTGCGGAATTCTCCAGCAATTGGATACTCAAAATACTTTCAAACAATGTCACTTCAGCTTTTTATCGTGTTGAAGATTTAGAAGACCAAAGGCGACTCGAACATTTGATTTCTCATTGACTTAAATTCTGCTACACGAGAAACGACTGCAAGCAGTACATCTGTAATCTTAATTCCCCACTTTTTTCCGAACTAACCTATTGAGGCAGTTGATGCTTTTCCCACAATTCGCTCCCCTGCCCTTTATGTCACTCTTCACATACTAATATATCCGGTACACGTCCCATATCCTCGTCACTATAATACCAATCGGTCGTTTAAAGAGTAACTTCTTTCTGGGAGATAAAATACCTTTGTGCGACTAGCAACTTCACTCCGTGTACCTACAGTTGTGTTCAGTATAATAGTAGTGAAATTAAATTGGATATAGTTCGACGGAATAAAAAGAAGCTTTGTTTTTAATAATTTTCATTTAAAACATAGCGAAATCCATAACAGAAACCACATAAAAACAAAGTTCAGGAAAGTTAATTAAACTTAAAAATTTACATCAAAATTTCAATATTTTTGGGCAGAATTTTTGAGTACGCAGTTTTATAGTTCATTCAATTATAGCTTAATAATGTACAGGTAAGAAGTACCTGTCAAGGATCTTGGGTATTCTTTTCAATACAAAAATAATTGTTCTTCATGCGTTGTATGAAAGAAATCACTCAACACACTTGACGAAAAAAATTCTAAAAATTCAGCGAAATTTTTGAGAGAGTTCTAAATTGCACAATGTTGTACTTAAATTGATTGGTCTCAAAAATGTTCTAGAAATTCTGCCAAAAAATTTCAAGATGTTGCTGACCATTTTAAAAAGTTTAGTTAACTTTCCTGCACCTTGTGTAAACTTTGAAATTTCTTTTTATGTCGTTTCTGTTATGGAATTCGCTATATTTTAAATCAAAATTATTAAAATCACAGCTTCTTCATATTTAGTCGAACGATATCCATTTTAATTTCACTACTATTATATTGAACACAGCTGTATATAGTTTTAAAGGGCCCTTCCCGAGAAAGATATACATTGAACGGATTTCATGAGATTGCTAGAGCAGAGCAGTGAGTATAGCTTTGGAAGATCATTGCCCGAAAAAGCTGTATCAGTTTCTCTTCCCCTAAGGGCTTTTCACTTAAATTTTTTTAATTTATACCACCTCTTGCTATTCCTCTTTTACGCACGTAATTAATTTTTAATATCACAGCGTTGATTTTGTTTGACTTCAGATTTCAACTCATAGAAATAATATAACTATAATTTGTCAACTAAATTATTGTTGTTGTTGAAGTTGTTGGCATTGTTGTGACGTTGCAATTTGCATGCTAATTAAATTAATTAAAGGAATTTTTTTTGCTAATTAAGATGACTGCTGTGTGTTTCTCAGTCTTGTCTAGTTGTCTGTCTGCGCCGCTACCTTGTCTGTCTGTCAATCTCTCATGTCGCCTTTAATTGCACAAATTTGGAAGCTCTGCTGTAGCAGCAGCCGACGACAGCTTAATTTACTGGGTGGTGATGACGAGGGACGGTGTAACTGAGGATGGTAGCACCAGCAGCACAGTTCAGCAATTGGAAGTTAAAATGTTTTAGTTTGTCAATCAAAACTGTTGGTCCTACACACAACTAGTTTATATGTGTGTTGTATATTGAGCGCTTGTTGTTGTTGGTTTAAATAAATTTTCTATAAGAAAATGAATATCATCGTTTACACCAGTTTTCTTGTCTCGTTGACGATGTAACTCCCACTTGAGTTAGTCAACGTGCAACATTTGCCACCGTTCAGCGGGTTGCGAGTTCAACTATGTGCCACTGCTGTGCACCCACTCTTAGTGTGCAAAAGCACTAACAACATCAAAAACAAGCAACTACTCGCTGTCGACGTAACTACTAAAAGTGACAGCGCTAACGGTGGCTTTGTCGGTGGCAGTTGTTGATTGTCGTCGAGTGCCACAAGTTGCATGCAATTCCATATATTTTGCCACTTAAGTGTGTGTCTTACGCGAGAGAGTAAAATACAAAAAAGGAAACCCACAAACACAGTTGCCACACCTATGAGTTTTAAAGATCAAACAATTTGATGAAAATTACCAAAATCATGAAAAGTGGCCCAACATTTTTTTATGATTGTATAGGAGTAACTTGGCTATGGCCTGATGCTCGGTGCAAGTGATGCGATCGAAATGCGTTTTCAGGGCCTGCATTCATGCCCAATAAATTGTAGAAGGGCCAAGAGATGTTTAAATCAAAGGTCAAGAAGCGACACTTAAAGTGTTTTATTTTAAAAGCCTTGCAAAGACTTCTGAACGTCCACATACGAAAAAGTTTTGATACTTTGAGCGTGCCCCTTGTAAGAAGACAGTTCACTCTGGCTAAGTTCTTGGACATATAGGAAATAATTTTAGATGGGAAGCAATAGAATATAAGGCCTTCGCATTGAATACCCTATCGTAGACTGGATAGAAGTGGCACTGCGGTCGTGATTTGAGGTCACAATACATATGCTTTTCTATCTTTTGTTGTAGACAACTTTCTTCGTCAACTCAGCGGATGGCTTTGCACTACTAATATATGATCTGTGTCAACGTGACAAGTGGGATCATGCAGGGAGCACTGAGGAAGCTTAGTGGATGGGCGAAGACCGTGAGGTGCTATACGTCTGAATGAAAATAGGTCTTAAAAAGTGGGGTTTGAGCGGAGAAGTCCAGCATGTACGAGTACATATGTACAAAGTAGTTAATCGACCGGTCCTAGCCTACCGGGCAATGCTGTGATGGAAGGCAGTCGAGGAGAACTACATGAACAACATTTTTAACAAACTTTAGAGCTGCCTGTGGTGCCACCGCAAGGGTGATTAGATCGTGATATGCAATACTCTCTTTCTACCCTCTTTATCAAAGAAACAGCATCCCAGGGGAGACTTCGGGAATTGGGAATCTGGAAACGGCACACATACTGACAGATACTAAATTTCAAAGACTCCTATATAACAACAGAAACGGGCTCATTTCACCCAGCGCAGTTTCGATACAAACTTTTAGATGCTCCGTCCTTTTGGGATGGTTTGGAAATTCACTCAGAAATTCACAAAAATAGCCTAAAAACTACCAAATCTGCAAAAATAGAGTAGCGGACTAATGCGAAAAAATTTAGAGATTTTTTTAAAATGCGTCTAAAGTGGCAACTTTGCTTACTAAGCCAAAAATAATAGCTTTAAGAAAAAAAACCTGCCCAAACAGTGAGAAAGTGCGTTTCCTAGCCAAGAAACAAAATGGCAAAAAGAGTTGATGATAAGCTTCCGAAAACTTAATTTAGCTTATAAGAAAAAAAAACGGCAAGGTTACGACCACGTTCGAGCGAAAAGATTGTCGTTAAAGTGGATGTCATAGAAGATACGCGTGCAAGTCTAGATTGCCAAATAGAGCCGCAACTAGAATACCCAACTATGGCAGACAACTGCGATCACTTACGTAACTTATGAAATGTTGCAGCCAACTAAAAAGAATGGCGAGAATATTGGGAGTTCATACATCAAAGATGCGTTAGACAACGTTGTCCCCTGCACTCACAATATGAACTAAAATCCTTTAAAAAGATGAAGAATGGCGCACAATGAAACTAGTTCCCAATGTGAATATGCAGTGCGTGTGCCTAAAAAACGTGTAGAGCTAGACGAGGCAACGGCGCGTTAATTAAAAGTTGGAAAAGTGATGCCAACTCTCTGTGTAGTTGTTCGTATATTAGATGTGTTAACTTGAACTAGCTCTTACGCAACGCCCCACTAACTTGGCGCCCGAAATGCAATAAAATTGGAAAAGTGGATTTACAGACTGTGTCTCAGTGTTCCTTTTGTGAAAATTGCGGACCATTTCAGGGCTATTTCCAGGAACTCTACGATATAATTTCGAGTAAAATAATCCCAAATACATTGCGCAACTGGTAATGGAATTTTTCACTATCACTAAAGTTCAAAGTTCCCGTTACTATCAACTCAGTTCCAAATTCGCCGCATCTTAACTGTCGTCCCTTTCAGGGATTTACTCAAGTGCATACATATGTACGTCCAAAAAAGCACCCCAGTTATTCGCGCATTACCAGTAATTCCTGCTTTACCCGTTAGCTACACCAAGGACCTTCTTTCCCACCTCTCACCAGCGGCTTAATTTTTACCCGTGATACGAAGCCTCGTAGAGCTCATAATTGAACCTGCGTCCATACTTGTCGTAGCCACAGAGCAAATGTCCATAAATACTCCAAAGCACTTTTCCGCAGGGGGTCATCTCATATTCCAGGCTGACGTTATTTGCGTGCATGTTCTAGCCCATTTTTATATGCTTTGTGCAGTCATGAGATAGTGTTAAGGTTGTTAAAGCCCTTTTTGTTTTTTTTTCGTAGCCACTAAGCAACTTATGAATAAAATAACCAAAATCATTTTTTTATTAAAATTCTAAATTTCCTTTCATGTCGCCTGCAAGATAGCAACCAAAATTGTGAGTTCTTATAATTTTTTTTTTTGCTTGCTTGTTTTTTTGTTGCTTTAAATTCAAAACTATAAAAAAAAACGGTCAATATCAATAACATCTTATAATAGTTACTACATGAACTGTTTCGCTCTGCTGCTGGGAATATCCTCTTCAGAATGAAGTTAAATAAATCGCAAGATAGGGAGTGAGCCTATATCATGTCTCGTTTGGTCTTCGTTTCTTCGCATTACTGACGGATCTATAGTTGTCGCTCAATGTCAATTGTCAATATCGTATAAGTTTACCAAATTTAGACATATCGAATTTCAGGCAGCGCTATATCTTGCTTGAAATAGTCTTAGTCTTCGCCAAGAGTTGTATATATTATCGATAGTGGACTAATTTAAGATTGGCTACACCTTGTTAGAAGATCAATGTCAGTTATATCACTTAATCTTTTTGGCGCTTAAACCTACAGCCGGCGTTGGCCGAATCAAACAGAGCACTCCAGTCGTTTCTGTTTATTCATAACTAAAGAAAGCCAAGCGCTTCTCCATAATTTTTTCCATTCCTTTGGTGGCATCTCATTTGTTCCGCTTTCTACTAAATCTTCTGAGGAATTCTTTTATCGCGGTTGTATAATAAGCTTTTTAAATAAATAACTTGATTTCCTAAATATCTGTGGTCTCAAGCAATAACAGCTTGATTCGACCTTAGAAGAAGTAGGTATTTTGGTTTATTCCTAAGAAAGCATTCATGATCCAACAAAAGCGAGTTGTGGAAAAGAGATATTAATTTAAACTGCCCCGGTTTTAAGAAATATTTCAAAATATACGATTATTTTACGTCAACTTAAGCTTTTATTGCTCGTGACCACAGATATAAAACGCAGTCAATGCCTCCAAAAAACAAGCAAGGAAGTCTAAGTTCGGGTGGAACCGAACATTATATACCATGTAGTGATCTATTATGGCATACCAATTTACGCAGGTCTATTTTAATACTTTTCAGTTCGAATTATAAAGCCAGCTGATTGTTTTCAACAAAAACACTTCTGTCATGAGTTTGAGGGGTGAATTAATTAAAAAAATATATATATAAATGTATGGCGCGATATACAACAGGTATATCATCATAAACCTCCTAAGAGATTCTTGCGCCCAGCTTCCCTCCCAATTTGTGGTGCGCCGTTCTGAATTTTTTCCTACAAACTGGCGGGACCTACAGATTTTTGCCGGCATCTACAAATGAGATGAATTTTTGCTGAGAAGCCTTCCATTGCAGAAAGACACTCGGAGAGTTTGCCAAACCACTCCCGAGGGGCGACCCCGGTAATTGTTTCCTTTAGGAGACAACTGCTAAAACACGTCCAAAAATATCGGGACAGGTATCGAACAACGCGTTTCGACTTCGGTATCAACAATCCGAAAGCGGATTTTAATTTTTTTGTTTCAGTGAAATTCAGCCAGTAAACTTTATTTTATTTTATTTTTTTGCTGTATCTTTTATCCGCCTTTTTTTCTTCCTTTCTATGTCGTTCCTTTCCTCTAACATATTTTTATTTTCCTTGATTTCTTCTTTTACTCTCTTATTTTATTTTTTCCTTTCCTCAAACTTATTTTCCTTTCCCTTCCCTTCCTTTTATTTTCTTTCTTTCCCCTTCGTTTTCTTACCTTTCCTTTAATTCCCTTTCCCTTCCCTTCCTTTCATTTCCTTACCATTCCTTTCTTTCCTTTAATTTTCCTTCCTTTCCTATTTTTTCCATTCCCTTCCCTTTCCTTCCGTTCCTTTCTTTTCCTTTCCTTTTCTTTCCTTTTTTTCCTTTAATTTTCCTTCCATTCAATTCTTTTCCTTTCCTCTATTTTCCTTTAATTTTCTTCGGTGTTTAATACCCTTTATAAATAATCATTTATTTTGTTTTTGTAAACACTGTTTGTAGGTATCAGCAATGAATTTTACATATTTGCTCATATTTTACATTGCTTGTTTAGTCACTAAACTTTAATGTCTCCAACAAAGCAACTTTTCGTGCTCTCAGGACCGAAGCTGACACTGGGCATCGTAGCCAGTAATCAATACAATAACAACAACTAAAGCAAAAATGCATGACTCAACAGAGTATCTATAGTGCGAATACTTATTTTTCATTGGTCCACTACCAACTCTTCGCACTCACAGTGAGAGCCGACCACACGAATAACACAAAAACATGCATGGCAAGTCTACTCACACTGCTACGGCTCTTTATTTTTTCCTACAAAGCAACTCCTCGGCCATGCTCACGATTCAGCATGGTACACAAAAAGCAAGTACACACACACACAGCGTGTCTATAGTGTGAATAAGTGAATGTGTAGTAGTGTAACTTTTATGTTAAAATTTTTATATTAAAATGATTTTTTAAATTTTTTTTTATTTACGGATAAAAGTACACCCCAAAATTTCCTATCTATACATATATAATTTGTATACCTTAGAATTATAGTTTAGCAGAAAACGGTTCTACATTGCATTCATCTTGTCTATTTATATATAAGATATAAATAGCTTCGCTACAACAACTGCCAAACACATGTTTTTAAAAAAAATGCATGCACATATTATGTTTGAAAAATTTGCGTTTCAATAGACAGACGGACAGACAGACAGACGGACGGAGCGGCGAACATGACGAAGTCGACTCAGCTCATCGTCCTTATTATTTCAGTTTACTTATTGATGGGCCCATCTCTTCTTCTTCTCATACTTACAAACATTTCGTGTTCATTAAAAGCATGCAAATCAAAAAAGGTATATAACTTCCCTATTGCAGTGGGGTATTAACAGCTTGGCCTGATATTTTGCTTGTGTGTTATCCGATTTGCTTAACTTTGAGAAGCAGCTCACCAATTTTGATTGAAATATCTAGTTGAAACTGCAATCAATCGCCTTTGAAAATAACAGAATTTGTATGCTGAAAAGAGGGGCGGCGCCACGCCTACTTCCTTAAAATCCAAAAAATTTGTTTCCGTCGAATTTTACTTCAAAAGCTTATTATGTGTGCAAGATCTTATTGACATTTAACAAACAAAATTTTTAAAAACTATGTTAAAAAAACGGGTGTGGTCGTTGACCGATTTCGCCTATTTTTATAACAAAAATTTACCTTTAATATTCAACATTTTCGCCAAATATCGTTTCGATAAATCAATTTTTGCCGTAGTTATGGCATACAAAGTTTTGTGGAATACTCCACTATAAAAGGGAACGGCCACACCCATTTTCAAAATTTATATTTCTCGACTTTCGTCTTTCACGGGCACTTTGGAAGTGAAATAGAAATGACATAAAGCTATTGTACGGAAAGTTATTGCCTATTAAATATATCTATGATCCTTTTCAAAATCTTTCATATAAAAGTGGGTGTGGACCTTAACCGATTTCGCCCATTTTTTCGGGAAAATTCCTCGTATTAATATAAATATGTTTGCTGAATTTCGTTTCGATATCTTGAACGGTTTTAGATTTATGATTAATATTATTTCTGATTTTGGCTTAATCAAAATTGGGCGGTGACGCCTATTTTCCAAAAATTACTTGGAAAATGTATTCTCTACCTTAACGTTAATGTACACACCAAATTTCATCCTTATAAGTGTATTATTTAGTGAATAATCACTTTTTTGTATTTTCGAAAATATTCTATATATAAAAAGTGGGCGTGGCTATCATCCGATTTCCCCCATATTAAGTAGCGCTCGGAGATGAGTGCCAAGGAACTTGCGTACCAAATTTCATTGAGATATCCCAAAATTTACTCAAGTTATCGTGTTCACAGACGGACGGACGGACGGACATGGCTTAATCAATTTCTCTTATCCTCCTGAACATTTTGATACACATATGTCAATATCTATCTCGATCCGTTAGGCGAATGAAGTTAATATACCTTGTGTGTGTAGCACTACTAGGTATAAAAACATTCGAATTTTGTTTGTAGAATACACTGACTCGTTTCACCACATAAGGGCAAACTATGTGCAACCAGAAAAACCTCAATAGCAAGAACTAAAAAGAACGTTTTTATTTTTCGCACTTATGACACTATCATCGCTTTCATTGTTTGCCTGCCTCTTTCTTGTGATGCAACATTTTATAGCGATTACCATCAGCTTGAATGCAACTATCTGACGTCACACATTAATGGACAGCAATTGCAATGTGGCATAGCTGGCGAGCTCAACAACAAATGCTGCAGGGCAAGTGAAGTAAGAAGAAGAGCGCAGTGGAATAATGTCGCACAGAAATCACGTTTACGCCATTGATCAGCCGGCTACAATGAAATGAAGAAGTTTCTCAAGTCCGCCGCTCTCATTTATTTATATTTGCTTATAGTTGTTAGTATACAACGCACTTTTCCAAAGAAGTGGCTAACGAGTATTTCTGCGTAAGCATAAAAATGTATAAAACTTTTGATGAGGAGCTGTATACCGTGGCAAAAATATCAGAAAAAAGTTTAAATGTATTTAGGTGGCTCAAGCAGCACGTACGTACAGCCCTTATATCGGCGGTAGATATCCTTAGATTAAAGAACAATTTCCTATTTAATTGAATGTGTTTACATTAGCGATATGCGATGAATCGATTGAACACAATTTCAGTCAATAATTTTTTGGATTGGTTGAAGCGGTCGAGTAATAAACAATGATTACTCTTTTACTCAGTTGTAATAAATCCAAATGTGATTAGCCGGCAATAAACAGTTTTGGTGATTGTTGTTGGAGCAAAGCTCGAATTTTTATGTTCAATTAACAATAAACAGTTTTGATTAACCAATAATGATTATCCTACGACTAATTAATCAAGTGTAGGTCGTTCGATTTATCGATTATTCGCACATTCCTATATTAAAGTCGAAACATTAAAATTTTCTCGTTAATGAGGTTAATTTTCCGAAAAATAATACTAATTAAATTATAAATAAACAAAATATTATTAATCGAAAAATTATTCGTTTTCATTAATAAATCATGAATAAGATCTGATGAATAATTTAAGCCAGTTTAGGTGAATTGGTTTGATCAAGCCTTCGCAAGCTTAAAGGGGTTTTTATATTTGCGCAGACTGAATTAGAAAATTAAGTACATTAAACGCTGCACTAACAACTTAATGTTTATTGTTACATAGAGATTAATCTATAATATAAATGCGCAAGCTGGGGGGAAATTGTCCCACTTTATGGCCAAACTATACACTTAAAGTATTAACAATTATATATGTATGGAAAGGTATGGCCACACTGCAGTACCGTCAATCAAAAAAACTTAAAAAAATAATTAATTATAATATAGAAAAATTTATTTAAAAATGCACCAACACAAATGTCAAACATGTATTTACACTCACTGTGAGTGCGAAGAGTTGGTAGTGGACCAATCAAAAACAAGTATTCGCACTACAGAGCCTCGTTGTGTGAGTAAACGTGTCATGTATTTTTGCTTTAAGCTGCCTGGCGACACGCAAGCATATGCTGCTGGTAGCCATAGCAACGGGTGGTTGTGTGCGTAATCGGCGCGAACGACGGGTAGTCGTGCTCACACGTACTTGTTGTCGGCTTTCGTTAATGAAAATCAGTTAGTTGTTTTTATTGCATTGATGCTACGATGCCCAGTGTCAGCTGCTCTCCTGAGAGCACGAAAAGTTGCTTTGTTGGAGACATTACAGTTTAATGATTAAACAAGCAATGTAAAATATGAGCAAATATGTAAAAATTCATTGCTGATACCTACAAACAGTGTTTACAAAAACAAAATAAATGATTATTCATAAAGAGTATTCAACACCGAAGTTTTTTTTGTATTTGTGGTTGGGTTTGTGTAAATTGAAATAAAGTAAAATAAAACTGAATAAAACAAAATTTATTGAAATGAAGTGAAGGGAAGGACAGGAAAGGTAAGGAAGGGAGTAGAAAGGAAAGGAACGAAATTCGTAGAGAGTATTCAACGACGGAGCTTGTTTTGTTTTTGTGTTTGTGGTTGGGGTTGTGTGAATAAAATAAAATAAAATAAAATAAAATGCAATAAAATAAAATAAAATGCAATAAAATAAAATAATATAGAATAAAACAAAGGTTATTAAAAGAAAGTGAAGGGAAGGACTGGAAAGGATGGGAAAGGAAAAGAAAGGAAGGGAATGGAAAGGAAAGTAAAGGAAAAAAAAGTAAGGGAAAGGAAAGAAAGGGAATGGAAAGGAAAGGTAAGAAAGGGAAAGGAAGGGAAAAGTAAGGAAAGGAAAGGACAGACAAGGTAAGAAAAGTGAAGGGGAAAAAAGGAAGAGGATGGGAAAGGAAAAGAAAAAGAAAGGGAAGGAAAAGCAAACAAAAGGAAAGGAAGTGAAAGGTAAGAAGAGGAAAGGAAAAGAAAAGAAAGGAAGGGAAAGGAAAGGAAGGGAAAGGAAAGGAAATGAAAGGTAAGAAGAGGAAAGGAAAAGAAAGGAGAGGATGGGAAAGGAAAAAAACAGAATAAAAAAATTTTAAATACAGACTGTAGAGAGTAAAATAAGGAATCAAAGAAAATGAAAATATGTTAGAGAAAAGGAACGGCAGAGAAAGGAAGGGAAAAAGGGCGAGTGAAATGTATAGCAAATATTTAAAATAAAATGAAGTTTTGTGATTTAATTTCAACCACAGGACGATCTCTAGTTTTTATTAGGAAGGGAAAGGAAAGGAAATGAAAGGTAAGAAGAGGAAAGGAAAAGAAAGGAGAGGATGGGAAAGGAAAAAAAACAGAATAAAAAAATTTTAAATACAGACTGTAGAGAGTAAAATAAGGAATCAAAGGAAACGAAAATATGTTAGAGAAAAGGAACGGCAGAGAAAGGAAGGGAAAAAGGGCGAGTGAAATGTATAGCAAATATTTAAAATAAAATGAAGTTTTGTGATTTAATTTCAACCACAGTTTTTATTATCACTCAAACCTTTTTTTTATAGAAAATACGCTTTCATTATAATAAAGAGAATGGAGACGCATTTTCATTAGCACTAAAAAATATTTTTAATCTCACTTCATTCGCATTACAACTCTTACGTATATTTATTTGAGACTTGTTCGTATTAGCTCTAATGGAAGCTGGTACATAACTCCATTCAAAAGCGTTCCCTTAGATCTCAGATTTCGGAGTTGAGTGTGTTTGAGTTTGTATTTTGTGTTTCGAAATCTGGAATCCATTAAAACGGGTTTGCATTAGTGCTGAGTCAGACAAATCTTATGTGTAACAAGTAAGAAAGTCTAAGTTCGGGTGGAACCGCATATTAAATGCCCAGCTGTGTAAAAGTGGTTGTGGTAAATTGGTATATTGTTGTGGAGTTATGACCTGTATAGGTTTTAAATTTTTTCTACTACCATGTGGGCAATCTTTTAAATAAAAATGAATGCGTGTTTGTGTGTCTGGCGTCCAAAGTACTCAACCGATCTTGAAATTTTCACATTCGATTCTTGGATTCACTGGTTCCAGCGTAGGCTATATATAGTTTTGGAAAACGTAGGTAGTATACTTCGTATCAAGTTTCGTAATTCTATCTAACATTGTTCTGAAGTTAATAATAGCTGAAATTTGATATTTAGTTCGTTCATATGTGGGCGGTACATGGATTTAGCCATGCCCGTCTCTCCGTCCGTCTG
The DNA here is from genome assembly GCA_949987695.1 of Merzomyia westermanni. Taxonomy (NCBI): domain Eukaryota; kingdom Metazoa; phylum Arthropoda; class Insecta; order Diptera; family Tephritidae; genus Merzomyia; species Merzomyia westermanni. The sequence continues at coordinate 69,102,955 of OX465293.1, forward strand.
TCTGTCTGTACGTCTGTGTATTTGAAAACGCAAACTAGTCTCTCAGTTTTACAAATGAATGCTGAAATTCGTTGGTTGCTTTCTCCATTTTATAATATACTAGCAAACCCGGTATACGTTGTTTTGACGTTTTGATACATAGAACACGTCTATATATAAAATGTCATTAACTTGCACCAAATAAACTCCTAACTATACCGAACTGCAGCTTTATATAACCTGAGGGCTTTTCCAAAAGCTATACGCAGACTGTGTCGTGCCCAGCGAACTCCTGAACCTATCGTGAAATTTCAAGAGCAAAACAAAACACAAAATGTGTGGGCGTAACACCGCCCACTTTTGAAAAGTTATGTAGATATTGACTAAGTGACACATATATCCAAATTTTATTAATTTAGACCAAAAAAGTTCGGAGTTATGACGAATTGAAACTTTATATAGTCTTAGGGCGTGGCTCCGCCTACTTTTCCAAAACTATATATAGCTTACATAACTTTATTTTTTACCGACATTTAATGAATAACATGCTACAAATGCATTGCCCTTTCACAAAACAGATTCTGCACATGCGCACACGCCTTCCCCATTTACAACAAATTTTTAACACTTGTAGCACGTTATTGTCAAATTAAACTTTGTCCACTCGTAGTAGCAACCGAAAAATGTTGTTTGTAATAACATGAAAAACTTGAATTTTTTGTTTGTTGATTTTGTGTCTTCGCCCACGGGACAAACTAACAACTTCATTTGCTAATTTTAAGTCAAGGTTTAAGTTAAAAATCACAAAACAGAAACGTTTGTAATTAAACGGTAAGTAAGCAATTATTCGTGGCAGAGTGGTATCTCACAGTTTCACAGCTTACTACTTTGCGTGGTTATCGAAGAACGATCTTGAAATGATTATTTTGCTGGTTGTTGAATGAAATGTATCGGATGATCATTCATAACTTGGAGCAGACCTGCTAAGTAATGATTAATAATCATAATGATTACCGGTTTAATTGATTATTTTTTGGAAAAGCATATTTATGATTGATTACCCATTGTTTTCGGGGTTTAATGATTATTTTCAAAAACATTCAGAAAAGAATTACGATTTTTTATGATTTAAAAAAGAAAACCAAGAAAAATCAAAAATAATCAAAAACAATGAAAAAAATTTTTTTTTTGGATTATTTCATTACTTTTAATTGTTTTTGATAATTTTTTGTATTGTTTCAGACAAAAATATGCCCGTACATGGAATTATGTATCAACGATGTACAAAGCTCGTCTGATGCAAATTTTGTACAAATTAAGGATAGGCAAGGTTGCTTGTTCCAATGGTACAGAAAAATGGCATTATATTCAGTTAAATGTTCTATGATAAATTCGTTTATTGAAAAGCATAGCCATCGTTTCATAAGGTTGTCTGTTATGGCGAATGTGACCTCAAGTCCTATAAAATCATTACAGCAAACATTTTTATCTGAAGAATATTGCTTATAATTAACTCCTTACAATTGCAGGCTCCATATTGAAAGCCTTTTGTTATAAGAAATAAACCATAGTTAAACATTTTTTAAACGAACGAAAGTAAATGTTTACCACTATCATTTCTCAAGTGTTTTATTATAAAGCATGCACACACTTTAGGCTGAGCCGAAAAATCAAATTTCTGGATTTTGTACTAGAAGTAGGGACCATAGACAATTGACATAGCGATGTGTTGTGACAGCCCCAATTTCTGAGTACTCCATGGAACACCTACGGTAGAGTACTTCTAAAGTTGTTACTCCATGGAGTGTCTACAGGAAAGTACTATCCAAACTGCTATCTATTCTACATATAACCACTTGCGCGACTCCAATATTTGTATTATTAGTATCAGCCCAATACCATTCGCAAACATTGGATTGTAATAAGCTAGGGTGTCCCGCTAATGCATTTGCAAAGGAGTACTATGCTAGTACTCCAATATAACACAGGATCCAACGGTTTTTGCATCGCCACGGTTCAGTGCTACTAATTATAATAATAACAATTGGGCGTAATATACCTCCGAGGAGACCGAGCTCCTCGTCTAATTTTGTAGTGTGCTGCATCTAATTTTTCCTTCAAAGTTTTTTCATGGAAGTAATCAATCGGAGGGTTGCCGACCACTGCCGAGGGCGACCCTATTTTAAAACCACTTTTTTCAAACATTTTGATTTTCCCTGTCCACACAACCACCACATCACGGAGGCTGCCACGGTTCACGACTACATCTTAAAAATACTTCCCAAATGTACTGTTATATACATATTAGCATGCGCGTGCAATAAACTGTTATGTTTCTTACAACGATATAGCAAAACAATCAAAAATAATCAAAAAAAGTAAAAAAAAAGTCTAAAATAATAAAAAGTAATCACAAACAATAAAAAAGTTTTTTTTATTACTTTTGATTTTTTTGATTTTATTTGATTATTTTTAATTTTAATTTTTTATTATTTTTTCAATTCTAATCATATAGTAATCATTAATGCTTGAAAAAGCAATTTAATCAATTGATTACTTAATTCTAATAGGAATTTAACAGGTCTGCTTTGGAGACACTGTTGTGTGAGTAGACATGCTTGCTTTAGTTGATGTTATTGTGCTGTTCGCTGATCGTGTGCAAGCACTAAAAATTACTTTTACAACAAAAATGAGCAAATCCGTAAACTTCTTTGTTTAAATATGCGCGACTTACATGTTTTATGCCAACTCCGAACGGCATCCGCAAATCTAGAAATACACTTGGAGGGTTGCCGTTTTTGAAAAAACTTTTTCCAAACATTTTTGATGTTAGCCAAATACCTAGAATACTTTTTACATTTCCAGCAGATGGTTGCATGCCTATCGTGGAATAAGAAAATTCAATTGTACCGCAAGAATCGTAAGTTTCTACATATATTAATGTTTTATTTGGGAACACCCTGATATACTGCCTAACCATGAACACGTCCTCAAAATATTCTTCCAGCATGGTAATGAAAATGCCAAAACTGGTCTAGTTCTTTTTCCTAAGTGCATAAGCTGGCTGGACTCCTTCTAATCACATTTTTAAGTGGTTCACAATTTACATGGCGTCCGAAGTTTAATAGCTTTGAGTAATCCTAGAAACCAAATCTTGAGATGTGCTGCAGAATTAAAAGGAACGGATGGTATAACACGGTGTGGGCCATGGTGGATATTGCTGGGAGGTACGATATGTATTTTCAGTGCCACATGCTTACAAGCCACGTTTACCTTTACTAAGTGATATTTTAATTTTGGATTCCCTGGGTTAGAATATTGGCTTGATTGCTCTACTAAGGCTAAGCTCTTTACTGGCTCTGCTGCAAAATTGACCTTTAGTCGGGTTCTGGAGTTGTAGAAAATAGCTGCAGAATTATACCCGCGATCAATTCCAGCACTCCATCGACTACAGAAGCCATGTTTAGAAATTCATTATGGCACTATTTTCACTATGTGTTTGTAGGATTGTTGATAGTGCTCTTTACATAGTACATTACATCACATGCCCCTGAAGAAGATAAGCTGGCTGAAAATTTTGTGTGTGACTTTTTGGTTAGATGTGTTAGAAGATGAGCACCCTAAAATATACTTTCATTTTATACTTTTCTAAAGGGTAGTGAATGAAAAGAAAATACGTAAAAAGTTCTTTTCTCTTCGATATCTCGTCGTAAAACTTGTGTACGAGCAACGAGTTTTGACTTGGGATTAATAAATATATTAAATTAAAAGGAACTTTTTACAGACGGTCAGACTGCATTTATATCGAAAAGTAAAAGAAGTTAAATTGAATTAAATTACTTAAATTTGCATAAAATGCCAGTAGTTCAATAAGCTAAGCTCCGCTGTACGTTATTTATCAAATAGATTTGTATCATTTTAATAAAGATAAATGAAGGAAGAAGTTACGCAAACAACTAGGCCGTACTCCATTTAGTTACAGACTTATCCCATTAAGATTCTCTAGCTACCCACTATCTGCATTACCAGGAAAAAGCGCAATCGCAAGCATCTCTGAAAAGCATAACAACACAATGTTGATGCCTCATTTGCTAATTTGCAAGCCGCTCGTTATGCCCTCAGCTGTCAATCACATGCGTCAACAAATGGCTGAGTGCAGCGAAAAATTTTGTGGAAAAAAAACAGTTTTAGTTGCATTGGTGACGCTTCTGTTGACACTGACAATGACTGACTGCCAAAGTTTTAATGGTGCATTATAACAGCCGAACGGACGACACAAATAAAGATTTTCAGACACATGAGTAAAGAGTTGGCGGGAAATATTTTACAGAAGTCAATGGCTAAATGCATCTGTTCCATAATTCGATATAGTTGCACCTCCCAACCCGCTTTTCTTTGCTCAACATCTTATACTGTCTTTTAAACGATACTTATTTATTCTTTGCCACTGTCGCAAGTTGTTAGCTTAGCTTTATTTTCTTTTTCTTTGGGGTTTTAGCTCTTCATTGGTATTGTTATTGTCATTATAACTATTAGCAAGTCTCCTTGGCTCTTTGTTCTACGGCTTGTAGTATTTGTTAAGCCTCTTTCCATATGGGGATTAAATGATAAATAATTGGAATGGGGAAACTTCCTTGTCATGAGAAGAAACCACGAAGCAACCCAACAAATACAGAAAAAAAAATTTCGCCACCCCCGGGGAGTAGAGGTTTCATATGCTACAATTTGATTTGTTTTTCTTATAGGGGCCAGGAAGTATAATGTTTTAGAGAATCGTATCCAATACTCGTATGTGCACCCTCTCTCATCAGTCGATCTCCCTCTCTCTTTTGTGTACCTTTCCAGTTGTTTTTGAATGGTTTGAAGCTAAGCTGAGCTCATCATTGACTACGCCACTGTCTCTTATTCGTGCATATATTCAACTCACACCTTACCTACTCTTTTCCCTAGACCTTATTATTTGCGATTTAGTCACATTCAGCGAAGTCTTCTTGACGGCTTTTATGCTGATGAGATGTAACTTTATGAATTGCTGTTCCTTCTGAGTACTTTTCAGCTACTTGACTGTCTTTTTTGCTAGTTCTTTGCTTTTGAAATTTTATTTGTTTTTACTTTTTGCCTTTTTATTCCCATTTATCTTATAATATTATGTTTTGGTCTTATTTTCTGTCACACACTTTTCTTGAGAATCGCAATAAATTTCTTGGTGATTTGTATGCAACAAGCGGAGCTTCTCAATGTTTCATACTCTACCTGCGCGTTTTTTTTATCCTTTTCAACTTTTTTTTTTCTTTAATACACAGCCACTCAAATTCTTTGTTATTTTCCTTTGTTCACCTTTTCGTCCTTTTTATTCTTGCATGAATTGAACTGTGGTGGGACGTAAATGTGTAATTCAGTTTAGAGGGAGTAAGGGCTTCATAGCGGGTGCTCAGTCATTTTTAGTGTTTTGCATCATTTATTTTAATTTATGCCATTCCATATGTTTTCTATCAGTTTTATGCCAATAAAGGGACCATGAGCAACACAATACAATCACCACCATTACAATAAACAAAAACCATTTCTTCAACAACCATTGGCATTGGCGCAGTCGTCAATCGTTTTCAAAAAATAGTAATAACTCTTTGAAATATATATATAAGTAGGGTCTCGATTGTGTATGTACATTAAGCTGTTCCTTAAAAATTTATTTTTTGCCGTTAATATTTCGGCTATTTTTCGAAATCGAAAGTTTTGAAAAGGTATAAAGTGACACCATAGAAAATAGGCGAAATCGCTTTTCGACTACGCCTACATTTTCTTAAAAGTTATCTGAAAAGGAGGTAGAAATACTGAACTAGCCATATCTCATTGGATAATACAGGTAGAATGATGTAATTTAACAGTTACATCAGTTTTTTATGCTTTATGTGATTTTTGGTAAATTTTTTAACTTGGGCGTGGCACCGGCCACTTATGAGTCAACCAATTTTCACATTCGACTGTTAATAACTTGAGAATCTTTTAATATAGAATGACTAAACTTGATATGAGGTATACTATGGACGTGTAGGGTTCGTTCATGGAAAATTTACAAAATCGGTCGACGACCACACCCACTTTTCACTTAAGTTTTCTGAAAGGTAGGTGGCAAAACAAAACATACGATATATCCTTCACTGATGCAAATAGAATGCTAGAATTTGGTTGTCTCAATGACCTGATGACATTATTAATGATTTGTTTTTTGGAAAATGGGCGTGGCACAACCGTTTATTGTTGTTGAAAGTATACCCAGTGCAAATAAGCAAAATTGTCAGCCGACCATGCCCACCTTTTCATAGAAGTTCACTGAAACGGCTGTTGTGCGAATAAAGGATGAAGGTATTCTTATCGGCACCCGCCGGTAGAACCAGAGGTAGAGGGATACCCCACACCGATGGAAGCACCAAGTGGATATCGATTTGCGATCCCGCGGTGTCTCCAATTGGCGCCAGGTAGCAAAGAAGAGAAAGGACTGGCGCGCTATTATTTTGTATACATTATAACAGCCGAAATATGTTTCGAACGATATAGACAAATGTTTTGGCATTCTGTTGGTTTTGTGGAGTCTTAACTTACACTTGGAGCACACATACATAGCAATCAAGAAAATGTTAAGGAAAGTAAATGTATCTGTATTTCTAAGATATATTTTTTCAAGTCTTCAAAGTTGTTCAATGTGAGACGGAAATTGGAAAAACTTTTTACATAATTAGTATTTCAGTGATGTGCTTTAGTGAAACTGATTATACTACCTTGTTTAGCAGGTAGTCTTTATAAGAAGCATATCAGGGTCTAATGTGGAGACGTATTCCTCCTCGAGTTAAGGTATTCAAGGGACGAGAAAGGAAACAAATCAAGTGGCAGATATTTGTGAATACTGCGAATGGTCTGTCAGTGCACCGGTCAAAGGATGGCACAGCCGTATTTCTCGGCGTATCTCTTCGAGATGCTAATGAAATTCCATACTCACGAACCATTAGAAGGCATGCCGCAGTTATGTTATGACTGCGGTGTTCGGGCAGGCCCGCAACTGCTGTTAATCTGACAGACTCGGTAACTATATTAGAGAATAGTAGCTCAGAGCCGGCTGGCCGATTGCTTTGTATGTTGCCAGCAAAGTTTCTTTATCTTTTCCCAGGTACTAATAGACAGTGACTAGAGAATTTTGGTACGGCTTTAAACTATGCTTGCAATCGCATTGCATAAGCAACTAATGTGAGAATGTCATCTAACGTCACATCCAAGATTTTAGGTTGGTTGGGAGTTGGTAGGGTGGCGCCATCAACCAGGATGTCTTACTCCTTGTTCACCTACTTCTTCCACCTCAGGAATAGGGACCGAGGATTTTGTTGGGGAAAATGACAAGTTCCGCTCGATGAAAAAACTGGATAACACTTGGAAATAAATAAATTATCAAAGCACGTCAGTCATCCCTTATAAATGACGTCAATGGAAATCACCTAGGGAGGTCAAGCCATCCTCCGCCTTTGTTTTTTGCATCTCTCCCTTTTCTGCCGAATTCGATTGTCGAAAGAAAATCTTTGTCTATTCGAATAACATGCCCCAGAAGGTGAAACCTTTTGGCTTTAATTCGCTACGCTATGCTCATATCTGCGTAAAGCCGCACATCTTATTGTTAAATGTCCTTTGACAACTTATTGACACTTGCTTTAAAGCATGCTTTGGCTCAGAAATGGACCCGTCGTTTTTTAATGGACAGTGCCGGAAGAAGATTAGATGGCTCTTGGAGTATTCGAGAGAAAAGTTCTCCGGAAGATTTATGGTTCAACCCGTAGTGCCAACGTGATATGCCCAAAATGCAGCGAATAAAAACCAAAAGCTTCGCTGGCTGGCTCATGTTATGCGAACGGCGAAAGAAGATCCGGCCCAGACGGTTTTCCTAAGGACACCCAAATTCGGCAGCAGCAAAAGCAGATAAAGAAAAAAAGAATGGCTTGACCTCCCTATGTGTGGGCTAAAATCGAAGAAAAAGCACCACCACGATTCTTGAAATGTAGTACTCAATATCAATATTCATGTTAGGTTTGCCGCAATATTGACACCGTAGATAAAGACGCCCTCTCTTGGCTTTCACCTTCACGAAGGCGAACCTAGGCCATGTTCTATTTAAAGTCTTAGTTTAATTATGCTTTATAGGCAGTGTGATTGTAAATACCTTTGTATTATTTGCTGTTTTCACGACAAAAAAATTAATTTCAAAGACGTAAAAAAATAAAAATTGCTCATAATTATTATTTTGAAATTTTTAAAGTAAAATCTCCAAATAATTATTACGGATGACTCAAAAAATATTTCTCAGTTATAATTATTACGAAAAGATTTTTTTTTTATATTTGTTTAAATTGCTGTGATTTTTATGAAACTCAAATTAGAAATAATTATTATTTTGGTTATTCTGGAACCTAAATTTTCCATTAATCGGCATAACTTACTGGCGGACCCAATATAACCTACAGTGATCCAGAATGTATAAGTAGTAATTACGTGGTGTACGTGTGAATGAGTTTCGTGAGTTGGTATTAGTTGTAAAAAAAGAAAAGTACTGCAGGCTTCAGAATTTTTACATTCGATGTGCGCATTTGTTTTGTTTAGCCACTATTGGCATTGTATTACCGAACCGAGCTAGGAGGACCTTTGGAAGCTACATACATATTGTGCATCTAGCGGTAGGCAATACTCAAGTGTCAATATGTGTTAGAATTAAGATTACGATAAACAGCGAAGCGTTATAACAAAAGACTAAGATGAAGTACTTTGTGGTCCTTTGTCACTACTTCAAACTACTTTTGTGCATGAACTGCTATTATTCGAGTGAGCATTAAGTACTTTTCGGTAATTTGAAACTTAACACCATTGAACATATCGAATCTTAATAAGAAATACTCATAACGTTGTACTATTTATTACTCAAGTAGGTATTTATGTTAATATGCGGGCACTACACAAGTGGCACAAACAAAGCGCCTCTAATTCTGCTGTTTCATAGTTGTTGTGGTTATCCTTTTTGGTTTTCCATTTCAAAGTTCCATTGTTAAGCGTTTAGTCTACATCAACACCTGTAAGTATGATACATTAATTAAAATCGACTCATCTCAACTATGCCCATAACGGAAAAGTTGGGATCAATTATAGCATATGGAGGAAAGGTATTGCGACCCATCTCTTTAGAGATCAGTTGCACGATTTTTTGCAGGGATATGTATATAAAAAATAATTTTTTTTTTTTAAATACTATTCGTAAAACTTACATGGAGTGCAAGAAATATAAACAGCATCAAATCAAGAATGATGAATGATAGTTATATTGATCTAAACGTCTCACATTTCAATCAAACTATTTATTCCTAAACGTAAATTAACCTATGATCATCTAACGCAAGCTTGGTTTACTAAAGACGCTGAAAAATAGGAAAACGCGATCTTTTAAATTATATAACAAAATTCGAATTAAACAAACATTACTTACTGCATTCCATTCTACGTCAGAAGTACTTTGATATAAAGCTTATATCGCTAAAACAGAAAGAGACATTATTCTCAATCCAAAGTCATTTTATGGTTTCGTAAATTCTAAACGTAAAGTAGCCGGCTTTCCTTCAGCCATGAAATATCAAGACTTTATATCTAGCGATAATCAAGACATCACAAATTTCTTCCACTTCTAACTATTCTGCCATCACCATTTCAGACTATCAAAATTATCCTTATAAGCTACACGGGAAAATTTAATTATTTCTCCAATTATATGCGCCAAAGATGTTCTAATTCACCTTAAAACCTTAAAAGAATCTTTTAAATACGGTTCTGATAGGACTCCTACATGTTTGTTGAAAAAGTGTGCGAACTATATTTTCCAGCCCCTTATCAATTTGTTCAATCTATCACTAAGGTGTGGTGTTTTTCCAACAGTGTGGATAGAATCGTTTCTTCTACCGCTCCATAAAAGCGGGAGTAAGTCTTCTACAGAGAACTATCGTGGCATAGCAAAGCTTTCTGCCATCCCAAAATTATTTGAATCTGTTGTTACCAATCACCTTACGGATCCGATCTACGTTCCACAAGTCCGAAAGTCCACAGTTACCAATTTACGTGGGTTTACAAGTCTTGTCTCAAATGGCTTTAGAAAAATTCTGCACACCGACGTTATTTCTACGGATTTCCGCAAAGCTTTTGACAAAGTGTGTCACTCATTACTTATTCATACACTCGATCAGTTGGGCTTCCAGCCGGGTCTCAACCGCTGGATCGCTTCCTACCTTAGTGACAGGACACAAGGAGTAGTCTTTAAAAAACTAGTATCCGATGTCATTTATGTCCTTTCAGGAGTTCCTGAAGTTCCCCCGATTCTGTTCTTGTTGTTTATAAAGGATATTTTCGAAAATTATAATGTATGCTGACGACGTAAAACTTTTCATGTCATTCGCGTAATTAGAAGATATAAATAAGCTGCAATCAGATCTATATACACTAGTTACTTGGTCTTGAGCAAGTGTATGATTTTGTTGACCTGAGGGTTACTTTGGATCACAAGCTCAGTTGCAACCGCCATATTAACGCAACAGTCAATAAGGCTAGAGGTGTTCTAGCATTTGTTAAACGATGGTCTACAGAATTTAGTCAGACCGATACTTGAATACGGTTCTAAAATTTGGAACCCGCGTTACCAGGTCAATGTAGATCGCCTAGCATCAGTTCAAAAACAATTTTTACTATTTGCCTTAAGAGATTTTCATTGGGATGCCTTGTATAATCTGCCAACCTATACGAGTCGTTGAAAACTCATTAATCTTCATACCCTTTCTAGTCGGAGGGAAATGCTTGGAATTGTTTTTATGATTAAACTAGAGGGCCCGACAGACTTTGTCCTGCCCAGAAAGTTACCTGCATGGATATAGAAATATTGCCAATCCCTGTGCCTATTCCTATGGCTATCCCTATCCCAATCCCTATCCTTATCCCTATCCCCATACAACTTTCAGATTTATTCACCTTTTAAACCTTCTCTGGACTTCCCCAAATAATTCAAGACCAAAATTAGCCAGTCGGTCCAGCCGTTCACGAGTTTTAGCGAGACTAACGAACAGTAATTAAGTTTGACATATACAGATTACTAAATCAAGCCAAATTTTGAGTTAAATGAGCCTTTTCGCTGTTTGTGTCAAGATTATAATTATTTATTAATGTGCAATCTATCTTATATCTACTTTACCTAGGTGATGAGATTTTCTCTGTAGCTGAGCAGTTTAGATCTCGACGATTAGTAAACCAAAGCCTTTCAACGGCTCGGCACAAACGAACAATCCGCGCGTTATGCGGATTCGCCCCTCGCGCTGGTGGTGGGTACTTCGTTTGGGAATTATTATTATTTAAACTTGGGCTTATCAATTAGAGTAAACAATTTTACAAGCAGACAACGCAGACTTTGCTCTTACGCTCACACATAGATTTCGATATCGCCGAGACCGGTACGGGTATCAATTGAGAATCACCCTCGTATTATTACTCTTGAATAAAAAATATATTATTTTAAGTGAAAATCATTTCTCTATTCAATCAAAAAAAACTTTTAATAATTAACTTAAAATTATTTCTTTCGTGTTTTTTCGGCCTTAAATTGACTATTGTATGTGTTGTTGAGCTCTAGGCCACCCAAATATATATGAATAATAACAATTTTAAATTTGTTAATATTATATATTTATTTAAAATGATCGATATTTCGATTTCAATTTGAAATCATCATCAGGATCTGAAACATATAAACATTGCGATCAACAAAATTCAACAAAACACTTTCATACACTTACACTATTGACTGCACCTTATCGACTAATTTAACATTTATAATAGAATGCAGTATAAAGTCAAAAAATGAAAAATGTAAACAATTTCAAAAACAATAATGATCAACAAAACTTCTCCAATAACAACAATACATGAAAATATGCAAGGAAAACGGCGCTTCACAATCTGTTTCTATATTATTGAAGCGCCGTTTTCCTTGCATATTTTCATGTATTGTTGTTATTGGAGAAGTTTTGTTGATCATTATTGTTTTTGAAATTGTTTACATTTTTCATTTTTTGACTTTATACTGCATTCTATTATAAATGTTAAATTAGTCGATAAGGTGCAGTCAATAGTGTAAGTGTATGAAAGTGTTTTGTTGAATTTTGTTGATCTCAATGTTTATATGTTTCAGATCCTGATGATGATTTCAAATTGAAATCGAAATATCGATCATTTTAAATAAATATATAATATTAACAAATTTAAAATTGTTATTATTCATATATATTTGGGTGGCCTAGAGCTCAACAACACATACAATAATTAACTTAAAATGATTATTAAAAAATAAAACCAATAATAATTTTCGTAAAAAATGCAAAAAGTGAAAAATTATTATTCTTGGCCTTGAGCTCGTTTCATGAATACTTGAGAAATGTACAGGCCGAAAATCAACAAAATTGTTGGTATAAAAAAGCAATTAAAGATAATAAGTATTAAAACCAAACGACGTATTTTCAGATTTTATTAATTCAGATTCGAATGATTCACACACAAGCCCTGTAAAGTTGGCACCTCATGCCCATGTATGTCGAGGAAAACGTTTGTTAGAAAGCTATTTAAAAAAAAATTGTTTCTAAAAATTTGGCGAAAAGTAATTTAAAAAAAAATCGTTGTAAAGCGGACACCTGCAAATGTGAATTATTTTAAAAATGACACGTAATTTTTTTAAAAAATAAAAAGAACTAAAATATGGTTTATTCCGATCTGTTTGTTTGATTTTATTGTATTTATGGAACTTTTATTTATTCATAAGCCTCTGTCTGCCGAGGAGAACACCCGCAACCTATTAGGGTGCCGACGGTTGAGCAAATGCTCCAATCCGGATTGCCATTATATTATACACCATTAATTTAAAAACTGCTCCAAATTTTCCAGCGTCCTAGTCCTCAAGTGGCATTATTTAATTCGTTATTATTTTTTCTTTATTGTTTTATTTGCTTCTGCAACGATGCACCACTTCAAAGGCTTTTTTTTGTTTTGCCGAATGCTAAATAAAACAGAATCGTTTGAATGACTTTTGATTTGCTGCATGAGCAACGAGAAATGTGGCCGCTGCATTTTGTATGATGGCATTAAGGAGCTCTACTTTTCGCGTATTTTGGCATCGCTAGCGGAAGGGTTTTGATCCCTTAACATATTCGCTTACATTCGGCTGTGTATGCATAGTTGTAAATTAGCGCTCACCTACTCACAATTTGTTTTGTTGCTCTTACTACGTCTTTTCGTCTAACTTTCATACAGCCCATACATTTCTCCTACCTTCACTCTCGCATTGATATTAAACATTGCTATCCCCACTACAAATGCCTTCTCATTAATTTTATGGCAGCGAATGAGCTACCAAACTCAGCTGAGCTCAACTGTGCCTGTTCGACTTTTGCGAACTCATAAATTAGTTCGCAGCAGCAATATTTCAAAAACACACCAAACTAAGCAAAGCGTGGTGCACAGGTTGAGGGTGGTGACTGATTGTTTATGCATGGCTGTACTCCTCCAGAGTAGATAGAGGGGATCGGAACAAACACATTACAACAGCACAGCATTTATTTTCTGCTCGAATTTCATTATGAAATGAATGCGTTTGTTGTTGAGATGTTGGCAACGTAAATTGTTGATGTTGATGGCAGAAATTCAGAGCATTTCCGAGTGCTTTTGAGATTACCTGGAAGACTGATTTTGTATGTTTGGAGTAGTTGTAAATGTGTTGATTATGTATAATGCTTAAGTGGGAAAATTTTGTACATTGAGTAAGTTGAATGAACGTAATAGTAGGAGTTACTATTGTACTAATTTCTAGCATTTCATTATTTCAATTAGTGGAGTTCCATAAGTGAAGTTTATAGTACAGGGTGTTTTTTTACAGGTTTGTTTTTCGAATAGAGATAAAACTGGCATTTTGTGGTCAAATCTGGCAACTCTAATGTCACTTATGTTCAGTTTGGTTTGCCATTTCATCATGAACAGGTTGACAAAAGAACAACGCTTGCAAATCGTGCAAATTTATTTCGAAAATAATGGTTCAGTTCGCGAAGTTTACCGTGAGCTCCGTCCATTTTATGGTCGACATAATCGTCCATCAGAGCAATTAATTCGGTTAACCATGGATCGTTTTCGCACTACGTTTACTCTATGTGATAATACGCATCCGCAGAGACGTCGAACAGTGCGCACCGAAGAAACAATTGCCGCTGTAGAGCAAAGTGTTGAAGAGGACCCGAATGAATCGATTCGCCACCGTGCACAGCAATTGGAGCTTTGTCCATCAACTTTATGGAAGATTTTGCGCAAAGATCTTGGCTTGCGACCTTACAAGATCCAGCTTGTGCAAGAATTGAAGCCGCGAGACCATGCAATGCGTCGTGATTTTGGTGTATGGGCCGAAAATGAGATTGATTTCGATGCTGATTTTCATCGCAAAATTTTGTTCAGTGATGAGGCTCATTTTTGGTTGAATGGCTACGTCAACAAGCAAAATTGCCGCATTTGGAGTGAAGAGAATCCACATGAGACCCTTGAAACGCCATTACATCCACAAAAACTGACTGTTTGGTGTGCTCTATGGGCTGGTGGAGTCATTGGGCCATACTTCTTCCGCAATAATGCTGGAGAGGCAGCTACCGTTAATGGAGACCGGTATAGAGCCATGATAACCGACTATTTTGTTCCCGAATTGGATGGCATGAATGTGGATGAGTTGTGGTTCCAACAAGACGGCGCTACATGCCACACAGCGCACGTCACAATCGATTTATTGAAGGAAACATTCGATGAGCGCATAATTTCGCGGAATGGACCTGTCAATTGGCCACCAAGGTCGTGTGATTTGACACCATTGAATTATTTTCTTTGGGGATATGTGAAGTCGCTCGTCTACACCAACAAACCAGAAACGTTAGGGGAATTGGAAGCCAACATTCGTGGCGTTATTGCCGACATACGGCCCCATATGCTCGAAAAAGTGGTTGAAAATTGGACCTGTAGAATTGGCTTTATTCGAGCCAGCCGCCAAATTGATGGACCTTAAAACGATTTTCTTGTGTTTTATTTCAATTCGAAGTTCTATACCCCTAAAAAAACACCCTTTAGTTCGATTTACCCCAGTAAACATTACAAAAACAATGCTCAAATCTTTTCTCAAAAAATTACCAGCGCTTTTATTGTGGCCTCAGTACGAGTTGAGAAAGTTTTGATAAATATGTGTCATCTTAACCTTTTAGTACAATTTCGATTGTGAAGTCGCTTCCCTGTTCCTTTGTAGGGAGAAAGCGAGGATATATCCAGGTAAGATAATGAACCAGTGCGCAAAATTGAAGATACTGGAATTAATCCATCGGTTTTAACGAGGTACTCATAACCTCTGGAGCTGATTGATTGGTTCACTGAGGTCTTAAACCAAACTAGCGTTGTTTTATTCATTTCAAAACTTTCAGTTTGAAAAAGTTTGCATTATATGAGTTAATATCTCTACATACTCGTATAATAAAATTGTAAAAGGTTGATGTCTGTACATTGCAGATATTTAAGCAAAATCGATAGCATGGATCATTATTGAGCCAGTAGAAAACAAATCAACGATTTTATAATTTTTGTCTGTCTGCCTGTACGTTTGGTCGCGCATCACTCAAAAACTGCTGAATGGAACGTTTCCCTTGTATTACTAGACGTTTAACTTAAAATGTAAGATATCACATGTTCCTATACCTGAACCAGTTTCGGAGATATCGACTAAAAAGTGGACCAAGGTGACCCAAAATGTGTTTAGTACAATATGGGTATCAAATGAAGGGGGTTAATAAGTGCTTCAATAAGCGATGTAATTAAGTTCCATATCTTATCTGGTATGTGTGGGACATATATTGATTAAAATCGGACTCAGTCTATTATAAGTTCTGTGACGCAGCGAACCGGGAACGGGTTTACTAGTTTCATATAAGATTCTGCCTAGAATATTGGATCTGAAAAAAGAATTTATACCAATGAAACTTACACGTCTGTGAACGTTTGACAGCACTAACAGCTCAGTAAAAATTTGGAATGCATTCTCCAGGTCGTTCGAAATTAATGAGGTTTCAGACAGGGTGACCCCCATCAAGCGAAGAACGATTTAAAATCCTTCGCCAGTTTAATGCCAAACCCAGTTGCAGAAGCAAGAAGGAATATTTTTAAGGCACGGTGTTATTTGAGGCCTATGACCCCCTTGTAAAGTGATTAGAGAGCCAGTTGGATAGAAAAAACCTTTGTAGTACGTTAAGTAAGCCCATTATAAAATGTTTTCGGGAAGTGCCACAGAAAAATATTTCTAGCAACCTTGTAGACATCTACAAATCATAAACTGCTTCACCAAAAGGAAAGTGGTATGATTAAACGGAAAATTTCAAATACATTAACTTGAAGTGCCTCACAGAATAGTACGAAAACATAAGTAGATTACCTGAGTTGGTTTGTCTTGAACATTTTTATTTTATATGTAGCGTACGAAAACTGTTCATACATCACTGCTGCATACATCGTCGGGAGCGCTGCAAAACCGCGTGAGTGATATCTCAGTTTGGCTGTTTTGCCACTACAAATTCCTTATTTTTTAGACGAATATTGACTTCATGGAAAAAGTTCCCATCAAGATCGATTCTTATAATTATTTTCCAAACCAACGGGTAGTGTTTTTTTGAAAATAATTGAATAGATCTTGAAGGCAGGGGCCTATAAAAGTATTTTACACAAGTTTCACTTATGCGGTTTTAAAGTGTCACCGATGATATGTACACTGCCCAGTTTAACGCGATGAACTCTGCTTTAAGTACATAAGCAAACTTAATTCGCAAATATGCCCTTTTGCTTACATAACCTTCATATACGACATGCACCATATCCATAGAACATGGATATCCTTCGCATGTCCAAACATTCATACAATTTAATTGACGTCAGTCTATTCAAAATAAAATCGTTTATTTTACCCTGCAGGTTTTGCGCACATTTTCACATATCACTGCCGACTTATATTTACTTTTTGCTACAAATCTTGGCAAAATCCGTACATCATTCCCGTTAGCAGTGACCGGTAGCTTGAAATAACCAGCTGCTGCTCGCCACGCCCACGAATTGTAAATCCGCTAGAAAGACCATTAAGTTAACAATGCTTTTCGACTGGCACTAAAGTGACACGACTGTTGCTGGGTTGTAGTTGTTGTGCAAGATAGCTATTCTTGTGTGACTGCACTTAATGATTGGCTTGAAAATGTTGAGCAAATACAATTATTCGTGTCTGGCAGTTTTTTTCTAGGGTGAGGAATGAGAGCAACTCGCTACAAAGTGTTATTACATTAAATTGCTCATTTTGGGAAGCAACTTTAAAGAATTTACTTGAATAATTAAAGCTATTCATTGTTGTGAGAATATTGCTAGTGTTTCGGTAAAGGTGCAGAAAGTTGTGATGTTTCTATTCAAAAATAGTTTGAAGAAAGTTATTCGCTCTGCCATTTTCAGTGTAGTTTTTCGTTCTGATCTGTACCCATGCATTGTCTCCTATTTGGAGTTTGTTTGAATGTGTGTGTGCAGTAAAATTGGGAACCTGTCTCCAAAAGAGACAGTCTTGAGCAACACGTTTTGTAAATCGGCCTGTGCCGGTTACAAAAGTGATAGTTTATAGACAGTTTGAAAGATCGCATATCGATAATCGCTCATCCACAACCAAAACTACCTCCAAACTTTCCGAAATGGCACAGTTTGGGAACTAGCCAAAGAGCGAGTTGCAAAGTAATAGTTGTGAGCTAGTCCAATTTTTTGCAGGGTAGTTACCCAGTCGGGAACTCGGCTAACCAAAAATACATTTTAAGTTCAATACTTCACACCCAACAGTGTTTGAAAAGTTAACTACTCTGTATGGAAAAGGATGAGTGACTTATATAGTGTTATTTTCATTCGTCGAGAGCGGAGTAGCATTTGTTTTCAAGAGTAATTCTTCGTCGGATTTCTAGGCTAACAGGCTGTTGGTGTTAATGCTGGTTCCCAGGTAAACGAAGTCCTTTACTATTTCGAAATTATTGCTGCCAACAGTGGCGTGGTTGCCAAGTCGCGAATGCGCTGACTCTTTGCATGTAGACAGAAGGTACTTCGTTTTCCCCTCGTTCACCACCAACCCCTACTTTTCCACTTCTTTTTCTAATTTGGAGTGAGCAGAAGCTACTGCCCGTCAGCGTACGCCATAGTTCCAAGCAACACTGCTTTTGGTTAATAGCTTAAATTTTTAAGATTTTGTTGTTGCTTTCCTATGTCACTACCATTTTTTTGACTTGCAAGTTTTACTGAGTGAACTTCCCCCAGCAACTCTCTCCCCCAATCAAATGTCAAAATGCCCTCTCCCTGCAAAATCTTTTAAAGGTAATTAGAATAGGTCGGTCCATGGTCCACTTCAGGGAAAAAAAGAATATCAAATATCAACAAAACCAAAGGGCTTCCAATATACCAAATCAAATCGCACCATAACTAAAAAGTTTTGGAATAGGTCGGTCCCTGATCCACTTCGCGGAAAAGAACCAATCTTATATTTTAATGATTTTTAAGAAATGTGCCAAATTTCAAGTAAATCGCAAAAAAAAATAAAAAAAAATGGAATAGGTCGGTTCTCGGTCCAATTCCCCGAAAAAAGTATCCTATATCCTTTTCGTGGTTCCAAGCTACTTCCCCGCCAATTTTCAGCCAAATCTGTCTAGCCGTTCCTGAGTTATAAAAAGTGCAACTAACACAACTTTTAATTTATATAGATATTAAACCCCGCTCGCTTCGCTGCGTCTCAGAAGTAATAAGAAACTGAGTCCGATTTTCATTATTATATCCCATACCAGATAAGATATGGAACTTAATTACATCGCTTATTGCAGCACTCATTGTCACCTTTCGTTTGATACTTATATTGTACTAACAAATTTTGGATCACCTTGGTCCACGAATCGGTATATATCTCCGAAACTGGCCAAGCTATCGGAACAAATAATATCTTAAATTGTAAGTTAAACGTCAAGTAATACAACGGTAAAAGCTCCATTCAATTCCATTACGCAGTTTTTGAGTGATGTGCGCCCAAACATACAGACAGCCAGACAGACAGACAAAAATTTTAAAAACAGTGGATTTGGCTTCTATTGGCCTAATAATGATCATTGCTATCGATTTCTCTTAAATATCTGCAATCTACAGACATCGACCTTTTACAATTTTATTATATTCAGAGATAATAAAGTGCCAGGGTAAGTTGGCAAAAAATTGTGCCAATTATGGGCGTTATTTGATACATTTATGGTGTCAGTTTTGTTATGCGAAAGGCTCAAAATTTAAAAAAATTCAACAATAGAGAAAACTATTGCCTAGTATTATAACATTCTTAGGAGGCGTTGTACAGCTTACAATTTTGTGGGTAGTTTCAATAAATATTAAAAAAATGCAAAGGGTAAGTATTATTTTTCGTTTGGAATGCGAACAGTTTATTTGTTTAATAATAACTTTTATTTGTAATTATAGAATTTCAGTTTTGACATCAAGGAAAAGCTTCGTACTGGGGAATACATCCTGAATGTAAGGAGGGGCTTAGCAAAGTGTGGGATACATTTAGCATTGTTAAAGATACCTCTGGCCAAGAAGTACCTGGAATCGTTGCCTGTGGTAAATGATACTCCATTTTCCAGCTTACAGCAAGCACTTCCAACCTTCTAAAGCATAGATGCTACATTATTAGTTATCGGGATGCGAAAATTATCATCTAAATGGAAGTGAGTAACGAGGCAAAACAAGAGGGTACTCATCTCTATTTAGTATTAATTATTATTATTATTAATCTATATTAACTATTGCTATTAACCCAGACAATGTAAATAAAATAATGTTTCTGCATGCAAATATTGCAATGTATATATTCATTTTTTATGTTTTGGGTTTTCAATCCAAAAAAAAACAGCAACTTTTGTACAGAGGAGGCAATCTAATTTTCATATGTATACGAGGTGTGTTCAAAAAGTATCGCGAATTTTGTGTTTTTTCAAAAATTATTTATTTATTCATGAATATCTATTTTGTCCCCTTCAAAGTAATCCCCATGAGATATTATACACTTGTGCGAACGGTTTTTCCAATCTTCGAAGCACTTCAAAAAATCATGTTTTTGTATCTTGTTCAGCTCCTCCTTCGATGCCGTCTTTATCTCGTCAAGAGAAGCGTAATGTCGTCCTTTCATGGGCCTCTTCAGTTTAGGGAACAAGAAAAAGTCACAGGGGGTCAGATCTGGGGAATATGGTGGCTGCGGCATCATTAGTGTGTTGTTTTTGGCCAAAAAGTCGCGCACAAGCAACGATGCGTGAGCAAGGGCGTTATCGTGGTGCAAAAGCCAATTTTTGTTCTTCCACAAATCCAGGCGTTTCTGGCGGATTGCTTCTCGCAAATTGCGCATAACTTGCAGGTAATATTCCTTATTGACCGTTCTTCCCTGTGGCAAGAACTCATGATGCTCCACGCCCCTGCAATCGAAGAAAACTGTCAGCAAAACTTTCACATTCGACCGAACTTGGCGCGCTTTTTTCGGTCTTGGTTCGTGCGGCAGCTTCCATTGAGATGATTGAGCTTTGGTTTCCACGTCATAACCATAAACCCACGATTCGTCACCAATTATGACCCTCTGGAGCAAATTTGGGTCGTCGCGGACAGAGTTTAACATCTTATTAGCAATGTTCATGCGATGCTGTTTCTGGTCACAATTGAGCAATTTTGGTACGAAAATCGAAGACGATCCAAAACACGTGCAAGCAAAGCAGCTGTCAACAATTAACTGAACATTCAAAATGGCCGAGCTTGTCGGCATAAGTGAGAGACATGAGTACCAACATAACGCCACAAAAAATTCGAAATTCGAATATACGTAACCAGCGAAAATTCAAAATTCGCGATACTTTTTGAACACACCTCGTATATGAAACGCCTATGCATCGTCTATTTCAGAAACCTATCATTTATTTCTAAAAACTGCTTGGATTCATAACAAAAATGTGTGTCATATTTATTCAATTTGTTTTCACATTTTTGAATACATGACCTTCGGAAATTCAGAAAAAATCAGGGCCAATCTGATGCATTCGAATTCAATATGAATGATTCATTTGCCGTTTTGAAAGGATTCATGCAGGGGTCTAGTCTGCAAGCATGTAACCTAGATGTTTTTTTAAGATTTCTGTTTTCTATCCATTCATGTATTGATTATATACGTAATATTGGAAATAGATAGTCGATTCACTCAACATAAAACTATCTTTGGAGATTTCGCTTCGGTTTTTTAAGCTTGCTGAATTTTATGAACCACTTGTTCAAAGCCAAAATATAGTGGCCGAAACCAATTTATGGAGAAGGTTCTTAAAGAGACATAATCTTCCTCCAAAAACTGCATTTTACGCACTTTAGAGCTGCTCGTTACGTCTTTCTGCCAATTGGAAACACCACGGGATCACAAATCGGTCTTCAATTCGCCCTTCCATTGGATTGTTGGTCTCACTCTTTCTCCGCTACTACCGGCGGTTGCCGATAAGAATACCTTCTGGGCCAGAACATCTTCATTAATTCTCACAACATGGCCTAGCCAATTAAGACGTTGGGTTTTAATTCTTTGGACTATGTTGGTGTCTGCATATAGCTCATACAACTCATCATTAAATGTTATCAGTGTCCAAGCCTCTGCACCATAACCAAGGACGGGTACGATAAATGACTTTTTTATTTTCGTTCTTCGAGAGAGGATTTTACTTCTCAATTGCCAACTCAGTCAGAAGTAGCACTTGTTTGCGTGAGTGATTCTTCGTTAGATTTTTAGGCTGAGATTATTGTTGGTGCCAATGCTGGTTACTAGGTTAAAAACTCTAATGAAATATTTTCTTGGGGATTTCTGTATTTTCCTCAATACGAGTACAAGGTTATGAAAGCAATTTCTTTTATATGAAAGAAAAAAATTTAGCTCTTCGGGAAAAAAATTGCCAAAAATCAGCAAAATGTGTCACGACCTTAAGATTGACCTTAAGATTGACACAAAACTGCATACTCCAAAAACTTCAAAAATTTAAATTAAAAAACAGTAAGACTTTGATGAAATTGCTTCGAATTTTCGCGAATTTCGCGTACATTTTTAAAACAAAATGTATTGTGTTTATCACATTTCAAGTTTGGGTAAATACAAATTTTCATCCCCAAATTTTATCTGTCGTCAGTAAACGAAAAGTTGGGTCTTAATATAAATGACGTGATAAAAGAGAACGAATCAACTCGAATATTCTTGGTTCTGGTTTGATATCGATTTTCGTGATTCTCATGTATTAGAGACCTGTTTCTTTCTACCACCTTTATTTGTGCCTAAACCTTAAAACTAACCAAAAAATCGAGTATCTCAAAATGTATGAAGACTGAAAATGAGTGCCCGACGAAGTCTAAATAGCTCGCGTGCTACATGAAGAGGATTAAAAAATCTGCTATATATGATTTCCCTTTAGCCAATCAGTTAACTGAAAACATTTCTTAAATGTCTTATAAGCGCCTTAGCTAGTCTTACTAAATCAACGATAGACTCTGAAATTTCGTTCCTTTACAAAACTGCAACCGAAAATTCCGCCATGGTGTAGTGTTGCTGGTCTACCACACTGAAGGTCCCAGGTTCAAATGACGGGAAAGGTGACATCAAAAATGTTTGAAAACGTTTCTCAAAAACGGTGTTGCCCCCTGCAGTGGTCAGCAACCCTCCCAGCGTATTTCTGTCACTAAAAAGCTTCTCACCAAAATTCATCTTCGTTTGCAGATGCCGTTCGAAGTCGGCATAAAACGTGTAGGTCCCGTCAATTTGTTGAAAAAACTAGAAGCAGTACACAACAAATTGGTAGAGAAGCTCAGCCTTAATCTCCTCGGAGGAATATCGCGATATTTATTAGTTTTTTTTTTTTTGTTTGTTCATATTTGGTTTTCATAGGAAATTTCAAATTTTGAAAAAATAAATCATTAGTCGCTAACAGCTACCAAAAAAGTAATCTTTTGTTATATTATTTTTACTTATTATTAACAACAGTTATTCAACAAATTTTCATTTTTAAAAATGGGCTTTCCACCCAAACGCAAACCAATTTTATAAACAAACGCGCTAAAGCTTTTTCGACTAATACCTTAGGAGTGGCTCGAGGATAATCCCTTCCGTCTACAGTGCGCTATAATTAATCTGAATTAATCTCTTATGAGCATCATTGGGATAAGTGATTTTTAATTCGGGAACTTATAGGGGTAGAACGTAAACCGGTCACCCGTTCCGGCATGAAACCGTACAACTATTCTCTTCATAAGTCAAGCTCATACCGGATACTACTTAGACTTATCGCATATTTTCCAGAGAAGCTACCAAGTTGAATAGCAACAACAACTCTTCACAAGTCTTTTCGCTTAATCAATGAAATTACAGCCTTTTCTAAAGTTTACCAATAAATCTTTAAAAATGTGTTTGTCCCTCATAGCAAAGAAGTAACAACAAAAATAAAAAACTCACTAAATAAAAGCGATCATAATAAATTCTCCTTTATTACAGCAACAATTTAAAGTGCGTAAATGTTCATTTTGATTGCATTCCCTTCACAGCTTTTGCTCGTTCATTCTTATTTGTGAGTGAGTGGCCCGCGCAGACGTCGTTGCAACTAAGAAACTAGCAACAAGTTGGAAATTTATTGATATTAGCGAGTAACGTTGAATGTTGTTGCGCGTCTTGAATTGTGCCTCTGAATGGCTTAAGGCAATATTTGCTATTTTTATAGCTCAGTGAAAATGGTGTAGTGAGCAGTCAACGCCTTGTTAATGTAGCCAATCCGATGAGAATGCATGGCATACATTAATATTGTCATCGCGCTAACTGAGCTGGGCTGAAGTTGTAAAAAACGTAATTGAAACAATGTATTAAATGTTTTCTTTGTGATTTGAACAGTTTCTTTGTTTGATTTACCTTGTCAAACTTTTTTTTAATTTCAATACGTTATGGGCAGATCTGTTAAATTTGATTAGTAATCAACGGCTTTTTTAATTGGCAATGATTATTTTAATTGTTTTTCAAGGAAAGGCAATAATTAATTGATTACGATTAGAAAAAATCAAAAATAATCATGATTTTCTACGATTATTAAAAAAAATGTAAAATAATAAAGAGTAATCAAAAAAAAGTTGTCTTGATTACTTTTGATTATTTATGATATTTAAAAATTTTTTTTTTTTTATTATTTTTAATTTTTTTCAGTATTGTTGATGTGTATATTTATGTGCTTCTACAACAATACTGAAAATCAAAAATAATCAAAAGCAATCAAAAAAAAAATTTTTTTTATCATGATGCATTTATAGCAAATTTTATCGTCTTTGCGATTCTTTTTTGCAATTGCTTGACCCGTTCGTGAGATATACATAATTAAAGGGAGCCATCTTTTTGGTTTTTTCGAATAACGGTAAATTGCAAATATCTCAAAAACGGTACCATAGAATCAAAAATGAACTCGATTTTCGAAATCAGGGAGTGGTTTTACATACGAATTTCATAACGGCGTCTCTGGTAAATTTTGGCCGTCGACCAGTGTAATTATTTAACAGGTCTGGGCCGAATTTGACTTTCGTTTAAAACTTATAGCTATCCGATATCAGCAACGGCTCCGGTGGGAATGGGAAGAAACGATCTAAGCCTCTTCGAAACGCGTCTTCTGATAAAGCGATTATCTCTCGTGCAATTTCTTTAATCTGATGCTGGAAAACAGTTCACTCTGGCTGCTTTCTTGTAGCCTTCAATAATGTTGGAGTAAAAGCGGGGATCTTTGAAAGACCTCCGCCATGTCCTTATCTATGCGTCTCTCGAACCTCGGCACTATTTCAATTCGGAATCTGCGCTATCCAATAGGATATCACCGGTAATAGGTTAGCAATATTCGCCGCCAGTATGTCGTCTTTGAACCTGGAAAGATTACATTTCTTTCGCTAACACGAATTTCGTGAAACGAGATGGCCGATGAGGGGCCTAAACTAAACTGGCTTACTACAGCTAATAAATGGGGAAAACCATTGCCATCCTGAAAAGTGTCTAGGAGTTTCTGGCACTCTAACAACAAAGAACAATCTTTAGCCATTCTCATAGTGACAGGAAGACACATTCATATTTTTTACCGTACTGGACACTGCGCTATTGCAATCATGCGCAACGGATTGGCTGCAATCTTCGGGCGATTATATGAAAATTAAGACTACTGCTAGATCTAGAAGCCTGCCTTTCTTTACTTCTAGGGCTGGTAGGCACAGCAGTCGTTCCTGTAGAATGAACGCTGTAACATCTTCTCCAAACTGTTTCGAAGAAATCAGAGGAGTCTCGATATGACTTTTTCAACTTCCCCGGGTTCGACCTTGATCTATTGTACGGAGGGTAATGCTATGTTTTTTTTATAACTGTTTATGCAGATAATAAGAGATCTGATTTGGTCCTGTAGATTGAAATATACTGGATTCTTTTTTAAAAAAGCACGAGTCATTCTGGTACGACATAAACCGCTGTGGTGGCAGTGACACTTTCAAATCACTTTCCTGCCATTAGCTAACATCAAAATTAATGCAAACGACTCACATGACAGACTCCAACTCTGCCCATATTTCCATAACAAATTTGCTAATATCATTCATCATACGAAGCTGTTGAATGAAAAATATTTATCAGTGAAATTTTAAGCCTTTCGCAGAACAAATATTTTCACGCGCAATGCCGCCTTCCATATCTTCACATAATCAATACAACACCTTATGCACACTCTCTAACTTGCTGAGCTGTGCAAAATATATTAGTGCGAACATGGGTTGGAGATTGATGACTGATTGTGATTGCTTACGACCGGAAAAACTGACCTGTTCTGTAAGCTAGACAAGCTATATGGTCCATCCATCCAGACAAGCCAAGCGATTGAGTGAACGTATAAAGGAATGAAGGCAGTCAAGCAACAGACATACCTACTCCAAGTTGCATAGCCAACCGCGCAAAAATGGGATGTTATAGTAAATTACGGTAATTTGTGCCGATCTGAGCTCATAAATACGTCAGTCGCTTGTCGATGGGATGATATCAAAATGGCTCTGCGAGTGGTATGTTAAGGTGTCGTTGTTGGTAATTTCTGGCGAACAAGTTGCTACCGCAGATTTGGAAAAGTGTTGCGAAGCCATAGTGCGCTGATGAAAGTGAGAAAATGTTGCATGTGGAAAGCGCTTTAAGCACTAATTTAATGGCGCATTTGCTATTATCAGGCGTTCAAAGATTAATTTTATTCATTATGAATTATTTGATTCCAGCTGGCGCGATTTTGATTGCTTTTGCTTGTTCGTTTTTTACTTGCCGTCGACATCAATACATATCTGCGATAGTTCACTATTTCATTTATTGTTTTGTTACTTTTTCTGGTTGTTTTTAATAGCCTCAATTTCTCTTTCATTGCATTGATTTGAACGTCAGCAATGTTATTTATATTGATGTGTTGGATGCCGTTGGCGATTGGGGCTGTTTGAGTGTTTGCGCATGCGCAAATTCATAGTGTAGATTTAACACTTTCTTTTGTTTTTGTGAATGTTAAAATTTTCACGCTTTCGGCAAATTAAAAATATTTCACTCTTTTTTTCACTCCTATATATTTAATTTATGTAGGAGCGCTCGAAGCTGAAATGTTTACAAACTCTTCGCTGCAGCTGATTAAATTTCTCCTAATTATTTTGAAATTAATTTAGAAATTTCGAAAAAGGTATCGGGGTTCGATCTGGTTTCTATCCAGCGATGCCTCCAAATCTGAAATCATATAGCAGGGTTTATAATTTAGTGACCATTCTCAGTCTTATATCTGTATATCTCAAAAACCAATCTATCGATTTTTAAAAGCTATGCATTTATTTAAATGAGATAAACGAACAAAAATGCAACACTGCTTCTATCCCACCAAATGTCATATTGCCAATTTATCATAAGAAAGTATTGGGGTCCGTTGTTCGCTTGAACTGCTGACCAGCTGTGTGGACATTTCATATCATTAATCATTCATGCCTGGGAAATGCGAAAATATTGCTGACGCGCTTTATTCCAATCAAAAAATTATTATTTTATGTTAAGCTTTTGCATAACTCTTGGCATTAAACTAGCGTTGCATATTGACGCCAAAGGGAAAGATAGAAAATAAGTAAGGGAGTCCAACAGAGCGATTTTGACAACAGTCTTGCACCTCAAAATAGGCTTTCGTATTGCCAGAATAACCAATAGCCTTACGAAAGTCTTTAAACGTCTTAGTCGGAATTGTCAGATGTGAGCCTTAGCAACAGAGCTGGATCATTTTTTGTTGTTGGCTTTTTTCCGTTCGTGGAAGAGGGAAATGCCTTATGCACTGACCAAGTTTAAGCCGTCGTTATTAGATGCTCTAGTAGCGGAGTATGCGACTCCCTTTTTCTTCTGAAGGACTACCCACTAAAACCTCACCCCCCACGGTTCGCGCATTGTCCCATACATAAGGTCAGCTGACTATATCCCACCAATCGCTTCCGCAGATCATCTTGTGGATGATAGGTCGCCAGTATCGCTTAACAATTGGGCCAGATAGATTTCGAGCTCTGCTACGTGGCAGTAACATCTTTACATACAGTGCCTTAGGCGAATGCTAGCAGCTGACGCAGATACTAGCCGCTTTCTTTTACATGGGTATGGTTCGCCTATGTTCGCCATTTAGCTTTAGTGTGCGCAACCTTCTCGCAGGAACTTCGAAAGTGCTTTGAGAAGGTGAGCATGCTGTCTATTTCGTGGAGCTGCTTGGTTTTGATTCCCAACAGTCATGTTTATAATGGTGGGAATACGTCTCTTGCTGTGGGCAGCTCGAGGCCGTGATCGGACATCCATCGGTTTACGCTCCATCATTTGATTTAGTTTCAGTTGTGGCAGGTCGCAGTTCCTTTCTGTTATAACATCAGCCTCGACATCGCCACCACCGACAATAAAAGTGCTTTCTGGCATCTGTATGCGAAGAAGACTGTAATACGAAGCATCCCGGCACCTTGAATGAGTTGAAAGTGTGGCCCCTTCGTCTATGGCCTCGTTACGCGTTGCTTTGTAAGGCTCCCCATCATTTTTCCAATCATGCGTAGTGGGCGAAAATACACCAGGGGGGTTTGGTCCCCTTTGCTCTTTGGGATAATGATGAGCCCGGCTATCTTTTATAAGCAAATAATATAATTGTCTCCTCGGGTATTCCAACAGGTCCCGGGGCCTTTCTATGCTTCATTCTTCGTCCCTCGTCTAGTTTGGCGGACGGAAGTTTTTTTTTAACTATTCTGTGCCCTTGTCCCTAGGGGTCAATATACTTCATCACAGACCGCTTTCTAACTTTGTTATTATTGTTGATTTTATTTTTTACATCATTTTATACATTTTTCTTTTCTTTTGCAGGTAAGTCTCTGATGTCAACCAAACCTTACTTTAATCTGAACAAGAACTCTTATACCGGCTACAAAGAAGCTATAATCAAGATTATCGAAGATTGCCAATTATGATCGTGTTCATGGCTGATTGCTTGCCACCCAATGCGAAGGTATGTTTTACAAAGAAGCAATATTTGCAAGCTCGTCGTTGCATCTTTATTTGCTATGCTCAGAAACTTTGTGGAGTTTTCCATTTTAAGACGTACAAACATACATCCATACATGATTATTAGGGTGGGTCGATTTGTATGGACGAAAGTTAACCGATATCGCGCCATCGATTTTTCGATAGGTTTTGGGCTCAGGAAAAAAAAGTTCCAAAAAAATTATTTTCGAGCCTACGAAATTTCATTTTTCTGACTTTTTTCGACTTTCATCGACTTCATGACCTACTAAAAAAATTTTCTTTTGATTTAGAAATTTTCATGTATACCCTGTCCGACTCAAAAATGTCCGCTAAAAACGTTGGCGATAACAGTTTTTTGAAAAAAAATTTTATTTTCGGGTTTTGGAAAAGTCGATTTTTCGACCAAAATAAGTCCCGAAAGCGGTTAATAAATCGACCCAGTCTAATGATTATATCAATAAATTTTGTTGGAACTCCTTGATTGTACATTCAAATGGCATACTTTGCTACTATTTGCGTTTGCCTAAATTATTTCTTCTTCATACAAGCAACTGCATTTCTATTCGCAGTTCGATTGCAATATCTATAATCGACTCTCGTGACATTGTGTCCACTTTTTGTATTTGCTTTTTGAGCTTTATTCTTAAACGGAATTCTTGACTTTGCAAGAACTCTGTTTGTATGTATTTTGCTTACTTCAAATGTTTTTACCATCTCGGTATTTTATCCAATTAAGTTTTGTTAAGGCACTCAACTATACGCAAATAGAAGCTATACATGTTTGGGAGAAATATTCTAGAAATGTCAAAAAAATCTACATAATTATTAACTCATTTAATTTGTGTCTAATTGGAGATTCCTCAATCCATTGCTGGACTGTAAGAAATCGAAACGAAAAGCCTAATAAATATGTTGAAGGTACAGAATATAAACCCACATTATCGGAATATACGTACTAAGAATAATCTTAAACTTTTATACTAGATAGTCTTGTATGTTTGTAAATTAATACATTTTCATATCGACTCCAATTGCGGAAAAGGCTCAACCGACCCCTTCGAACATTCCGGTATTTTAGTTTAGTCAGACCTGTTAAATAGTGATTACTAATCGTAATGATTACCGGTTTGATTAATTATTTTCTTGAGAATCCATTTAATGATTGATTACCATTACTTAAAATTTTTAATGATTATTTTCCAATTATTTTTGATTATTTTTGAGTTTTTCAATATTATTGTATAAACAAATAAATATACAAATCAATAATACTGAAAAAAAAAATCAAAAATAATCAAAAAGTAATGAAAAGTAGTCAAAACGTCTTTTTTTACTATTTTTGATTTGTTTATGTTGTTTGATTTTTTTGTTAATTTTTTCTAATCGTAATCAATTAATAATTGCCTTTTCTTGAAAAACAATTAAACTAATCATTACCAATTAAAAAAATCCATCTAATTAATTGATTACTCAATACTAATTAAATTTGTCAGATCTGATTTTAGTTGCTTATTACGACGGGCATACCTTACCGGAGGTGTAAGTTGAGCTGCAGGACATCGCCAAAACTGTTCCCACTTCAATACATTTGATAAGTGGGTTCTTGTAATTCACAGTGTTCCCCTTTGTTGCCCTGCCTGCCCTCGGGATGATTTTTCAGTTACTGATATCTCTAGGCATGTGCTGGGATATCATACCTACAGTCACAGGTTTACATCGCCTCCCAAACAATATCAAAAATACTTTATAAAATAGTCTTTAAAAACATGTTCGCCTTTCGCCAGTGTTCGGCAGCCCTAAGTCTGTGTCTATGCCATGAATACTTGTTCTTCTCAATTTTATCTAACTTAGCAGATGCTCTTCGCAGTTGCCATAAAACACATAAATATGTCGCGTGAACTTGTAGGAAAAAATTCGAAGGAAATAGGAGTCCTCTCCTTGGAGCTATTATGCTCCAAATTATTATCATAAAGTATGTGTGCAAAGGAATTTCGGAGGAGCTAAAGTTTTAATATTTTTACCTGTAAGTTGTTAGGTTCGTCTTATGCCGATTTCACTCATGGGAATGTTTATGCGTCCGATACGGAGCAAAAACTATCCAATCCGTAGCATTGTCTCCGTCATTGTTGGGACTTGACAAAGCCTAAACCTGAGCTTAAAATTGCAGATAGATTTAACTTGGAACTGAAATCAAGGTATATGGAGCTCAGTTTAAATTTGCCGGTAACAGTTTTTGTAAAAAGTACGTCTGTAGTTATGAACGTTATGGAACTCCCTTCCTTAAATCTCACACTTATTAACTTTGTCATCTGGCGACCGATGCTTACATTAGCTTCAGACCACCTAGCCATCTTACTCTCTGTTGAACGACCGACCGACTTCATAACGACTGATAAAATAACATACATCAACTTCACCAAAGCGGACTGGGACCGCTTTACTGAATATACAGAGCGCTCCTTCGCTGCCTTACCCACTCCTACGGACGTACGCAAAGGCGAAAGAGAGTTTCGCAAGATCATTGATTCAGCCTCATGCCGCTTCATTCCTGCTGGCAGAATACCAGAAATCCGAATTTCCCGGCAGAAGCTGCGGCTATGGCAAGAGAACGTGACCAAGTGAGACTCATCAATCCCGCAGATCCCAGACTAAAAGATCTCAATGCGGAAATTCGTAGGATTGTCAACGAACACAAGCTGACCAAGTGGAAACAACACCTTGAGACATGCAACCTCTCCGGCGGAGTCGGCAAATTATGGTCGACTGTCAAGGCCCTATCCAATCCGACCAAACACAAAGACAAGGTCGCCATTGCTTTCGGCGACAGCGTCAAATCGGACGCCAGGAAATGCGCTAGCTCCTTTTGCCGGCTGTTTATAATGCATCCACCTGCGGATAGGACTAAGAGAAGAGCCTTCCGACGTGCGCGCAAACACAAACACTCTACTGCGCCCATTGCCGTCTCAGTCGCAGAGGCTAAGGAAGCCATAATGAAGGCCAAACCCTCAAAATCCATCGGACCCGACGGTATCGCCATGAAGATGATCAAACACCTTGGCCACGAAGGACAGAGTTGTTTAGCGGCTCTCTTTAATCTCTCTCTAACTACCTTCGTTATACCTGAGATATGGAAACAAGCGATTGTAGTTCCCCTACTAAAACCAGGGAAGGCGGTGAACCTAGGAGAGTCTTATCGCCCGATATCCCTCCTTTCGCCGGTAGCGAAACTACTAGAGTCCATTCTGCTTCCTTACTTCGTTACAAATCTGAAATTGGCCGATCATCAACATGGTTTCCGCCAAAATCACAGCACGACATCCGCTTTGAACGCCATTACAACGCAGATCAACAACGGTTTGAATCAACATCCACCAAACCATAGGACGGTTCTCGTGGCACTTGACCTGTCAAATGCATTTGACACGGTCAATCACGCCACACTCCTCCGAGATCTGGACGAGACACCGCTCCCTGCCGGCCTTAAGAGGTGGACCGCTAATTACCTCAATGGTCGACAGGCAACAGTCAAATTTAGGAACAAGAAATCTAGACCACGAAGAATAAAACAAGGGGTGCCGCAAGGTGGTGCTCTCTCTCCCCTTTTGTTTAATTTCTACATTTCGAGACTTCCCCCCCCACCAGAGGGAGTCTCCATTGTTTCCTACGCTGACGACTGCACGATAATGGTCTCGGGCAAGGGTCCCTCCATTGACGAACTCTGTATTAGAATCAACAGTTACCTCCATGACCTTTCCAGCTTCTTCACCGAGCGAAATTTGACCCTGTCTCCGACTACCTACTGTCAACCCCCCAAAAATCTTGGGTGTGACATTTGACAACGGCCTCACCTTCGCTGGTCATGCCACCGCAATAGCCTCAAAGGTACAGAGCCGCAATAAGGTCCTCAAGTCACTGGCCGGCAGTACTTGGCGAAAAGACAAAGAAACATTGCTTGCTACATATAAGGCTATTGGCCGGCCGGTTATTGACTATGCTGCGCCTATATGGTCGCCCAATCTTTCTGACACCAACTGGAGGAAATTGCAAGTCTGCCAAAACACCGCCATCAGAACTGCTACGGGATGCCTGCTTATGTCATCTGAGTCTCACCTCCATCAAGAGGCAAAATTGCTCAATGTTCAAGAGCACGCGGAACTCTTGAGTAGACAGTTCCTTCTGAACTGTCATAAACCTAGTCATTCAAACCGACATCTTTTGGATGTAGCACCGCCCCCCAGAGACATAAGGAGACATCTCCGTAAGCATTACGATGAGATCCGGCATCATATTTCTTTGCCGTTTGATCTGCGGAACCATAGACCAATGACCTCCACACCGAGTCGGTAGATAGATCTCTCAGATCTCGGCCTGTGAATCCCGTTACTAATACTCAACCACCGGAATTGGCTGAAGAGTAGCGTGTACTTCCGAGGGAGACTAGAGTCATACTAGCAGAACTTCGCTCTGGATATTGTAATACTTACAATCTTATCCAGACTGAACCCCAACATACCAAATACATGCCCTGCATGTGGTATGACCCCTCATGATACCATACATCTCTTCTCCTGTTCAGTTGAACCCACTCTTCTAACACCTACATCACTCTGGTCCAACCCTGTGGAAACTGCGCGTTTCCTCAGACTTCAGTTAGAAGAGCCTGATGACAATTTAGAGTGATCGAGCCCATTGGGCAGGGCGAAGCACTGTTAACAACAACAACAACAACATCCTTAAATCTCGTGCAATCTTCTACTTTACATGGGGTTCAACCGTCTAAAGGATTTTTGCCGCCCAACATAGCGCGCCAGTCGTTTCTTTTCTCTGCAAACTGGCGCTAATTTAAACCAGCACGTAATCGCATATCCATCTCCACTCGGTCTTTCCCTCGGAGTGATGGTCTCCCTGTTCCTCTGCTTCCATCGACGGATGCCGAACACCTTCATTCAGTCGCCCAACATGGCCTAACCAACGAAGCCGCTGAGTTTTAACTCGTTGAACTATGTCGGTGCCTGCATTCTGCTCATAAGGCTCATCATTAAATCTTCTTCGGTACTCAAAGAACCCTTTCTCGAATACCGCCTTATCAGATGTTGTCAGTGTCCAAGCTTCTGCGCCATAAAGCAGGACGGGTACGATAAGTGAATTGTAGAGTGTTATGTTTGTAACTCGAGTTACTTGCTTACTCAGTCCGAAGTAGCATTTGCTTGCAAGAGTAATACTTCGTTGGGTTTCTATGCTGACATTTTTGTTGGTGTTAATGTTGGTTGCCAGGTCCCCTTACAGCTGGGATGATATTACAATCTTTAACAGCAAAAACGATTAAATACAAAAAGTTATTTAAGCCAATCAATGTCAATATCGCAAGCGAAATTCTTTGCAAATTTCAATATGAAGCTAGAAATGAAAAATGCCATGTATAAATGAAATCTTTCTTAGTAAAGATATGTAGCTGGTAACAATGAGACATGAAAAATGATGTGACGTAAATATGCAAAGTGCAAAGCGACGCTTAAGGCCACGAACTTCACAATGATGCAGTCAATGTCGTTATGACAATGCCAATATTCACTGTCATGTAAAAGAAGTGCGATTGCAAGAAAATTGGTATTGCAGTTGTGTGTCGGGCATAGCTGAAGCCATAGAAATGTGCGTCAGAAAAGTGTTGGTTTAACTTTATGTACGACACAGGGCTCTATTGAGGTGCCAAAGGCAGAGAAAGAGTAATGGGAGATATTGTGATTATAAAGGCATATGCCGGCAAGCTAATCGGTGGTAAGATGTTCTTAGAAATTACAGCTCACTGTAAGAAATGGACTCAGTACGGAAGAGTCTAAGTCGATAAAATCGAGTTACAGAGGGTTACAATTTACTATAGTATACCATATGACTGGTTGTAGCCTTAAATAAAAATAAATAATTGGCGCGATTTATACCTCCTAAGGATATTAAGGCCGAGCTTCTCTACCAATTTGTGTTGTGCTGCTTCCAATTTTTCCTAAAACTTGGTGGGATTTTTTTGCCGGTTCCGGACGGCATCTGCAAAGCAGATCAATTTTTTCTGAGAAGCCTTTCATGGCAGAAATACACTCTTTCCCAACCCACCAAGGCTCGAACTTTGGACCTTCGGTGTGGTAGGCCGGCAACA
The DNA here is from genome assembly GCA_949987695.1 of Merzomyia westermanni. NCBI lineage: Eukaryota > Metazoa > Arthropoda > Insecta > Diptera > Tephritidae > Merzomyia > Merzomyia westermanni. The sequence continues at coordinate 69,137,847 of OX465293.1, forward strand.
CTACCGCCACACCAGGGCTGCCGCCTATATCTATTTCGAATCGTTAAACCATTACAACCTGCCATTATGAGAACTCTGTTAAATATACTCTGTGGGCTTAACGCAACTGAGTCTAAAATCATCGATAAATCCGTTCCTTGCTGCGGCAGACATACAAGATTGTGCGCAAGACTAACAAACCTTAAGCCACTAAGGCGAAGATGAAATCATGACAATCCTTCTGCACGTCAATACAGAACATACTCCAGTCCTCAAGACTAAACAAAATTCTGTCCAAATAAGACCACAATGATCACTTTGTGAGAATGGAAGGACTCAGACAGTCGCTAGATATCATGTTGAATACAACTTTCTAGAGCTGCGAACGCAAACAGATAATTGAATCCTTTTGCTTCACCTTCAGCCATAATAGGATGTACTGAACTAGATAATAGGCAGGGATAAGATAAGATCCGCAATCAATGATGCTGTAAATGCTAGATAACTAGATCAACACATATGCAGACTAGGATGATCAGCGTGCAATACTGCATGTTCCGAGAGTTCGAAAACATGCTCCATGTTCCGAGAGTTCGGAAAAAATGCGAAAGTCTTTTATGTTATACTGAGGCAAAAATGAAAAACAAGCAAAACTGGCCCCTTAGTCTGCCGCTCGAATCGATAGTAGAAAGTAAAAGGATTTCGATTAGAATATCCTTTTCATTCGAATTACGGATTAAGGTATCTGATTACCTCGCCGAAGAATGTACATTTTTTAATGGGCGTATGACCTATATAATCACGGGACGGGCAGGATAAATGTTGGGATGAATGAAACTTCCAAATAGATAGAATTGAGTGAAATATTTAGTGCCGAGCACATTTCTAATTCAACTCAATGAAAATTAAAGTATCGAAGCAATTTTAGTTTGTTAAAATTTCATTAATAAGGTACATGTTCGGGTGTAACCAAATATCAAAAATACCATCTGCAGTTGTGGAGTGCAGTAGGCGCCACAAATAGCTAAGACTACACCTTTTCCAAGTGTACTTCAGAAATCATAAAATGTATTTCAGAATAGTCATTTGTATTTTAGAAACTATAAAATGCTCTTCAGAAAAGTCAAGTGTACTTCAAAAATCGTAAAATGTACTTCAGAATAATTAATTTTACTTCAGGAATCGCAAATTGTACTTCAGAATCTTCAAAAATGTATTTCATGATAATCAGTTCTACTCCAGAAACCGTAAATTGTACTTTAGAAGCTGCAGAGTTAATAGGGTGCTACCATTTCTGAAGAGCAATGTACAGTTTCTGAAGTACAGTTTATGGTTTCTGAAGTGCAATTGATTATTCAGAAGTACGTTTTACGGTTTCTGAAGAACATTTTACGCTTTCTGAAGTATACTTGGAAAAGGTGTAGTAACAATATAGGTACTAGAATATAGTATTTCTCAAAATTTGTATCTAAAAGTTTGCGTGATCGCCAGGCGATTTCAACAATTTTAAGTGGATCCACAACCGTAATATGCCTTATACCTCGGTATTATACCATAAAGGTTTCTGAAGCTATCAACAGTCGACATTTTTTAATTTCTTTTTTTTTTCAAAAATCACTTGTAGGATGGCCAAGTCAATACAGCTACAAAAGTATACCATTTTAGCTGCATCAACCAATGAATTATATAATTTTAAATGTTTTAAGAAATTTTCGATATCGAAAATCTGGGTGTCGCACGATTTCAATAACTACCTTCCCAGGTCGGAAAGTAGCATGTATGCTGAATCTATTTAAAATTTAAATATTTACTCAAGTTATGGCGACCCGACTCAATCCGTTTCTCAATTTGCCCTAAGAACTTTGATATATGGAAATGTATGTATATCTATATCAATTCCTTAATGCTTTCACTAGCTTCTGTTATTTGGAAAAAAGTTATGACAGCTGAGTATAAAAACTTCAGAGGGTTAATAGAATACAGCACCAACTAGCTTGATCGCAGAGGGAGTTGATAGTTAAGCGCATTCGTTGCATATTAATGTGTAAACAATCGTCGACATTCCTTGCTTTGTCGTTCGACAGTGCACGAGTATGTGGATCCATGTGTCAGAAGAAATTGAGAAAAACAAAGAAAAAGCGTTGCTACAAAATACTCAATAAAAAGCTTAAAAACTGTCAAATAGAATTAGGCGGCAACCCTTCCTCTTCAAGCGTGAAAATATTCCTTAGTTCCAAAACCAACTAAAAAAGAGAGTAATTCAATGTAAATATAAACGTCTTAGAGATTAGAGAATGAGAAACGGTGCAGCATATCAAATGTGCAATAAAAATAAAATTTCGTATGCATGAACGAGCGGAGCTTGTTCCCATTTCCAGTCGCCGTTGTGCAACGGGAGGTGCTGCACAGTTGCAGCGCACAACGTCAACATTTGTTTTAGCCCATTACAGTTTACGCTAACCCCTAATGCGTCGGGGCAATGGCGTGGCATCGTGGCAACGCTTAGCCCACCAACTAGCCACTCAGCCAGCTAGAGCCATTTTCGATATGCTCCACTATCAACTGTGCAACATCGCATGCTCACTCACGCCAAAGACCTATAGCCACAAGGGATATGAAGTTCTTCACCTTCACCTCTTCTAGGTTAGTGGAGGGCGAGTGCTACACATAACGGTGTGATAGAGTTGCAGAGCAAAATGCATTGTAATATTAAGAAAGTGGGGTAATGGCGGTAGAGTACAGCGCATTTTTTTTTGTTTTGCTGCTTAAAGGTAAAACGGAATTGCCGTATTTGTTGCCGGAAATTTATATTTGCAGATAATACGAGGGTTTTAACAAAAGTTCGTTTAGTAGGCCCAAATAAAAATTAACTAAATTAGCTTCATATTTATTCTTAATCTTCGTCTCTTTCCTTCACTAGCATTTCTTATACCTTTCGATCGATTTATCAAAATATTTTTAAAGTCTTGCTATTCAAGCTTATCAAGGGGGCCTTAACCGCTTTGTCAATAGCCGGAGTTCAAACCCCGCAGTAGCTTGATAATATGATGCTGGTCGTATTTTCTTTACGAATGGGGCCGCAATAAGGTTATTCATTATTTGAGTAGATAGAGCTTTTATTGTGTATGATATAAAATGTAGCTCCGCGAATACTTTCTAACGGTATCTCAACAGACATCTTACGCTTTCCCAAGGGAAAAGTTGCAATTTTTGATCGGATTAAGAAATTTTTTATCATTCTGCTGGTTAGTTTTCACGAATGGGTTGGTTACAGCAGTTAGGCTCAATAGTATGCACATCAGTTTGGTTGGGTTTTTGTTTTTCAAATTTATTTAAGACTAAAATACTCGACAAATGTTCATAAAAAGAGAGAATATTAGAGAGCAATGTTTGGTTTGTTGCTGTTCTCTTAGCATAAGGGTTCAACGGCAAATGATCTGGCAATCTATAGAATTATAGACCAACTAAATACTTTAATTTAACATTTCACCTCAAAAATATCCCTATACAATTAATATACAGGGTGTTTTTTTTACAGGTTTGTTTTTCGAATAGAGATAAAACTGGCATTTTGTGGTCAAATCTGGCAACTCTAATGTCATTTATGTTCAGTTTGGTTTGCCATTTCATCATGAACAGGTTGACAAAAGAACAACGCTTGCAAATCGTGCAAATTTATTTCGAAAATAATGGTTCAGTTCGCGAAGTTTACCGTGAGCTCCGTCCATTTTATGGTCGACATAATCGTCCATCAGAGCAATTAATTCGGTTAACCATGGATCGTTTTCGCACTACGTTTACTCTATGTGATAATACGCATCCGCAGAGACGTCGAACAGTGCGCACCGAAGAAACAATTGCCGCTGTAGAGCAAAGTGTTGAAGAGGACCCGAATGAATCGATTCGCCACCGTGCACAGCAATTGGAGCTTTGTCCATCAACTTTATGGAGGATTTTGCGCAAAGATCTTGGCTTGCGACCTTACAAGATCCAGCTTGTGCAAGAATTAAAGCCGCGAGACCATGCAATGCGTCGTGATTTTGGTGTATGGGCCGAAAATGAGATTGATTTCGATGCTGATTTTCATCGCAAAATTTTGTTCAGTGATGAGGCTCATTTTTGGTTGAATGGCTACGTCAACAAGCAAAATTGCCGCCTTTGGAGTGAAGAGAATCCACATGAGACCCTTGAAACGCCATTACATCCACAAAAACTGACTGTTTGGTGTGCTCTATGGGCTGGTGGAGTCATTGGGCCATACTTCTTCCGCAATAATGCTGGAGAGGCAGCTACCGTTAATGGAGACCGGTATAGAGCCATGATAACCGACTATTTTGTTCCCGAATTGGATGGCATGAATGTGGATGAGTTGTGGTTCCAACAAGACGGCGCTACATGCCACACAGCGCACGTCACAATCGATTTATTGAAGGAAACATTCGATGAGCGCATAATTTCGCGGAATGGACCTGTCAATTGGCCACCAAGGTCGTGTGATTTGACACCATTGGATTATTTTCTTTGGGGATATGTGAAGTCGCTCGTCTACACCAACAAACCAGAAACGTTAGGGGAATTGGAAGCCAACATTCGTGGCGTTATTGCCGACATACGGCCCCATATGCTCGAAAAAGTGGTTGAAAATTGGACCTGTAGAATTGGCTTTATTCGAGCCAGCCGCGGCGGCTACATGCCCGAAATCATATTTAAACATTAATGGCATAAAATTATCCTTCCAATAAAGCCAAATTGATGGACCTTAAAACGATTTTCTTGTGTTTTATTTCAATTCGAAGTTCTATACCCCTAAAAAAAAACACCCTTTATAATTAATTATTAAAAGTTTTTTAATTGAATAGAGTAGGAAAAATGTTTAAAGACAACCGCCATAGCTTTTCTTATAGATCCATTTGAGAAGCTGCTAGGCTTCTTCACGCATTGGTACGCATTGCTAACCATTAAGCTAACAATACGCTGGTTTTGATGTCATCTAAACTCTGAATTCTATTCTTCTTTACCATATGCATGAACCACTTCCGCCATTTGACAGTTAGTAGTGTGATCATGACGAATTTTTTGACAGATCTGTTTTATCATCATCAGCAGAACTGCCTTACCGCGTGCTCTCGGTTGTTTAGTTATTGCTTTTTTATACCAACAATTTTTGTTGAGTTGAAGTTTTCTTATCTCTATTTTATTCGTTCTGACATTTTGTAGGCAAATATTTGCTATTTTAAAGATTGCGGGAAGTAAGGATTGCTCTTTTTCATTAACATAAAAGAGCCATCAAATAAGCGAACCTTTATCAGAACCCTCGTATGTTCCTAACTGAAAAAATATTTTACGCATTCCTACGGTAATAAAAGTTAATGTAGAAAAAATAATATGTAAGCCATAAATTGTGTGGAAAATGTATTGTTAGTTCGCCTTCGAGGGGAATTTTCTTTGTTCCATTTTTTATTTTCGCCACAAAATAATTTTGTATTTTCTTGGTCCAATATTAGCAATTGAAAGTTGGCAACCGCATTTGCCTTAGTCGATCTCATCGTCAACGGCATTGCACAGTTTCGAGATTATCAACGCTTCAAGGATATTTGCAATTTGCATGCAGGAATGTACAACAATAAAAACAGCATTTTCCTATTTCGTGGAGCGTATGCATGGAGAGCTGGTGCCCACAGCGTAAGTTGTAGGCTGATCGCCTGTTGGTTGGTTGATGTTGTTCATTTGGCAAATTTTGCAATTTAAAGAGCCTTAGATATCGAAAAGGCTGATCTTCTTTTTTAATGTACTATGAGAAAGAGAGATACATAAATTCTCCCAATTTAAATAGCAACAGAAATGATGCATGTGGAAGAGGCAAATAAATAATGCTGCATTTTAAAATACCAGTAGCTCTAATTATTTAGCTTTGGACAATGAAAATTCTTTCAAGAAATACGGCGAGTGACAGAAAGTTTTAAACCCGCGGTGTAAAAATGAGAATGATGACCTGGTAACCGAAGTTCAGAAAATACTAAGATTATGGAGGGAGCACTTATCTGCCCTATTAAATGGAAAAATCGAGCAAGAACCCAGAAGAAGATGTAGAACCCGACCCCACAATCGAAGAAGATATAATTGATGTCTATGATGAGGTGCAAATAACAATATTCCAATTGGAAAACAATAAATCAGCAGCCTTATATGGATTGGACTTAGGACTTGAAATATATATTTTCATATTCTTTGATCTTTTGTCAAAATTTTTGGTTCTAAAACTTTTTTTTTGTAAAAACTAGTTTTTAAAAGTTATACGACCTTTAACAACAGATTCACATATGCACATACAGCTGTGTTCAACATAATCGTAGTGAAATTAAAATGGATATCGTTCAACGAAATAAAGAGAATCTGTGATTTTGATAATTTTCATTTAAAAATATATCGAAGTCCATAACAGAACCTATATAAAAAAGGAATTTCAAAGTCTGCACAAAGTTCAGGAAAGTTAATTAAACTTTTAAAAATTTACATAAAAATTTCCATATGACATTTTCTGTTTTCCTATTTCCCTCTTAGATAACTTTAGTACAAAAAAGGGCGTGGTCGTCCACCGATTTTGCGTATTTTTGGTGGGCGTACTCTACACGTAAATAGTATACCTTGTATTAAGTTTCGTAATTCTATCTAACACAGTCGGTGCCACGCCCACTTTCCAATATTTTGCAATATAGTAATTTGTAAGTAAATTGATGTAGCTGCCAAATTATATCATTCTACCTGTATCATTCAATGAGATATGGGCAGTTCAGTATTTCTACCTCTTTTTCAGATAACTTTTATGAAAAAGTAGGCGTGGTCGAAAAGCGATTCGCTTATTTTCTAGAGGTGGTTTATAGTATACCTCCTATCAAATTTCGTTATTCTAGCATAAAGGGTACTGTAGTCGAATGTGGGCGGTGGCACGCCCCTTTTCATAAAATCGTCAATAGGACGATCAACTTAATAAATCTACCAAATTTCATTACTGAAGCTGTTTTATTATTCAGTTATCTTATTTTAAAAGTTTTTCGAAATTTTCGATATCCAAAAAAGGGGCGTGTTTATTGTTCGATTTCGACCATTTTAAATAGCAAGCTACCTTGGCCAGAAAGCAACATGTGTGCCAAATTTCATTCAAATATCTCGATTTTTACTCAAGTTATCGTGTCCCCGGACGGATGGACGAACATGTTTTTGATAAATGGGACTCCATCTCCATTATTTTATACCGTTACAAGCCACCGTTATATGGACAAAACTAGAATTCCCTGTGTAATAGTACACGCTGGGTATAAAAATGAATATTTTTCTGTGTGTCTGGCGTCCAAAGTACACAACAATTTGGATATATGTGTCACTTAGTCAAGATTTACATAATTTTGGAAAAGTGGGCGGTGCTACACCCACATATTTTGTGTTTTGTTTGTGCTTCATTAATATCTTCAGTTTATTGTCGATGTCTATGACACTTTCATGATAGGTTCAGGAGTACGCTGGGTACGACACGGGCTATATATAGTTTTGGAAAAGTAGGCGGTGTCACGCCCCCAGACTATATAAATTTCATTTCGTCATAGATCTGAACGTATTTGATCTAAATTAATGATATTTGGATGTATGCGTCACTTGGTCAAGATTTACATAATTTTGGAAGAGTGGGCGGTGGCACGCCCACATATTTTGTGTTTTGTTTGTGCTTCAATAACTTCTTCTTTCTTTTTTAAATGGTCATCTAACCGCCTGGGCGATTTTGACCGTGCAACATAGCTCGCCAGTCGTTTCTTCGTTGCGCCAATTGGAGACACCGCGGGATATCAAATCGGTCTCCACTTGGTCCTTCCATCGAAGGGGTGGTCTCCCTCTTCCTCTGCTTCCACCGGCGGGTGCCGATAAGAATACCTTCTGGGCTGGAGCATCTTCGCTCATTCGCACTACGTGGCCGCGGTGAGTGACTTGTAGAGTGTTATTTTCGTTCGTCGAGAGAGGACTTTACTTTGCAATTGCCTACTCAGTCCGAAGTAGCATTTGTTTGCAAGAGTAATTCTTCGTCGGATTTCTAGGCTAACATGTTAATGCTGGTTCCCAGGTAAACGAAGTCCTTTACCATTTCGAAATTATTGCTGCCAACAGTGGATTGGTTGCCAAGGCGCGAATGCGCGAAAGCGCTGACTCTTTGCATGACGACAGAAGGTACTTCGTTTCGCCCTCGTTCACCACCAATCCCATTTCCTCCGCTTCTTTTTCTAATTTGGAGTAAGCTTCAATAACGTCCACAGCTTATTGTCGATGTCTCTGAAACTCTCACGGTAGGGGCGTTAGGCACGACACTGGCTGTATATAATTTTTGGAAAAGCACCCAGGTTATATAAAGCTAGCAATTTATTTGGTTCAACTTAGTGATATTTTATATATAGATAAGTGTTCTATATATCAAAAAAACCTTGATAAAGTAAGCAGTACCAAGACCAAAAAAAAAGTTAAACCGCTATATCTTCGAAACTATGTACATAGCAGTACCCGCAGAGGAAAAAGGAGAAGAAAGGGAGTAGGAATAAAAAATTGTAGGGTTAGAGGAAAATGAAGAGGGTAAAATAAAATAACGGGATATGGGGATGGGGAAAAGCATAAGTAGAAAGAAAAATTAAGATATAAAAATAAATTACGAGGAAGCGCCAAATGGGGAGGGAAGAGAGTACAATTTGTTAAATGTAGGCAACTCAAATTTTAGTCGGACAATGTCTGCTGGGTCTGCTAGTTCTTAATAAATTTTTAATTACTTCTGACTTACTTATTTTATCGTAGAGGTCAATATCACCTAGGAAGCATGGAAAAAGATCAGAAAAAGTGGGGATCTCACTCTTACCCAAAAGCCTGGACAGTGATACAGAAAATTTAATATTTTAGTTTATCAATTGTAACTCTGAAATTCCTCCTACTGTATAATAATACGAAATATTTTTGGGTTAGAAAGTGGTTCGCAATACTAGCATAGTATCCAGTCAGAAACCGCAATCTAAGTTAAATTGCAAAAAAATTCTAACTTTTTCTCGCGCGATCAGTATTTCAAATATCGCATACGAGTATAAGGTTGTATCAATCGTATTGTGCGAAAGATTGAAACCTGACGTGAAGAGACTGATTGGGCGTTATCGGTGTGACTTCAGACCTGGTAAATCCACCATCGACCAGAATTTTACAAAAAGCCAAATCTTGGGAAAAACCCGTGAGAAAAGAATTGACACACATCACCTTTTTGTTGATTTTAAAAACGCTTTCGATAGCACGAAAAGAAGCTGCCTATATGTCGCTTTTTGGGTTTCCCACAAAACTTATACGCCTGTGCAAAATAAGGCTGAGCAACACCACCAGGTCGGTCTGAAATGGGAAGAACTCTGCTTCTGGTTAATGATGTTTTTATGTATGAGCCCTATATCTCACAGACGGAGTGTCCAATTGGAGGCAAGCAATTTCGGGTAGGACAGTATCTGTCTGTTCGAGAACTGTATTGTGAGAGAAACTCAATTGACGCCTCGATATTTACATGACGTCTTCCTGCAAATAAATTGTGATATACATTTTCTTTTTACAAATTTGCAGTAATCTCTGTCTTGAGCTCATAAATTTTACATGTTTTACACCGAAATGAATCACAGCTCCAGCTGTGGTCCGTCTGCGGTAGCATGGCGGTTGTCTCCGCACCAGAAGCGTGAGCGTGTCGTGTTTATCACAAAATATGCAAATTCATTGGCAAATCATAAATATTCATGCACTTTTCTTTAAAATCAGAGCAATTTCCTGCCAGTGTCTCAGTTAAGAGTGTTGTTCTTGTTAATGTTGTGTGCTATGTTTACGCTATGTAGGAGCTTGTTTGTACGAAAACAAATTTCTCTAGTTAATAAAAAAATAAATAAAAATAAATTTGGAAAATCATTGCGCTTGAATTGAGTGCTATCGATGTTGCTACTAAATAACAACAATTGCAACAACAAGCAATATCAATACCACCAAAATAAAAACAACACTATCCTCACCTAAAACAACAAATCAACTTTGATGAGAATTTCAAAATCCCACAACAACCAATTCTATGTTCAACCAATTGCATCGTTGTGAAGTGAACTAAAATGACGTGAACTGAATTGGATGCAGAACGCGCGATTTTTCCTCCCAATTCGTGTTGTCTTTTATTTTTTCTTATTTTTTGCGAAACTTTGTATTGAAAGCTAGAAAAAATCTATTTATTTTTTGTTGTTGATCCTCATTTGCATACGATCGCTGTTGAAAATCGACACTTGAGCGATGGTATCCGGTTGATGGGTAGGCGTTTGGGGTATGCGGTGGGCCGGTGTGGTGCAAGTAACACGATTTTTGATATTTTTCATTTAAAAATAGTTTATTGTCAAACTACTGTTGTTGTTGTTTGTAAGCGTTTATAATTTTGGATTTCCTTTAAGCATTTCACACACTTTCTATAAAATTGTGAAGGGAAATCGAATTGAGGAAATATTTAAGGTGCAATATGTACGAGTATGTCGCTGAGATTTAGCACATGCATTCGCTATTTAGAAATTTAAGTTTGTATGTTTGTGAGTTCCCAATAAAAATGTACGCTCGTACGTAAGTTTGAGAAGTATTTGATAACTGACCATATTCTAGTGGAACATTCGATAACCTTTTCAAACTAAAAATAACCTTTCAAAGGAAGGATTTTCTTCAATTGAAAAATTTTATATTCTCAAAATAATTTTAATGATGGCCGGGGCTGGGCGGTATCGAAAAGCGCATTTCTAATACTATTCATATCGAAGTCAAACTGTAAACAAATGTTTGAGATGAGTTTCATAAAGGGTTTCTTTTCATTTGCAGCAAATCAAAAAAAATTTGGAACGATTTTAGAATTTTTTTCTGTTGTCTCTGTTGGTAGGGTACTGAGTTTGTCACGGTGTGCTTTCAGGACTATTTTTAGTAACCATAGAGTTAAATACATTCATCATTATTTCGGAACCAACAAGATCGGGCCAATACAGCACATATCCCCCATACAATCAAATGTTCCGATAAACGGTATGTAAGAACGTCAAATTAAGCACAATCTGTGCTTATTGTAAATTAAGATCCAAACTTGTTCGCCGTTTACTTAGCTGATGAGCCCACTAATCCATCCATATGAGTTGATTTGTGATTCCGAACCTTATCTTATACGAGTAACTTTAAACGAGTTATTCTTGTATATTTGTATATCCACTACTACCTCAGGAACGACTTAATCGATTTGGATGGAACTTGGTATATCGGTAGTATCCTTTGTTTTAAGATTTTCTACTTTGGTGTTGCCACTTGGGGTGGTTTACAGGGTTGCCACCTAAACCTTTTTTTTTTTAAATATTAAGCAATATATGGGAATATGGGTATCAAATGAAAGGTATTTTAGGCCGTATACCAACCAAAGTATTTTCGAATAGGGTTGCCACCTGAATGCATTTTAATTATTCCTTCTTATATCGACCACTATCTCGGGAACGGTTTAACCGAACAGGCTTAAGTGACTTTTTGTGGTTAGTGTTCGATATTTTAGAAATCTATTTTGGAAATGTATGCTCTTGGTAGGTGGCTCGGTCACCCAGGTACTATGTATTAGAACGGGTATGATAAGAGATTTTTAAAGCTCGATTTTTGTCTGCTGAGGCTGACATAATTTTCGGTGTAAACTTTGGTTCCCAAAGAGAGAGCTCTTCACAATTTCAAGCAAGCAAGTGCTTCGACTTTTCCTCGTTTGCCATAACATACGTTTGGTATGGTATAATCAGCATTCACTCCTCCGTCCATATTACATGTTAGCGTTAATAATGATGGTACAAAGGTTCTGTCGTCCCCGACTATGGTATCGGCTTCACAATCCTCTAATTAATAATAAAGAACGATGTTCCCTACATAACTGAAGTGTCCCCGAACTTGAAACCTTCGGACGAATTTCTAATCTAAATTGCAGGCATACGATAACGCGTTGTGCTTGGACGCGAAGTAGGCAGTTCCTTTGTTTACGGAGATAGTGCTTAATACCTCATCGTACCTGTTTCTCCTCCGAACTCACTAGAAACCGTAGGGTATGCCTATTGTATGAGAAGAGACCTAAACAATGGTGAAAACTTCGAGACCCTACCTAAAACGGAAGTTATTCTAAATCGAATTGAAAAATCCGCGCACGGAATCACCAAAGCGACCTAATAAAACATTTTAAAAACACAAGTACACAAGGGTTTTATTTTCTATGGCTTTGGAGGCTGGTTCAGTTCAAAGCCATACAAGAAAACGGCAGCCTTTATTTAAACAGCGGAAAAGAAACCAGCGAAATCACAACATTATATCAAATCTGCTTGATTAAATTAAATGAAAAATCTCAAAAGAAAATATAAACCTTAACTGACTTAATTAAGCTACAAACAAATTATTCCTCATAGCACATTACGTTCATTCATACTTGCATAGTTGCATTGTAAAATGTATATGCCAGTCAGCGAAGTTGATCCAAGTTGTCTTTTGTTCAAGCAAAGGGAATTCAAAATTTGAGTTACGGTAACCCTTCAAATGTTGATTCATATTTTCTTTTGTATAGCTATTTTGGCTCTTAAGTGATCCAAATTGCGCTTAATTGAATTTCGTCGAAAGTCTTATTGTTCAAACAAAATTTGTTTCATTTATAGGGCGGATCGTTTGATTCGTTTTGATTCCGCTCATAAATGAAGTTACAAAAAAATGGCTACAGGTTTGATAAGGCTGTATGTAACAAAGCCATGAAGCTTGATAGTCTGAAATAATGGGCCCCAATCATAGAAAGGTGAGGCAACAAATTGGACTTCCCAGTTAAAAGCAGAGTTGAGGTATGAGGATTACGATTGCAGGCGGTTACGATTACAGTAATCTCTCAGGGTTTTTACACCATATCACAAATGGATCCAATGAATGCTGCTCATCAGCGGATCACTCAGATTTTTTATTAGTTTACCTGTAGTGCCTTCTTTTGTATCTGAAGGGCTTTTTTTGAGTCGATACAGTCCCTGTTTAAGTGTTCTCTACAGTTGCTAAGGTTCTAATTGCGGTCTTTAATTCTGAGTATTTGGAAGATGATTTCTGTTGTTATAAGACAGATTGGACAGACCGGATTGACAACGCATAATTTAAAATGAACCCAACAACCAGTGCTAGTTCGTAGGATACGCGGTTGTATGCTTGAAGAAATAGAAGTTAGGTTTATCAAAGTTTTCAGCCTTTTCGACGACAGTATGGCCTTTTACTGGGTCAGTGACAATGTAAATTTTCCGAGGTGAAGTGAAATATTAGGGATTTCTTGTGGAGCAGAGTGCACAATGCCGGTTTCCGCTGTCTTTGTCGAGTATTCTTCTAACGCAGTTTGGACATACTGACATGGAATAAAAATTTCTTAGAACACAATCGGCCGAACACCTTGTTTAACTTTTCTTGACTCGACTGATTAATTTGTAAAATCTACTTACTGCTTTTCGAGCTTACGGCTAAGTCGTGGATCACCTCTTGCTACGAAATCCACAAAAATCGTGGCTTGGCTGTCTGCTCGAAAGCTTCCAAGTAGTTAGTAATCAAAGCAGCCATTCTTTTTTTTACAGTAATAGCACCTCTAACTTAAAGCGATTTTCATTTAACTCCCTCCTCAGTTAACTAAGTGAGTTGGTCTGTTATTTCAATGTGTCCCCCATGTGGCATATGCCACACACAGGAAATGCCACCATATTTGCCACAAACATCCTGTAAGCACGCAGCTCCATTTCTTTTTCTGTTTTTAGATATTTAGCTTAGTTGGATGGCTTAAGTGCTAAAATATAAAAACAAAACTTGGAAAACAACGTGAATCATTTCCGCTTTTAATAAACGACTTAATGGATGTTGCGAAAGACGAAAGGAAAAATTATGTAAATACTGACTCTGGTATGGGTGCTCAGCTGGGGTGTCAATTCTGGACTTGGTGATACATACAAACATATCTATATATTGGTCTTCCCACTGGCTCTGCGGATGACCATTTTAATTTAATTTCTTTTTTTTCTTGGCGCTGCTGGCAGTCCAAATAAAAAATTGCGGCTGTTAGCCATTATTTGGCACTTCCGTTTTGATGACCATTTTCGGTGGAGAAAAAGCGAAATTGCCTCACATTTAGTTTAGTTAAACAAAAGTTTTACGGTTTCTATCTCAGCTCATTTAATTTGGTTGCTTCGTCTGATTTTCACTTGTGCATTCAGGCTTTTTGGAGTTTAGTTACACTTGGAGTTATCCTCGCCTTTAGCTGTTTGTCTGTTATTCTTCCGGCCGACAAACTTTTAATCAGACCTATTCGCACGTTTTTGCTTGTGTTAAATGATGTCTTTTCCAATTGAATTAAGAATTTGCATTCAGACTTGGATTTAGTTGTGAGCTGCCCCCTTCCTTCCTGCCATTTTTCCTTACGGCTCCTGTCGACAAAACGTCACCAAGTTGACACCATCTAACCAAACTGAAATTACTAGATTGTAAATTGCTGCGTTAATTTTTTACTTTGATTCAAAACAATCTTGGAAGGTGATTAATTATTTGAGAAGGTTTTAGTTGATAGCAATTTAAATTACTGTCGGGAAAGGCGACAAAGAAGTTTGCCCGTCAAAGCATAAAGCTCCTTTGTGCAGCATTTGTGTCAAGTAAAAGACCGAGAGCAGGGACAAGTGGAAGCGAGAGATATATCTGGGGAGATAGTTGAAGAGTTAGATGGAATGGAATGTTTAGAGAGGGGAAGGTAGGGATGGCGGTAGAGGTGTAACAACAGGAGCACTTAGCGTAACCTTTTATCTTTCCATTCATTAAAAAACGACCTAAGAAGAGTGAGAAGAAAAGGATTCGGCTATGAGTGAAGAAACAGAGGAGGGAGATGCGGTTAGAAGGCTTTTGGATATGCCCGCGATAAGTCATGAAGGTCATTATTCAGCTGATATAACTCAAAGCAACAGTTTTTAGAATTTTTGTCTGTCTGTCTGTATGTTTGGGCGCGTATTACTCAAAGCCTATTCAACATAATTTAATGCAACTTGAACCGTTGCACTACTAGACGTCTAACTTAAAATGTAAGATATCCCTTATTTCGATAACTCGACTAGTTTCGGAGTTATCGACCACATTTGTAAACCATTGTGATCCAAAATATGTTAGTACAATATGTGTATCAAACGAAGTGTAAATGAGTGCAGCGATGTGAATATGTTCTGTATCTCAATTCATTTCGGAGATATAATGATCAAAATCGGTCTCTGTCTATTATAAGTTCGGGTCTTGAAGTCTTCTTTATAAAAAAGCCAGCATGTATATATGTATGTATGCGTCTTATGTACTCTGAAACCATTCCGCCGAATTTGCAGGATAGCTTAGTAGGAACCTGGAGAGTGATTCTGTAAAATTTTCGTCAAGGAAGTGAAGTGGGCTAGAATTCTATCTATCTATTTGGGGGGCTTGATGGTTCGATTTGCTTGAAATCTGGTTTTTCGTATTTATTTACACACCTAATGAAAAAAAAATAAAAAAATTGTATCCATTAACATTAATATCAATCTCCTCAAATTTTAAGCTCTAACGCATGTGTTTTTGTTTGCCGTTGCATCGCACGTTGGATATTACTAGTAAAGTATATAAATGCATAATCTGATGGTCTTTTACGGTCGGTACGGTAGAAAACAAAAAACTTTTAAAAAATTAAATACAATAACAAAAAATCTGCTCAATATAGACCCCAGTACAAATATACTACTCAAACGCTGTGCGTAGACTTGCTTGCTTGAGTTGATGTTGCTTTACTATTTGCTCATGGGGTAATAGATCGTTAGGTCAGATACGTTCAGATACAAAAACAAATGGTAAAGAACTAAATGGAAAGGGGGGGAATGACAAGGTTAAGGAATTAAGTTATACGAAACAAGCGGGGAGGAAGGTAAAGTAAGGGAACAGCCAGGAAAGAAAAATATAAATATAAAATAAAACAAAATAAATTATATCAAATTAAGACATTAAAAAAAGAAATTAACTGGTAAAGAAAATAGGAATGCACCCAAAAATAAGGAAAGAGGAAGGAAGTAAAGGAAAAAAAAGAACCAAATTACAGGAACAGCAACGAATACAACTTGAATTAAGTGACAGCTAGGAAAGTAAACGGCCGCCGTGGTGTGAAGGTAGTGTTGCCGGCCTACCACACCGAAGGTCCATGGTTCGAGCCCTGGTACAGGTAACATCAAAAGTGATTTGAAAAAAGTTTTTCAAAACGGGGTCGCCCCTCGGCAGTGGTTTGGCAAACTCTCCGAGTGTATTTCTGCCATGACAGGCTTCTCAGCAAAAAATTCGTCTCCTTTGTAGATGCCGTTCGGAGTCGGCAAAAAACTGTAGGTCCCACCAATTTGTAGGGAAAATTCAAATCGGCACACCACAAATTGGAAGAGAAGCTTGGCGCAAAAATCTCTTAGGAGGTTTATGATGATATACCTGTTGTATATCGCGCCATAGAGAGAGAGAGAGAGGAAAGTAAACGAAGAAATAAAATAATAAACTGTATTAATTGGTAAAAGAAGAAAATGAATAGAAAGCAAAGTAAAAATTAAGAAAGATGAGGAAATGGAAAGAGCGTAAAATGAGGGAGTGGCAAAGAAAACAACGGTAAAATAAAGTGAAATATTTAGTTATTAATAGAAAAGAAGCACAAAGCTTTCTTTCACGAAAAAGGATCACTAGTAAGAACGCCTTCGGTTCTAAAGTGAAATTAAATAGAATAAATACAGATATTTTTCTTATTGAAAAATAAAATGAATGAAAAAAGAAAGGAACGGAGAGTAAATAAAAGGCGCAGCAAAGAACGGAACGGAATCAAGGTCATAGAAAGAAACCACTGCAATGCTGTTAATAATATCAATTGGTTTTAAGGTTCTTAAATTTTTTATATAAGTTTTTGAAAGTACTCTCGTTCATTAGTAACAATTTTGAATGTATCATTAAGTTCTGCTTTAATGAAACGTATCCTTTGTTCTGAAATACATTTGCATTTAGAGTTCTTGTTGTTTGTAGTAGCAATAACCATGTTCTTTTGTCTATTGGCATTAACTGCTGGTTTGGACATTCTCAAAACCACAAAACATAATACGTAAATAGTACAATGTCATAATACAAAATAAAAACCACAAAAAAGGCATTAAGGGTAAATAAAAATAGCGAAAGCAACAATAAATGTAGCTGTGGTAGCCGACATGATATACATTTTTATTTGTTGAAATGCCTTCCCGAAAAATTAAAACACAAAACGAAATTGATGCAACCATTTTTAATGCGCATTTTTATGTTGGCAAAACAAAAGAAGAACCTTGAAAACAAACACGTTTTTCGTCTGGTATACTGCTTGGTTTGAGTTGTGTGCAACATTAATTTTGTTTTACTGCAACGGTATATTTCATACCAAAAGAAATATATTAAAATTTGTTGCAATGAAATTCTATCCAATAGCAATCTGTTTTCTGTAGCTCAACGTCATCAACTGTCAACCAACGTCCGTTTGTCTCGCTAAAGTTTGAGTTTGACTTCCTCTCTCTTCCTAGTACGTAGAAGATGGTCCAATGAGGGTGGAAGCTGAAGCGGTGTTTCCTGTCGTCGTTGTCGTCATCGCATCCCAGGCACTACACCAACATTCAGTGGCAACAGCATCCGCCTTGCTTTGTGGCAGTTCTGTGGAAAATGTCTGCCATTTGTTGCACTCATGGACGCAATAACACATTTGTTTCGGGAAAAGTTTCTCATAATTTTATATTCACGTGTGAATTTGTTAAGTACCATAAACATATTTCTAGATACATTAAAAGTTATGAAGTGGTGAACATTTTGATGACGGAATTGGTATGATGTGAAGCTATAAATGGTAAGAGATAGAGTTAGACTGATATTAAAAATTGCAATAACATTATGATACATTACAGCACATCTGCCCTTAGAGGCATATAGAAAAATTATCAGACAGCAACACGAAGTCGCGTCTAAATAATTGGAAACAACAAAAGAGCGCAAGTCATCCTCCATCTTTTTTTTTCAAAGTTAGTTGGTGTTTCCCTCTGCTGGCGAAATCTGATTTCGATAGGAACACTCTATGCAGTTATGATTTCGAGCCCTATATTAGGACGGGAATAATGAACGACTGACTTAGCGTGAACTTTGAGAGTATACTTCCCTACCCAGCCCATTGTATGACTTGTTGGAATGAGTAATTCTCACCTCTCTGAAGTTGGCAAGACAACTTTTACGTGGAAAGAAAGTGTCTGTTGGATAATTTGCAGGAAATTATCCGTGAAACAAAAAAATTTGCCTCGACTATGTTTTGGAAAATATCGTGAAAATCCACCTTAGACACTAGCTAAATAAGCCGTAAATTATCCGGGAAATAAAAAAAATTTCCGAGCCCTTACTTTAGTAAAAAAAAATTTTTTTTTGGTAGTGCACCGCCAACTTTATATGAAGTTAGCGTGCCACTTTTGGAAAACCATCTTAGACACCAGATAGGAAAAAAATTCTTGTGCCTGAATTTGCCGTAAATTATCCGTGAAATAAACAAATGACAGTATTAAAAACTGAACTAAATCTAAGGACAATAGAACGGAAAGAAAGCAGACCTGTTAAATAACACTGCGTTACAAAAACGAGCTTTAGTTCTGTCCTATGAAGCAAATATACTTTTTCGGAAAGGGGAGAAAAAATATAAATACACGTGTGTCGGCGATTTTCATGTACACATCAGAATTTTTTTTTTTTCCGTACGTGGTAGCCAAATTGTTGGTACAGAGTACTTTATTGTTGACCTTCCATCAGTAAACTTGCAGAAATGTCTACAGCAATAGTAATAGCAACACGTGTATTTTTATTTTTTCTCCCCTTTCCGAAAAAATTATTTTTGAATCGTAATGATTACCGGTTTGATTAATTACTTTCTTGAGACTCCACTTAATGATTGATTACCAATTGCTTTCAATTTTGAATGATTATTTTCCAATTAATGAAAAAATTATCCAAAGAAATCATGATTTTTTACGATTATTAAAAAAAGTCAATTAATTAGACGTTTTTTTTTAATTGGCAATGATTGTTTAAATTGTTTTTCACTTTTGATTTGGCGACCTTTTTGTTTCTAATCAGTTTTGCTAGCTGGCTTGAGGTCCAAATTGAAATAAAAAACACAAGGGTTTTTTATATATATTACCAGTATATTTCAATTACACAACGGTAATCGTCTTCAGGGTGAAAAACTACAAAACAACAAAATAACTAAATAAATAACAAATTTTCTAACAAACAAATTTTAAAAAATCAATCACATACATTTTTTTACACGTGTGTATCACTTGACGTGGAGTTTATCACTGATCGTTTGTTTGTCAACAAATGTCTATAGAAGCTAGCGGAGTTATCTACGTCCGTTTTGTAGTTCATTCGTTTGTTGGTTGGTGTGTTAACAATATGAAGCATTTCCAGAGTAAATCGTTTGCTGTAATGTTGTTCTTGTTGAAGAATAGTAGCCCCTGCGGGTTAGGGGTTTAGAATATGCCCGGGGTAGGCATACCGGTCGTAAGAGGCGACTAATATCCACAAAGCTAATGACTTGCAACTCGATGGTTGATCTACGGATATGATGCCTCTCACCTCTCATTTCCCATCTCTCCTTCCTTACGGAAGGAGGGGTGACATGACCTAGAAGGTTCCTCTGGTCATACCAAATCGCTACCACGACAGTCGGGCAGTACCGCAAGGGAGTACCGGAGCGTACCGGATTCATATCCGGCCAAGGACTGTCAGTTCGACAGCAACCCCCAAAACCTTCGGGGAGTGTTTTTGTCGTTACAACAACAACAATAGTAGCTTTGTCGAAGTTTGGTGAGTGGGAGTTTTCAGTACAGTGGGTCATAAGTGCAGTTTTTTGGTTTGCAGTATGGTGGCAATATTTGTAATCCGATTTGTGTTGAGCTAGTCGAGTTTTAAGTTTGCCTTTTGTTGTTCCAACGTATACGATGTGGCATGGTTGGCTGTTTTTTCCATTGCAAGGGATTTCGTACACTATATTGCTTTTTTCTGTATGTGGAATTTTTGATTTTGTTTGATTATATATGTTTTTTAATGTATTTATCGGTTTATGGGCTATTTTACTTCATCTTTGTTGTAGCAATCTGATTTGGCCAGTCGTTCCGACAATTTTGGCACATAAGCTACTGACTTTTCAAGAAAAGGTAATTATTATTTGATTACAATCAGAAAAAATCAAAATAAAATCTAAAGAAATCAAAAATAATCAAAACAACTTTTTTTAATTGGTAATCATTACCAACTAAAAAAAACCGTCTAATTAATGGATTACTAATCAAATTTAACAGGTCTGAAACAAAGAAACGAAAGGAAGATAATCAGACAGATAAGATACTCATATAGTATTATTTGGATCGTTAAAGAAATGGGAAATATAGTCATAGTGAAGTTTCGTTTGGTAACGCTGGTTAATACATGGACGAGGTCCTTAACAGTTTAAAATTTGTCCTTTATATGATGACTAAAAATACTTCGCATAGAACTAGAAATACAAGGTAAAGAACGTCGGGCTATAAGGAATATACTTGCCTGAAGTCTCGTTTTTATCGAATTTTGTAACCACTTTCGTGAAGCTTAAGAACAACTTGTGTATTGCACTCAATTAAGAATTTAGAAAATATATCAAATAGAAAAATTTTTCAAAAATAGTGAATTCAATCCAAGTAAGTGAATCGTATTTTAATCCAACAACTAGCAATGTATTAATTTTGTAAATATAATTGTCTATTTAGTTACCAAATGAAAACCTCCACTTCAATTTGTCTAGTCGACTATTTATGCAGCGCTTCAGTGATAATTTCAACTAAATATCTTTGTTGTTGCCTGTACTCATATTGACCAGTTTACCGCAAACAGATTTGTGCGACTAATTGCATTCCATCCAATTCAATTAACTGCCCAGTTAGAATGGTGCTCTTTTTGCCCATTTGTTGTTATTTAGTTGATTACAACATTATGTTTGGTTTCGCTTTCGGTCGAAAGGATTTATGCCACCACATTTCGTTGAACTCCTGCGGCTAACCATACAACTATCGCCGTCCGATCAAACCAATTCACAGCCACCTTTACTTGTCATTACGAAAATAATTACATCATCCAGGAGTCGTGCAGTGGCGGTGCCAGTAAACACGGCGATGATGACTGTCCAGTCGGAGTAATTTACTTTACTGAGCATCAGATTGCATATCTGCATTTGTATGTACAGTGGTAGGCTTATAATTGGAAACGATGCACTTATAAATTACTGCACTCGCCGCTACTTGTAATTCTGCCTGTGGTTTGTTGATGCAAAGCTACGACGCGTGACATCTGCCTGTGCCGAGTTGTTAGTGAAATTTGGCTTAGTATAATGCGTGTTTGACTGCTTTGCTGATATGTATGTGACGTTCTGCTTATGTGGGTGCATGTGTATGCAAGTGCTTTTCTGATTGTTATTATTCGGTAATCGTGCCCAAACACGATGACTGCTATCAATCGGTAAAAGACGAAGGACACTGCGTTTTTCATAAATATACACAGTGTTTACAAAAACAAAATAAGTGATTGTTCATGTTAAACTTATTTCAACTCAGAATACTCAAGAGGTAGTTAATTTGTTGTGTTTGTGTAATCTTTCTTAAATGCTAAAAAATAGCTAATATTAAATAAAATAAAACAAAACAAAATTAAATTTAATTAAATTAATTAAAGGAAGGGTAAGGAAAGGAAAGGAGCCTGTTGAAAGAAGAGGAAAGCAAATAAAATAAAAATATATTATTGTAAAGGAACAGCATTGAAATAAAGGGAAAGAAGGTCAAGAAAGTAGTAGCTAATAACTAAAACAAAACAAAATAAAGTTTTGTGGCTAAAATTTAACCACTGGGCGAGCTCTAATTTAAATAAATGTATGTACAGGATACACTTGGTACACACTGTCTTGTGATTCGCACATAATCTTTGAGCGTTGCACTTTTCTCCACGCGTGTAACAAACCCAAAATATTTGCTCGAATAATTAGAAAACAAATAGGATACTCTGGACATCGCATAAAAACCATTAAACGTTAGCAAAAAATATGAACAAACGAATTAGGTAAATCACTTTGAGAGTTTGTGAGTGGTATCGTGGAGCTTCGTTTTGCATAATGAGCTGTCCCATTTTAGAAAAAGCTACGCGTGCTGTAATGCGATGATTTGATGAAGGGAAAGCAGCGAAATACTCAAAGTCTACCAAAATACCGCCATCAGAAGTACCACGGGATTTCTTCTTTTGTCATTTGAGTCTGACTTTACCTAGTTTGATCTGCGTAACCATAGGCGAACTCTAAATGACCTCCACACCGAACCGGTCGACAGATCGCTCAGATCTCGCCATGTAAATCCGGTAATTGACACCAGCTGAAATAGCTGAAGAGGAGGGCGTCCTTCCGAGGGAGACATGCTAGCACAACTTCGTTCTGGATATTTAATAGGTTAAACTCTTATTTATCCACTCAACCCCACCATACCAAATACTTGATGATACTAAACATCTCTTAACCTGTTCAATTAAACTCCATTACAACAAAAACAAACATTTCGGTGTATCGATCGTAAACTGTGGAGCGTTATCATCTCATGTTTCAATTGTTATGGGGAATACTGGATCAGTAGCATTGCAAAATCATTCAGGAAATTGTCATGGTCTGAAAATATGCCAGTTCAATACGTTTTCTAGCTTATTTAGTCCAAAACACGTCTCACGTTATTGAAACGTGCGGTCTGATCAATTTATTTTTGTTCTAGTTGGCCTTCGCAAAGTCCTGAACCTTGAAATTATGTACCGTCCGAAACAAATTGGATGACAGTTGGAGTATTCGAGGCAAAACTTCTGCGGAAGATGTATGGGCGTTTCTGTGATGCCAACTGCATCTATCGAAGCAAAGTTAAGGTTGAGCTTTGCGAGCCTATCAACTCCCGCTTTTGGTAGCTTAGGAAGTTTTTTGTATTGTGAAATAAATCTGATATAATCCATTCGAGGAAGCTATGTCTAATTATAACTCCACCAGTGTATGAATTTAATTAAGTATTCGGTGATGTGGCAGACAACATGACATGTTGTGGCAGCAATGCATAAGTTAACAATTACTTCATTCTGATATTTATTGCTACTATAGATTTGAATGTGCTACATGTTTAGTGTTATATTATTCGATACCAACATTTGTATAATGAATAAACATATGTACATAAATATAGAATCATGTTAACATAACTATCTCTTCCCATTTATTTCTACAAATGCGCAATGAGGCAGCCGAAAACTGTTCAAACCTAATAGACGACAAGTTGCAATTTGCATTTTATTTTAAACAAATATTTGACATTATCAACAAACAATTTCGACTGTCAACTTTAAAACAGCTACTTTGGGAATATGAATACAAAGGACGTACTAATTAAATCAAGCGAAATAAAGCGAATACATAGATACATTTGCTTATTTATAATTTAATGATTTTTTTTTTTTATTTCTAAATCGAAACAATTATTGTTAATTCGGTGAATAATTCAATGATAATCCACATTTATATTTTTATTCTATTGCATGTTATTCAGTACAAAATCATTTAATAAATTACTTTTGATTATCGCAAAGTTAGTGCATGTTAAACAGATTTTTTGTGGACTAAATGTCGAATAAAACTATGTTAACAACATTTTCAACTTTATTATGACAAATTTGACAAAATGACAAGTGGATATTTAGGAATATATTAGTATGAGTCTGGCATTCTAGACATTGCACAAGATAGGAACACTCGACAAATGAGTGACGACAAGTGAGTGAGTTCAATATTGAAAATTAACAGTACGCTGAGCTCGATTTCTAGTATTGTGCAACAAAATCTTCAAGGTTTTTCATGATTGGAATTGTTAAGATGTTTGAGATGCTGGCTGGTTGGAATAATGCTCGAAAATGCAAACAAAAAATCCAACGAATGAAGGAAATTGTTCAGGACCAGAGCGAATTCCAGCAAGATCAACTAAAATAATGAAAAGTAATGAAAACAACTTTTTTTGATTATTTAAATTTTTTTTAATAATCGTAAAAAATCATTATTTTTTTTGATTATTTTTTTAATTAATTGAAAAA
Organism: Merzomyia westermanni; assembly: GCA_949987695.1. Taxonomy (NCBI): domain Eukaryota; kingdom Metazoa; phylum Arthropoda; class Insecta; order Diptera; family Tephritidae; genus Merzomyia; species Merzomyia westermanni. Next base: position 69,162,111 of record OX465293.1, read on the forward strand.
CAATCATTAAAAATTTAAAGTAAAGGTAATCAATCAATAAATGGATTCTCAAGAAAATAATTAATGAAACCGATAATGAGGTAAGACATTCTGAGAGTTATAAGGAATTCGACATAGCTCAAGACAGTTCTGTGTTTTCTAGATTATGTGAGTAATTACTGCGGTTACTTTATTTTTCACATTGATTAACCTGAAAATATAATACAACTCATTCGCTGCAGTTGGTAATTCATCAAGCCCATCCTGAACCAACTGCACAATACCTAGCAACATAAAACATTATTGGCAAGAACAGCAAAATCGAAATCTCTTTTATGCAACAAACTCAATGAACTGTTACCGAATACAAAATTAGTTTAACGCTATACTCACATACTCTACCATGCTCATTTATATAACTCTAATAAAATACTCGTGCCTTACAAGCTACTCAGTTGCCATTGGACGGATAAAAGAAAATAATCCAAAAAATTCAAAGCCAAAAAAAGAGCATCATTTATCAATGACAAATTGTTAACTTTACAATTAAAATAACTTTAGCCATACACATACTCACATATTTTCAGTATTAGTATTATCAAAGCTTCACAAATCACAGTGTGGCTGAGAGAGCGGAATGTGCTTATCGTTCACTGCATTAAAGTAGTAAGCTGAAACAAGATTTGGTTGGTTTCAATTACGAACAAAAAATAAAATGCAGTTACACTTTTCATTCGTTATTCCTCAAAGTTCATGTTGTAGATTTTCTAGTTTCCTAAGCTGTCCTCAACTGATCCACCTTAGATACGCTTGTAGCAAATGTTATGGTGTTTGGTTTCTCTTGCCAGCAGATTGATGTCATGGCATTGTAGTTACGACAGGATTTGTATGGATTTTGTGAAAATATTTATTGGCATATCCGTTCATTGTAGTTGCACTGAAAAGAGGAGATATGTCAGTATTAGAAAAATTTCAATCTGCGCAGGCATACATGGGTCAGCTGCCAATCATGGTTAGAGAAGCCTTTCTATTATTACTTAAGTTACATCAGCCCAAAGGATGTGTGTGGATACATTAGGGCGTTTCTTTTATGGCTACAACGGTTTCCATTGAAAAGTGCGGGAGTCAATAGATGCACATTCTTCAAGTAATCTGAAGATGGGCTTTGCTGGGTCTTGTGACCTCTGACATAAATACACATTTTAACAGCAGTTATTTGACTTGAACATAGAAGACAAAAATTAAAAATTATCCGCTTGATTTTTCATCTAGAAGCTTTTTATGTTGGTAATTATTAGCCGTCCTTTGTGGTTTGTGGGAAAGATGCCATTTTCGGGAATTGCAGATTAAAATTTTGGCTCCTTTTGATTGTTTGCGGTAGATATTGAAACCTCGCCAAAACCAATTATGTCTCTTTATTCAGTTACATTATGTGGCCTTGTGGCCAAACCATTGAGGGTATTAGGGTTACAAACGAAAGATAGGTCTGTAGTTAAAGGTTCTCGCACCTTATTTTCATTTTCCAGGGCTTCACAAGCACTGGCAACATGCATAATTTCTTAAGTGTGTGCTACGTTTACTTTCGAAACCTAGAGCAGTTGGAAACTGTATTCTTTCGTTTGGAATATTCAAGTCTACGACAATGTTAAAAAACAAACAATTTTTGAACGATTTTTGTTGCCATCTTCAGTGTCATTTTTCGTTCGGATTCGTTATCCATATTGCGTTTCCACTTTATTCGACGATATTTTGCACGCACTGATTTTATCTAGTTGGATGAGTGCATTACTAAATGAATTTTTGGTACAAAAAAACTGAGTCTTATTGGCCACTTATAAGCATTACTCGACATACATGAAACTCGGCAAGAGAATGATGCAGTTAAAAAATGTTTTCTCCAGATCTTTGTATTGCGCACTCTTCACACTTCTTCGGATTTCAATAGCTGTAGGGTTTCTTATGATTACTTTATATTTTATAATTTTATACTTTCTGTTTTGTACTTTGTATTTTATACTTGGCATTTGTCAAATATTTGAATCGTGTTCAATTTTGCAATTGAAAATTTTTGAAAGTTGCAATAGTCATTAAAAAGAATTCAAGTGATACTGACAAATTAAATTAAAAAATAATTGTTTCAACTAAATATACTATATGGACTCATTCATAATAGTTTTACATTTATAAGATCCACTATGCTGCGATGCCGATAAGTCCGATGTCTATGAAACCCGTCTTAACAATTATAGAAGAAAGATTCAATACAACTTCATTAATTTAGAACAATTTATAATTTTGTGGAACAAAGATCGAAATCATGTTGTATTTTTGATATTTTTTTAAGAATACATGACTATAAAACGCCAAGAATAATTTTATTTAACTAATAACAAAAGCTTTTATTAGAATAGAGAAGAAACATTTAGAGACAACCGCCATAGCTTTTCTTATAGATCCATTTCGAAAGCTGCTAAACTTCTTTTTCGGAGAAACTTTTACACGCTCTGCTAACCATTAGGCTATTAGAACGCTTTCTCTCAGTTAAACTCCTATTTCTATTCATTTTTTTGATGTATCTCCGTTTTTTAAGTCCATTTTTGGCACTCCGGCTGTACTGTTCTGTTTTGTTTATTTTGTATACCAACCATGGCATACTAAAACAGGTAATAGCAAGGCGGCCGTGTTGAAAATCGGTGCTCTAAAACGTTAAAACAGCACAGTAGATGTTAAAGGGTGAACAAACTGGTTTAAAGCAAGTCTGACGGTTTAGAGAAAATTCAAATGAAAAAAATCGAATCAGCTGTTGAGTTTATATTACCTGTATTGGTATGCCATGATACCAACAATTTAATTGAATAATTGTTATTCGTTTTATGGCCTGTACAAACAACAATGAACTGAAAAGAGACCTATTATAAGCTGTGTACGTAGTGAAAAGAAAGCTTGTACCAGCTTTTACTATACAAGTTACAACTGTTGTTATTTGCGCAGAAACAATTTTTGATTTTAAAATATGAAAGGTACAGCCTAATGTAAGTTAAACTTTAATAGGATATTTGTTTGCTAAATTTTCTTAAGGTTTTTACTTACAAATCAATACATTTTAATCAAAAACTTTTCTAGTATGTATTATAGGCAAAGGAACTTTGTATTGCTCAAAATGAAATGTGAACTGGAGTCAAAAGTAAAGCAGGAAACTTTCAATGTATGTACATAGTTTCCATATAGTGTATATTATCTTCCCAACTCATTACTAAAAAAAACTTTGAATTAATTCGCGCGTACTAAAACATACTTTATCCGTTTTTACTAACTATGCAAATTTTCCACAGATAGGCAAAATGAATCCCTCTGAACTTTTTTCCAGCCACAAATTAAAAGCCAGTCCCACCCGAGCGTAAACAAAGGCTTTGTACGAAAATCGGAAACCACAAATTAAACTTAAGAGATTGCGCTAACAAAAAAGAGAGCTGAAAGAAGTTAAATAAATTTGTAAGCATTCAGTTAAGAGTTGCAACGCCTAAAAGCTGACACCAACAAACAATAAAATCGAGTAAGCTAAACAATTACTCGGGCTTATCTTTATCGTATGTGTTGCGCGCGTTCATATGTGTTGGTTTATTTTATTGTCTCGGTTTGCTGCTGCTTACGAGTGCTTTGCGAAATTAAAAAGTCATAGTGTAGGAAATTTAATTAAGTGGAAGCCGCACACTAACAACTAAATAGTCGCTATTTGTCCACAATTCCGTTGGAATGACAGAAAGGCAACTAGCAATTCTATGGTTTAGCGCTTCTGAGACTCGTATCTACGTACTTCTGAGTGGACTCGTGTGTAGGTGCAGTGTGTTGAAGGTCACCTCGTCAGTGCACTGAAAAAAATACTTAAGGCGCTTCACGGAAAGAATGAAATTCTTAAAAATATCTATATTTTGTCCAATGCACACTCAAGCCTACGAAATTCCTGATTCCCATTAATTAACCCAAGACTAGTCAAACTGAAACCACAAAAAATATTAGGCAAATTTCTTTATTTAATATTTCAATGTCATGCATTTATAGCTACTAAAAGAAAAACATGAAAATTATAATTTCAGAATTTTAGAGGGATGTACCCAAATGGGTGCGGTGGCCACTTATGGTTAATATATTTTTTTTAAAACACCGTTTTTCAATGAGCAGTGTTTTGAGAACATTTTTCAGCCACAACGGCTCCTAGTGGGGCAGTTGACCCACCGAACCAGCTTTGGCAGCGTTTCATGTACATGGTTGGTCTCATCGAGTTTCAAGCCCTTGTTGTTGTAAGCGTCAAAAACACTCCACGAAGTATTTGGCGAGTCTTGTCGAAATTTTCAGTCCTTTGCCGGATATAAATCCGGTACGCTCGGGTACCCCTTTGCGATACATGCCCGACTGTCGCTCAAGGTTTTATTAAATATTCTGTATTTAATGTGTATACTACAAAATCTTCAATTTATTAATTCACTTCAATTTATACAAACAAAAAATCAATTCAATGTCAGTCATCGAGACTGTCTGTGTTCCTCCCTTTTTTATCCCCAAAACCACCTGTCAAAGATAGTGTGGCGATTATTCTCAAGCATGTACCATCCCTAACTCAATAGCACTCCCACCACTAGTTAACACAACCGAGATAACGATGGCTACGCTTATGCATGCAAGCGTATAACTAGGAAGAGGAAGAGAGATGGCGCGAGTGTTTGCGAATACGATGCAAAGAGGAGATGCTAATAAATAAGACCGACCCTTCCAGAACACGAAAAGCGAACAACCAAGAAAGTTCTCGGTGCGTAGGCAAGCACCCTGTTGGACTATATAAGGCGGTGACCAAGCAAGGCAGGTTGTTCAGTTTATTTTCAAGCGTTCAATAGTGAACTACTGCGAAGTTACCAACCTTTTAAATTTGTATTGCGTTTATTACTAGTAAATAAAACTAGCTATTACTTACAATATCTGTGCGTGTGTTTATTCGACTTTATAGTGATCGAACCCAGGATTGATAATCAAGGAATCATCGAATTCGTCACAATTGGTGTCAGAAGCGGTATTGTTGAATAAATACCAGTGAATTTAAGGATAACAAGGACATGGCGAAGCTGAATGAATTAAAGATTCAGCAACTCAAAAATGAGTTGGAACAACGGGGACTGAACACTACAGGCAATAAATCAGAGTTACAGTCACGATTGCGAGAGGCTATGGAAGCAGAAGGAATCAACGTTGATGATCATGTTTTTCATCTTGTCGAGGAGGCACCGACAAAAATGGAAGAAAGAAAGGAGTCTTCGAATCCAGTAGCAACCGTGGACACAAACATGATATTGGCTGTATTAACCCAGATGTCGACTAAAATGGAAGAACAGAAAACTTGTATAGTATCTCAGCTGGAAGAACGAATGGCATCTCAGCTCGAGGAACAGAAGACACATATGACATCCCAGATTTCAGCTCAACTAGATGAAACGAAGGCATACATGAGATCTCAAATGGAAGAACAGAAGGCATATATCTCATCGCAGTTGGAAGAACAGGAAGCAAAGGTGTCATCGAAACTAGAAGTGCAAGATGCAAAAATTGCACAATTGCAGGATAAAATCGATGCTGAGGTAGATGCATTGAGAGGTCGTATCCAGGAATTGCAACTAAATCGTCCATCTGCTTTAGCGAATACGCCCAAGGTAAAATCACCTTCCTTTGATGGTTCTGTTCCATTCCAGGTATTTAAGCTGCAATTTGAGAAGACGGCTGCGGTGAATAATTGGTGCACTGAAGATAAAGTTGCAGCACTATTCGTGGCATTGAAGGGACCTGCAGCAGAAATCTTACAGACTATTCCCGAGTCCGAAAGGAACAGTTATGATGCATTGATGGGTGCGGTTGAGAGACGCTATGGTAGCGAACATCGAAAGCAGATATACCAAATAGAGCTACAGAATCGATCCCAGAAACCTAATGAGACTTTGCAGGAATTTGCATCGGATATCGAGAGGTTGGCCCATCTAGCGAATGCAGACGCACCCGTAGAATACACGGAAAGGGTAAAAATCCAAAGCTTTATAAATGGAATACGTGACGTGGAGACGAAGCGAGCCACATATGCAAATCCCAAGAGATCATTTGCTGAGACGGTAGCTCATGCTCTAACGCAGGAAACAGCCTCGCTATTAAGTAAACCTGCATACAAGGCTCATCGTGTAGAAGTGGAAACTCCGGCTTGGGTAGACAAAATTTTGGAAGCGTTGAACGGAGTACAGAAAAAAAGTGATGGTGCCATTAAATGCTTTAAGTGCGGAAAACCAGGTCACATAGCACGTTATTGCGGCACTGGCTCCAGTAATCCTGGCAATTTAAGTGGAAGTAAACGCAAAGCTGGAGAAGATGAGCAAGATGAATGCCCTATAATCTCTATGTCACAACTCGAACGGAAAGCGAGTAATGTTACTGTTGAAGGCTACGTGGACGGGAAAGAGCGCTTGCTGACTGTGGATACGGGTGCATCACATTCCATCATTCGGAGTGACTTGGTCAGCGGGAAGGTGAGACTATTGCGGAAAGCTAAATTGTGGACAGTAACTGGTGAAAGCAAGCAAGTCCTGGGAGAAGTGACATGTAAGATTGTGATTGGGAATGTAGCTACTTATCACAACTGTTTGGTAGCGAATATTGTCGACGAAGTCATCATTGGCGTTGACTTCTTGGCTGAGAGAGACATTCACATCAACGTAAGGAACAGGGTTATGACTTACAACGGCCAAGAAGTTCCTCTGGTCTTTGGACACAATAGTGGCTGTACTACCAAGGGAGTCATCTTGAAGATGAAGCAACAGGAGCCTCGTAAAGCAGAGGTAGCTCCTCGACCAAAGGCTTTCGCGGACAAGTGCCTCCTGAAGAAGATTCGGCAAGGCCAGGAGGAAGATCCAGATTTGGCACGTGTGTTGAAAGGAATAAAGGCAAACAAACAGCCAGGAAGAGAAGAGATGGTAGCAGAGAGTCGTACTGCAAAAGCATACTGGGCACAATGGAGTAGTTTGAAGCTAATATCTGGTTGTTTGCATCGGAAATGGGAAAGTGAAGATGGCAAGAATCATCGACCACTTATTGTTGTTCCCAAGGCAAGAATTCCAGATGTTATCAAAGCGTCGCATAGTTGCCCAGATGGAAGGCACATGGGAATAAAGAAAACGCTGCAAGAGGTAAAGCGGCGGTTCTATTGGATCGGTTGCAAACAAACTGTGAGGAAATGGATTACTAAGTGTGCGGAGTGTGCTGAGGATAAAAGACGAACATCTGGTGGTCATGTTCCGAGGAAGCAACGCAACTTAGTGGATAATGTGAAACAGTGCAATGGGCATGAGAGAACGGAACGGAATCCTGAAGAAACGAGTTGCAGGAATGTTTGCCGGGTACCATTGGGAACGAAAGTGAAGGCACAAATCTATTCGAGATTAAGAACGGACAAAGTGGTTGGAATATGTGACACTGCAATGCATTGTGGGAATCTCTGCAGGAGAGGATTGATGTCGGAGTTTCAATCCCTGGAGGAAATGAGGTTTAGTAAAGCAGTGCCAACCATTGAGCGTCTAGCAGCGTTTGGTTTGGGAAATGTGTCTGATCGGGACGATCAGACTTAGGTGGAGGGCAGTGTGGCGATTATTCTCAAGCATGTACCATCCCTAACTCAATAGCACTCCCACCACTAGTTAACACAACCGAGATAACGATGGCTACGCTTATGCATGCAAGCGTATAACTAGGAAGAGGAAGAGAGATGGCGCGAGTGTTTGCGAATACGATGCAAAGAGGAGATGCTAATAAATAAGACCGACCCTTCCAGAACACGAAAAGCGAACAACCAAGAAAGTTCTCGGTGCGTAGGCAAGCACCCTGTTGGACTATATAAGGCGATGACCAAGCAAGGCAGGTTGTTCAGTTTATTTTCAAGCGTTCAATAGTGAACTACTGCGAAGTTACCAACCTTTTAAATTTGTATTGCGTTTATTACTAGTAAATAAAACTAGCTATTACTTACAATATCTGTGCGTGTGTTTATTCGACTTTATAGTGATCGAACCCAGGATTGATAATCAAGGAATCATCGAATTCGTCACAATAGCATCTACCTAGAGATGCACGATATGCGTTGTCACTGACTGTCACGCCTTATATACGTCACCAATGTAGTGCTCGTTCGTTAGCTAACGGCCAGTACTCAACAGGTTTGGTATGGCTAGTTGAACCTTCTAGGTCATCTCACCGCCTCCTTCCGTAAGAAAGGAGAAAGTGGGTAGACCAACCAGCAAGTTGCACGTCATTACCTTTGTGCATTTTAGTCACCTCTTACGACAGGTATGCCTACCTCGGGCATATTCCCAGTGCTCTTTATTAGATATTAAAGGGCGAGCTATGTGTCTTTGCTCCGATTGCTTTAACTAAAATCTGGCTATGTTTGACGAAAAAATAGTTAGCGCATCGTGTCTTCTCTATTATCTAGACAACATCATAAAGCAGTTGACTTTTGATGTTAGATAGAGTTAATTCATCGTCAAAACATTCTTCTTCCTTAATAACAATTTCTCCGTGGGAATCATTGCGAAGTCATATTCCAAACCGTCCCAGTTGTCTTCTATTATTCATTTTATATCCTCCTGACGACCTTTGGAGAATTCTGCTTGCGTTAAATTTCTGCTCACAATTCGTTTTCAATTTTTGTAATGTGTGTATGAATTTAATACACTTGTGGCATCTGTATTGGAACAGTCGTGTTTTGAGAACAACAGATACTTAAATTTTCAAAAATAATATACCTTTGCGGGTATTTTGGTAACAAAATTCACCAAATAAGTGTACAAAGATTACAACTATTTGAAAAATCCTTTTTAACAATTTTTAATAATTACTGCATATCTCACTTTCCCTATCGACACCCGAATACGGCAGCAGAGGAAGGTGGAGGCATCGACTGAGTTGGAAAAACAGGAGGAGGATGACTATAAATCCCTCGCTGGTTCCAACTGACGTCAGTTATTGATGAAAAGGGATTAATGGCGTGCTTTGATACGCAACGGCCAGAATCGCGTTTAAGCACCATGATGGTGATGAATTCTGACTACTCAAAACTGAAGTTATATTTGAGAGTTTTTTTATGCCAAAATTCGAGATGCTTTTCTCTAAATTATAATCCTTGCTATGTTTGCCGTGATCATCTTTAAAAAGGAGTAGTGCTATCCGAAAGAGGAATTTTTCATTGGATATGAACTTTTACGTAGTTGTACCCCAATCCAGCGAACGGCCCAGGAAAATATTCTTACACATATATATACTGTCAAGGCCCATGCCTGCTTTCAGCTACACGCCACCAACTTCAAACCCTTAAACCAATAATGTTAGAATTTTTCCACTAAAGCTTCCTTCCACTTGCAGAGCAAAAGATCACTCAAATATATGTAATAAAAGTACAAATCTTCTATATTGTAGAGTATTCTAACCATCCTTCTGAATCGACAATATTTTATCAACTCAACTCTCAAATTCTTATAATGACTAAACAGGGGTCAAATTTATATTGGCGCAGCATACACACCAGCATCCTTCAGAGGTCACCCACAGCATAGCTGAAACTTGCTGGTACGACGACCTCAAAAGTCGATAGCCATGTACAATTGGCAGTTGAAGTAGAAGAAAGGTTCTTGAAGTTTGTGCAAATTTACTCAAGTAAGTAAGTACGTACTCAACATTGTAACTTTCGATTTGCCGTTCATTCGTAGAAATGTATAAAAGTTGCATGGTGCACGCGCTCAAATTGAGTTTAATTTGCATTAAGTCAAACCTAGTGCTGATAACAACGGTTGTACGTCTAATATGATTTAGGTGGAAAAGAGGTGTGGGGACGAGCCGTAATTTGGGTGGTAACTCTTGCAATTAGTTCTTTAATTTCTTGCTGTAAACCTGCCAATGCCCGATAGCTGGATTATTAGCAAAAAGTTTCACCAATATCGTGTACGCGAATTAGTTATGCTGTTGCAACAACAACAACAGCAACGACTGCCCTTTTTTCTAGCCAGCGTTGTTTTTGGTTATTGCTGTTGTTGTTGTGCAATGCATACGTTCATTTAATCGAAATCTGCAGCCAAGTAAATCCCATTTAGGGTCGTCTATTATGCATGCAATTGCAGCTGCATAAGCAAAGTGCAAAGCAAAAACAAAAACCCCAGCAGCAACATCAAGCACCAACAAGACCAATAGCAACAATATCAACAGCAGTAGCTGCAGCTTGGTTTAGTGTGATAGTGGGTTGGTTGTCTGGTTTGAGGCAGCAGGCGCTGCAAATATTGATACAAGACTCATTAAACGCCCACTTATCAGTGATGGGGGTCCTACACACACACACATACACACTCATAGAGGAAAGCAAACAGAGGTTAAAGCAACAGCAATTGCAACTGTGAAGGTCTATGCTGTTGCTGTACTACAACTGCTGAGTGCAGCCAAAGCGTCGGTTTTTGACCATGGAAATGAGATCTCAGCATCAGCGGCAACCGCACGTCAACACTGCATGGGCACATGAGGTCAGGATTGTGCTTATGGATTCCGTACACTGGTGGCTGAAGATTTGTGGAAACCACAATGTTTGATATCTAATTATGATAGCAGTAGCAAAATTTTTCGGTTTGTTTGAAACTGGCCAACCACACCGAAGGGTCAAGGGACAGGTAAAATTCTCCGAGTGTACTTCTGCCATGGTAGGCTTTTCAGCAAAAAAAATTCAAAGTTGACAATCGATGTTATTTTCTGACCAACTTCTAGCGCTGAACGGTAAACAATAACATTTAAATTACAACGATATGCACAGCGGTGCTATGAGATGACATGTTTCGAAGTCACCAACTTCTCATCAGACCCCTTTTATTTTTCTCTTTTTTTTAGGCCCTATAAAAACTAATTTCGAGATAAAAAGTAAAAAAAAACAAACAGTTTTACTAAATAATGAAATGAGATGAAAGAAGTCTGTGAATATGCTTGCGGAACGTCTGAAACCGTATATTATGTATATACCAACCCTGCCAGCCATGGCTAACCGAAGTGAAACTCTGATTCCAAACAATCACAAATTTTTACTTAAATGCACAAATACCTATTGAATTTGTATGGAAAACAACAAGGGTGAAGAAATAGGTGTAGGATATGACACTTGCAATATGTTGCGAAACGGGTAATAGGCATAAAATCGTCACCTAACAAATGCATTTATGTGGGTATTTTATCAAAATGCTAATATATTTAATTTCGTTCCTGGTTCCAACTTCTTATGAAGCCACTGTATGCATGTGAGGCAATTTGAGACGACTAAGATTAGCCTTCTTTCTAGACTTGCAATTACCGTGTTGAATTTTCTCACATTTGCATGGTTGATATGTACTAGGGATGTCAATTCTTTCGATGTTTACGATACCGGAATTTGACAGTTTGACTTGAAAAAATTAGGAAATTGTTTGATAATTTATCAAACAAGCTTTAAAATGAGAAATAATTGGGTTTTTGAATAAATAACAGAAAATATGATTTCCTATTTAAATTGGTAGTTGTTTCATTAAAAGCCTTTTGCACAATATGTTTTTTCATATGACCTGCCACTTTTTCCACACTCACGTAATTTCGTATGATTTTCAACACTTCCAACAGTTCCATTTATCTGCTTCGTTTTACACAACAAATGAATAAATCCAAAAAAACTTAAATCAATAAATGAAAGAACATCTGATTCTAATAGTGTGTCAGACAAAAATAGAAACCTTTCTATTTCGTATGTGCATTTTTCTGCCTTGTTTAAAAGGAAAATTTAATTTGCGTTTACACTTTATGTTGGTTTTCATACGTAAAATGTGACATATACATATAACAAAAGTATATAGTGTAAAATGTCTTTTAATAACAAAGCAAAATCAAATAGGTACCCAAATTCGCTCACGACTTAAACAAATTTTTTTATTTTAATAATAAATAATAGTTATATACCACATAACTAAGACTGCCAGTGTATCCCATAGGCGCAACAGAAGCTTTTCGTTTTTACCAAAGTTTTTCTTAGAGAGCAGCGGCTTATTTTTTTTAACAGATTTGCAGATCGGCTGGTTTTGAATGCAAAAACCGTTGCATAGTTCAAAATATAATGTATTAAGATATTGTAGAATTATATTATAATGTACATGTAATGTAATGTAATTATTAAATGCTTAGTATTTTATCGATATTTCTTGCCCTCGGCGCTACAAATCTAGAACACACCTGTTAAATTAGAATTGAGTAATCAGCTCTTTCAATCAATAATGATTATTTTAATTGTTTTCGGAGGCCCGCAATTACTAATTGGTTACCATTCGACAAAAATCAAAAGTAATCAAAAACAAACAAAAACAAATTTTTTTGGTTTTTGATTTAAATTTTTATTTTTTATTTTGAATATTTTAGATTTTTTTAAACTTTTTGATTTTTTTTGACAATCATTAAAACCGGAAAACAATGGGTAATTAATAATTAGTAGGCTCTTCCAAAAAATAATCAATCAAACCGGTAATCATTACTATTAGAAATCATTACCTAACAGGCCTGACCTATACTAAAGTAAGATCTTCTTATCATATATTAAATAGAATTTTAATCGAACTATTAAACTCAGGCTTTCCAACGCCATCCCATTTCGAATCTTTTCGAGTGAGGCAAAGATAAGCAAAGAGGCAAAGATATGCAAGCTAGTTTTGTAGTCGCTCTTTTATTATTCAAGCAAATATCTGGCGGCAAAATAAAAGCTTTTTTAAACATGCCTAAGTGATAAGGAATAAAAAATCCTCCAAAATCAAAACAAAGCGGCCAATGTGCATCTTCGAATTCTAAAGCGCAAAAAAAACAAGAAACAGCGATAATTGGTATAAGTTATAGCTAAATCATCAATTGATGCCAGACCGATACCGTTCTGTAAATGCCGCTTAATTAAAATAAAGTAGAAAAAAAATTTGTATGAAGAAAATTTGTGTTTATCGGGTCGATAAATTGTAAAATTATAATAATAAAATATAAATAAAATACACATATCTTCTAAATTCATGAAAATTAAAAAGGCTTTATAAAGCTTTTGAAAGTGCATTTCAGTGCAAATGTGAATTTTGGGAAACACCTCGGTATTATAGGAAATGTACGGGATCCCGAACTTGACGTCCCTAATAGTTATGTACATACATATTTGTTGTTCTCTTCTGGACAAAAACAACCATTAGATTCGTGTGCATCGATTTTCGGACTTATTGCTTATTTGCTTGTGGTGTGCAACGTATGTAGATATCGGATGGTAACAAAAGCAGTATGACTAATCTAAATTATGCTTCATTTGTGTGATTAAGTTAGTCTTGGCCTCATAACGCCATCAAGGATTTAGCGAAATCGGAGAATAAATTTTCATACTGTTGAATATGCGATGAGTTTTAAGATATATCACGCGAATATATTTGCATTATTTTAAGCTTAAACGGCTTAGAAGGCTAATTAGAATAAAAGAGCAGAAGCATGAAATGAAAGTGGCATGTTAGATCGATACATCGTGGAAAGAGTAAGGCGTTTATCTAAACTATATTCATAAAATTGATCAGAAAACGCTATCGTGAATGTCCGCAGTAAGTGCCCATAGAGAGAAAAAAAAAACGTGTGCGCATGGAGTTTATTCTTCTTCCCAGGTGAAAATCGAAAAAGTGCTTTACCTCCATTTTCAGCACCTCAACTAAACCAAAGAAATTGAAGTCCTATAATTTATGGCTTTTAATACCGCTAAAAAAGTGTAGATAACTTGCTGACAGGCTTTGTCACAACAGCATTGGTGATATTGACCGCTTAATGTTGCCTTTTGTAGGATGTGTTATTGTACGCGATAACATATTCAGTCTAACCTTGTAATTAGATTTAATTTAAACAAATCTCTAAAACAATTGTTGCATGTACTAGGAACACTAGTTTCTCATAATAACAAAAATTAATGTGCCAACGCAAACGACATCACCTTCGTTTCGGCCGATGCTATTGTTTGGAATCGAGTTTCGATTTGTGTATATCTTTTTCGGTGGCTTCCTAGTGAAACCATTTTTCGGATCTTTTGGACGATAATCTTTTTTCTTTCAGATAATTCCCCGAGTCTCGTGAAACCGATTGTGAGTTCTAGAACAGTTTTCCCGATATTGTGTATGGGACTTTTTGAAACCGAGCTTCTGGTCCATTAAAACCAATTTCAGGTATGTTAGAAACTGGTTACCGATCATTCTAGCTCTTCCAGTTTCGAGTTTCGATTCGTCATTTATATGTACTTTTGTCCTTCCTGCATTTATAATGCCGATTTAAGAAGAGATTTCCCTTGAGTTGTGTTATTAATTTACATGACCCCCACAAAAGAATCGACTGGCGTACTATGTTAAATTCGTACACACTCGAACTACTGTAGGAATTGAATTGACATTAGGATACGAAATAATTCCTAATTTTAAAAGATTTAAGCTAAATTTTTTTTTAATTTTATAACCATCTAAATAAACTCAATCCCAAAAACATGTATAACTCTTTGAAGATATTGACAAAAATCATTCTCTTTTTACAAGTATTTGCCACCCCCTTTTTTCGTTAAAATTCAACCCAACCTAGAGCATCAGCCTCACACGCCTTTCACTACAGTAATTACACGCAATCTCCCTTTTACCAGAAGCTGTAACATAATCAGGCTCAACAGTTTTAAATTAGCGACTTTAATGAAATGTAGTCATTGGAAAGAGCGCCCTTCTTTGTCTGGAGCTTATCCAAACAACAGCCTGCTTAACGTCGTTACTGTTGTATCGCAGAGCAAAGAGCAAATGCGGCTAATTTAAATATAAAGTGTTGCTTTCTCACCTCAATGCGTCGACGGCGAAGGGGTCGGAAAGCTTAGATGGAATAGAGAAATGGATTTCGCGTGTATATAACTACGGATACAGTAAATTTTCCAATAAGCGGACATTAGTGGTCGCTCACTATTAAATCAATCATCAATTTATCATACATATCTTTCCGTATTTGGTGCTTCTTCCCTTAAAAAGTTCTTCCGTCTTGCTTGTTGACCTTAAATTTTCTGGTTTATATATCAATAACATTACTTTTGTTGTTTTCAAATAAACTTATTATTTAAATTTACGAGCTCTAGGCCAATGATCAAATGAAAACTAAAAAACTTTTTTTCTTTTTACACGTTTATTTTTAATCTGAGTCGAAACCTCGATTAACTCCATTAAAAATAAACGTGTCAAAAGAAAAAAGTTTGTTAGTTTTCGTAAATTTTATGTGTGTAACTAGGCTTTTCCGATCTAAATGTTTTCATTTGATCATTGGCCTTGAGCTCGTAAATTTAAATGACAACAATAAAATTCAGGTTTTGGCAGGAATATGTGTAGGAAAATTACTTACGGTTTCAAATATTTTAGGTACATGAATAATCAAAAAGAAGTCTTCCCCCGTTCTTTAATTAGTCCCGAAGACCACCTGCCTAAGTCGGTGCTTAGCTCTTTTTCCTCGATCAACTTCAATATAAAATACCGGGGCGGCTTCTAGACACAAATCCGGCCAAGAGTTGAGCTTCCGGTCATAGAGGGCAGCGCTTGCGGAACGCTGTTGCTAATAAATCGATCGCTTTTGGCGGCTTTATAAGTAAAACTGCAATTTTAGAGGCACTAACAACTTACCTTCAATTTGCGTTCAGTACTTGTTTCCAAGAATGTGGTTGTCTACAAGATCTACGAGATAAATATTAGAAGTCCGTTTATTGGAAATTTCACTGTATATCCATATTGTTCAGCTACGTGAGATTTGTATTTAAAAATTGTACCTAACATCTTTTTAATAATTCTTGGGAAAACAATCTGTCGCAATTATCTTTAAGTAAGGAATGTGTTCGCTCTTTAGAAACACTCGGAAAATATGTCAACTGCAATCATCTTCCGTGCGTTAAAACAAAACATTACTCGAACAAAGGCCAACAATGCGTTAAGGACTTGCAAATAACTGCAAGAGTTGTTAACTCCATCTACCAATTCATCTGATTCCTGTCAGCAGCATTCACACAAGCAAGCAGGCATATGACGGGAATGACAAAAATTAGCTTAGTTGATTAAAAGAAAATTTTCGTATTTATTTGCACCATTTACCTTTTAAGTTTTCTCTAAATAATTGCAATTGCTTTCAACATATTTCTCAGTCCCATAGATACGCTTTTCAAACGTTCAAATCGTTTATTTTAAGCGTACCAAGCGCGTCAATATTCGTCTTTGACATTTTTATAATTTTTGAAAGTTTTTAGGTTCAGCAATAAATCGAACTTTTATAGGTACACTCGTACCTTGGTATCCACAGCTAGCAATTTGCCTTCTTACATCAATTGTTTCATAATGTTTACAAGTTCGTATATTGCCGAAGCAGTACACTAACAATAACCGGCCATTGAGCTGCGAAGAGCGCAAAAAAAGTCAGCAGCTTCCCTCACTACAACGCCTGCCATTGACGTCGTGCTTTTGTTGCCCGGTAGACGGTGGCTGTAGAAAATGCAAAAATTGGGGTCAGGGTTTCCTTTGTGTACAAAACTTCTACAATGCATCCCCATGTGGACTTGTGGGTATTCAATTTGATGTATGTGTGTGCGTGTGTTAAGAGTTCAGAAGCTGCTGCAGTGGGTCTGACAAAGCTGGCGCCGGGCCACATTGAGTGGCATAATGACGCTGCAGGCAGGTGGTTACAGACAAACATACATACGTAAGAGGGTAGTTCTTTTTATACTCAGCTGGGCATAGCTCATGGAGTATATTAATTTTATTCGACTAAATCGAGATATTAAAGTGTTCAGAAGGCAAAATAAATATCTTGAGCAAATTTTCAATATAGCATGACAGCCACGCCCACTTTGGATGATTTGAAAAACACACCATTATTCAGTACATAATACACCTAAAATCACTAAATTTTGTGTGTACATTGAAATTGTAGCATCCAAATCGTCTTGTAAATTTTTTATTAGTGTTCCGATACCGCCCTGTACTCGATACCTGTACTTCGGGAAGAGGAGTCAATTCCAAAAAAGTATCGAGGGAAAGAACTAGATAACTACTGGTATCGTACTCATTCAAAGACGTGTGCAAACAAATCCCTAGGCTACGCTTCCATTGCCACAGCTTATTCTCTCCCGACAGCAAACTCACATGCACACAATTTATTTTAAAAAGCTCACCCGAATTTAAACAAACATTTTACCCATCCGCTAAAATAGCACGCGCTCGATTTTGTCAGCAGTGTCGGACGAGAAAGATCTGTGGCAGTGAGAGCGTAACCTTAACATATAACAACTTTAGATTATGGTAAACGCACTTATTTCTCACCGCGTTACACACATTCTGTCCTATGAACTAAATATACTTTTTCGGAAAAGGGAGATTTTCATGTACACGTCAGAATTTTTTTTTATGTATAAAGTATAAAGCTCGTAGTGTCCAATAACAAAAGTTATTTCGAGTCGGGCACTGCATTTTTTCTCAGATGAAATATATAGAAATACGTTTTCGCACAACAGAACTTAAAACAATTGTCAAAGTATACGTCTCCTAGTAGCGCAACTGTCAGCTGATCGGAACAACCACACAAAGGGCAGAGAGTGTGTTGCATCAATCAATAAACTAAACGAATTTAAATGATGCATAATTGATTGTGCAATTAAATGTTTCATCTGTCACACCAGTTATAAGTGTTGTAAAACTCATAAACAGTTTAGTGTTAGAAAGTTACTATTGATAAACTACAAATATATGGAGTAGGATGGGTCCAAAAACAATTTTTTTTTTCGGAACGCTTTAGTAGTTTAAAAATTTGGAGTGCCTTCAAGTTATGCCAAAAAAAGTGAAAAAAAAAAAGTTTACGTGATACAGACATTTCCACGAGTCTGCCTGCAAAAATTCAGCTCGATTGGATCACGGAACAATTATTAAAAGCCGAACCAAAGTCTTTCACACAGGCGGGCAGACGGACACTACGAGCTTTATACTTTATTCATAAAAAAAATCTGACGTGTACATGAAAATCGCCGATACACGTGTATTTTTATTTTTTCTCCCCTTTCCGGAAAAGTATATTTGATTCATGGGAGAAAATTAAAGCTCGTTTTTGTAACGCAATGACCGGGACGCAATATTCATGAACACACGCAAATTGGGCGATTCTAAGTTAACATTTTTATAGGGGAACACAAAATGGGTAAATTTTAGCAAATTTTTTTCTAGAATTAGAAAAGCAAAAAAGGCGGGAAGCGATAACTGTCGTGCAAGTTTGCTACTCACTCACTCCATACTCGTACCTGTACTTCTATTGGTAAGGTAATCACTGCAATAAAAAACTCGGTACTTGACAGAGTACTCAATAATATACTCGTAGTTACTCGTAAGAACATCACTGCTTTTGATTGAATCAAGTTTTCAAATATAATAACTATATACTATCATAACAAAATTAATCTATACAAGGAATGTGACGGAGTGAAATTTATGAAATCAATCAAGGATCGCGCCTACTTTTATATAAATTATTTTCAAAAGGACCATTGACGAAAATAGTAGGCAATATCACTGCGAAACATATTTCAATTTGGTTCTACTTTCAAAGTGTAGTTGCATGGAAAATGCTAAAAAAATTGAGCTCTACCGTTTCGGTAGCCATAACTAGAGGGGTAGTTGACGTATCATAACAATTCCTCCACATATTACGCGTATAACGATAAAAAGTTTGGATAAAAATGAGAATTATCTGTTGATAACCGCGCCCACTTTTGATAATAGTGTCAAAAAAGTGCCTATTAAATTTGGAAAAACGATATCTCTGAAATCAAAAGACCCATACGATTGAAACGTCGCTAACAGGATAACCTGGGTAAAAAAAAATTACACAAAAAAATGTTGTGTGGTCGTGATAGCGCCCATGTTTGAAACCGCAATTGATATTTCTTTCTGCTAATAATCCTTATGTTATATGTCCACTTTCATAAACTTTACTGGGTTGATGCGTTTCCAGAACTTGTAGCGATTTAACTATCAAAAATTGAAATCAATCGGTTGATAATCACGCCCACTTTCTATATAAAGCTATAGTGAAAAGGCTCTGAAAAAGAGTTAAACTCATTCAAAGTAGATCTCAAAGTTTTTAGTATTGACGAACTAGGCACGCCTAGTGTCAAGAAAAAAAACAAATCCAACTTTGCTGTTGAAACTCACAGCTGAATAAATAATTTTGGGTTACACCCGAACTTAGACTACCTTACTTGTTTGTTGTTGTCTTTGCCTGTGCACTTATTTAGTGAGCAAACCAGCCTTTATATGCAACTCCATGAATGAAAGAATGATTGAATGGAGTCATTTATAAATTATGATCCTGTGCGGTGCTGACATATGTGCAACTGATTCTTTCATTCAACTCATTATGTCTCATTTACATTTACTGCAATTCATACGCCCCCAGATCCCAAATCATATCAGTATGCAAATATCTTTTTGAACAACTTCGCTTTATACTCGTACCTTCATGTTTCTTTTGTTTATTTTAGCGCTAACCTTCACAATCGAGCCACAGGATGTTGTGGTGCCGGAAGGACATTCAGTGCTGCTTCAATGCGGAGGCACTGCACAAATTGGCAAGTCTGCCAAGATACAACCGCATATACGTTGGCGTGGTCCCGATGGGCAAGATTTGGGCATAGTGGGTGACACATTTCGTACACAACTAAATAACGGCTCCTTATATATAAGCTCGGTAGAGGAGAATCGCGGCCTAACTGGCTCCTATCAGTGCTTGCTCAGTTCAGATGGTATTGGCACGATTGTGAGCCGTGCCGCTGTGGTTTCTATAGCGCGTTTGCCAGATCTAAATCAAGATTTTATTGAAACTTATTTACTGCCTGGTCAGACGGCATATTTTCGTTGCATGATCGGTCAACTACAGCCTGGCATCAAGCACAGCGTGCAATGGTTCAAAGATGATATGCCGCTTGCATTGGATAAGTTACGCATGGTTGTATTGCCAAATGGTGCGCTAGAAATCGATGAGGTGGGCATAGGCGATCGTGGTGCATATCAGTGCAATGTCACATCGGGCAGCATATCGCGTTTGAGTAGCAAAACAAATTTGAATATCAAAAAACTACTAGATCCGGGCAGTGAAAGTCCAGCGGCGCCATCATTTCTTATTGGACCCTCACCGAAAACTGTGAAGGAGGGTGATAGCGTCACTTTGGCTTGCGTTGCAAATGGTGTGCCTAAACCACAAATCAAATGGCTGCGTAATGGCGAGGAGTTGGATATGAACGATCTAGATTCACAATTTTCAATTATCGGCACGGGCTCGTTGCACATTTCGTCTGCCGAAGACATCGATTCGGGTAATTATCAGTGTCGTGCTAGCAATACGGTTGATTCGCTAGATGCACAAGCCACTGTGCAAGTGTTGGTGCCACCCAAATTCATTAAAAGCCCAAAAGATAAGACGGCACATGAAAAAGAAGAATTGGAGCTCGAGTGTGCAATACGTGGTAAGCCAAAGCCGTTGATACAATGGTTGAAGAATGGCGATGTCATCACACCCAATACATATATGCAGTTGGTGGGAGGACATAACTTGCGCATTCTGGGTTTGCTGCAATCCGATGCTGGCATGTTCCAGTGTGTTGGCACAAATCCTGCGGGCAGTGTGCAGGCGGCAGCTCGTCTACGCGTTGTTCAAACCGGTGAGTAAAGCGCTATTTGAATAGTCCGTATATTTTTGTAAAAACAACTATACGAGTATACTTATCTATATACGAAGCTAACCTTTACTTTAACTACTGTTGTGTATCTACTAATGCAAAATCTCGAAGCGCTTTTAGTAATCAAAATTAAGCTTTTTGTACTGAGAAGGTCTGTGAATTGGATGTAAATGCAACTGGCTTACAAACTATTTACTAATTTTTAACTTTGCGAGACTACTAACTAATCATCTCCACGTAAAACCTTTACCCAAGTGAGAGAAATCTGGACTTCCTATGTGAGCAAGTAGAAAATCAATTTTAAAAGAAAATTACACATATGTACATATAGGTATATATAGTTTAAGGGAAGTAGTAGCAACCACTTTATTACCACGAAATGATCATAGATAATTGACAGTAACCTTCCCCAGCTGATTCATATAATCCAAAAAAGATACATTAAAACTGTGTTTCCTTAGGGCCGGGCAGTTATCGAACAAAGCTATTATATCGTTTCCTTCTTCCTATCTTCTTTCTATTTCTGAAGAAAGGTGCATCTACATCCAACCGTCAAATGTGTGATCTTACTAAACAATATCCCACTAATACAGCGTCAACACCGGGGGATAAAAGTCCTTCACACGTTAGATGTAGATCTGGTACTTGTACTTACATACTGTTACAAGCCAGGATATTGAAGTTTCGTACTACACTGGACCAAATTTTGGGTGTCAGCAATCAATCATACTCTTCCCATTGCTATTGTTGTTGGAACATTACTTCACTCACCCTAATCAGCACGTCCATTCAAGAACTTTTCAATAATCTCTTCTAATGGAAGCCCTGGAAAACTAGCCGTCTCAACAGGGTTAGACCATAATAACTTTTGCCCTTGGAAGAATCTATTGAGTTAAACTAAATTATTCAGTTAACGTATTAGAAACAGAATTTACATTGAAACTAGTCCAGGCTGACTTGCGATTTCCTGAGCAAGTCGCGTTCTTCTGCAGCTATAGTTGTTGCTTTTGCAGCATGCACCAGACGGGAGTGGGAAAAATAAACCTATTTGACCCTGTGTGGATGTTGTTCTGGACACCTTTGAATAAAACGGCTGAGTTATACAGTGATTCACATGGTTTGCGGTATCTCTTGCTTAACTCTCATTATGCTTATTGGAAGATCCCATTACGAGATGGTGAAATCCATAGAGTGATGGATTGAGATTAGTTTGAGTATGTGATCTGATATATTCAGAAGCGGCCATTCAACACAGTCTAGTGCGGCGATACCTCCTCGTTTATCTATCTCTCGATCTCTGGGGTGAACATTATAATCATCTCAAGTTCGGAGATCGTATCTGGCTCTAAGCTTGGTATTAATATCGAGGCGAGTCGGGGCTCATATTGTTTTAACTAGTTTCTTGGGAGACGAACGCTGCCAACTGAAGTGAGCTCTTAAAAATGATACTGATATGTTACCCTGGTCACCGCGTCTTCAACATGGGTTTCTCAAGTCACCCAGAGTGTGTGATCAAAGACGCAAAAGTGGGGATCGTCTAATTCCCTTTATGTGTCAGAGTGAGTCTTTAGTAATTTTCAGTACTGGACAATAAAGGTTAAATTTTCCCCTTGATAATGATGTTGCTAATGTTTAGGACTGTGGTTTATATGGTAAAAGATGATATTGACCTAAGTTGCAAAGTTTTCCCCGTGAATTAAAAAGTTTATTTGTGGTTGTTTGTATCCAAAGAGCTTGGACTAAGAAGTCGCACGTATCACTCATAACACTAAATATAGAACCCCTCCCCGCTAAAGTAAGTCGCATCTTATATTGAATTGTATTGTTTATTTGCCCTATCTTTATTTGAGCTTAATTTTTGTAAATAAAACATGCTTTCAATGTATCCCCGATTAATGTGATTATTTAATCATATTTTATATTAATTTATTTTTATTAATTTTTACCAAAATATAATTTTTATCGTAAATAGTATATTGAATCAAAATTAGAAAAACAAAAAAAAAACTTTTAGTTTGACTAATTTATTTATAATAATTTTATTTTTTTTTTTCTATTTTTTTTCTTTTCATTTTCATCCTCTTCCCATTGTGACACGCAACATCAATGCATTGCACATTCCCACCATCCATCCTTTCACATAACCAAAGGCAAATATAAAAACTACCGCCAATCCCCACCACTATCCCAATCGAAACAATCTGCGTCACTGCCATCAGCTTCGCCAATGCGTCGGCGCAAGGTTGGTAGTGGATACTCAGGCGGACGTACGCAATCCACTGATCTCGATAACTCTTTCGGTACATTTGACGCTTCCGTAAGTTCGACACGTAGTCTCTCCAAAAATGCGCTAGATAGTTTACTCTCACAGAGAGGTAGAAAGTTACCACGACCAGAGCGACCGCAGAACGACAACAACTATGGTGAATTTGCATCACTAAAAGATATTGAACATTACGAAATGGATGACACTGACAGTTCACTGGAGTTACCTACCAGTGCACATGATTTCACTGGTAGCAATGAAGGTGAAGACGAGGACGATGATAACGAAAACGACAACGAATATGACGATTTGAGCGCTAATAAAGAGTTTATTGACGCTTATAAACACGGTGACGATCCAAACAAAGTATTGAACTCTTGGAAAAATAAAAATAAAAAACAAATATCCTCAGCCACATCCAATTCACAAGCGACGTCATCAAGTTCCTCCTACTTATCCTCAGATTTAGATGGCATCGATAGTGGTATTGGTATAACTGGTGTTAGCAACGCAGATGGAGGCGGCAGTGGTATTCTTCAAGCTACTAATGGCGTAACGCATATAAATGGTGCATTGTTAAATCGTTTGCCAGGTCCACCACGCGATTTGGTTGCGCAAATTGTGAAGCCACGATTTGTCACGCTGAGCTGGATGGAGCCAAAGAAGAACCCAGTGGAAGTTGTATCCTATACGGTGTTTTACAAGATGAACAACAGTGAACGGTAAGTCAAATGAATTTATAAAATTTTAATTTAAGTTGAGTGCGTTTCATAACTGTAGCACTCTCAGAATTAAATTTTTTAAAGATGTAGCCAAAGTTTAAAATATTTATGCGACTCTCAAAGGAGAAAAATATTGCGATTCAAATATACTATAAGAGGGCAGTTTGGAAACTCGGTGCTTTTTTGGAACAGAAGTTTTAAGTTCAACACTGCGCACATCCACTATATACCATCTCATAAAAGACCCCTGCAACAGTTTAAGGAAGCTAAGCCATTTAATTTGTGTTAGATAGCTATTTAAAGCCGAAACTCCTCATGACTTTTAACAAAATGGAAAAAGTGAATTTCTTTTCCGATTAAACATTGTAAAACGACCATCAGCGGAAGCAAGAAAAGGCTTGACATATGCTGTAGGAACTCATGGAACGATATTGAACGATTGCGGAATGAAAGTGTGTCCACAGGTATCTCAACTGACGAAATATAATACAGGGTGGCTGATGAATTTTACTACATTAAGAAACTCAAATAATTTTTTTTTCAGTGTATGGAATTCATTTTTCTTTTATTCATGTTAAAGCTAATTAAATTTTATTAAATATAGCTTAATTAGTTTTAACAATAATGGAATTTAAATGCCCCCCTGCTCGTCGATGCATGTGCGGCATCTTACCAAAAAGTTGTTCATTACTGCTTGGAGAGTTGAGACAGGAATAGCCGCAATTGTTTCTCGAATGGATTGCCTTAGTTCATTCAAATTTGTTGGTTTTGCTTTGAAGACTTCCTGTTTGCAATAACCCCACAAGAAAAAGTCAGGTGCAGTAAGGTCAGGCGACCTGGGTGGCCAACGGAATGTGGAGTTTCTGGATATCAGCTTATTGGGAAATTTTCGTCGCAATTCTGTCATAACAGGTTGGGCTATATGAGGAGCTGCACCATCTTGCTGAAACCACACAGAGTTGAAAGAAATTCTCATTCGGCGTAATTCTGGATAGAAAAACTCTCTCAACATGCTCAAGTAACGGTCTCCAGTAACCGTAACGGTGTGACCGTTTTCTTCGAAGAAGTAGGGCCCGACAATGCAGCGTGATGAAACTGCACACCACACTGTGACACGAAGTGGATGCAATTCCGTCTCATGGAGTATCTGTGGGTTGGAAGCACTCCATATTCGACAATTTTGTTTGTTTATGTTGCCGTTTAAATCGAAATGGGCCTCGTCAGACATGAAAAGACAGTTCAACATGTTTCCATCCTCTTCCCCCATTTGAAGCATCTGCTGGCAAAATTCCAAGCGAATCGGCAAGTCTGCAGCGTTCAGTTTGTTGGCCATTTGAATTTTATATGGGAATAAGTCCAAATCTTTGTGCATAATTGACTGTCTGCTTACACGCATTTGAGCAGATAAGCTTCTTGTCGAAACACGTGGATTGTTTTGTATGGCAGCAGCTACAGCAGCGATTGTTTCCTCCATTCGAACTGAAGGGTTTCGATGGTAAGGTCTTCTGTAGACTGTCCCATGCTCGGCAAAATTGTTTACAAGTCTTATTATGGTCCATCTGCTCGGAGGATTGCCGCCAAACGTGCGCCTATACTCTCTTTGAACCGAAACTACGGACTCCAGTGCGTGATAGCGGCGGACAATCCAAATTCTTGTTTCAGTGTCCCAGTTATCCATTTTTGTTAAATGTAAAAGTCAATCTGCAAAATAAAAAAAAAATTAACCAGATTCATTAAATAGAAAAAAAGTTATTTAATTTTTTTTTGGTAGCGGCTTTCATTAGCCACCCTGTATATGGTACTGACGTGCAACTCGATGGTCGATCTACGGATATGATGCCTCTCACCTCTCATTACCCATCTCTTCCTTCCGTAAGGACAAGGGTGACTTAACCTAGAAGACTGCACTAGTCATACCAAATCGCTACCACAACAGTCGGGCAGTACCGCAAGGTCTGTCACTTTCGAATACACTCCCCAAAACCTTCGGGGAGTGTTTTTGTCATTACAAAACAAACAAACAAACAAACGAAATATATATCACATATTACATGATATAACGTTTTTACGCGAGATGGTTGCAGCGATTGCTCACAATTAAGCATAAGCGTAAGAGTATGACCATTTCAAAGGACTGTTTGGCTGTGGTCAGTCGGAATTCGAGCGAATATTTACGCCAAATATTTTGTTACCGTAAACGAAACATGGATCCATCACGCCACCCCAGAAACAATCAACACATTAGGTTTCTCCGGGCTAATGTCATCAAAGGAGGCCGAAATGGGTTTGTCGGCCAACCATTTTATGCCCACAGTTTTTTGGGATGCACGAGGTGGCATTCACATGGATTACCTTGAAAAGGACAAAATGCTTAGCAGAAAATATTATTCAGGGCTTTCTAGATTTAGCACCCTCCGATTAATTCCTGTTTGCAGAAGAAATGGTTGAATGAAGAAGTAATCACTGAAACAACTGCTTATTTCTAAAACCTTGAAAAATCCTATTATTTGAAGAGAATATACTAAGAATTGAACAAAACCCACAACTGAAACCCGATTATGTACAAAAGTAAAAAAACGAAAAAAACTTTTCCAGCGTATCTTCAAACTGTTCTCGTATTTTACATGCTCAACTCCTTCCAGCGTCTCCGCCATCTACCTAAATAAGTAGCACTGGTTTTAAATTAAAGTGCTCCATTATTAGGCTTCCGTTATTAGCTTTTCCCTTCATTAGAGAACAAACTGCCAACTCATTTCGCAAGTATTGTTAGCAAAATCGTTTTTTGGAGAGCAAAGGCGTTAAGCAAAATTAAAAAAAAAAATGTCATTGCTGCCACTTTCCTTAAATATTCTCCTCAGAACATTTAAATCTTCTTTTCCATTCAGCTCTTCTGGTTTTCATTTTTTTTGTTTGATTCGCACAGACGTTAGACGCCCAGAACGGAAGTCGCGCCAACATCAACGCAATGATTCAATTTGAAGACATATTTTGCAAATTGCCAAACAGAATTTCCTTATTCTGGCAATGTAATTTGTTGCTCTTCCCATAGTCAATTTCTCTTAGCGCTTTATTCTCATTCTTCATTGCTGGTTTAATGGCACTGAGGAATGCATTGAAAACCTATTGAAGCGTGCTGCGGGACAGACACAACCGTTTTGTCTTTTGAACTAATCATCTTAGTGGGTGTGGGAGCATGAATGTTGTCGGTCGGCGTAGTTTTTCCTTTGGTTCCGGATAAATATTCACTTGACAGAAACAATTCCATTCCATTTGTGCGGATATTAAACTACCAGCTTAATATTTAAAGTGAAATTGTTTTAAAATTGAATAGTTTCAAGATTTTTGCACAAGTAACGGCAGTGTGCATGCCTGATAGAAGATTCAAAGAAGTTCAGGCTAATTTGATTCCTATTTCACTTTCTTTTTATTTTCAAGTAATGCATTCTTTGTAATGTACTTTCAGCGAACAAAAAATCGTTACCAAATCCCACGACGACCAACAAGTTAACATTCAGAATTTATTACCCGGAAAAACATATCAATTCCGCGTGGTAGCTAATGCAAACTTTGGACCTGGGGATTCTTCTGAGGTAAACGCATATTTGATTTTTCACTTTCGTTGAAATATTAACTTCTTTTTATCGTTTGTAGGTATTGGAAGTGCTCACGCAACCGGAAGAGAATATTGCTGGCCCACCACGTAATGTTGAAGGTCATGCGACTAGCGAAAGAGAGATTTTTGTGAAATGGGATCCTCCTACGATCACCAATGGCGAGATATCGAAATATCGTATATACTATTCGGAGGTAATTGCATTTGAAATCAAGTGATATCTACATAGTTACTAATACTGTTTTTTTTATTTCTCAGAATGACAGTGGCGCTGAAATGTATCACGACAGCACCTCCATGAGCGCTCTACTCTCTGAGCTGCGTCCGTATACTGATTATACAATTGCTGTGGTGCCTTTTAACAAGAATGGCATGGGCGATCCTTCGAGTGAAATAAAAGTTAAGACATACTCGTCTACACCAACGGAACCACCCAATAATGTAACGCTTGAAGTGACTAGCTCTACGGTGAGTTTTGAGAATGTTTGTTGATAAGAAAATCTCAGTTAAAATGTTGTTTTACTATACCGAACCCCGACCGAAAGTTGGGGTATAACCA
The DNA here is from genome assembly GCA_949987695.1 of Merzomyia westermanni. NCBI lineage: Eukaryota > Metazoa > Arthropoda > Insecta > Diptera > Tephritidae > Merzomyia > Merzomyia westermanni. The sequence continues at coordinate 69,190,092 of OX465293.1, forward strand.
GATGTGTGATGAGTTTGTCGCGTATATCAGGTTTTACCCTAATAAGAGTTTTTAAGTTAGTAGATCCCTGCTTATCTGCATTGAAGTGTGAACGTGCCGACTAATCACATTGAGTACTATTACCCATTTTATTAACCCCTTCGGGTTAGGGGTTTAGAATATGCCCAAAGTAGGCATACCGGTCGTAAGAGGCGACTAATATGCACAAAGGTAATGACGTGCAACTCGATGGTTGATCTACGGAAATGAGGTAAGAGGCACCTCGTATTACTTATCTCTCCTTCCTTATTGACATGACCTAGAAGGTTCCACTGGTCATACCAAATCGCTACCACTACAGTCAGGCAGTTCCGCAAGGAAGTACCGCATTCATATCCGGCCAAGAACTGTCAGTTCGACGGCACTCTCTAACACCTTCGGGGAGTTTTTTTGTCGTTACAACAACAACAAAAAATTTTATTTTATAATATGGAGGTGTGTAAACTACGTTTATGTCTAAAACGAGAGAAAGAGTGACATTATCGTCAACCAGGTAAGTAGGAACGAACTGAACTGTTCAATTTTTTTTAAGCGCACTAAAGTGGTAATGCAAAGGAGGATACCATCGGTATATTTTTCGTAGTGAAATGGTCTGAATCTTAGTCGAGGAGGAGGCCTGCTCTACTTCTTTCGTCTTTCGCATAACATGGCCCAGACAGCAGAACCTTTGTGCTTTAAATCGACAATTCTCATATAAAGCTCGGGCAGTTCATTGCAAAATTTCCTTCGATATTTCCCGCTGGAATCGCGGTGGAACCAAAAACTTTCAGGAGATAGAAATAGAAAGAGAAGAATAAAGTAAATAAAAAGTGGTGGAAAAAGGGGCAGTTTAAACTGCTCTTGGGTCCTGCTCCTAATCAATTAACCAATACTTTATTCATTAATTTATCAAAGAATCATGCTTATAGATTGTTATCAGAAAATTAGAACCTGATTGATTAGAAAATTTAAATGTTTAGCTGAATTCAATGTATGTACAGCTGTGTTCAATATAATAGTAGTGAAATTAAATTGGATATCGTTCGGCGATAAAAGAAGTATTTGTGATTTTAAAAATTTTCATTTAAAATATAGCTAATTCCATAACAGAAACCACAAAAAAAATTTCAAAGCTTACGCAAAGTTCAGGAAAGTTTTAAAAAATGGCCATCAAAATCTTCAAATTTTTTGGCAGAATTTCTAGAAAATTTTTGAGTGCGCAGTTTGGTAGACCAATCAATTTAAGTATAATATTGTGCAAGTTAGAATTCGCTACATAGTTTCCCTGAATTTTCAGAATTTTTTTCGTCAAGGGTGCTGAGTGATTTCTTCCATACAAGGCATGAAGACAAATTAATTATGTATGGGAAAAATACCCAACATCCTTGACAAAAAAAATTTTAAAAGATTCAGGGGAGATTGGTACTTCTAACTTGTACATTATCGCGCTAAAATTTAATGAGCTATAAAACTGTGTACTCAAAAACTTTCTACAAATTCTTTCCAAAAATATTGAAATTTTGATATAAATTTTTAAAAGTTTAGTTAACTTTCCTGAACTTTGTGTAAACTTTGAAATTCTTTTTTATGTGGTTTCTGGTATGGAATTGGCTATATTTTCGTCGAACGATATCCACTTTAATTCCAATACTATTATATTGAACACAACTGTATGTATATTTTTTAATTTGTTTGTTAACAGAAGAACACAAAAGAAATTTACAAAGTTACTCTGTAAAACTGGATCTGATTAATCAAAATACCCTAATAAGTATGCAAGAGCATTTCTTAGATAATATCTTTGCAATATAAATAACATCTCTTCCTACTGGAATCTAGTAATACAAAGCATTTAAGACAGACTTATAAAAAACAGCATTTCAGAAAATACATACGGTCACCCGCTTAGAAAAACTTTCGGGTCCAACATCGGTGCTGAAGATTTGACAATTTTACTATGTTTTATTTAGTAGAACTTATGTTTTAAAATATCTTTTTTTAATATGCCTATTTTTCAATTTTCTTTCCAGTCCATTACAGTGCATTGGGAACCTCCAGCCGAAGAGGAACGCAATGGCCAAATCACCGGTTACAAAATCCGTTATCGAAAGTTAAAGGATACGCCACAAGTTAAAAGTACACCAGCAAATATTCGGTATTTTGAATTGACGGGCTTGGAACGCCACTCGGAATATCAGATCAAAATTGCTGCAATGACGGTTAACGGTTCGGGTCCCTTCACAGAGTGGAATCGTGTTATGACACTTGAAAATGACCTTGATGAAACTCAAGTGCCCGGTAAACCTGTTTGGATTGGTATACATCCTGGTGGTGATAGCATTGCCTTGCATTGGGGTCCACCACAACAGCATGAAATAAAAATACGCAGTTATGTACTCGGCTGGGGGCGCGGAATACCCGATGAAAACTCAATCGAACTAAAAGAATCCGAACGTTATTATGTTCTGAAAAATTTAGAATCAAATACGGAATATGTGGTATCGCTGCGTGCGCGAAATATAAAAGGTGACGGACCGCCAATCTACGATAATATTAAAACACGTGACGAAGAACCACTCGATATACCAGTGCCGCTGGAAGTGCCAGTTGGCTTACGCGCCATTACAATGTCCAGCTCGTCCATAGTCGTCTACTGGATCGATACAACGTTAAGCAAGAATCAACATGTCACCGATAATCGTCACTATACTGTGCGCTATGGCATTTCAAGCTCCAGTCGTTATCGCTATCACAACACCACAGATCTGAATTGTATGATCAACGATCTACGCCCGAATACACAATATGAGTTTGCTGTTAAAGTGGTGAAAGGTAGACGGGAGTCGGCTTGGTCTATGTCTGTATTGAATAGCACACATCAGAATGTGCCAATAACGCCGCCGCGTGAGCTGACTGTGCGACCCGATGAGCAAAATCCACAAAATGTCATTCTACAATGGCTGCCACCCAAGCATAGCCTTGGCCAAATAACCGGTTACAATATATATTATACTACAGATACAACGAAACGCGATCGAGACTGGTCAATTGAAGCATTCGCTGGTGATGAGACCATGATGATGTTGCCCAATTTGAAACCCTATACAACATATTATTTCAAAGTACAAGCACGTGTTGGAAAAGGTGCTAGTAATGCCCCCTTCTCTGCGCTAGTTGCGTTCACAACTGCGCCGTTAGTGGTCATGCAAGAACCAAAACCCATCGCTAAGGGCATTAGCAATGAACTTGTCCTGTACTCGGTGGCTGGCGTAGGTATTTTCCTCATAGTTGTTATATTGGCGGTCGTGATAGTGGTGTGTCGCCGTAAGCCACAATCGACGCCCGATCACAACAAGAAGAGGTATGAAGAGTGAGTGTAATATTCTTATTTAATAAATTGAATTTAAGGAATTTTATAAGATGTTAACCAAAATTTTAAATTTACAGTAGCTATCAAAACGTTGCAATACAAAAACCGCCAGATCTATGGATACATCACGACCAAATGGAGTTGAAGAATATAGATAAGAATATACATAGCACAACGCCAGGTAAGTTTATGCAGGAGGCGAAGCTCTAAAATGTGCCTTTTTTACTTCGAGCTTGAGCTTGTACTTGTTGCTTATATCAAGTTAGGTTAGTTGCGTCGCCCCGGAGAGGTTGAACATTATAAAGGTCCCCTGGGGTATCGTATAAAATAAGTATATTACGTTGACAATATTAAAAATATAATGCTGTTACCTTAAGGTCGACGTTAGCACCTGACTCACACGTAAGCTCTCTTCGCACTTTGGTATATTTCATATTTTCTTGTACCTATATGATGGTGATAACGAAGGGGTCAGTCTTTGAGTTTCAGTTTGTGTGCTAAGGAATGTCTGCCTAAGGATGCAATATGAATTGTCGGCTTAATGAATTGAATCCAGTATTAGACAGAGTTAATATACTGTCTGATACCCCGGTGGCGGTGTCAACGAAACGTTGCCAAGGCAGTCGGAATTGTACCACAAGGTGCTAGCACCTAGCGTACTTGATTCATATCTGGCAAAGGACTCTCAATGTTTTTAAATAAGCCTGTTTGTTCCATCACGCCCCTTTCCATGAATGGATAGGGCGATTAAGCTAGACGAAGTACAATCCCCGCCCGACAAATGATTTGATAGCGCTATGGGTAGCTGCTAGTTTTTAGAATGTAAGCAAATCATAGATCAGAACGCTCGAACACTATCAATTTTCCAATAACTACTACGAGTACTGAAAATATTTAACATTTTTATATGAATGTTTTTGTTTGAGGAAAATATTGTACCAAATTTAAATGAAGCCCAGACATTTCTTGGCGAAAATTGTGTCTCTGATAGCTGCAGCCATATCGAACCGACTGCTAACGCCCGAAATTGCGAGCTCGAAGTTAAAACTAAGATTCTAAATATGTAATTTTTAACAACTATATAATTTGTACATGTTTTATTTCCAGTATGCAGTGATGGTGCATCGAGTAGCGGTGCCTTAACATTGCCACGCTCCGTGGTGCATGAATACGATGCAGATACGCCAGTGCCGGTAACGAACTCGCTCGACAAACGCTCTTATGTGCCAGGATACATGAGTAAGACTTTTGTCATACAAAGAAAATAAATAAAACTTAGTGCATTACTTACGATTTTTCGCATCATTTTAGCTACATCGATGAACTCAACTATGGAGCGACCGCAGTATCCACGCACACAGTACAACATTTCAGCCAATCGTTCGCATATGACTGTCGATACCGGACACTCGCAGCAGAGTCTGACGCAGCAGCCAAGTTCAATGGCACAAACACCAGAGCATCCTTACGGTTATGAGGGTAATTTTTGGTGAGTAAACACTTTCTCCAAAAAACTATCAACGCACTTATAAAACATCACTTAACTAAGTTCGAAGTGTATACTAACAATTCTTCGCACAACGACCAGTTAATAATACGCAGTGGCAGGTACTCAGAAACAGAGTATTTTTCGAAAATAATTTCAACATTACTTCAATGTCAAAAAAAAAATCAAAATTTTTTATCGGCCTACGAAATTTCAGTGTAACATCAATATATTTTTTAATTTGTTCGTTTTCGAAAAAAAAATTGTTATATTGACTTCCTTTAAAATCATCCTGTGAACCACCACCAAAACTAGCGAAATTAAGTGTAATGTCATCCATTTGGGACAAAATATGTGAAGTATTCACAACACTGGTTCGACCCTCACGACGTAAGACACGCGTCTCATTCAGTCCAAGCACACTTCATCGTGAAATTATACGTCATACTAAACTCTCGGCCTCGCCAAATCCATTCTTTAATTTTCTCGCTGAAGTACGCATGAAGGCAAGTGGCTGCGAATTAACACGTCCGGGATGTGGATCAATGTCGCCGCGCGAGAGTGCACGTATGGCGAAAACAGCGGGACGTTTATGGAATTCAATGTCTGAAGAGCAAAAGCAACCATATAGAAATATTGCATTTGAGCAACGTAAACTGAAGCGACTGCGTGGTCGACGTAGGCGTTCGTATTTGAGTACGCGTAGGAAGAAGAAACGGAAAACTCCAGTACAGTGCGGATTTATATATCCACCACAATCACAAAAGGACTCGCGTCCATCAAGTACATCAGTGAATACTCTCGGTGATGATGACACTTATAGTACATGTTCAGATGCACTGGAGAGCAAAATTTAGTGCAAAATTCAATTAAATGTGTTATAGAAATTGCACATAGAATGTTTTGTCTTTTTATCATATTATTGTAAGCGAAATTTTTGTTTTAAAAAATTTCAATAAAATCGTCTTTAAGTAAAAAGTGAGGTTTTTAGCAAAATTTATGTATCCGATATTGCGATTAGTTTTTTTATTCAGTTTCTGAATTATAATTTTATTTGGTTATGATAATTCCTCATTTCAGCAATGCCGGTTACCCGAATGGTGGTGGAGGCGTAAGTAGTGGACCTGGTGGGGGTCCAGCTAACGGTGGCGTATCAACTATTGAGGGTTCTAAGCGTGGGCATCCACTTAAAAGTTTCAGTGTGCCAGGGCCACCGCCAACTGGTGGTGCAACACCTATCAATAAACACAGTAAGTACAAATAATAAACAAGTTATGTTTCTGCTAGGTAGGCACGACCCTAAATGCTTTGTCATCGTTTCCGAACATTCAGGTCCCCTTTTAGAATTAGGGACTATTTCAAGATAATTTTGGGCAAGGTTGGGTATGGCTAGGATTATTTTGCGATCTTTTTGTACGCGGAATATTTTAAGTACCACTTCGGTATCATTTTATAGTTTAGTTTTCCTTATTATTCCAAGTTTTATGTGTCTACACTTTAGTTAACTTGTTGCTACTGTACTTTGACTTGCTTAAGGAATTCTCATCAAAATCTCCGACTGTTTACCGCATAGGGTCGTGAAATGAATTTTGCGGATGATTGCCTACCCGCTGTGTGGTAAGGTGGCAAACTGATTTTAAATAAATTTTCGTAAATAAACGGTTTCCCCAGGTTACTGTAGGGGTACCACTATTGTATAACTCCCTCACATCCAACATCTTTTAGCACCTACCCATACAAGTAGCTCTTTTGGCCCGTTTGTTGATAATTGTTTTTACTCCTCGTTTTGCTCTCTAATTTGGGATACCCAGGATTGAAATACAAACATAGGTCGCGTTCTACTGCTAAAGCTGCTGCATTGGGTGGAGAATTCGGTAGAATTTTCTGTATTCTGCCTGCCCTTATAAAGAGGGCCGAGCCTGAGTCGTTGATCTTGCGAAACTCGTTTCCTTAGACATTATAGGGAATAGATTGGGTAACAAGCCGCTCTCTGTAAATCCTTGAAAACCGGGCCAGTCCCATTTATAAAAGATGTGGTAGGCTCGACTTTAGGAGAATGTCGCTACTCAAACGACCGGATTGATATCTGGCAAAGGATTGTTTTTTCGACTTCACTCTCCAAAGCTTATCAAACAAACCAATTGAATAAGTGAAGTATGGGTACCTGATCCGATACCAGAGTGATCGTTGGTTTGTTTGTTTTGATTGAGTAGCGACACAAATTCAAGGGTTTCCTAGGCCCTGTACCCTGCCATACACTGAGCTCATAATTCCCAATTAAGAAAGCTGCTATAAGTTCACGTATAACGTAATGCCAAAAAAGCACTTTTAATAGCCTAGTTGTCAGTTCACGTTATACGTCATCCGACCGCTGATCTTATCAGAGCATTATTTTTTAAGATAGTAATGTTACCAAAACACCCTTTTCTGTTCTGAAACTTCTTCAGAATTAATTAACAGCAGAACTTTCCCAACCATTTTCATTCGTTGAAAATCTTCATTTTATGTTATTTAAGAAGTTTTATTTTTATTATTTCATTACAGCACCCGCAGTCACAATACGTCCACAAAATCAATCGCCCTACAAGAAGCCCTCCTTTTCGGCTGCCACGCCTCCAAACCGATTACAGGGCGGTTCATCTGTGGCACATTCCAACGATGAGATACAACGATTAGCGCCAAGCACATCAACTGAAGAGCTAAATCAAGAGATGGCTAACCTTGAAGGACTTATGAAGGATTTGAGTGCAATAACAGCAAATGAATTCGAAGTTTAACAGTAAATGAAATGAATAAATTAACGAAAACGATTGTACGCCAAATAAAAGGATAAAGTTGACAACAAGGAGTGTTCAAATAAACGAAATTAAAAATGTTCAGCACGAATGAAAGCAACAGCAAAGGTTTACACAAACAACAAGAGCCTCGATTAGTTTAGCAAAGCAAAATCAAAAGAAACGAAATAAGCATATTTCGAAAGTTTTATTGAACTTGAATTTTTTTCTTATTTTAGGTTGATTGTGCACTACTTACATAATTGGATTATATTTAATTTTGGTTGCTAATTAAATTTTTGCCATTATTAGTATTTAAAATGTAAGGCTTTAGAATATTTAAGTTTAATTATAATGTAGTCTAAGTAAGATACAAATTTACATTTTATACAAATGTATTTAAGTTGGGACTGATATAAGCTGTAGTAGTAGTGGTTTATAGCAACTCACCAGTGATGTCCAAATTTAACCATAACAAATGTACTATAAAAACTAATTCCAATTAATAAGTTTATTTCACTTTTAGGTAGTTTTGTATGTTTTGTGTGCAAACGTTTGTGAGATGTACATAACCGTAATATGTAAGACAGTAAGATTTAAAGCTTAAGCATATACTTACATAGTTCAAATAATTAATTTTTAATGTACACATTTTTTGTTCATATTCCCAAAATTTTGAAAATATTTGAAAACAAAGTAAACTATTATGCACAAAAGTAATTGCAGCTTGAAGTAAATCCTAATTTTCTAAAGTAGATTCATATATTTCCATCCAGCAAGTCTGATGTTGGCAAGAAATAGGTAGAATGTAAGAAGTAAATGCAACATAACTTTACCATATGCACAATGAAATGCCAAATCCATATTGTACGTGACAATGACATAGGAATAGCTCTCTGCTTCTTCTTTCTTTGAATGACAAGTAAAAGAAAGTTGGAAAAGATTTGGTTACATTCAAAGTGGCAGCCACTTCATATTTTCTTTTACTTAGATATTTTGTTTTACTATCACCTCATGTAGATTACCATTGCACATACGCCAGGACTAACCAAAGATCACTTAATTGAGAAGGAAAACGAAAACAAAATATTTTCATCTTTATAATGTTACCAAATTCTTGCCTTTAAAGTTTGTTAAGTCGCGATGAATATAGTGGCGGATATAAATGTACATACAGTAGTTTTCTGCGATTTTCACAAATGTTGGCCTCAATAAAATTATTGTAACAAAAACATGTGTCTAATACAAGAACTGTAAATTTCAAAGAAATTTTGTCAAAATTTTAAACTTTTTTACAGAATTTTAAGAATTTTTTGGAGCATGCAGTTTTGTAAGCCATTCAATTTTAGTTTAATAACGTGTCAATCTTGAGGTCGTGATACATTTTGCTGATTTTGGGCAATTTTTTCCCCGACGAGCTTAAATGTTTTCTTTCATTTAAAAGAAATTGCGTTCATAAACTTGTAGGAAGGAAAATACAGAATTACCCAAGAAAATAAAGAAGATTTACACCTTATTTAACTAAAATTGAATGACCTACAAAACTGCTTACTCCAAAAAAATTTTTTAATTCTGGGAAAAAAAAAAAAATTTTGATAAAAATTCTTTGAATTTTTCCGAATTTTGTGTTTTTAAAACAAAATTTACAGTTCTGGTATTAGACCTCGACACATGTTTTTATATAGGCTTTGTTAAAATAACTTTTTTAAGGCCGAATATTATAAAAATCGCAGAGAACGACTTTATGTAAATTTATATCTGCCACGGCACAGTTCTCCCTTAATTTATTGTATTTTAGCAGTGTGGGGTTGCGCTTAGCCAAGTTTTTGCCGATGTTTTAAATAAACAGTACTCTGTACCGTTTGATAATTTCCCCAACCAATAGCTACTGCGATTTTTGTGTGAGTGAGTGATAAATGCTAAAGCTGGATATGCTAAATCTGAATGCCCCTATTGAAACCGACGGTATGCTACTTACTTATGGCGAAGTCCGAAGAGTTATACCTGGCTAAAACCTAGGAAATCTAGCGGTAATAAGGATTATAAGGCGAGCTTTTTAAGTAGTAGTACCAGCATTCCGATTGCAATCAGTCTCCCTAGTATCACATTTAGGGTCCTATTCAGTTTATGACGCAAAAGGCTAGCGGGTGCTGTCAACTAACTTGTGGTCTATAATCGACCAGATTACTAAATCTCAGGAATGCAACTCGGAGAATAAATTACTCACTTTCTTGCGTTGTTGTAATGACTCCATAATTTTGTTGCTGGTTTTTTGTTACTTAAATTTTGCAAATGGGCTATGGTTTTCAGCTTGTGTCAGTCTTAAAACATGGTCTATTGTTTAGATCCCACATGGAGAACATTGTAAATCAATCAACAGAAAAGACTTAGCGATTCTATATCAAGGGGTAAGTAGAAGATCAACCTATCTCAGAAAATGGTTGACATGTGTGACGTGATAATCATAAAGAGAATTTTTGTTTGGGTTGGTGGTAATATTTTGTGAGATTAATCCTCAAATCGCGGAAGTGTTGCCGGCCTACCACACCGAAGGTCCATGGTTCGAGCCCTGGTACAGGTAACATCAAAAGTGATTTGAAAAAAAGTTTTTCAAAACGGGGTCGCCCCTCGGCAGTGGTTTGGCAAACTCTCCGAGTGTATTTCTGCCATGACAGGCTTCTCAGCAAAAATTCGTCTCTTTGTAGATGCCGTTCGGAGTCGGCAAAAAACTGTAGGCCCCACCAATTTGTAGGGAAAATTCAAATCGGCACACCACAAATTGGAAGAGAAGCTTGGCGCAAAAATCTCTTAGGAGGTTTATGATGATATACCTGTTGTATATCGCGCCATAAAGAGAAAAAGAGAATCCTCAAATCGATCATTCTCAATTTTTGAAAGATGCTACGGGAGGACTAAATATTTTTAGTTTTATGAGATTGATATGAGATGATTATTTAAGACTATGTTCAGACTTACATAAATTTTAAACTAAAACGAAAGAAATTTAAATGAAAAATACTCTTTTTACCCAAATTTTATATGAAATCTGACAGCAGAAAAAATATTATTTTTCACTTAAATTACTTTTTGAAACTGGCTGCAAGTAAATTCGAATGAGTCTACTTAGTTTATAGCAAACCACGAATAAACTAGGACAAACTGGAAATAAATTCTGTTATGTTGTTAACAAACCGGTCGGGCTTTCGAATTCTCAAGACTTTTCGGGATGAGGTTTCTCGCTAGTATCGATTTCAAGCAAGATTCTCATCAATAGAAAGCTCGTGGGCTTTTCGGTGCTTAAAACAGGTTTAAAGAAAGCAAATTACTGTGAAAAAAATAACCAATATGAGTCTATAGGAATCAAAAATTATTTTTTAAATACATTTTGGCATAAAATTTCAAAGTAGTCGAGATTGTATCAAGAAAATCATTCAATGCAGAATAACCCCCCCGGGACTTATGGTCATTTTCATAAAAGTGGGTTAATGGTAATGGCCCGATTAGCGTTAATCGGAGATGATGAAAACGGACCTTAATCAAAATTCTATAATAAAATTCTTTTTATATGAATGAACTCGGTAACTTATGTTGTGATCTCAACATAGTTTATACTATTACAAATTACGGTTTTCATTGAGAAGTGTTTAAACATTTATTATACTAATTTTTTGGTATTGTTCCGAAAAAAATTTAAAATATAAAACTGCCTACAATACAACTTACAAAAAAACTGTTTATTTTTAGTTTTCTAAAGCATCTTAGCCGCTATAAAAATCACACACTTTTTATTTATTTAAAAAGGTTTATGTATGTTGATTCAACCAACACTTTCACGGAATGTTGATATAAATTTATGTTAATATGTAAAAGCCATTTAGTTTTAATTATGCAACTAACGTTTAACTCTTTTTACTAAAATATAAAACTAAATCGCGCATTTATGTATGATTATAAAAAAATAGCACACGAAAGTAATGACAAACCGAAATTATAAATAAAATACAATTAAAAGGATAAAATGTGTGTAAATCAAAATGTTAGAACTAAAATACAAACAAATTTATTCCTATTAAGTTATTAGTACTTGTATCAGAAGATATATACATATATTTCTAAATGCCATTTGCCATACTAAAATACATACAGCTTCGGTCAAAATCTTAGTAGTGCGCATATGCGGAGGTGGAGCTATTATAAAGTTCATATTCGTAAATATTTTGGTAAAAAAATAAAAATGTTATTCTATTTTTCTTATCAAATTTTTTATTGTTAATTAATGAAACTGGACAGCGACTCCTAACCTCCAGATACCCTGTAACAATTTTTTGATAGGGGGATGTTATGTAGAAATGCCGAGGATATTTCACTTGTAAGAATTCACGATAGACTTTAATGAATTTTACATTGAAACCCAAAAAAAAGTTTTAATAAAAAACTTAATCACCTACCATATAAGAAGCGATAAGCATTACTAATATTTTGGCCGCAGCTGTAGAGACTTTAAATCGAATACAAATTGAAGTTGCCATAAATCTTGGACATTCATTTTTTCCTATTTGCATCTCTAATGATAAACACTTTTACATTTGCTTATCTTACTCATCTTAATCTAAAAATCACTGCTTTTCAAAAACAAAAAAAAAATTACTTGCATGTATGCACTACGTATTCGTATGATAATGTATTATATTTATTACAAATAAGGCTTAAGTGAAAAAATACAAAACAACAAAAACTAACAGTAATGAAATTAATACTAAAGAAAGACTTTTGTTAGTTTTATAATTAAAATTAAAATGTATATGTATATTAAATTAAGTATGTATATGCTTTTGTATATGTAAGTATGCATGAGAAATATGTATTAAATAACAAAATGCATTTTACATTAATTAACATTTTGAATTAGTATATGCAAAAAACAAAAACAAATTTATTTGCTTAAGTAAACATTTATAATATGAAATATAGTTGTAATAATTTAAGTGAAATATAATAATACTTATACAGAGTAAATACAAAAATATTGTGAAATGTAAATTTAAAAGAAAATCCGAAAAATTACATAGTATAATAAATATAATTTATACATTAAAAATTTGTATCAATTTCATTTTATTTAGGGAGAAAACCTACAAATAAGCAACCAACCTATCATATTTTCGTTTTGTCAAAACTTTAAATAGAAAACTAAATTAATTGTCACATCCCAGTAGAATAAACCCAGAGTACTCCCTTGTGATTATTGGATTACTCCCTATTACTTACTCTACTTCTGTGAATTACCATATAATTTTGTATACTAACTTTTAACATTGCATTTCCTAGGTGGGCGAGTAATAGAAAAACTCGCTTTCACCTACTAAAAAATAATAATCGAATTTTTGTTATTACTTTTTTATGAGTCGCAATCGAATAATGTGGGAGTTTTGGATAATTTTAGAAACATCCAAGGAGTGTAAGGAGGAGGACATTTCACATTGCTCTAATGAAAGATCTTTGGAGAATCATTCCTCAAGCAATAGAGCTCATACATATATAAATACCTCAAATATCAGCAAATAAGGGATTAATTATGAAAAACACTAGTTATTATTATTTAAATCTTTGTTTAAGTTGTGTTTATTTCTCATATTTCTACGATTGCAGCTTTTTTTTTTTGTAATTTTTTTTTTCATTTGTTAACATTTTTTGTCTTTTATTGGCAGAGAAATTCCGCTTATTCACAAAGGTGTTAGCTAGGAGTAGAAGTTGGAAAAAAGAAAAAGATGAGATCAAGCGCTCTCAGGCCACGTAATCGCTCGAAAGTGAAAGCAATACCTTTGCCAGCTCAAATCTCGTATCAAAAAATTATGTAGTGGATATGCAAAAAATATATAGAAGGGAGTAATCTTATATTAATAACTTGAGGTGGTCTCCCCTGTTGCTCCAAGATTAGTAAAATCGGAGCACAGAGTGTAGAAATCTCTGTTATTGATCCGAAAGAATGTTTAGGGGAGTACTCTCTTCTTCACCGCTTGGGAAGATCTCGCTTCAAGTTCTAAAAAGCCTTCTACACGATATGCGTTTGTCTATGGCCTGCCACTTTTTCTACACTCACGTAATGTCTTATGACTTTTAACGCTTCCAACAGTTCAATTTACATAAGTGCTTCCCTTTGCAAAAGAAATAAATAAATAAAAAAAAAAAACAATTAAGGAAGTCTAAGTTCGGGTGGAACCGAACATTAAATACCAGGGACTTGTAACGCGTTTCTGTTTCGTTATTGTTCCACAGGTAAGTAACGAAACAAAACTGTATCGTCACATGCTGTACCAAAACGTGTAACGAAACTCTGAGAAACGATACTCCTTTGTAACAAAACTAGGAACAATTTTCCAGGAACGGTTCGAGCAGAAGCAAAACCTGTACCGAAACTACCTACAAACTTGATCACAATAACAGAACTGTAACAGAAACGCTAGGTGTAGAAACAAAACTTGTAACGAAACCTCAGAAACGAAATTCAAATAATGATAGTAACATGCAGTACATGTACAGTGTTTCACTAGAGGAAAGGCCAGGCGGAGGGGGATAAAAGTGCGTATTTTGTTTGACTCGTATAAAGAAACTGGCGATGGTGATTGAAAATAAAAATTTTATTTCATATACATACATAGCGCAACGGATTGTGAAAAATTTACATTTATAATTAATTTAAAATTTTCTTTTTCTATTCAATTAAAAACTTTTAATAATTAAATAAATTATTAAAAAAATATAAAAAACAATAATTTTCGCTCTAAAAAAATTATTAGTGGCCTTGAGCTCATTCATAGTCATGATACTTGAAAGTGTATAGGCCGTAAAAACCAACAAATTGTTGGAATAAAAAGCAATAATTAATTATAATTATCATTAGATGTTTCTTTTTCTAATGTTAATTCATAAAAAGTTTGTTGTATTGCAATGTCTTGATTCTCAATTTTGTGAAACGTCGAAGCAGTGCAGTATGCTTTCGGGGGTTAGATATCATTTTCTCTGGATATTGAAATATTAGACTTACGTTTTTCACCGCTTCTAGATCTATTTTTGCTGCATGTTGTCTTAAATTTGTCATTGCACCTGATAAGTAATATATCATTCATGTTGGTTTTGAGTGACGAATATATGTAGTACACTCCCGAGAAAAGCCGTTCCATGCTAACTTTAGTTGCAGCTGCCAAAGTAGTATATCAACCTCTGGCGGTAGTGATGACAATCATTAATTCACCTATACAGACTTCATGCAGAGAAGAGGTGCGTTTTGCCATGGCGGCATTTAACACTTTCATGAATGCTGGACTTTGGTATTGCGAAATTGTCCCAGAGTCCGACTCACTAGTTGGAGTAGGTGTGGGTGTTGATGCAGCGCTGCGGTGTCGTTCATACTGAGAGGTAGTTGGGACTTGTTTTGGTCAAAAAATCGGCTTTTAAAAAACCCGAAAATACAATTTTTTTCAAAAACCTGTTATCGCCAACGTTTTTAGCGGAGATTTTTGGGTCGGACAGGGTATACATGAAAATTTTAAAATCAAACGAAAATTTTTTTAGTAGGTCATGAAAAAAGCCTTAAAAATCAAAGTCGAAAAAAGTCCAAAAAATTAAATTTCGCAAGCTCGAAAATTATTTTTTAGGGTACGCGTAGAGGAACTTTTTTTTCCTAAGCCCAAAACCTATCGAAAAATCAATGGCGGGATATCGGTTAACTTTCGTCCATACAAATCGACCCACCCTAATGGTTATAGCTATAACTAAGAAAATAATTCGAGTATCGAAAAATTGTGAAATACCTGTGTTTGTTTATTCGTTGTGGGTCATACCATCCAATTTCATTACCTTCGAAAAAACTTTAGGTTTCTCACTTCACAAATTTTTACCCAATAAAATTACTTTGTTAGCTTCAAAACCTCGAAACATTTTTTGAAATACTAAAGCGAATATGCTCGTAATGAAATACGTAAAGCAAAACTGTGTCGTTGAACTCTCGATATTGAATTAAAGTATCAGGACGACTAGTGTCGGCTATCAAACTAAAGAAAGCCGCCCCGTTCCAAGCGAACCGCTTGAATTATTCATACACTTAATACAAGGGCATTGAGATAAACAATAACAAAACTACACGGGGCTTGATGACCGATGGTGTTAACGTGATAGACCATTAATGCAGGATGTAGTATAGGGTGTGTATTTCCCACCAATTTGCAGAAAAAAAGGAGCATATTGCGCCAAACTATGATTATTATTAATATGCAAATAATTGTTGACAGTCGGTTTCATTCCCTGGCACAACGCCCTAGGTAGATCCTCATATGCGATATTAAAGCTTTGTTTTTCTCGAAAGCGGTGCCGTTATATATCGCCCGCTACATAACGGCGCAGTTGAAGTCCACCGTAACATATTATACGGTCATCACGCCGGTGAAAACTCGTTCTTGACCGATTTTTCTCACCGTCTTTGTCAAAGCGGTGTGAATTCAATCAAATACTTCAAATATTTTTTACAAGAACAACAATTCAGACATATCTAATGTTTTGAAAACAAATATTTAAAAATATAAATGCACAGACTAAAGGCCGAATTAACCTAGACTTAGACTTAACTTGATGTACTACATAGCAGTGATGTAACGAATGCCACTTTTTGAATATTCGCGAATGCGAATGCGAATATTCAGTTTTTATTAAAATTTGTCGCCAATTGTGTGTGGTATTTTGTTCGCGAATCCACAAGTTGGGAAGACTCCTGGGTACCCCTCCCGAAATTTTTCATAGCGCCGTAGCAGTTGGAGGTCGAAGTATTAAGTGTTGCCGATTTTTATTTTGTTTGTAACAATCTAGTGTGTCTAGCGCTCCTGGCAACTTACTCCGAAGCCCCACACACACACACAAACCAACACAGGGTGGTTTGCATTCAATATTAAAACAAATTTAAATAATGCAATATTAAACCTGACGACATAAAACTCACAAATAACAAAGGCCGACAAGAAATTTGACCATAAACCAGACCATACTTTCCTAAAGGTTTTCGATGCGCCAAATTCAAATGTGGACGCAGAATTGCTTTATCACGTCAGGATTTTGAGATATCCTAACCTAAATGTGCAAAAAACACCGTTTTTGCCTATTTTTGAGGTTATATTTAAACGACAGATTTTTCTTTTTTTTAAAAGCACATATAAATAGCATCTCAAAGAAGAAGTCTTTCTCTTACGAATGGCGTTGAGTTTGCTCAAATATCTTTTTTTTTGTCGCTAAGATAGAGCAATTTAAAGTAGACTTATCGTAAGAGGTATGTGTTCTACTGCATCATACCTACGTTAATTCAGTGGTTTTTCAGCTATAGGAAAATTAGCAAATTTATAAATTTTAAATTGCTCTATCTTAGCGAAAAAAAAAGATATTTGAGCAAACTCAACGCCATTCGTAAGAGAAAGACTTCTTCTTCAAGATTCTATGTGCGCTTTAAAAAAAAAATCTGTCGTTTATATATAACCTCAAAAATAGGCAAAACGGTGTTTTTTGCACATTTAGGTTAGGATGGTTTGGCTTATGGTCAAAAAAATCGGTCTCATTTTGTCGGCCTGTGTAGTTGAAAATGAAGAAGTTGTAGCAACTTAATTTTCCGAAAAATGGCACCAAAGTGGTATAAAAATGTGTATCTTGACAGCGCTCTGTTGAAACTAGAGTTAGATGATGTGGCTTGTGACTATGATTTCTCAGTCGCAGCGATGTTGATACGTGACTGTGACTGCACAGTGATAGACATAGAATAAGAGCTACCACCAGTGACTATTGTTATCGTTGTTTTGGTTATGCAACTTCATTTGCAACTTTCGAATATTGCCCCCAATTGCTTGCAAAATTTAAGAAAGTTTTTAACAATAGCAAAATAATTGCCCACCTTTTCAAAAAACTACCAAAAACAACTATGAGTTTTGGTTTTCAAACGACATTTCCATGGTTATTTCCTTTTACACACCAAAAGACAACATTCACATTTATTAAAATTGAGCATTCGAAACTGAAAGCAAAATAAACAGCCCATGATAATTCATGCTGCAATAAACATTAAAAAACATTAGGATAAAATACCATGTCAAATACTAAAATTCGAAGCTTCTATTTTTAAAATTTAATATTCCTTTACTGAAGTTTAATTATTAACTGGAAAAATTTGTTAAAAAAAAATAATTGATTGTTATTTCTAAGAGAGAAGTTTTTTTTTTTTTAGCGTTTACAATTTTTTGTTTGTTTGTTTAGATTACATATATTTATAGTTTAACGTTGAAGAATATATTTTTAGTTTGATCATATATTTTTAGTTGAGTTACTTTTTCATGCATTAAGAAACATGGCAAATAAATGGATTTAAGTCTTATTAACCTGCTATAATCTTCAAATTACTTTTTTTCTGATATTCATATTCGCAAAACATTCGCAGAAATTTCGCGAATGCGAATGCGTATGTCCAAAAAAAATGCGATTATTCGCAAAAGCGCATTCGAATGCGAATATTTGCTACATTTCTGCTACATAGTTACCCAGAAAATAACTTAGCTTAGATGCTTGGAAAACTAAAGATTTTTGATTTCCAAGTTTAGTTTCTAAATTCAAAGAGAGACGTGAGAGAACTGTGCTATCATCAGGGCCGCCGAGAAGAAACCCGGGCCCAGGGGTAAAATGGTGGGGCCCCCTTTCTACATAAAAGTTTTGAATAGTGCATCAATTTCATCAACTATCTTTCTACTTACTACTTCATCACATCTGTATTGAATTTGCTTTATGGTTGATGTTGGGTGAAACAAACTTTTTTTGTATACGATTTCGAAAATCAGTAGAATATATCAATCAGTTCATATATATAGACTTTTGGTCAGAAATATATATTCAGAATATATCGGAATATACGAATATAGGGATATCAGGACTTGACAGTTAATAAGAAGACAGAAACATCTTGGTCAAACATTTATTTATCGATCCAAGTCTGTTGACTATCATGATTAAGTTTTAGAACATGCAGTTTAAAATCCTCCAATCTTCAATTATTTGGAACTTAGAAGTGAGCTTTTCGAGCTTTGGCGTCGATAATAATCTGGAAATCCAAATGTTTGAATTAATCGACTATCAAAAGCATTCTAATTTAACTATTCACTCCATTTCTTGAAAAATACGGGCCCCTTCGAGAACTCCGGGCCTGCTATGTACAAAACTTGCAAGATTTCCAGGGATTTTGCATCTATTGGAATATTTATCGTACAATACCCTATTCGGTTCTACGAGGGAAATGAGCCGCTCATCATCCATTATGGCTTAAGTAAAATTAAAAAAAATAATAATTTCATAAAGAATGTCATCTTTTTTAAACTTTTTTTTTTGACGTTTTGCTTTCTAAATGTCAAATGAATTTAATTCATCCAAAAATTTGTTATGCTTTACAATATATGAAGGGATTTTATCAAAAATTTTGAAAAGAGTTATATGGTAGCTTAGTTCTCTCACGGCTCCCTTTGAACTTAGAAACTTAACTTGGAAATCCAAAATCAGTAGTTTTTCAAGTTTCTAAGTTCAGTTTTTTTCTGGGTAACTACGTACACGTGCTGCTCATATGTTAGATTTAAGGTTTTTAAGTCAAGTTAAGTCGAAGTCTAGGCTAATTCGGCCTTAATTCGGCCATAACAGCCAGTTTTACGAAACAATTTAAGTGAAAAATAGTTTTTTTCAGATTTCATATAAGCTTCGAGTAAAAAAATCATGGGGTCTATCAGCTATTACGGCGGAGCTCCCGGTGGGAAAAAATTGGCCATCACTCACTTCCGAAAAATGCTATCAGCAATTACGATATTTTCGTACTTAGTGCTGCCTACATCCTTCGGCTCCGTACTGGACGTACATCCTTCGGCTAGCTACCAAATTAACCGGCGGCTGGTGCTAATAGGATTTTATGGAAGCGGCCCTTAAAGGAAGATATTAAAATTGGTTTCCAGTTTTCGTATTTTATTTTTTATGTAAATAAATCTGAATGTCACTCAGAGTTAGTGATACCAAGTTACCAATATTCGAATTTTCTACGGCGCCCCACCGGGAGCATCGCCGAAATTGCTGATAGACCCCCATGTTTCATTAAAATTTTTTCGAAGATGGCCTTTTTTCTCAAACTTTTTTATGCATATCAATTAAGTCTCGCAGGAAAAGATGCTCCGCATGTTCCGAGTTCGTTTATCGTACTCGTAAGATTAAGGCTCCTTCTATTAGAAGTTACGCAATTATAAGGTTCCAAAGCAGCAAGCAGACTATTATTTGCAAAGAGCACATACTTATTCTTTAACGTAAATCCTCATTCTTGATAAGGTTTTCAAGTCTTGTTGATCAAACTTTTGGCAATGCTATGGACATATTTAGTCCAAGTGAAACCTTCACAGACCGTCCAGTTTAAACCAACTGAAATATCGTGAGTTGTCTTTAATGACGCAATCAAATACTTTTTAATACTATATCCTACCTAGACATGCCTTAAATTTCAAACCAACTGCATCACGCTAGACATAGGATTATACTGAGCTTATATGCATTAGTTGTATTACTATTTCGAGTGCGACTTAGCCAACAGCTCTCGTATTTGAAAGCGAAGATGCTTTTATTGTTTAATGCTTTTGAACCGTAAATATCTTTGAACTACTTTCAGTTTGATTATGAAACCTGGCTAAAAGCTTAGTTCAAACTTGCACGATCTCTTCTGCTCAATGTTTTGCTGCTTCAGCTTTTTAATTGAGCTTATTTACAACAAAGCGTAGCGTAAAACAAATCACGTAAAAAAGCTCCGTGCTCGTACGTACGCAGTGTAACAACATGAGACTTGCTGGCAATATTAAAAATTTGTAGAAGAAATTAAAATTAGTTACTGGGAGACATTCGGAAAGTGCGGTTGGATTATTTTTTGACAACGACTAGTTGAAATTGAATTCGATTTTATCGATTAGTTTGAACGGCCTTGCAAAAGAAGTGAATCAAACGTTGGCGGTTGCACTAAATTTGTTTTTGTATTATATACATTAAGTTGCCGCATGTGGCAGTGACACAGTATGATTGCTTGCCAAAAAACTGTTTTGTTGTTATTCGCTTGAGGCGCACGTAACATCATCGTCGCTTCGCTTCTTCCTCATTTACGTTGACAACCCATTTTGGTGTTTTTATTTTGATTTTCGCGCGCTGGCAAAGGTTTGATCGCTCATGTGAACGATTAATTGAGACGAATGGTGAATTTTAATAACTGTCGACCAAGTAATTACATAAACACAGTTTAGTTAAAAAAATCAAAAAAACAGTTACACATTTCCGGTGCCAAAGTTAAATTTAATTGCAATAAATTGCACACCAAGCAATGAGCAATATGCGCACGTTGTCATTCAACTTGTTGCGCAACAGCGCTAACGGTCAATTTGCTGCTGGTGGCGCTGTTATTACAACAAAAACAAACCCTAAATTCATTGCAATCAAGCATAAAATGGCATTCGCCAGCACATCAAGTGCAGTGCCACAAGGCCATGTACGAAAAAACTCCAGTGCAACAACAGCAGCGACGGCGGCAGCGGCGGCAACGATAACATCGCCTGAAATGGCCTGTCCACATTTGGCTAACGGTAATGTTGCAGCAAATAGCAATGTAAGCAGCAACAGCGACAGCAAAAATCCGTTGCACGAGACCTCCGAATGGCAAAACGCTTTGCCATACATTGAAATACCCGGCCCCAAACCGATACCCATACTGGGCAACACCTGGCGGTACGTACATACATATGTAACCAATTTTAATTATACAGTAGCTCACAAAAGTATCTCGAAAAATCTATACTCAACCTAGGCCCTGGGTAGATTAGCCTTAGGTTAGGTTAGGTTTGCCTAGATTTGCCTTACAACAGACAACTTTGCCTAGAGCCTATCAGGGCATGGAAAGCGTATGTTTCCCAATTGACGGTCAATTTATCGTATATTCTGCAAGGGGCCTGCTAGTGCTAGTGTTTCACTTTGCGGGCCATATGTCATAAAACCTGTAAAGGTCCAGATTAGTTTTTTTTTATCTTGCGCCTGCTTATTTTTTCCAAACTAGGGCCTGTTAGCTTTTTCCTCGAATTTTAAATTGATGAGTTACCCATGATTTAAGAAGAAGAAATCTAGCCGGACCCTATATATTTTCTACCCTGGTTATTTATTTTTTTACTTTTCACACCCTGTATTTACTCCTATTCCTTCAAGCAAACTAACTTTCCGACCACAGTTTGAGACTATTTTATAGCCTAATGCAACTAGCCCTTGCATAAATAAGTCTATTTAAGACATAAGAAACTTGAAGTTTGTGCGAGCAAGATATCATGCATACTACTTTGAGTAGTCACTGTGTATTACTTATTTAACATATATGTATATGGTTCATTCCACGCTAATCGATACCTAGCAAGTCGAGCAGTGTACACAACCTGGGGGGTTACTCTGTATGGCGATGCGAATGAAACTTCTTTCGCATTTGAAAAAAAATGTATGTAATTTAGCAGCTTTCGAATAGCATTCGCATCGTAACAGACTAAGCCCCTGTCTACGCACATAAACCAAATTAATAAAATGTTTTGCCACTATCGTTACATGTAACACCCGTCTCAGTTCAAATACGTTCAGTTTCAAACAGCAGTGAATTCAAAGTTTTTTAAATAAAAATTGTAAGAATGGCCTAACCCCGCAAAAAATTCCATTCGACACAAAGCAGCACGAGTCTAATGCCAGTTGTAATCTCTTTATATGAGTTCAGCCATTCCCTTCTGTTTGAGCTTGACCTATAAACATACAAAATTTAGACTGTTAATCTTAAACGGGCTCTGGAAGCCCCTTTGTTTCTCTCCGGGTGCTGTCGGACAAGTCCACTTTCTAACCCTATGACTATGTTACACAAGTTAAAATTGGCTTATCAAACTAACAGTTGGGATTAAGAACAGCGACTGTATGACTTTTTGCAGGGAATCCAAAAAAACGGTACATGAAGAAAAAGTTTAGCTACGTTTATTTTGGTTGTGGTTGTGAAGATTGCGATCAAGCACTATCCCTACCTTAGTTGGCAGCATAACTTGCGTATTTCTCAAATCATACTTTTATGGTTCTATCGCTATTTACCTAACAGACATAAATTAAATTTTAAAATAAACAAAGGCGTTTTGGTTAGGTATCCTGAAAGTTGGACTTATATACTTATGGACTACAATCCGCAGATTTATTCTCGGTTTGTTGTATCGATTTTCCCGGATTGAGCCCTAGTACGATCCCACAAAGCAATTATTGCCTGGCCACTATTTTTTTGTGTGACTGTAATATCGTATATTAGAAACCAAGTAAGCACTATACACGCAACTTTTTACAACATTTCTCTTCATATTGCAAACTTGTATGTTTGTTTGAAAAAAGCGTTCAATGTTCCCACAGTTGTGAATAAATTCTAAAGATTTAAGGAAAAATAGGAAAATTATTTCGGTAAACTATAAAGACAAGCACCAAAGTCAAATAGAAACTAAAGATTGCTTGTACCCGCACAAGCTGAGTCGACATTTGAAAAATAATGTTCACACCAACTGCACTGGTCAAAACTTTCAAAAGGACTTTTCGTAGTCGCAGATAAAAGCAAAAACCGATATTACCACCTTTTAGGCCTCTAACTCGAGACAAGTGCTTTCGAGCTATATCAAAAAAATACAAATAAAAGTAAAAATATTCATGGTGGCACAATATGAAAACAGAAACAGTGATTAAATATCTTTTAGCTGCCTATCCAACTACCCATAAAGACAGCATAGTATTTCAAATTCATACCCAAATATGTAATTAGTTTATGCTTACCTTTCCGTTAATTAGAGTAAGTTGTTATTTTACTAATTTCTTAAATCGAAAGAAAAGGAAAAATGCAAAATTTTTAATTTTGCCCTAATAAAAATATATTTAACAAAAGACCTAAGGCACGAACTTGCTTTCACTTCTTTCACAACCGCAAGTTAAAGCGTAATTTGCTTATGCTTTATATCACTCGTAATACTACTATACTATATATTTTTAGTGTGGATATGTTCAAGTATGATTAAAAAACGCGAGTCATGGCACAAATCGCTTTAACACCATATAAAATGTATTCATGTGCGTGTGAACTGTGCGATTTTATACAAAGAAAAAAAGATGATATAAACTCTTTTATGCAAACACTTTTTATGTTTAAAATAATTCATGAGGGCACAAAGCGCCAATTGTGTGTGTATGTATTTTGAAATTTTTGAAATCTGCACATGAAAATCATGTTAAAACCCTGTTAAATTTTAAAATTTATTATTTGCAACATTTTAACTTGTCCACTAACTAGCACACTCTTACAACTTCACCAGAACCCACTATAGATCAAATGCCACAGCTCAATAGCTGACTGCAATGAATACAGACCGTTTACATGTCTTTGCTACGCTCTCTAAATCATATTGGCATCAAGTTTTTCGAGAATTTATAGCACTCAGTACAACTACCTTTTTCTCTGAAATATTATTAAATATTATAATAAAGGAAAATGGTATATTTGCAGCGAAATCAAATATTGCGTTTTACGAAATTGTCAACTAGTTTAAGTTGTATTTGTTTCAGCAATGTATAACTGATAAAGAAAGGGGTGAATAACAAGTTGTTTGTGCTCGGCTACCGGATTTATGTTTTCAGTATTTCTCTCCCCAAATTCTTTTGATTTGAATACATTCATAAAATACGAAAAAATTTGTTTCAACCTTTATTACATTGTATGAGAAACACCAAGGAATCTTCTAGATGTTGTTGGTTTTAGAAATAAAAACACTCTCAAAAGTTTTGGGTACAATCCGGTACTCCCTTGCGGTACATGCCCGACTGTAAATGCAGCGATCTGGTATGACCAGTGGAACCTTCTAAACCACCTAACCGCCTTCTTTCGTAAGGCAGAAGAAGGTTGGTAATGAGGGGTCAGAGGCATCACATCCGTAGATCAACCATTGATTTGAATGTGTAAAATATTCTCAAAATTTCTAGTAAGGTGTCGCTATTAAAAACGGGATTCCCACCTTTCTGATTTTTTCTGTAATAAAATGAGAAACGCCAATATCATTAAACGAAAGATATTTAAAGAATCAATCATATTTCCAGGTAGGATTACCACTTATCGTTGTCAACTAATGTCATTATTTTATACTTTTTAGCAACCTTTTTTATTTATATATTGTTTTTGCATATCCGCTTTAACTCGAACATGTTTTCACATATTTGTATGAAATTTTGAATATGAGATATCTGCTACAATCTAAGCTCTCTTATAAAAGAGCATCAAATAAGAAGAGGAACCAACGAGAAATATTGCACGCTATCAATTCACGTGTAAAAAAATCAGGACGCGGTAAGAAAAGTTGATCCAATGTAATTTTTATGGAGTCGAACTTTGGTACGGCCTGGTAAATTCCTGACCCGCGAACTGATAGCTCGCTATTTTTCGCGTTGGGCTCTCTTCTTATTCGTTGCGCTTTGCTCTCACATACGTGTTGCCTCTAAAGAGGTTTTTACCGAGTTGCCACCTATCTGAAATTAAAGAAAAATCAAATAACATATGCTAATTTGGATATCAAATGAATGTTGTTTTACATCATATTTTAATAAAAATATTTCTAGATAGCGCTATAGTTTTTCGATCGAAATCGAAACCTAATTGAAAGTATAAATAATACAGACTATTTGTAGGTTCACCTATATATAAAAACGACTAAAATCTCCTTACTGATAAGTATTTATTACAAACTAAATTATATGGCAACAGTATGCAGTAGAGTTGTTTAGTTCGCGAACGAACTAATTCAATTGAACGAATCAGTTCACTGAACGAACGAACTACTTCGTTTTCAACCTCCTTCAGGGAATTTAGTAGTTTAAGTGTTTCTGTGGCAACAAGTAATAATAACCAAGGGCGAGCTAAAATTGCTTTAACAACCAAACTCATATTGAGTTAGAAAAACAGCTTACCGAAAAAGACGGAGGAATCAATTATCTAGACCTCACAATAAGAATTGATAAAGCTACCAATAAATTCAACTACGACATATATAGGAAACCAATGGCCACCGACACAATAATACATAATACCTCGAAACACCCACAACAACATAAAAATGCAGTGCTAAGGCACTTAGTACATAGATTGGAAAGAACACCTCTTACACAAGAAGTATATAGAAGAGAGCTTGGAATAATATATAACATCGCTACAAACAACGGATATAAAAAAGCGATAGTAGATATACTCAGGAGAAATCTTAGAGAACAAAAAAGAAACAATGGAGAAGAAAGTACACAAACCTGGACGACAATGACATATACTGGAAGGGCAACACATAAGTTAGCAAATTTCCTTAGAAAATATAACATCAACACAGCGTTCAAAACATCGAACAATTTAGGACGGAAGCAAGAACCAAAACTAACTCAGAAGATCCGTTTAGCAGCCATGGTGTATACAAGCTCACTTGTGAATGCCAGCACAGTTACATAGGACAAACAGGACGACAAGTAAGAACGAGGTTCAGAGAACACATTAGAGATTACAACAAAAAGACACGGAATACAACCATCATACCAGAGTCCAACTTTGCGAATCACATGGTGGAGAATAAATGCCCCCCCCCCCCCCCCCCCCCAAAACATCAAAAAAACAGTCAAGGTCCTACATGTACAAGCAAAAGGCCGACGTCTGAACGTACTCGAAAACATGGAAATCTACAAACAAAAAACATTCGACGGCAGAATAATAAACGAACAGACAAACACTGTTTCCAACACAATATTCGAAGCTTTAAAATTAGTTTACAAAAAACAAAGCAATCACTCAGATACAACAAACACACACGCACCGAAAAATAAACACAAAACAGCAAACGATCAAAAACAACAAACGAGCAAAAAAGGTCAAAAAACAAAAATCACCAACTTTTACCTGCCTCAGTCAACCACACAAAATCCAATCGGTGCAATCCACCCCCGTTTCAAAATTATGAAGCTAAAGAACAAAAAAAAGGCTAAATCTAGCCTCGAAAAGGCTAACCTGATCACACTGGTTCAACAACCAATAACAACCTGAGGCGAGCTAAAATTACTTTAGCAAACAACTCAATATTGGGTTGGAAAAACAGCTTATGTGATTCATAAAATTGGCAATGCCTCTAATTACAACAATAAATTTTGCTTATCGAGCGACGAACTCCTACCCGAGTTGCACACTATCATATATATCCACGCTTTTTCTCTTGTTTCCTAAGTTCCTTACCAGCGAGTTGTAAGCATGCAAAGTTTTTCGTTGTTCTTCATATTATTCGATGCTCGATGCATTCATTGAACGGTCGAACGACTGAGCTAGTTCACTTTTGGAAAAAAAAACCTCGTTCGTTCAATCATTCAATCTAGTATACAGTATGTTTATCACAATACTCACAATCTAACATGTCTTAATAGTTTGTTTTTTGTTTAGTCCCTAGTCCTCGAGCTAGAGCCGCTTTTCCTCTTTGCACAATTACAAAAATTATACAATTCAAATTTAAAGTAAATTCTTTTGCGGATTGGGTAGAACTCTAAGTTGCTCACATCCTTTTTTCAATTATATTACTTACATAATGTGCATGAATATAAAAATGTTATATTCCGATAATCGATAATAGTGTAAGAAATAATCGATAAAATCTATATGCGTCATTACTTAAGGTGTATTCTCGAATATATATCCTATATAACGGGACTTTTAATAACTTGCACTTGTGTCAATCACACCACATAACTGTACTCTAAAAATATCATCAAATGTCACTGGTTAAATTTCTCTCTCTCTCTCTATGGCGCGATATACAACAGGCATATCATCATAAACCTCCTAAGAGATTTTTGCGCCAAGCTTCTCTTCCAATTTGTGGGACCTACAGTTTTTTGCCGACTCCGAACGGCATCTACAAAGGAGACGAATTTTTGCTGAGAAGCCTGTCATGGCAGAAATACACTCGGAGAGTTTCCCAAACCACTGCCGAGGGGCGACCCCGTTTTGAAAAACTTTTTTTTTTTTCAAATCACTTTTGATCTTACCTGTACCAGGGCTCGAACCATGGACCTTCGGTGTGGTAGGCCGGCAACACTACCTTCGCACCACGGCGGTTAAATTTCTCTAACATCACTATTATACACAAATGCATACAAGGCTACACTGACTCCATCTTATATGAATTATAACACTTACATAAAATATCATATTTGTAGATGTGTATGTTGCATCACTTACTTACATGCATGTTCAAAAATAGAAAAACTTTATTGGCCTCAGTTTATTTAGCTAGAGTTTATTTAGTTAAAAGAAAATGTCTGAACGTATATAGATGAAAATTACTGTGGCGAATATTCTCAAGTAAATACCATCCCTAACTCAATAACGCTCCCACCCACTAGTTAAACACAACAGAGATAGCAATGACTACACTAATGCATGTAAGCAGGAGAAAGCACGCCTGTTTACGAATACGAGGTAAAGAGGAGAATTAGGTACATTACACCGACCCTTCGAGAACACAAAGATTGAACAACCTGGGAACTTCTAAGTGAGTAAGGTACAATCTGTTGGACTATAAAAGGCAGTAACCAAACAAGCTTTGAGAAACAGATTATTTTCAACTGCTGTACAGTGTACCTATTGTGGAGTTACCTAACTAGTAAATTTGTATTGCTTTTATTACCCGTAAATAAAACTAGCATCTGTAAACAGTATTGGTTCGTGCGCTTATTTGATTTTATAGTGATCCAATCCAGGAGGAATAACCGAAAAATCATCGAATTCGTCACATTACCATATTTTTCAGTTATTATTAGTGAATTAAAGTTTAAATCTTTAAACCCGCTATTGTAGAAAGATATGATATTATATTTCAGAATGGACCTTTATCAATACATCGATGACGAAACGACTTAATTCCACGTAGTTGATATTTACTTATCTGCATCATAAACATAAATACTGTGAAAAGGATGCTTAGCTTTAAGTTTGACATCTAGCAATGCACTGGTGAAAGCGGCATTCAATTCTGTATCGATGTTTTTAATCTATGCGCGAACGAACAAACACACAAAAAGACGAAACCGAGAGCACGCGGTAAGGCAGTTCTGCTGATGATGATAAAACAGATCTGCCAAAAAATCCATGATGATCACACTACTAACTATCAAATGTCGGAAGTGGTTCATGCATATGGTAAAGAAGAATAAAACTAGGAGTTTAGATGACATAAAAACCAGCGTATTGTTAGCTTAATGGTTAGCAATACGTGCCAAAATTTCTCTGATGAAGAAGTCTAGCAGTTTACGAAATGGATATATAAGAAAAGCTATGGCGGTTGTCTATAAACATTTTTCCTACTCTATTCAATTAAAAAACTTTTAATAATTAATTAAAAATGTTGTTTAAGAAATAAAAACAATAATAGTTTTCATAAAAATTCGAAAATTTTAAAATTATTATTGTTGTTGTTGTTGTTGTAACGACAAAAACACTCCCCGAAGGTTTTGGGGAGTGCTGTCGAACTGACAGTCCTTGGCCGGATATGAATCCGGTACGCTTCGGTACTCCCTTGCGGTACTGCCCGACTGTCGTGGTAGCGATTTATGACCAGTGGAACCTTCTAGGTCATGTCACCCCTCCTTCTGTAAGGAAAGAGAGATGGGTAATGAGAGGTGAGAGGCATCATATCCGTATATCAACCATCGAGTTGCACGTCATTACCTTTGTGCATATTAGTCGCCTCTTACGACCGGTATGCCTACCTCGGGCATATTCTAAGCCCCTAACCCGCAGGGTCATTATTAAAAAAAAAAAAAAAAACAATAATTTTCATAAAAGTTAAAATGTGAAAAATTATTATTCTTGGCCTTGAGCTTGTTTCATGAATACTTAAAAACCTGATTTGATAAATGAATTGAAATTGGGAAAAGTTGGACCACTAAGCTGTCTGCTTCCTTTTTGAAAGCAAAACATCTAAGATTATTTTTTGTGTTTGAACATCGTAAACTTCAACTTTAATTTAGAGATACTCGTATACATAGATGTATGGATATAAAAACCATTGGCAGGTAGAGCAGCAAAACTTTAAGCGTTAAGAGGTACACATTAATTTTATTTAGATATTTGGTACACCCCCCTCAAAATGATGCCATTAGTGCCTCAAAATATTATGGTGAATGAAGGGGAAACATTTAAAATATCACTTTCGAGGCTTTGCATATTTCAAATAATTCAAAACATTTTTTGCCAACTTTTCTGTTATGCATTTCAGCAGTTTAGGTAGCCATGAGGACGAACTAAAGACCTATATTCTAAAAGTTTAAATATTTCGTAGATTTGACCTTATTGGAAAACATTACGGTTCAATAAATACGAATTGCAACTCCAAATAATATTCATTTTGCGAATGAAAAACTTTACGTATGACCACAGTAGGTTTCAAGCCCATGACGGCAACCAACTCATTGGATTGCACAAAAACATCCCTATTATCATTTGCATGTAATTATCTCATAAATCCACACTCAATGAAAAATTTAACAAATTAATTGATGGGTAAACATTCAAAATTAGCTATTGACGTGGCCTTCACCTCGGATAATTCCATACACCGTAGCACTCTGCAGTCTTCTATCATTTGTTGTAATTAACGCCATTATTGCCCTTTATAAAGTCAGTCCACCAAATAGCACTTCAACTTGACCTCAATTCATTTAGGTAGTTTAAATAAAGTTCGAATATTTTGTTTGTCTCTTTTCATTGCTTTGACTTTGTCTCTATTAAACGCGTTACGCTTGCTTGCGATTCATGCTAAATCTATTTGGTGTTTTTGCTTTCGTATCTTAATGGCATGTTTATATATAATTTAATATTAACTTTTACCAACGCGTTTAAATGTTTTACCGGTTTTGTTGTAGCTTTTATTATCAGTCGCGTGCAAGCAAGCATGGTTTTGTGAGCCGATCATCACAATTATATGGAGAAACAAGTAGTGACAGCGCTGGCTTCGGCTATGTCCAAGGCTTTATACCTTTCATGAATACGATTCGCGGTTTTTGCTGTCCGATCCCTATTTACAACTATCACAAACTATGACGAATTTGACGTTCTTACGCATTTAATCAAAAAATATATCGTCCAAATGATTTATATATTATATGAAATAGTGGCCACATGCCAAATTTAAGACACATATCTCTATACTGAGTTTGCGTTCCAACAGGCACAGGGGCAGTCGGACAGGGCAGACGTGCCAGATGAGACCATCTCTTCTTCTTCTACTCACACTTACAAACATCGGAGCAAGCTTATTATACTTACTCATGTTCACGAAAGGTATAATAATTGCAAACAAGTAGTGGAGTCTAATTGAAAGCATAACTGAACATTATATACTCAGCTGTGAGCTTTTGCAGCAAAGTTAACCTCTATTAGACGGACACGTCCTTTGAGCGGACATTTTCTTATGCACCAAGTTTAAACTACAATTTTTAAAACAAATTTCCCTCTCTTAGGCGGACTCTCTATTGGACGGACGCAGACGGTCATTTGCTATAAAACTGAATCCAAAACCTCTATTGAGCGGACCGCGAGCCTCTTGTCAACGGACAAAGAGATTTAATTTCATAACAAATCAAACAAAAACCTCTCTTAGGCGGACGCGAACTCTTCATAGACGGACAAGATATTGGTTTATATAACAATATAAAACGAGACAACTAAACGTTCGTTACATTTATAAAGACTTTTAAAAGTGTCGTATTGGTTGCGTACATACTATGTATATAAATGAAAAAGGGGATTCCCCGTGTTTCTTTAAAATATTTTTTTAAAGTGCATGCCTAGTTTGGTTTGCTCAGTGAATTATGTGGAGTGTGAATTATGTTGAGTGATAGTGCAAACGAAAAAAACGATGGCGAGGTCAAACCTGAACTTAAAGGATAAAATTGAGATCATACACGCGAGTGAGGAAAATAATTTGTCTCTACGCGCATTAGCCGAAGCTAATCGTGAAACATATGTAACTTAAATTTATTTTCCGTGTGTTAAATCATTTTCTAGCGAATAAAAATGGGCTTAATTATGTATGTAAAGTTAAGAGAAAATTAATGGGATTTCTGTTATCAGGTTTAAAATTGGGAAAACCCAGGCCGCGATCATTGTTAAAAATAAAGAAGATATCCGAGCGAAATTGATGTCTGGAAGCAATGTTGAAAGGTCCTTCATGAAAGTAGATGGTGAAAAAATTTACTAAATGTGTTTCGAGTGGCTAAAGAAATCGCTTTAAAACTCGGTGTCAATGATTTTGTGGCTTTTAACGGCTGGCTACAGAAATGGCGTATTAGACATAACATAACTTTTCGGTACATTTGCGGTGAAAGTGCCTTGACGGCTGTTTCTAATTTGAAAAGATTCTGCAGCGAAGACCTTATTGCGTTCGAATTGTTGCAAAAATTGGAGAATCATATGCAAAATTTCCCAGGTTTTTTAAATGACCAATCCTACATTTCTATTTTTATGTAATTTATTCTCCGAAGTAGAATTTTTATTTTTGTTATTACTGTTTGTAAATGAGGTGTGTACATGTATATGCATATGTACAAACTCCTACGTACATATATAAAGTTTGAAAGTAATAAATATACACATATCTTGTTTGATCAGTGTTATGAAAGTATATTTTATTTAAATGAAAAAATGGTGAGCATTAAAAGATTTATAAAATACCTACCCACTCCCTTATGCGGACACCTCTGTTGGGCGGACAAAAATTTACTGCCGTTGAGCGTCCGCCCAAGGGAGGTTTCACTGTAATATTATATGTACGTGCTTATCAACCGATTTGCATTTTAATGACTACAATAATTTTCATGACAGTGGATATGTACATTCGATTATAGCACGTCAAAATGGATAGGCCGGTACCAAGCTCAATCACATATATTTTTAACTGGGTTAAATTTTTATTTACCTTTGTTACTAATTTTGCGAAATTTCAATCATGCTACTATTTTGATTTGGCCAAAAGTCATGGCTTAAATATATGAATTAAACTCCTCTTCGAGCTTTGGCTACCGAAGTGAAAGATTGGCTTGCTTCAAAAATATATATTTTTCGCATTTCCCGTTACTGCACTTTGAATATAACTGATATAAAACTTTTTGCATTGATATTGCCACTTATATTCGACAATGATCTTTTTTTAAATATTTTACAAAAACTTGGGAGTGGTGCTTAACCAATTTCGGCTATACTTCACAGGTATGTTCCTTGTGCTGAAGGTAATTAAGAGTGTTGCTGGCCTACCACACAGAAGGTTAAAAGTTCGAGCCCTGGCACAGGTAACATCAAAAGTGGTTTGAAAAGTTTTTAAAAACGGGGTCGCCCCTAGGCAGTGGTTTGGCAAACTCTCTAAGTGTCTTTCTGCTATGGAAGGCTTTTCAGCAAAAACTCAGCTGCCGATGCCGTTCGGAATCGGCAAAAAACTGTAGGTCCCGCCAAACCATTCGCCGGTTTAAACAATTTTTTAAACTTATTGGTTATAAATTTCAAACCCCTTCAATAACCTACACCAATTTTCAATTTATTGTGGTTTAGAATTAAAAGTGAATTGAAAAAAACGTCTAAAATTTTGTAAATTTCTTTTCATTTATTTCTGAAAGCTTTTTAAAGTCACTAAAGTTTGCTTTACACAGTTTTATGTGCTTCGTGGCTGAGTGGGTAGAGCAGTCGAGTCTGATGTGGTGAGCGTCGGTTCGAATCCTGCCAACTGAAACAAAAATTTGTTTTCCTTTTTTTTTGGTTTAAAATTCAAACTCTTTTCTTCACGCTCATTTTCTTGAAAACTGGCATTATTGAAATTCTAAACCAAATTTGGTTCAGACATACATAGCCGTGTAGGAAAAATTAGAAGCAGCACAACACAAATTGTTAGAGAAGCTCGGCCTTAATCTCCTCAGGAGGTATAAATCGCCCTAATTATTTATTTTTATTTTGTTCTCTTCCAACTTATGCTGCGTTGTTTGTTCGACGCGTCTTATAATTGGTTAGCTCGCATTTGACTATTTTTTTACAGCGTAGCCCACTGTTACCTTTAGCGGCTTTTGTCAAAATGAAGTCCGGCACCGGAGAGCAGATGTAATTTTGAGGACCACCTACTCCGTCCCTCGCTTTGGTGTTGAATACTCCATGAAGTAACCCTTTAGGAGCATTTTAAGGGTAATCAGAATGAGGATAAGTGCTGGAGTGCTCCGATACTCTTTAAGTAGTATTCTTTTGATGATGGAACGGAGCATTTCCGTTTTTTGCAGGGATGCAGCTGTTTTCTTCTTTGTTCACTAGCATAAGATGATCCAGCCACCAAAGACTTTGGTCTATAGTTCGTGCACTGTGCTCATATCCATGCAAAGCTAGTACATCTGCTCAAAGGTTTATAAATCATTGCAAGAACTTTTATTTTTAATATTCCAAGGGCTATCTTATCTTCTTCCGACAATGTCCATGATTTCGAACCACACATCGGGACAGGTATGATAAGAAACTAATAGAGCGTGATATTTGTTCGCACAGATAAGACTTTACTTCTTAGTTTCTTACTCATTACAAGGTAGGACTTGTCGGCAATCGTGATTCTCTGACATTATTTCAAAAATAGACAAAGTCCCTCTCTCTCTCTATGGCGCGATATACAACAGGTATATCATCATAAACCTCCTAAGAGATTTTTGCGCCAAGCTTCTCTTCCAATTTGTGGTGTGCCGATTTGAATTTTCCCTACAAATTGGTGGGACCTACAGTTTTTTGCCGACTCCGAACGGCATCTACAAAGGAGACGAATTTTTTGCTGAGAAGCCTGTCATGGCAGAAATACACTCGGAGAGTTTGCCAAACCACTGCCGAGGGGCGACCCCGTTTTGAAAAACTTTTTTTCAAATCACTTTTGATGTTAAATGTACCAGGACAAACTCCCTCACAGTTACAAATTACGAAAGGCTCGAAGAGGACCTTCATAATACTAACGGAACTGTTGGTATTGCTCAATGTCATTTGATATTCGTTTCTATCATCATTGCACTATAACAGGATCTGGGAGCACTGAGGAGTTTAATCAGCTTTTCAAAATGGGTTGGGGTCTTTCGCAGTTGGAGTCTTCAAACTTAAGTTTCATCATATTCTGTATCAGAGCCTCCTGCTGGAATATTGCCATCCCCACTTCATCATAGTCTGGTGTTGGGACGTGTTTTTCATCGGCAGGATTGGGATATCGGGTTCGCCATCTCCCTTTTTTTTGGTAAATTTTTTTTTTTTTTTTTTATTAAAGTTCGTTACGCCCTCGATGATAGGGTCCACATACACCGCGATATGCATTCGTTCACCACTACTTCTTCTGTCTCTTTAGAACACCGTAATGTCCAGTGTCACAGTAGTGGCATATTGCAAGCATAATATTTCATCATAGTCAGTTCAGCCTTGACCTTTGGAAATGACGTGACTCACTTTGGAGTGCACTGCTCTGTAAACAATTTTCAAAAGATTTTATTAATTAAATAAATGATTTTATTTAAATGTAATAAATTGACAATTTTAAAGAATATTATGTGCATATTTGAATTCGAATAATGTTTAATTTATTCGAATTAACAATGACAAAGAGTCAACGAATGCATCGCCAATGGAAATAAGATACTTCGTTATTGAGTATTTTTCATATTCATTAGCATACTTATCCTATTTATACAAGGCATCAATTGTTAGAAAATTTCAAGGTCAACGAAAATGTGTGCTTTTAACACCTCTATTTAGCATCCCATCAGTTCAGTACTGCGGCTTCCTCCAACTTCAACGACTAACAAGGCCTAAATTTGAAGTTAGGTTTTGTAACAAATACGAACAGGCATACATTTGGTTACTAAGCCTATTAACTTAGTTACAGAGCGTGGTCGTAAAAGTGCAATAAACTCGCGGCCACACAACAATCGGCATATATAGCAAATACAACAAGAATAACAATAATAGTAGCCGCAACAAAGGAAAGCTTTTCCCAATGAATGGCGAATGTAAACTTCAACTTGACCGCTTTCTTAAAATCATATGTTCCCTCCTCTTCCCCTCATTGCTTTTTATGGCCACCTTCCGTAATCTTCAACACTTGTTGATGGCAACATTAACTACGCTTCGTCTCTTGTGTTCAATAGCTTTTGTGGCCATTTCATGTTTGGTGGTTACTGACTTGACACACAACAGGCTAATCAGGCTTTAACTTGAGAATAAATTAACTGTCGATAAACCCAATAGTTAGCTCTCAAGATTTAAGGGTTTTAGGGAATTTTCGGTGACATCGACACTTTCAACTTAATTAACTCATGCTAAACCGATTGAGCGATCGAGTAAAAACGCACGCTAGTCATAACTTCTTTGTGGCAACTGAGAAACTTTTATCAAAGGTCACGTCCACTACTTGATGTTCGGTTCGGTAATGATGTAGACTTTGATGTGTAATATGTGAGTCAACTAGGTCCGCGTCATAAATAGGGTGACCGTAGATTTTGGCAGTGGCACTGTCAAACTACGAAAGATGAAGAAATGCGAGAGATTATGAAGTTATCCGTTTAATTTGGAGCATGGGATATCAATTGAAGGCCTGGACTCATATTTCTTATCGTACAATCGTCTGCATTATAAAGTGTGGTAACTCTTTCTAGTGGGGTAGGGAGTTTCGAGATGTAGAAATTAATTCTGCTGGAGGTTTCGGTTCTCATACCACATTTACACTGCACCAAATGTGTCATTTTGGGCGAAAAACTCCTAATGCGTCGCATTTCCCATACAAATCGCATTTCCCAAATTGCTGATTTCATCGCATTTGCTCATATTTGGGCCGCAACAACATGACATTTGTGGAACGCATTGCGTTTGAAGTTTCGCCTAAAGGAAAATGTCAAACAAAATGCAAATGAGCTAATGTAAATGGGTTCGAAATGACTCATTTGAATTTTCCAAATGCGGTGCAGTGTAAATGTAGCATAAACACTACAAACGCCTGTCGCCCATTTGCGCTCCACATCTTGAGATGCCAGGGAAGAAAATTTTTCTCAATTAAGAGTGCTCACGGTTGACCTTACCTGAATGTCATTTCATCTTCTTCTGATGGCTTCGCTGGTTCCGAACCATATATCAACAAAAATTTAATAAGAGATTTATAGATTTCAATCATTTGGTCCAATTTGTATGCGATTGCGTGCTTAGTAAATCTGGATTAAGTGTTTTAGTGTGTCAACGCTCGCTTTTAAATGAGCCACCCAGTATCGCGAATTGACTTATAAACTTAACAAAAGTTTTACTAAGTATTTAAGTGCATGTCAAATAACTGTTTACGGCGGTTAAATGTTGATTTGTAAAATTATTTGGAAAATCGTAAACGGAAGTTACTTGCTGACGATTGGTGGTGCTAATTTATTTAGTTCTCAACGGGTGCCACGCTACTGTCAAAATATTTCACAACTACTGGCTAATAAATAAACTTTGGGTTTTGCAGAGAAAAAATATGCCAATGTGGTTTCGGCTATAAAGAAGAAGAAGGGGGAAACCTTGGACCCTTTCAGCAGGTCAACTTCTCGCAGATATAACGAGTTTAAGCGACAATATTACTTGAGACGCAACTCATAAAATCCCCCAGCAAGCTACTAAGCGGATTAAGTCGTACATCTGTACTAGATTGACGCCTGGTAGTGACCTTCTTAAACCACATATCGGAAGAGTCGGTCTAGACATTTGCTTGTAATGGCTATAAGAAGTTTGAATCACTTGCGTGGAGTTCTGCGCTCTGGCTGGGGTATAAAATAGTTTGTTCTAGGTGACAACAATTAAGAGAAGAGCTTGAACTTCAGGTTATTACCCATCTACAAAAGTTCATCCAAATGGGTCAAGTCGTTTTTGAAATGGTGGCTAATATGTCAATTAATAAAATAGAGTTACGTGGCAACCCCAGGTTGTAACGCTACCGGGAAATATTTTTACGACTTAAAAGACTATTACGTTGATACCCAATTTGGAATATTTCACTTAATTCATTTTTAATTCAATTATGTGGCAACCTTGTAAAAACATTCTTAGTAGCGCATACCAAATTTGAGCCAAATCTGATGAGCCGTTTCCGAGATAGTAGTGGATATAAAAATATCGAAAAACAAAATAGTTTAAGGCTAAAGATTATTCAGAGCTGGGTGAGTTCAATTCGATTGCAATAACATTGCCCAACTATTGGAAAAAGTAACCAATTCCTAACCACAAAGCGAACTAATAACATTTTACTGCTTCAAAGCGAAATTTCCCCGTTTTGCGGCTCGAGTACAAATGTGATTTCTTCGCCAATACTTTGGAATTACTAGAAATAGTAAAACTGGAATTTCTCGTTGCATTGCTCGAAGGAATTGTTATAGTACTTCAAAAAGTTAAAAGTTGATTGATGTGGTTAGAGTTTTCGGACCATGCTTTTTATTATTCCCTCGAGCATTACTTCTAAACTAAAAAAACCAACATTTGGAAGCACAAAGACTTTTAAAATCATCCAAGAGTCAACAGCTTTCTTTTTGATATCGCCCATAATTTCGAGCTATAAAGAAAGAGAGGTTTTAGGAGACACTTGTCGTTCGTCGAGAGCAGACTTAACTTTCTCCTTAACTCAAAGCGAAGTAGCACTTGCCCTGTACAAAAAATTCCTTCGTGCAAAATATATATATTTGTATGAGGATAGATCAAAGAGGCAAATAGCATGATTCTCCATTACTATGGACTTAGTTCTCCCCACATATTGCAAAAAGGCTGGTTTAAAACTAAATTTGTTCTGAAATCCCAAAAATTAGATAACGTCGACAAATTTAAAATGGGATATACCAACAAATAAAACTAAAGGGACACATAGATCAATAAAGAAAAATGTCAAAAATAAGACTTCAAAACTAAAATAGCACTAGAATTATTATCTTAGGCAGAACCGTTTGCTGAATCTGAAATCTATTTTTTAATGAGCTATAATGGAAATTTCAGACTTTAATTGATAGGACGTTCGTGCCGCAAAAGGTCCGAAATTGTTAAGAGTTTATTGTACATGTTTAAGCCAAAACATTTTAAATTTCTGCTCATGTTTGATAATTTGAGAAAATTTGCATGCGCAAGCAAATTCAATACTCTAATGAATATTCATCAGTTTTTCAATTACTTTTGCCATTCCTTAGAGAAATGAGAAATTCGAATTTGAGGATTACTTGTAAAAACTGATCAATAACCATTTATTTACCTTGCCAAAATATTTGGGAAAAAATTATATTTGCGCAATGTATGTTTTTCAATACAAATAAAATTACTTGCACCGAGGAAATTATTTTAGGTATTCTTGGGGAATTGGAATGTAATTAATTCATTTTGCGTGGTACAATGGAACTGATTACTTTTCCATTAACTAAGTATTCAATTCCTAAAGTAATGATTACTACCCAGCTCGAATTCTTCATAACAAAAGCCAATACAACTTTGAAAAATACTGCATAAATGCCTGGCTGTTTTGTGTAAACATAAAAATTTAAATCATTAAATTGACGCCCTCACTACAAAAAAAAAAATGATCCACTGTTCGTGCGATTCATACAAATTACATTTATAATACAAAAGACTTAAGACACGAACTCGACTGCAAAATTTTTTTATTTGCTTATGCATGGTTATCAAATACGTACCCACATACTTATATATACATTCGTATACACATATAAACTGTATTTTATAAGATTTACTTTTTTATTTCGTTCACAGAATGATGCCTATCATTGGCCAATACACAATTTCTGATGTCGCAAAAATCTCATCACTTTTACATGAACGCTATGGTCGTATTGTGCGGTTTAGCGGTCTCATCGGACGACCGGATTTGCTATTCATTTACGACGCTGATGAAATTGAAAAGGTATTTATATATTTTTTTATTTATGTACTAATAGTTACAACATTTACACAACGCAGCCTAAATAAAGTTTAAAAAAACATAGAAATCGTTTCAGCAAGAGACAATGTAATTAGTTGAAACTCTCTTCTTTGCACCCGCCTCTATATAGCGAGGAAATTTTTGCGGTGAGAATATGCTCATAGTGATGTTACGCAAATAGGGAAAAATACGTCTACTTAGAAAAAAAGTAAAATGAGGCCAATATACTGTGCAGCGGATGTTGAAGAACATAACTCTCATTCTTATCCCGGTGAGACGCTCGCCCATAGCCGTGAACGACAGTACTTAGCATACTCTTCTCATTACAAATACCCTTGCCTCGATTACAATAAGTGACACTGTTAGCTGCAAGGATTTTTTTGCCGAAGGCATAAACAAGTGCGGACTAGCGGCAGTTGATAACAAATAACTAATGCCTCATAACCTGTTATATATAAAAACTTTATTTTACGTAAATATTTTTTAATTCGTACAAAAAGACTAAAGTAAACTGTTTACCACTTCAGAAATGTAAAAACCGTTTTACTAAAATTTCGTTGCGTTATTTGGAAAAAGAAAACAAACACGCAAATATTAAAAATTGTCTGCGAGCATACACAGAAGCACACCCATGAAAAAACTATAATATTGTGTTACATAAAATGCATGTGTTTACTAATGTCTGAGTACACATTAATACATTCAGTTAAGAGAAAAACAACTAATTGCTAAAAAATAAATTCCATGCATACTAACTACTGTAAAACCGCAGTAATTAGAATGCCCAGTTTCAACTATAGTAATTATTGCTAGGGATCGTTTAGTAATTAAAATTCAACCACAAAACTTTATTTTAATTTAATTAATCGCTATTCCTCTCATTCGCCTTTCGTTACCTTCCTTTTCTTTGCTCTCTTCTTCTTTGACTTTTTCTTTCTCCTTATTTATTATCCTTTAATGTAGTTTCCTTTCCTTACCTTTCTCCTCTTTCCGTATCTTTCTTTAATTTCCATCCACACTATTTATTAGGTGACATCAAAAACCAGCGTATTGTTAGTTTAATGGTTAGCAATGCGTGCCAAAATTTCTCTGATGAGTGAAGTCTAGCAGCTTCCGAAATGGATCTATAAGAAAAGCTATGGCAGTTGTCTCTAAACATTTTTCCTACTCTATTCAATAAAAAAACTTTTAATAATTAATTAAAAATGATTATTAAAAAATAAAAAACAATAATAGTTTTCATAAAAACTCAAAAAGTGAAAAATTATTATTCTTGGCCTTGAGCTCGTTTCATGAATACTTTAAATAGAATAAAATAAAATAAAACAAACAGCATTATTATATAGAAACAACAGGGAAAGAAAGAAAAGAAAAGGAATGAAAAGGAAAGGAAAGGAGACGAAAGGAAAGGAAAAGAAAGGAAACGAAATGAAAGGAAATGAAAGGAAAGGAAAGGAAAGGAAAGGAAAGGAAAGGAAAGGAAAGGAAAGGAAAGGAAAGGAAAGGAAATGAAAAGAAAGGATAGGAAAGGAAAGAAAAGAAAAGAAAAGAAAAGAAAAGAAAAGAAAAGAAAAGAAAATAAAAGAAAAGAAAAGAAAAGAAAAGAAAAGAAAAGAAAAGAAAAGAGAAGAAAAGAAAAGAAAAGAAAAGAAAAGAAAAGAAAAGGAAAGAAAAAAAAAGAAAAGAAAAGAAAAGAAAAGGAAAGAAAAGAAAAGAAAAGAAAAGAAAAGAAAAGAAAAGAAAAGAAAAGAAAAGAAAAGAAAAGAAAAGAAAAGAAAAGAAAAGAAAAGAAAAGAAAAGAAAAGAAAAGAAAAGAAAAGAAAAGAAAAGAAAAGAAAAGAAAAGAAAAGAAAAGAAAAGAAAAGAAAAGAAAAGAAAAG
This sequence comes from Merzomyia westermanni, assembly GCA_949987695.1. NCBI lineage: Eukaryota > Metazoa > Arthropoda > Insecta > Diptera > Tephritidae > Merzomyia > Merzomyia westermanni. The sequence goes on from OX465293.1 coordinate 69,231,731, forward strand.
AAAATAATAGAAAATAAAAGTAAAGAAAAGAAAAGAAAAGGAAATAAAATAAAAGAAAAGAAAAGAAAAGAAAAGAAAAGAAAAGAAAAGAAAAGAAAAGAAAAAAAAAGAAAAGAAAAGATAAGAAACGAATGGATAAGCGGGAACAAGAAACAATAAAAAAGAAAACAATTAAATAAATTACAAGTAGAGACTCTAAAGAGAATAAGAAATCAAATAAAACGAAAATATATTAAAAGAAATTTACAGCAAGCAAAAGAAGGGAAAGGTGGCGAATGAAGAAATTACAAAATATATAAAATAAAATAAAGTTTTGTGGTTGAATTTCAACCACAGAGCGATCTCTAGGATTTATTCAAGTAAGGCGATTGAGACGTTGTTGGCTCATCGTGTTTTTCAATTCACTTTCAACACGTTTTAATGCTGAGAAAGATCGTTCACTACTGCATGTGGTGATCATGAGAGACCAATAAATTCGCAAAGCAATTTCAACATTCGGGAAACAATATTGTAAAGAATTATTCATCAACAGCTTGTAAACCTGCATTTCCAGAGCCTCATGATTCCTCCTGTCAATAATTCTAAAAACATCAGAATTGAGTATTGCAACGAACTGCACTAATTCGTCGCCCAGACTTTCCTCAAATAGTGATTTTTAACAAAGTCGTCTGGCGTAGATGAGCCCCTTTAACTGTCGTATTTTGTACTAGCAGTGTACCCGGCGTCGCTGTGCAGACACAACTTTTCTAGAGTTTTATTAAAGATGTGTGGATGGATGGATAAATTCAAAAAATTTAATTCGTAAATTTGTTGGTACTTCACTGTATCTATACTCGAAATTGATTTTGTATTTAGGTTAAATTGACAAAAAAGTAAACAAAAATTTTACAGAGGCATGCTTTGATCTTTTTTTGAGAAACTAAGTGCATTTTGCTTCATATAAATCTATTTGAATGGACATTTTTACTCAGGTATCAAACTTTAAATATAGATATCTTTTTGGCTTATCATACTATTTTGATAAAAAAAAAGCTTTGCACCCATCCTAAGTTGCGGGCTTTTCAGTAGTAAAAGTCTCACAAAAATGCATATCTTAGTTTCCGAGATCGTTGGAAGTTTCTTGCTGTTATGTTAAGTATCATGAGTATGTATATCCCCTCTTAAGAAATAACATAATAAACACTTTCGTCACTTACCAATGCGAATGGAGTCACGGACATCCAACCAGGTAATTAAAAAATCACAATAAATTGTTATTTTACAAGGTTGGCTACGGTCAGATCTTTCAGATGAAAGCAGCTCAGAGTGAAAAGTAATAATAATTTCTTATTTTAACTCAAAAATAGCTTACCTTATGCCCAGTTATTATCGTTGAATACTTTTCTCTTCTTGACTACGAAAGAACACTGTTCCATTTAGTATATTTGTAGAAATAACTGAATACTTAAAAAAATCGGTTGCACCGCTATATTATGTAAGAAAACAATACTCAACTCAATTACGAAAATACTTTTTTCAAAAAGGCCCTATCTCAGAATTTCTTTGAAGAACGACCCACCTCAAAATTTTTTTCAATAACATCCTATCTGCAAATTTGATTCAAAATATAAAGTAAAAAATAAAAAACTCGAATTGAAATAAGAAATCTTTGACGTTAAAGAACGTTGTAAGAAGAATTTTTTATTCAAACCCAATTCAAAATAACTTCTAAAATAACTTCTAACTAATGAAAACTTTGTTCTTATTTCGCACTTAAGATTTGCTAAAGTTACATATATGTCTCACTAGCTACTGATTTTTCTGGAGGGTATTTATACTCAAATGTTCTCGTACTATCGGACAGCGCTCTTTTTTATACTCCTCTGTTGTTGGCTCTAATTCGTCGCTAAATTCTCCATTACCAAAACAATACTATACATTGCTTTATATTTCAAAATATTTGTTCCTTAAGTTGAAATGATTTGAAATGTTTTTTTTTTCAAAATTTTTTTAACTTTCATAACACAAACAGAAATGCGCTATCTAAAGCAATTTGCATGAACAGCTGCTTTCGAAATATCGAAACTCTCCTCCGCCAATTATTCTTCTCCCTAGGAGACTACAATCTTAGGGAAAATAATTCCTTGAGCATACTAAGGACTGGGCTGTATATAATACAACATGAAATCACATTTATATTAAGTTATTGCAGTGGGTGAATGTTCTTTTGTTATCCGACTTTTGGTTCAAAGGAGAAGAATTTGCAGAGCATTTCGTTTAACATATATGTTAGATCTCAGCAACTTCACAGGGTTTACTACTAAGTGATCCATGTGATATTCAAATTCCGCATTTAATATTGAGCAAAATATACCGATTTTTCGAAAACAATAAAGCTTTAAACTCGATATCCAACATTTTTATTTTGACAATTTCATGTTTCTGGACATATAGCAATGATATGGTTCTAGAGAACGGTGAAAAACAGAACAGATACCATACAGGCATACCAATACAGGTAATATACACTAAACAGCTGATTTGACTTTTTTTATTTTAATTTTCTCTAAACTGTCAAACTTGCTTTTAATTGGTTTGTTTACACTTTAACATGTACTGTGCTGTTTTGATGTTTTAAGGGAGTGATTTTCAACATGGCCGCTGTGCTATTACCTGTTTTACTATGCCATGAGTGCAGCAATATATGGTCTTCACATTATTTGATTCTTTTTTTTTGTTTGAAAATCGACTTTACTATAAAAGTATTGTAAGGAAGGTATTCATAAAAGGTAAAACATATCACGTTAACTGCGATCCACGATTTTTATTTTAAAACTCATAAATTGTCTGCATGACTCCTATTAAAATCTCAAAATAAAAATTCATCACAGCTATCTCTGATGTGTTTTTAGTATCATTAAATAAACGTATATTTATAAGTTTTTATTATTTTGTTCTATTTACACCTTTTTCATTTAATATTCAGACAATTGCAATTCATAATCAGAATTTCCATTTCATATTCAGAAAGTTGTTTAACAGCTTGAATGCATCGTGTTGGTACATATGAATGCAGGCATTATATCGCATTTTTGGACAAACTTATTGGATCTTATCGACAGCATGAAAAAGAGCTTTTTCTTTTGGCCGCCCAACATAGATCGTCAGTCGTTTATTCTCTCTGCTAACTGGCCCCAGTTGGAAACACAACGGAATCGCAAATCCACATCCACTTATTGCTTCCATCAGAGTGGTGGTCTCCCTCTTCCTCTGCATCCTCGACATGTGCCGAGAATGATACCTTCTGGGCCGAATCATCTTCAGTCATTCGCGCAACATGACTTAGCCAACGAAACAACTGGGTTTTAGTTTGCTGAAGTATGTTGACGTCTGTGTGAAGGTCATCATTAAATCTTATTTGGCACCCGTCGTAGCCATAAATCTGTACAAGGGCCTTTCTTTTTTATACTCCCAGAGCCGATAAGTGACTTACAGAGTGTTATTTCCTTTCTTGGAGAGACAACTTTACTTCTCGATTACCTACTCAGTCGCAAGTAGCATTTGCTTGCACGATTAATTCTCCGTTGGATTTCTATGTAGGCCGACATTATTGTTCGTGCTAATGCTGGTTCGCAGGTAAACGAAATCCTTTACGGTTTCAAAATTATCGCTACCAACAGTGGCGTGGTTGCGAGGACGGCGAATGCGCAGTTTCTTTGCTCAATGACAGCATGGGTTTTTTCCTGGGAACATTGAAATTTTTTAACTTTCTGAATATGAATTGTAGTTTTCTAAATATTAATTGTAACTTTATAAATTTAACTGAAAAGGGTGTAGAAACCCAACTATACAAATATTCCACCCTAATTTGCAGTGTTATCGCAATGAAGGTTCAACGCCATTTCGCCCGTCCATGCCCAGTTTGGTAAAATATAAAAGTGAAATACGCAAAGATTTCTTTGAAGACATCGGTGGAGTCGTGGGTGTGTACGTAACTTTACATTGGATAATTTGTTTTCATTTCATTTAACTTATTTAAATAATTATTTCGTTTCGTTAAAAATAGACATGGCGAACCATGGCGCCAATTTCGATCTCGTGTACAAAAACCGGTTCTGCAATTGTCAACAATTAGACGTTACTTGAAGCCATTGGAGGTGGTCACAAATGATTTCTTGGAACGGTGCGAAGAGTTGTTGGATAAGAATTCAGAGTTACCAGAGGATTTTGATAATGAGATTCACAAATGGTCTTTGGAGTGTAAGTACAAGTACTGCAAAAAAAAGCGATTAGTCTAGGATGAATCCTGGATGAGTTGCAAAGTAGCATGCGGTCAATGTCAGTTTTGATCTCTTTGTATGGCTTGAAGTGATCCCTTTTGTTTGAGCATGTCCTATGAAGAAATTAATTGTTACTTTCATGCATTAACGGGTAGTGTCGGACAGATTTTCTTTTTTCCACTACAACACCTAAAGGTAGGCTACGCCTATCCCTGCTAAAGGGAATAGTGGGACCAATTGCAACCGACTGTAGACTCGATTTTTGTAGGTAATATATATAGTCGCTGCATCATCATATCAGTTTCTTAGCCGTTGAGCAAAGGGGAAAGAGAACAATAGAAGGTTTTTTTCGAATACCCCAAGGTCATCTCTGCTTTTATATGGTCCACGAGTCTTTGCTATACATTGTTATAGGTATGATGAAGTGCTTTTCGTTGGTTCGTCGAACCAGAACTTCACTTTTGAATCGCCTGACGGATTTCAAAGTAGAGTTAGGCAAGAGTGTCTCTCCGTTCGATGATTATCCTAAATAGAAGAAGTGGTTCACTTCCTTTGAAACTGACAAGCATAGCGCAGGTGCGCCGATTTTTCGCTTAACAGAATCCAATATTTCATCTTGTTGCTCCTATAATATATTGCCTCATTTGGTTTTGAATCGATCGAATATGCCTATCGTAAGAGGTGACTAAAATATATATCGACCCAGGTTACGGGGTTAACTAAAACGTTCCCACAGTAGTCGGGCTAGAACCGCAAGAGTAAGTGTGAAGGCTATGTGAGGAAATTATCAGCAGTGTGTTCGTCCCTAAATTGTACTTGAAAGAAGTTAGAGTTGGAATACCGATTCATGATTCTCAACGATTAAGCTAGATGTTTGAAGCTCATCAACGGCATTGACGTTCAAGTTGTTAACACAGAGTATAAATCACCGCATTTATTTCCTCATTTATAGGCATTGGACGAGTTGCACTGGACACACGACTTGGTTGTCTGGAGCCGAACCTTTCACCCGATTCCGAACCGCAACAAATAATTGATGCCGCTAAATACGCCCTACGAAATGTCGCGACACTCGAGCTAAAAGCTCCTTATTGGCGATACTTTCCTACGCCCCTGTGGACACGCTACGTCAAAAATATGAATTTTTTTGTGGAGTAAGTATTATAAGTTTACACATTTTATAGTTTTTTTTTATTTATTGAGAAATATGCAAGGAGGGCTGCCAATCCCGGAATTTTCGAGATTGGAAATATTTAAACAAAAACTTAATTTGTGTGTATGAACACTGTGCCATCCCAACAACTAATCTTAACAAAGGTGCCGCTTTCCCAAGTCAGTTTTAAATTTATGGGCCCTTCATCAAATTTTTTTTTTACAAAAACACGAACAAAGCCCAGAAAGCCCATTTTTAAAATTGAATAAAACATTACTTAACAGTTCATAAATTTCTTCGAAAATCAAACATTTTTTTTTAAATTTGAATACCTTTTTAATTTTGTTTTGCTATTACAGAAATAACTTTCTTTCATATCAAAAAAAATGTTGCAAATCTAATTATTTTTATTTCTCTAGAAAATCTCAATAATGGATCGATCGATGGTGAAGTGGAATTGTGTGTGTGTGAAAGAGTTACATCTATAGAGCTAGGGATAGGAATGGGGATAGGGATAGTGATAGAGATAACGATAGGGATAGGAAAAGCGAATATTTCTAGATCCATTCAGGTAAATATCTGGGCAGGACAAAGTCTGCCGGTCCCTCTAGTATATCATAAAATTAAAACAATTTGTTTCAATTCCATGATTAATCTTGGTATTGTAAAAATCCCAAAAGCTGGCATCTCTATTATTAGGGTAGGGTAGGACTATTACGATAGGCAGCCAACTTGTTAGAAACAGTTAGTATCGAAGTGATGTTCAACGTCATTTGGAATAGACGAATGAGTTATGTTGGGAACCCAAATTTAGCCAAAAGATAACAAGGTTCGATTTTCTTTTCATGGGTCTTCTCCAAAAAGTTGCATCTTGGTAGGTAACGGAATTGGTCGGTCTAAAGCCGTGCTTTTAGGGTCCAGTCAGCTTGTTCACGGTGGCCTTCAATGTTTCTAACAATAAGATAGAAGTGATATGAAGAAGGCCATGCCTCGAAAACTAAATTCCAATGCGGATACGTGCAATGATCCGACCGTGTTTTGCTTGAGACTTGACTTTTAACAATTCTGCCTTTCCATGCTTGTACAGATGCCGCAGCCTTGAAGAAAAGTGGAGCATTCGAGAGGAAATTTCTGCACAAAATGTATGAAGTTTCTCGTTATAGTGCAGGGACTTAAAGCCCAAAGGAGGGAGAAGGGCTTGGTGTTCCTTAGTGTTTCCAATTGGCGTCAACTATATTTAAAATGGTATAACTGACGTCATTTAAAACGTAAAGGCAAAAAAAGACTCATCATAGTAATGTGGTGGAACTATTAGGTAATCCGTTGTAATAATAGGTTACTCGTTTTTTAGGCTGTTAAGAGTATGTATTTTCCTCATTATTCATATCAGCCGATGGAGTTTAAGCGTGATTTGCAGAACCCATATGTATATCGGTCCCGAGCTAATGGCCGTGTTCATTTCACGCGGCCAATGTCACATGTAATGCTTACCGCGAAAGACCGAAGCTCACGGCAGCGTACAGATGTAACCTTATTATCTTCTGGTACTTCACTTGTGAAAGCAAAGGTTTTATGTAGCTTTGCCTATTGTCGACGGCAACTATCAAAGACAATTTAATAAAGCCATAGTTCAGCTAATAAAATTCCAGTTGTGCTTGCCAGTCTTACGCGAATGAATAGACATGCTCCGACCCACAAAAGTATTCCTGTCAATGCGCCCATCTTGTAGTCTGAAAAGAAAGAACAAGTTTATAAGGATTAAGATTGTTTTGGTGTTTTTAATAGACGTCAGTTATAGCGAAAAATGAATGGAATGAATGTTTCCGACAATTAAGCCAACGAAGTGTGCCACGGAAAATCTTGTTTTCTGAAACAAAAAGCGTTGACAAAAAATCATCCCCATTTTCTGGCTTTAAGGTTATTTTAGTTTTTTGAGTACTTTGTTATTGTTACTAAGCCACACTCAATTAAAAATATAATATTTTCTTTCGGTTAGTAAGCATAAATCCTTACAATGTAATACCTACATACATATACTAGACGCAAGCACCCATCCAGAGATGTTACGGATCATCGACATAAATTCAAAAAGGTTTGGGCAAGAAGTCAGCTCCCGATTGCAGTTGCGATTATTTCCAAGTGGGCATATGAGTATGATGAAGGTAGAGCATGATCTGGATTTATATTGGAACGAATTTTCGTCATCCCTTGTCAATTTTGGTTTTGTAACAAACCGGAGAACGAAATCTAGCACTGAAGATGGCGGTTCGCCGAAACCGGTTTGTTACAAAACCAAAATTGACAGGGGATGACGAAAATTCGTTCCAATATAAATCCAGTATCCACCCTGTCGGAAAAACACAAAGCCAAATCAACTCAGTTCCTTTCACTTCCTTTTTACTCGTTGGAACATTTTTAGGTCAACGAAACTCTTTTAAAGTCAATCGAAATTTTTTCAAATTAATGTTTCATTTTATTGCCGAATATTGCCCTGTCAAATTTGTGTAGGGTGCTTATGTCTGTCAGGGTCCCGACATGCCATCAAATTCTTTAAAATATTTTCCATGCTCGTCCTAAAAAAGAAGACATCAAATAGTGGCCCATGCCCTAAATTCCGAGCTTCTGAAAATAAATAAATTAATTAGCGTTGGTAGTACATTGGAGATTGGAAACATACCCAGGAAACTACATTTTTTATTCAAATAACAAAATTTCGGATGTTAAAGGAAAATAAGTTAAAATTATTAAAAACTTCTAACTATTTTATTTATTATTGGTTCACTACTAGAAAATGGTTTGAAAACTAACCTTCGATTACAAATCGCATAAAGGGTGCTATTTGAATCGAAAATTAGTCAATAAACCACGCATTCGACGTCAAATATAGTTTACGTTCATAGTAGATTCAATATCCAATAAATTCTCGAAAGGAAACTTTTGTAGGTGGAGTTAGTCATATTTCCCTTCGAGAATGGGTTGGATATCGAATGTAAAAAAACATTTCAATGTAAAAAACCTTTGATATCCAAGGTTCTATTTTGCTGGAGAATAGCTTAGTTCTCCTATCGAATACAAACCTTTATCCACGTTCATTATTGAAGGTAACTCTTGAGAAAGCTATTCGTTTTCCATTTATTTTCGAATTGTTCTCCCATGTCAATGTTTATTGGGTAGTTAGTTAATTTTTAATTTAAATTTTTTTTTATCGTTTTGGTTTATCGCAGCTTAGGGTAAAGTTGTTCCCCTACTTATTTTTCACTATCTTACTACCTGTTGCATTACTACTGGACTCCAAAAGAATGGTGTTATTATAATAATTTACGGATTTTTCCTAGACTCCGATTCCAATACATTCACTTTCGTAACATCCCAAATGCACAAATGTGTGCACAATAGTTTTGTATTTTGATTTTCATATATATATATTAATATTTCACACATATTTACTGTTCACGACAAAGGTGTGTTCCACCCCAGTTAGAAACAATAGTTTCATTTGGTGTGAGAGCCAACGTGCTCTCTTTTTACATAATAGCAAACGCGCAAACTCAAATTCAACATAACACCGACCTCACGCACTCTCTTTTTCTCTTTCTTTCTCCTAGGGTATGTATGAAATATATTGGCAATGCAACAGAACGTTTGAAGAAACAAGGTCCCAGTCGAGGGGGTGAGCCATCGCTGCTCGAGAAAGTTATACTCGCCGAGAAAAATGAAAAAGTAGCAACTATCATGGCCTTGGATTTGATTTTAGTGGGCATTGATACGGTATTTGAACCCCAGCGTATACACATTAAAAACTTATAGTATCTAGTAAGATGTCTTACGACTTTTTACAGATATCAATGGCAGTTTGTTCTATACTCTATCAACTTGCAACTCGTCCCGCCGAACAACAAAAAGTACGTGAAGAGCTTAGACGAACATTACCCGACCCAAACACCGAACTTTCCATACAACGTCTTGATCAAATGCACTATTTGAAGGCATTCATAAAAGAAGTTTTCCGTATGTACAGCACAGTTATCGGTAATGGACGTACTCTACAGGAAGATACCGTTATTTGTGGTTATCGAATACCCAAAGGCGTGAGTAAATTTCGTGATTATGTAAAAAAAGATCTATATAGTACATTGCGTTCGATTTCAATTTTAGGTGCAAGCCGTTTTCCCCACGCTGGTCACCGGACAAATGGAAGAGTTTGTCACAGATGCCACCACTTTTAAGCCAGAACGTTGGTTAAAACCTAATCAAGGCGGCACCGGCGAATATATACACCCATTTGCTTCGCTTCCATATGGCTATGGGGCACGAATGTGTTTGGGTCGGCGTTTTGCTGATTTAGAAATGCAAATTTTGTTAGCTAAGGTTAGTACCGTTCGAGTAGTAGATTCTAATAGAAGTTGGTTAGAGCGATTGCTAAACAACTGTAAAACTGTATTTCACCCCCCCCCCCCCCGCCCCCCCCCTTAAATGTTTTCGATGGACACAAATCTTTTTAAAGACCATTAATTCTGAAAAACATTAGAACAGCTACATAGTTACAATGGGATTCGTTTCAATGATACTACGAAAGCGTACTTTTTGATGTGTAAACATCTTTGGGCTCGGTAGGGGCTGTCCAGAAAAGTTACGCGTCGCTGCCTCTAATAGTCCAATTACCCACCGACGTGTGTAACGTACGGTTACGTATCCCGTACGTACGTACGTTTGAGGGAATCTTATAACCGTGGCGCCAACGGAGAAATCAGCCATTTTCTGTTGTTTACATTCAATACAATGTTGCCATTGATCAGTTTTCATGCATGCTAACTCAAACGTGCACTTTTGAAACAATTATTTTTCATTTTATGAGTGTCCGAAATTAATATTTATAATTATAGCTAGTCAATTTATTTAAAAGCAACAACTTAATATCGAAATTTCAGGCTATTTCAACATTATTACGAAAATTTAAAAGGTATTTTGAGGTATTTTTGTAAAGCAACTGCAAACGAACCATAACCAGCATAAACGCGTATGAATAGGCAACATTGTCATATGAGAGAGCAATCAGCTGACACGTTCTTACGGAAAAAATCAAAATTTCTTTGATTTCTACGGAACGTTCTACTTATACGGAAAAATTGAACGTCGGTGAGTGTTCGTTTACATGGCACTCCCATAAGACAGTTCGTGTCAGCTAACACGTACTATGTACGTGCGTCGGTGGGTAATTGGACTATAAACTCTGCCTGTGTTTTGTTGATGCAATGTTACGACGCGTGACATCTGCTTGTGCCTTGTTGTTGATGTTGGCTCTATGTATTGTAAGTAAAAATTAGCTTAGTGCGCGTGTATAGAATCTTGTTTGGCGGCTTTGCTGTCCTGCCAACCAGCAATGGATAAAAATATTTCCGTGTACGTGTTAGGTATAAGGGACAGCATATTTTTAGGCACTTATAGCTTTCCGTACAAATTCCAAAAATATACGTTGGAGATAGTAAAAATTCATAATTTTGTGGAATCAGAGTTTCACCACGGTTAGTCAGAGGAGAAAGCATCGAAAGCCTTAAAATCAGTGTGGGACTTTAACCAGCACTAAAACTCCTACCGTTTTGTAGCGATCACTAGTCTCAACGACTGTTTGGTCAGCGTTACTGTACTTCCATTTCAGTTCTTAACTGGGGATCTTTTTATCAGAATTTTCATTCTACTAGTCTGGAGTGGTGTTGAAAAGGTCGCTATTGTCTAACAACATAACATCGAATCTAACTTTCACACATATAATACCTATAACTTACTGATTTAGTTTCGTTCGTTGCAGCTCGTTAGAAATTAGGCGGTGGAATGGCCGTGTTTCCAATCCGCAGCTACTTATGCTAACTACCTTTAACTTACTGATTAATTAACAGTTCGTTGCTTCCAATCAAAAAACTTACTCGTATTATGAGGCAATACATTTGGAGAGTCCGGGTCTCTAATCTGTTATTCCGAAATCTTACGTTTTGAAAACCAAATCTGGTATAGGCCACTCGAGCTAGGCGGTTGGAATGGCCGTGTTTCCAAGCCGCATCTATACTACTTACATAAATTTCCAATCAATTGCGTACTCGTATAATTGCTTCCTTTTCAAGGCAATAAATTGGAGATGCCGGGTCTCCAATCTGTTCCATCGAGGGCTTAGTTTTGAATCCGCCATTCGATCTGGTATTGGAGTTTCCCAATCTGCAATTATTTCTATGACTTAAATTTAAAATTTAAATTAGCATATACATATAATGTAAAACAATGCGGGAGCTTAACCTTGCGTCCCCATGGTGCGGTTAACTAGAGCCTCGTAGGAGGCCCGCTCTCTACGTCTTACCGCTCGTTGGCGCTCTTCAAGTCTAAGATTGGCAGTTAGGGTAGCAGCAAATGAGCAAACGGCGTCCCAATTACTTAATCTCGTTAACATGTTTGGCATAAGGTTTTCAGGAGTAGGACGTTCCCCAACCGCCTCGCAAAGGGTTTGTCTTTCAAAACAAAACCGAGGACAATGGAACACCCCATGCTCGGCGTCCTCATTGAATCCATGTCCGCAAGGGTGGTATGTGTCTAACGCTCTACTTATGTGGGTGTGTGTGTATGCAAGTGCTTTGCTGATTCCGTCCAAAACGGAAATACTCCGGCCACGATTGGATCACCTAATCCATCTCGGAGTACTTAAATTTTTTTGTTTCTGAATACTCCATAGAGTACCTACGTGAGAGTACTCTCAAAATGCTCTCAAAGGATTACTCTTTGGAGTATTCAACACCAAGATGAGAGAGGGAGTAGGTGGTCCTCAAAAGTACACCTACTCCTCTCTCGCTTTGGTATAGAATACTCCATGGAGTAATCTTTTGGCAGCATTTTGAAAGCACTCTCACATAGGTGCTCCATAGAGTATTCAGAAGCAAAGTAAAGGGTACTCCGTGATGCATTAGGTGATCCAATCACCAGACATCGACATGTAAATTGTACCACATATGAATGAGGATAAGTGTTGGAGTACTCTAATACTCCATTATTTTTTTTTACAGGGTTTTACAGGGTATTCGACAATCGTGACTAAACGCGATGAATGCTATCAATCGGCAAAAGACAAAGGCAACTGCGATTATTATTAATATACAAAGTGTTTACAAAAACCAAATAAGTGATTATTCATGTTGAATTTATTGTACCTCAGAATACTCAAGACGGTAGTTAATTTGTTTTGATCTTGTAATCTAAATTTAAACTAATTAAATTAAATTAAGTTAAATTGAATTAAATTAAATTTATTAAAATTAACTATGGCAACGGGAATTAAATTAAAGGAAGGGAAAGGAAAGGGAAGAAAAGGCAATGAAAGGAAAGGAAATAGAAGGAAACGAAAGGTAAGGAAACAAAAATAAACAATGAAATATAATGCAATAAAATAAAAATAAAAATAGAGACTTTAGAAATTACAGAAAAGCAAATAAAATAAAAAATACATTAAAGTAAAGGAACAGCATAGAAGAGAACGGAAGGAGGCAAATAAAGAAGTAGCTAATACTTAAAATAATATAAAGTTTTGTGCTTAAAATTCATTAACTGGGCGAGGTCTAATTTAATTAAATTTATGGTCAGGATACACATGTTCACACATCAAACTCCTAGAGTACTTAGTACTCAAGCCTTTTTTGATTGAAGCACGAAACATTTTTCCCGTTGTCGTATCATTGTAGTTTAATCCTTTCTTTCTTCTTTAAATGGTCATCTAACCGCCCGGGCTATTTTGACCGTCCAACATAGCTCGCCAGTCATTTCTTCGTTGCGCCAACTGGCGCCAATTGGAGACACCGCGGGATCGCAAATCGGTCTCCACTTGGTCCTTCCATTGGAATCGAGGTCTCCCTCTTCCTCTGCTTCCACCGGCGGGTGCCGATAAGAATACCTCCTGAGCATCTTCGCTCATTCGCACTACGTGGCCTAGCCAGCGAAGCCGCTGTGTTTTAATTCGCTTTACGTACGCTTCCTTTACGTAAGAGAAAAACATTAAGCTGAAAACATTGGTCGGTAAGGTGACTCTACGGATAGGGAATTACGATATAGCAGCAATAATCAATTGCATTGCTTCTCATAAGGTTGGTTGAATCAGCTGTTTCATAAGGTTACCGATAAGGCAACAATAACTTGGCCTTAAAAGGGTATGCGCATGGTCAAATTAACAGGTCGTGTCATAAGACCAGCTGATTTCCACTGTTTTGTCGAATTTTGGCAGTACACTCATTTCTCAGTGCGATTTTGACAAACCAAATCAAAATCATACATATCTTAATAATTTTAATGAAAACTTGTTTACTATGCTGTTTCGTTGAGTGAGTAGTTTTGATAATATATTATGCTTTTTATTTAGATTGTTTTGATAGGAAAAACTTCCAGATTGCTTGAGCCAAATATAAAATTTCGGTATTACTATTCTTTTAAAAAGAAGAAGAAAGCCAGTGAAATCATCTGCAGATAGTTGTAGTCAAAATTTCCAATTTCTCAGCATATCACAAACTACTTCCATCAAAATGTCTAACTTTAAAACCAGATAATTTTAATATCCAAAAACTACCTTTGATATTTGATTATTCTGTGACAAATTCGCACTCCCAAAAATCACTAAATATGATGTTTCAAAGATTCGAAGATTATCTAAGCTAACTGTAAATTCCTAATCGTAGACCTAAAAACTTCTTGTTTACAAGATATATGTAAACATATGTATTTGCTTTTCAGTATAACTTAAACCACACCTTCCCACGTTTTTGTGATATAACGAACATTTTTAAGGGGAGCCTTCCTTTTTAGCTTAAGTAAAATTTTAGCTCCATACAAATAAGGCATACCCTAGTGCACAATTTTGCATCGGTTCACAAGACAATCAGTGGGTGGCTATCCACAGAAAAATTATCCCATGTGCACCCCCTACACTCGCAACAACCAACGGTTTGTGTGCGCAGGAATTTTAGCAATGAGTATTGTCCAATTGACGATATTATATTGCCATTTAATGTAGTTCTGTTCATTACCCTGATCAGAATTCTTATTGAAAATGAGCGAATTCGGTGAGTAACCACGCCTAATTTTCATGCATATGTAGTGATTTTATAGCACTTAGTGAAGCTAATGCAATTTTTGTAATGAAAATTGACTTGCTAATATTGCTAGGTTACTACCTAGAGCTAAACAATTTGATGGCAGTATTACTTCTTGGTCAATACTCAAGCAATACTGTTTTACATGGTCATGTCATTGGCCTCGACAATTATCGCCCAGTGCATTACTTCGCAACCCTTTCTTAACCGGTTACATTTTGTATGGTTTAGTCGTAGTTCTGGTAGTGGATGAGTGATTATCGATTTCACATACTTCAAAGTGTCTTTTAACTATAGCTTTTATAATATTGTCATTTTGTGGTTCGCAATTTTACTGGAACGATTGTTCCTCCTAAAAATATGCGATTCCATAAATGACACTCAGTAGAGATAATCCTACCAACAACCCTACCAACCTCCCTTCCAACCCCGGCTAACCACCTCTGCCGTGGTAAAAACTCTGATTCCAACACAATCACAAATGTTCACCACACCCAGTCATAGTTGTGGAATTTGTATGGAAAGCAACAAGTGCCTAAAAGTATGCAAGCTCTAAGACCTCACCTCACACCTACACTGAGTTATGGTTAAAAAGTGAATCTGTCCGAACAAAACTACCCACTTTTGTATCCATGGTTTAATTTCTAATGGTGGTGATTGATATGGGCAAAAAAGTTGTATAATGAGCCAATCCTTCAAACTGAGTTCCTTGTGATCTTTGATGTGGGCAACAAACACAGTCTCTCGTGTCGAGAAAGATGCTAGAGAGCTACACTAGTAATTGACTCGAGAATGATTAGAGAACAAATGCAAATTCAATTCACCTTAGAATGGCATTAGAGAATGAGATAAGAATTCGATTGCACTATGATTTTCTCTATTTGAGAAATATGTCCCATTTTGTTTGAGAACACTATGTTTCTCCAGTATTTCTCGAATCGTCCTCTAACGTGCGAGGTTAGAGACTTTCAGGACTACCCTTATAATAGCTCCTTCTGGAGGGAAGGGAATTTTGCAATACACAAGTTACAAGGTAGTGGGGACAGTGAACTACTTATTTACATCTTTTGTGTTTATTTGATTTGATTCTGAGTTCGACTGATGACTGTCAGCTAACTCGGCGTTGTCTATACTCCAGGGAATGCAGCCTATTAACCTTCCTAAGATTTAGCATCATCCCTTGTACGGCGACCTTATTAACATATTAGTTACATACTTTCATAAAATATAATCTGGTTCCCGCAAAATTTTGCATTAACATTTTGATAATGAAATTTTATTATTTGGGCGCGCTTCTCATTTACGTTAGTTTTCATGGCTGGGCAGCCACCCCCATATTAATATGACACCCACAGGCTGGTACATTCAAACAACCTTAATTGCAGATATTATATGCAAACACACAAATCAATTCTTATTGTTAAGATGGTATTAATTATTCATTTTTACTTTCATCTCTCTCTCTCTTTATTACAGCTCTTCCGTAATTATACATTGGAATACAATCACAAACCGCTTGATTATGCGGTGACGTTCATGTATGCCCCAGATGGTCCATTGAGATTCAAGATGACTCGAACGGAATAATTGCATGCATACATACTTACATAAGTGCTTATGTTTATATATTACCTGATACATTGTACATACATAAATATCATTTATGATCCTTGAGGAGACTTAATTAAATTTTAGCATAAAAAATAAATTAACCACCATAACGAATCTCGTTATTGTTCTGGTACAGTACTTAGTCCTCCTAATTCGGCACGACCTTTCATAAATTTTCATAAAATACTTGTAATGGGATTTCTAGCAAAGATACTCTTTCAGCAGTGTTGGAAAGATGAAATTTCGGCATGCAGCTCATACATTAGTTATGCCAGGGTTTAGTCTGGTTAGGTAATAATTTAACCTGTTCGAGTATCCACACAGCAGCATAAAATGAGTCATTTGTGCCTCCATTGGACGATTGCCTTTTCCTTCAGCTAAAGGTGGTGATTGACTTCGGATGGAGGTGTGACTCAGGTGACATAAGAAGACATCTCGTGCCAATTCTTATGGCGGTGTTTTGGCAGACTTGCAGCTTCCGATGGCCTTATATGTAACAATCAACGTTTCTTTATCTTTCCCCTAAGTTCTGCTGGCAAGAGACTTAAAGATCTTGTTGCGGCTCTGTTGAGGCTGTTGCGGTGGCATGATTAGCGAAGGTGAGGCTATTGTCAAACGTCACACTCAAGCTTTTGTTGTGGTTGACCGCAACAAGATCCTCAAGTCACTGGCAGGCAGTATTTGGGCAAAATATAAAGAAACGTTGGTCGCCCAACCTTGCTGATACCAACTTCCAAAACACCGCCATCAGAACGGCCAAGGGATGTCTGCTTTTGTCATCTGAGTCTCACCTCCATCAATAGGCTAAAATGCTCAATGTTCATAAGCACGCGGAACTGCTTTTACTGAACTGCCACACACCTAGTCATCCAAACCGTAATCTATTATATGAAGCTTCGCCTCCTAGAGACATAAGGAAACATCTTCGTAAACACTATGATGGGATCCGCATAATCTGCATAACCATAGGCGGGATCTATCCGACCTCCACACTGAGTCGGTAGACCGATCCCTTAGATCTCGGCCTGTGAACCCCGTAATTTATACCAAACCATCTGAAATAGCTGCAGACGAGCGTGTTCTTCCTAGGAAGACTATAGCACAACTTCGCTCTGGACATTGTAATAGGTGAAACTCTTACTTATCCAGAATGAACCCCAACATAACAAACACATGCCCTGCATGTGGTATGTCCCCTCATGATAGCAAACATCTCTTCTCCTGTTCATTCGAGCCTACTCTTCTAACACCTACATCACTCTGGTCCAACCACAACTGCGCGTTTCCTCGGACTTCCGTTGTTGTTGTTGTTGTTAACAGTGCTTCGCCCTGCACAATGGGCTCGATCACTCTAAATTGTCACTAGGCTCTTCTAACGGAAGTCCAAGGAAACGCGCAGTTTCCACAGGGTTGGACCAGAGTGATGTAGGTGTTAGAAGAGTGGGTTCAACTGAACAGGAGAAGAGATGTATGGTATCATGAGGGGGCATACCACATGCAGGGCATGTGTTTGGTATGTTGGTGTTCAGTCTGGATAAGTAAGAGTTTACAATATCTAGAGCGAAGTTGTGCTAGCATGACTCTAGTCTCCCTCGGAAGTACACGCTCCTCTTCAGCCAATTCAGGTGGTTGAGTATTAATAACGAGATTCACAGGCCGAGATTTGAGAGATCTGTCTACCGACTCGGTATGGAGGTCATTTAGAGCCCGTCTATGGTTCCGCAGATCAAACGGCAAAGAGATATAGTGCCGGATCTCATCGTAATGCTTACCAAGATGTCTCCTTATGTCTCTGGGGGGCGGTGTTACATCAAAGAGATGTCGATTTGGATGGCTAGGTTTATGACAGTTCAGAAGGAACTGTCTACTCAAGAGTTCCGCGTGCTCTTGAACATTGAGCAATTTTGCCTCTTGATGGAGGTGAGACTCAGGTGACATAAGTAGACATCCCGTAGCAGTTCTGATGGCGGTGTTTTGGCAGACTTGCAATTTCCTCCAGTTGGTGTCAGAAAGATTGGACGACCATATGGGCGCAGCATAGTCAATAACCGGCCGGCCAATAGCCTTATATGTAGCAAGCAATGTTTCTTTGTCTTTTCCCCAAGTACTGCCGGCCAGTGACTTGAGGATCGTATTGCGGCTCTGTACCTTTGAGGCTATTGCGGTGGCATGACCAGCGAAGGTGAGGCCGTTGTCAAATGTCACACCCAAGATTTTTAGGTGGGATGGTGCGTCTTCATAAAGTCAGTTATCTCTGCGACCTTTCCAGGTAATCCGTTACAGTTCAGCTGCAAAATTTTGAAGTGTGTAGGAGGGGAGACGGGGGACATACTAGGCGTGAGGGACAGATGCGTTTGCCTAGGTGGAGGTAGGCTAAGGCCTAAACTATGTCGCAGTCTAGAGTTGACAGCGCCATGGCCGATGTTGTCTGGCGTGGAAGGCGGCTGTGTACTGCAACAGGGGGCTATGAACGAATCCGTCCAAAGGTTACCGTTTGCGAGCCCAGAGCACATAAGGGTGTGACACAGGTCAAGGCAATTGTTGGCCTTGACCGATGTCGAATTCGTATATAATGTTTGCCGACAAACGGTGCAGGTAGTGAAAGGTACTAGGAGGTGGTGTTCCTGACCCACGTGCAGGCTGGAAGGAGGGGGGGCATTAGGGGCAGAGAAAGAGGGGACTGATATCGGACCTATTCCGGAGGGGGTAGGAGTGTTGAGTGGCCGTGTGAGATGGAGACGCTGGTGTGCGTGAGCGACAGTCGGGAGTGGGTGAGGCGGGAATGACAGCGGTGCTGCCAGTCGTATAGACTGAGCCATATTGGAAGTTGGTAGAAGCGGAAAGGGAGTGCCAGAAGGGTGACTACCGCGGGACGTCCTTGGACGTGTACAGCATGGTACCTCATGGTGGATGGCAGGGTTAAGCCCTGATCATCCAGAGTTATGTAACCATTTCTTACACTTGGCGCATTGTACCGAGTGCGACCGTTTAATATAAATTTTCTTCCAGCAGTCGCAGCAGATCCAATCTCTTGGTCCAGGATTGGGTTCGACTCCAGCCCGTAACAAGAAACAATGGAGCAACTCCGAGGATGGCAGTTTAAGGGTGGGACGGAACAGATTGGACAGGGTTACACTGAAATAACAGCCCTTGGCCGGGTAAAAAAAGCCGGGTCATTCCGGTGCGATAGAACCGGCTGTTAACGGACTTCCGTTAGAAGAGCCTGATGACAATTTAGAAATTGATGACAATCTGAAATTGGCCGATCACCAGCATGGTTTCTGCAAATCTCATAGCACTACATCCGCTTTGAATTACATAACAACACAGATAATTCCCACAACAGCCGGTTCTATCGCACCGGAATGACCCGGGTTTTTTCACCCGGCCAAGGGCTGTTATTTCAGTGTAACCCTGTCCAATCTGGGGCAGGGCGAAGCACTGTTAACAACAACAACAACAACAGATAATTTATGGTTTGAATCAACACCCACCAAACCATAGGACGGTTCTCGTGGCACTCGATCTATCAAATGCATTTGATACGGTCAACCACGCCACACTCCTTCGAGATCTAGAAGAGACACCCCTCCCTGCCGGCCTTAAAAGGTGTACCGCTAATTACCTCAATGGTCGGCAGGCATCAGTCGAAGTCAGGAATAAGAAATCTAGGCCACGAAGAATAAAACAAGGGGTGCCGCAAGGTGGTGTTCTCTCTCCCCTTTTGTTTAATTTCTATATTTCGAGACTCCCCCACCCCAGAGGGAGTCTCCATTGTTTCCTACGCTGACGACTGCACGATAATGGCCTCGGGCAAGGGCCCCTCCATTGACGAACTCTGTACTATAATCAAAAGTTACCTCCGTGACCTTTCCAGCTTCTTCTCCGAGCGAAATCTGATGCGCAGACGGGACAAGAGTTAAATGTCCACGTAGACGGAGTACCTCTACCTACTGTCAACCACCCGAAGATCTTGGGTGTGACATTTGACAAAGGCCTCACCTTCGCTGGTCATGCCACCGCAATATCCTCAAAGGTACAGAGCCGCAATAAGATCCTCAAGTCACTGGCCGGCAGTACTTGGGGAAAAGACAAAGAACATTGCTTGCTACATATAAGGCTATTGGCCGGCCGGTTATTGACTATGCTGCGCCCATATGGTCGCCCAATCTTGCTGACACCAATTGGAGGAAATTGCAAGTCTGCAAAACACAGCCATCAGAACTGCTACGGGATGTATGCTTATGTCATCTGAGTCTCACCTCCATCAAGAGGCAAAACTGTTCAATGTTCAAGAGCACGAGGGACTCTTGAGTAGACAGTTGCTTCTGAACTGTCATAAACCTAGGCATCCAAATCGACATCTTTTGGATGTAGCACCGCCCCCCAGAGACATAAGAAGATATCTTCGTAAGCGCTACGATGAGATCCGGCACTATATCTCTTTGCCGTTTGATCTGCGGAACCACAGACGGCCGCTAAATGACCTCCACACTGAGTCGGTAGACAGATCTCTCAGATCTCGGCCTGTGAATCCCGTTATTAATACTCAGCCACCTGAATTGGCTGAAGAGGAGCGTGTACTTCCGAGGGAGACTAGGGTCATACTAGCACAACTTCGCTCTGGATATTGTAATAGGTTTAACTCTTACTTATCCAGACTGAACCCCCGACATACCAAACACATGCCCTGCATGTGGTATGTCCCCTCATGATACCAAACATCTTTTCTCCTGTTCAGTTGAACCCACTCTTCTAACACCTACATCACTCTGGTCCAACCCTGTGGAAACTACGCGTTTCCTCGGACTTCCGTTAGAAGAGCCTGATGACAATTTAGAGTGATCGAGCCCATTGGGCAGGGCAAAGCACTGTTAAAAACAACAACAACAACAATTTAGAGTGATCGTGCCCATTGGGCAGGGCGAAGCACATTTAAGAACAACAACAACCCCTGCGGGTTAGGGGTTTAGAATATGCCCGAGGTAGACATACCGGTGGTATGATGCTACTAATATGCACAAAGATAATGACGTGCAACTCGATCAATTATCAATTTCATAAAATATATAACTTTTTTATTAAATATTATACTAGTAACCAGTTAGAACCGAATAAATAAATCTATAGGTTAATCAATCTATTTTCGCTTCCAAGCTTTATACCAGTTTTTAATATTTTTCAAACTTTGCTCAGCATCCAACTTCGTATCACCTTTCAACTCAAAAACAATTTCTGGTTTATAGGATTCTCGAGCCTCTTCCAGTACAGTGCCGAAAATTTCACATTCAAGATTTGACTTCAATTTCTTTTCATTGTAGCCACGTTCTTTTAAGCGGTCAAATAACTCTGTATTTGAGCATGTGATTACAAAAACAGCTTGAAACCAACGTTCTGGAAAGAAATCACAGCCATGATATTCGACAATATTTCCACCTTGTTGCATAAGAGGTTCCAAGTGATCCATGAGCTTATGAAAATAAGGAATTTTATTCACTGCTCCACATTGTAATAACTTTCAGACAAACCTTATCTTCGTCAAGTATGGGACAATCGTACTCTTCATCATATTCTTCAATAAACTTGTTTTCCTTAGCTAATTTAGAACAGTCCAACCAATTGAGTTTCATATAATCTGCCAGCCTTTGACATAAGTATGACTTTCCTGCACCTGGGGTCCCTGAAGAAATTAATGAGATGTGATTACATATGCATGAATGATTGTAGCGTTGGCTTTAATCAAGGTAAATAAAATTATCCACATATATCCATACCTGTAATTAATATATTTGGTTTTGCATCCACCTTTTCGTCTGTTGAACTCATTTTATATAGTTAACGACAGGTTATTTTATGGGCGAGCAAAGATAAATTTAGTTCAAACGCGTGTTTTTGTTTTCACACAAATTTTATCAAACTTCATACCGAATTCGACACAGCGTAGATGTAAACAAACCCAACTGACACAGTGGCAGCATTGCCATTCACATTTTTATCGTTCCGAATAGTGGGTGTTTTACAATGCATCAAATTTCAAAAAAATAGGGCAAAACGAACATATCGGCGTTGCGCTAATAAAAACAGTTATCTTGCAATATGTTTTTGGAGTGGAAAATTAAGCATAGCATTTTGCTTATTTCTTTTGTATATATCTATATGTAAATATTTTAAAAATTTATAACCAAGTCAAATTATACCGGATTTTAATATCATTTTCAATATTTGGGGCACACAACACATATGTTCTAGATACTTTTTTACAAAAAAAGAGATTACAAAATATGGTAAACGCAGAATTTTAGAAAACAGATAGTGCCAATGTGATTGAAATAATTATTTTGGTAATTGTTTCCTTTAGGAGACAACTGCTAAAACACGTCCGAAGTTATCGGGAAAGGTATCAAAAGACGCGTTTTGACCTCGGTAGCAATAATCCGGAAGCGGATTTTCGAGGTTTTGTTTCAGTAAAGAGATATTTTCAATTAAAGTTGAAAATTTTCTGTCATTTTCATGTGGTTGTTGTAATCACAGATTAGGGTGTACCGAAAAGTGCCAAAAGTGTGTTCTGCGTAGAAAATTGCGGACCGCGTAGCCGGTGTTGGACCGGCTAAGAGTTATTTTTTTGAAGCGCGGCCGAAGGCCGCCTACGCAGAAAAGTGTTCTGCATATAAATACCTTGGATCAAGCCCCCTATGTGGGATCGGACCTGGGTCATGTTTAGGTTTTTACGAATAACTTTTCACTGAAACAAAAAAATGAAAATCCGCTTTCGGATTGTTGATACCGAAGTCAAAACGCGTTGTTTGATACCTGTCCCGATATTTTTGGACGTGTTTTAGCAGTTGTCTCCTTAAGGAAACAATTACCATTATTTTATATGAAAAGCATAAATTATTTCATTTAACTTCGCTGTAACTTGATATTTTATGTATTTGATTCATAACTACAGAAGCAAATTTTAAAGCAACACACACACAAAAACCTTGTAATTTGGGCCTTGTGATGATTAGAAAATCTTGTGAATATATTTATATTTGAGAGAGATATGTATTCCTACATAAAACCTTGATTTCCCAGCATTTAGCGACGCTCACTATCAACATTTACAGGGGAACTGAGAAAAAATCTTCTATCTTCGTATTGTTAGCAGACATACGTTAAAATCTAAATTCTGTTGATTTTAATACGGTTCTCTACAAGCGAAGCAAGGAATGAATTACCTATGGCTAAATATGACAGATTTGGTTGGCGGCCGCCGTGGTGTGAAGGTAGTGTTGCCGGCCTACCACACCGAAGGTCCATGGTTCGAGCCCTGGTACAGGTAACATCAAAAGTGATTTGAAAAAAAAGTTTTTCAAAACGGGGTCGCCCCTCGGCAGTGGTTTGGCAAACTCTCCGAGTGTATTTCTGCCATGACAGGCTTCTCAGCAAAAATTCGTCTCCATTGTAGATGCCGTTCGGAGTCGGCAAAAAACTGTAGGTCCCACCAATTTGTAGGGAAAATTCAAATCGGCACACCACAAATTGGAAGAGAAGCTTGGCGCAAAAATCTCTTAGGAGGTTTATGATGATATACCTGTTGTATATCGCGCCATACAGATAGATATGACAGATACACTCCAGAAACACCGACATATTGCTTTGTTTTATGTTTACAAACTTTGTATCGCAGGGCTCTACTTACACCATTCATTAAACTTATGTGCCAAATTAAATCTCTCTAAGGTTCAAGTTATATCTAAATCGGCATATTGCACTTGACGCAGTTAATATATCAGTCCCAATATATTTGTTGGAATATTCTTTCACCATTCAATGCTAGAATATCCTCGACTTGGGAAATTTGTAGTTGAGAAGTTCCAAAGCGAACATTGAATTTTCGGGTGTTTGAAAGTTGTATAAAAATGAAAAAACTTAGATTTTGAGAAATATTGTATAATTTGCAAATCTAGCTTGTATGCTTTCACGAGTAGTTAAGTAGTAGATTTCCAAATTTTAAGAATAAATCTATAACTGTCGCAGATCCCCTATGCAGATATTTTACACAAACAACTTTAAAAGGGATAAAGCCAACAGCTCAACTGAGACACATACCCACACTAAAAAATTCCTCAAAATAAAAAAGGATGAAGTTATTTAAGGAGTGGCATCATTGGCTGTCTATTTCTTGTGCAAACGAATATTTGGTTTTAAATTCTAATTTGTCTCATTGGCGTCGTAAAATCATTTCCAAAGTAATATACAGGTACGCAGAAAATTAAAGTGTTTCAAACGGTATTTCCCTGGGTAAGATAAATTTGTTTGTATTAAAATAAGTATAGTTAATAAAAATCCTTCGGAATGCTAACACTGTGGTTCGAAACAAAAACAACGAGAGCAAATTTGAGATTCTTGAAACATACACATGCGTACATATTTTGTTATTACTGTTGTGTTGTTTTTTGCAAGAATGCAAAAAGTAGTTCTCAAAAAAATATTTGTAACTCAAGGTCAGAAAGTGCATAATATGGAGCATCGTCCACATTTTATACCGTAAGTAGCTTTCGTACAGTGCAGATCATTGTGTTCTAGCGTAATCGGGAATCTATTTAACATCAGCGGTGAAGCTGTACACTTTTTTGGTGACATTAAAATGGAACCAGATAAAGCGCCTATGGATATGGAAAACGGAGAATATCCCATAAATCCCTCTAAAACAAAAATCGTTCCAGATACATCCTTAAATTCTAGTGACGCTAACAATGCCAAAGAGATTGAGAATATTTCACGAGGTATTCATATACCCTACATCCTGAATGGGGAGCTCTTTGAAATACAAACTCAGGATGGTGAAAATGTAACGGTTAAATGCTGTAATTGTCCACCAGATCGTGTATATCGTGGAAGCGTGCGATCAACGGGTAATTTTCACATGCACATAAAGGTAAGACTAACTAAAAAAATAATTTTTTTAAGGATTTCGAGAATATCCGAAATATTTAATTATACTATTTATGTATGCACACATGTTTTGCATTTAAGCGTCGGCACCCAGATTTAATGGGAAAGATATATGATATGAAAGTGAACGCTTTGGTGGAGAGAAGAGATCGCTTTATGAGAAATCGTAAGTCAACACGACGTCGAAATTTAAACACCAATCGAAATCGGCGGCAATCATCGCACAATGGACAACGAGTGCCTTGCTTGACGCAGCCACATTCTGAACTGTTTAAAATCAAGGCAGCATTCCAAAGACACCAACAACAACAACAGCATCGAAACCAACAAGTTGAACTAAAGCAAGAACAATTAAAAGCCGAACAAAACCCTAGTGTTTTACATAAGGTAAGGAATTCGTATTTTTTTTAACGTAAATTGTAAGTAATTTCATTTTTCGCATAGTAAGCTATACATATAAACGCACATGCATATACATATTTTTATTTACATACAATGTATGTTTTTATTAACTAAGTAGGTACATAGTTTCTTTCATATTCAATACCTACCATCTTTGAAAAAAAAAGATAATAAAATGAAGTTGAAACCGAACTCCATACCCACCTGAGCAATTGAGGAACATCCCACACGTATTGGAGATTTTAGGTGCCCTGTTGTCTAAAGTTTGTTTGTTTGAGCAGAAACTTCAACCGACTACCGCGGGAACGATTAGTTCCACCCTTCGAACCTTCAGGTTTAGGGGAGTGTTTAATAATAAAAATCCTAATTCAGAAGAATGAGTTTCCCTATGTAATTGTTTTTTTTTTTCTTATAACAAAAAATTCTAAAAAAATATATACAGTAGTTATTTGACTGTAATGGATATCTTTCTTTCTTTTATGCAAGACTAGTTTTCATACCAATAAGCCAGCTCACAATATAGAAAAAAAAATTTTTTTTGGTTAAAAGCGACAGGCGCTTTATCTACTGCTACACCATTTATTTGTTTCTAATTTTGCTGGATTGCTAATTACGTTTGGCAAATCTTATTTATATAACTTTCACAGTTACAGAAATTTCGCACTCACTTTCGGCCATTTTCATAGCAAAATCAACATTTGCAACATATTTCGTTAAAATAAATAAATTTTATTTCGAGTAATGGCATAAAAACTGTTCGAGTAATGACCTAAAAAATGTTTTTCTATAAAAGGGGCAGTGTATATTGTGGCTCACATGCTCCCAGACGGACGGACATGGTGACGTGTAATAATGTCAATGGATTTAATGTCAGTGACATTAATTCGCATACCAAAGTGACATTATTCCGCATATCCAAAGCTAATTGAAATCAATCGACATTATTCTATTTGGCTCAATCCGCCGATACATTTTATAAATGACGGCATTCGCCTAGCGAGAGCTGACAAAGGAATTTACCGACTCTCTGTAATGTCTCCTTGTATATTAACAGCGACATTTCTTATCGAAATTTGTAATTACAACTTACATATGTATATGCCCCAAATTCGTCGTGACGACAATTTAAGGCGCGTGTGACAAGTATAGAATACATACAGGAAACCAAATCTCTACATATAGCAAAATTGTAAAAGGTCGATGTCTGTACATTGCAGATATTTAAGAAAAATCGATAGCAATGATCATTATTAGGCCAATAGAGGCCAAATCCACAGTTTTTAGAATTTTTTTCTGTCTGTATGTTTGGGGGCGCATCACTCAAAAACTACTTAATTGAATTGAATGGAGCTTTCACCGTTGTATCACATGACGTTTAACTTAAAATCTAAGATATTATTTGTTTCAGCACTGATTACTGCTTGCATTCTAGCGTTCACATTGGGCAAATGGACGTTGTTTTGCCATGACCATTAACAAATGACAAGGCCAATTCCTGAAAGTTTGTGGTCTGAATCTAGAAAATCCATCTTTTTCTCATGGTCAATTATATGTGGTATGCTCACGGGTCGGAAGACCATCTGCGTTATTTGTTCTTGCGCCTGATAAAGAAACGAAAAATATCGTCTATCACAAGGTGCTTGATTGAAGAGTACAACCCATGCACCAAAATACATGACCAAAAAAGAATCTTTAAAATAATTGAGTTTTTATTTACATTTATCAATCTGCTAATTTATTGCTTTTAAGGCGGAACAAAGTTCGGCGGGTCGAAGATATGCTTGATAGTACTATTCATCCCCATTTTTAAATTTATCGCTGTAATTTACCTTATTTTGGGAAATTAAAATTTTAAAACTCTTTCTTTGCCCATGCATCCTATTACTAATGGCTTAGTAAATTCTGATCTAATTTATTTATAAAAAGTCAAACGTATTTTAACTGACATGAGATGCTTTTTTTTTTGGAAAAATATTCATATTGAAGATTACCAGTAGTTCGTTTATAAGCCCGCAGCGGCGTTGTCTTACTTTCGTCAGTGTTATCGTTTTTAGAAGACGTATTTTCATTAAATATATATATTTGAGATTGATAATTTTAGCGCTTCATTGAATAATGACTGTTGATAAGTAAAAAGGGTTTATAGACTACTTTAAGAAGCCTTGTCAATATTAAGAAAATTAACATTTACGAACATAGGGTTTGAGGTGATGCTACTCTAAGGTAAACATTTTTAGATTTAAAGAAAAATAAAGAAGTTTTAAAAGCATATCCTGATAGTTGAACTTCCCTACAGGACAATCCTGATTCGCAGCAACACATACATACATTTAGTTGGTCAGTGACAACTCAGCTGATACTCAGGTCGTAGGTAGTGAGGCATTAGAATTGTGATACGATTTCTATGGCGCTGGTGCAAAATCTTATCGAAACATTTGTGTACGTGTGGTCGTTTGTGTATGTGTGCCGGTCTACCTGGGTCCTCCCTGCAAAAACGATACGGTAAAATGATTAGTCAACTTACCCGGAGCCATACGGAAAGTTTCCATACTTCTCCCATCACGTTTTTAAGAGCATCGGTAGATTTTTTGACCGTTTCTATTCTCACGTTCCTATGTGTCTCGGTCCGACATGAATACCAATTGGAGTTTCAGTCATTCGATTTTTGCAGGGTAGTCTCCCTCGGAAGAATACGCTCCTAATCAGCTATTTTAAGTAGTTCGATCTCATTCCCACAACAGCCGGTTCTATAGTACCGGACTGACCCGGTTTTTTTCCCGGGCAAGGGCTGTTATTTCCGTGTAACCCTGTATAATCTGTCAGCACTCTAAATCAACATTTACACCATTGCTTATACCAGACCTATGTAAAAAGTAAGTACTTTGATAAGTATTGAACGGGTTTCGAACTGTGATTCGAAACGTACCGTTATTTCATCGGTGTCATGATATTTCATGTATCTTGCTCTAATAGAGTTATCAGCTCTTTGTAATTTTCTTAGAGTTATCAAATTTTCTTTTTAATAAGCTTTAGCGATTCTGAACATTGAAGACATAATTTCCCCCACTAGGTAAAGAAATCTTTCACCTGTACAGCATTATGAAAAACTGGTTTTGAGTGAAAAATGGACTCTATTTGCAAAAGTCAAGCAAGAATAAAAAAAAAATATTCCATCACAAAAATTTTATTTTTTTTAATAAAAATACTTTGAATACTTCAAGTGTTTGTACTCTCGAATTCGAAGTACAAGAATGGGGCTACTTGTACTTCGTCCTTTATCTTCTTTATCTTTTAAAGTACTTGTACTTATTTGGTACAACTACAAGTATTTACTCAGTATTTTATGGGTCTGGTTTTTACTGCAATGATTTTATACCTATTTCTGTTTTATCGGCCATTTTAAGGTTATACAACTCAAAAAAAGCGAAACTGATGAAAAAAAAAATATTTAATATCTCATTGCTTTATCAAAGAATTCAGAGTAATATTATAGCTTTTATTCGAATAATAATTTAAATAACGGGGGTTTGATTAAGAAATCGAGTTTAATTCGTCATTTTGAATTAAAATTTGATAAAAGTTGTTCTCATTGCATAAACCAATTTTTTCATTAAAATCAAAAACGAAATAAGCAAGCATACAAAATTATAATCCCTCACAATTTGGTTGCTAGCTAGCAAACGGCAAGTTCGCGTTTGATTTCAAAAGAAAATTTTAATTTTCGAAAAAAAAATTTCATTGTTTTTTTTTTTTACAGATGCCACTAAAGGCTTATTAAAAAATCGGCTATTAAATTAAAAGAAATCAATTGAGCAATGTCCGTCCGTCTGTGTACGCGATAACTTGAATAAAAATTTATATATTTGAATGAAATTACTATACAAAATACTTTCTGAGTATGAGGTGCCTATGATCTTATTATTTTTCATATAGGACTCCTATTTAAGCTCATATGATGCATAGAATTGGCCTAGTAAATAAACTCTGCGAATAAGGACCCCTTCCTGAACCTTTTTTGACTTTGAATGTTTGCTAGGATATATATTCCGTGCTAGTCTAAAAGCATTGTTGAAGGATAAACAAAGAAGGCGTTGGTCGTTTTAAGCAAAAATAAACTGGATATTGGTAAAAAAAAATAGCCAAAAATAAATTAATTTAAAATATTTTTGTTATGGGTTTTACGGTCTTTAAATTTTTCATATTTTTGTGAACTAGTCTGACGATAAATCGTGGCTATTTTGGAAATATTTCTATAACTATAGCCTGTATATATTTGCTACACGGCGGCCGCCATGGTGTGGCGGTAGGGTTGCTGGCATACCACACCGAAGGTGCAAGGTTCGAGCCTTGAGACTGGTAAGATCAAAAGTGGTTTGAAAAAGTTTTTTTCCAAAACGGGGAGCTCTCGGAGTATATTTCCGCCATGGAAGGCTACTCAGCAAAAATTCATCTGTTTTGCAGATGCCGTTCGGAATCGCCAAAAGCTGTAGGTTCCGCCAATTTGTAGGAAACATTTTAAGCAGCACACCACAAATTGGTAGAGAAGCTCGGCCTTAATCTCCTCGCAGGTATATATCGCGCCAATATTTATTTTATTTAAAAAATTTTCACTCTAAAAATAACAATAATAAGTTAATAATTATTATTATCAGCTGGTATTAAGCTCAACAAAGTTACTAAAACAAAAAAAAAAATTGAAAAAAAATAAAAAAAATCTTATTTTAGTACTGATTTCCGTATCAAAGCTCAAAAAAAATTTTCAAATTATTTGCTGGGATGGACATACTTCGGCCGGTGTGCTAAGAAAGATAAAACAAGTTTTTACTTTTTCCGCCTACGCGTTCCAACGCTTTCGCATCATCCTTCGGTTTTTTTTCTTAACACACTGGCTGAAACTACTCCAACCCAGCAAACCATTTACCAGTATTTCGAGTCTATTTAAATATTCAAAAACTGTGATTATTTTAATAAAAATATTACAAAGACATAAGCAAAGTTATGGAAATATTTGGCCGAATACTTGAAAAGTAAATATTTATATCTATTTTGCATTTTTTTAACCCCGCAGTAGTCACGCGCTCCACTATTGTTAAATTACAAATTTCGTGAAAATTGTGTATCGATTTCATCTAAGATTTTTGTTACTTAGACGTTTATTTATTTTCTTTTATTGATATTAATGAAAAAACCAATTAAAGGAAGATTTAAGAAGAAAAACAACGGAATAATAAAATATCTTTCTTTTTTTGGATTTAAAATGGCATGCATATGTAGACCGTGCGATCCATCAGGTCACATTAGGCTAGCGACTAATATAGGGTTAATACTATATGGATTTTTTGTGCTTCCTACTATTTTTTGCTTTTGATTTTAATTCTGATGTACTAGTAGTTCTGTTTTTGAAAACAATTCTACAAAATGACGGTCTTCGTTGCATTCAAAAGCTTTTGACACAGTAAGCTTCATCAGCGTCACCGTGTTGTGGGCTATACCCAACTTTTTATAATAACTTTGCAAGCCAACAATGTGTTCTTTCCCGTTTTATATTATGCTTTTCGAAACTGGGCACTATCACCGATAAGGTCTAAGGGTAAAAAAAATCTTGGGCGTTACCGTTGATAATAACCTACTCTCATTTGCGCACACAACCACAATTGCCACTACCAGGCTTCGGCCGGGCGATTTTTAATTATGCATCGCCAACATGGTCGACATGCCTTTAGAAAAAGCAGTGTCTCGTTATGACGCTTGGACATCATCTTCACAATAGGACAATAACAACACAGAGCACTCTTAAACTCAGTCGTCGATATGTGTGAAATCAAGAAATATTCAATGGTCTTGACGCGACGTTTATTAAAAGAAACAATGAACTTATTTCTGAGTAACAGAAATTCAATTCAATTCAATTCCAAACAAAAAAAATAAAACCAACCAACCGTGCCCACAAGCAGTCCTACCGGCATTGATTTAGAGCACAACGAACCGTTAAAATATCTCTTCGCTTCGAAAACAATACAGATTTATTCATATATACCATACATTCATACATACAATAGTGCGTAATATGGGACCTTTGCACAACATCGTTGTTAGGATTGCTTGATTCTCACAAAATTCCATAGCGTACAACATATAGTACACATACATATACAATTTTTAACTCTCGCTTTTTCCAGTGGAATATGATCGATCACTTTTTGGCTACTCCAGCTTTTGAGAGAGCACATACCATCACACTCATGGACTCCTACAATGAGCAACCACAGCCGCTCAATTATAGTCTGAAGCAATGTGCTAATGAAGGCACCATTGTTGGCATTGACCATGCGTCTGAGAGAGCTCAAGAGATTATAATTAAGGAAGCTGATGCTCCCATGAATTTACAAACAAACGATATGCCTGTGAGTACCATCATCAATTAACACCATTAAACTATAATGAAATTAATTTTCATTAAACAAAAATACTTTATTTATCACTTAGATGGCAGTTTGCATTAACAATGAAGAAGTTACAGAATATGGTTTTCTAATATCACATAACGCTATAGAGAACGTTGAAGCAATGACCCAAAATGGTGAACACGTGGTTCTACGTCCCAGTAATAGTGATCAATCGCTGTACGGTCGTGCCACTACAGTGAGCGCTATAACTCCTAGTCCAAGTGACGTGAGCAGTTATGGCGCAAGTCCTCCCAATAATAATAGACGAGCATTTGATTTAAAAAGTAACTCAAACTTAGGTATAATTAAGAAAGAACTATTCTTAAATGAGATACAGCCTATTGACCTAACGATACAACCTTCATCATCTGATTTATCGGGGTGTTCTGGTTATAGTTCTGGTATTGATGTAGCGAACACTACAAACAATGTTACGTCCACTTATAAATCTGTTGAAAGCAATGTAAAGTTTGATGAGCTCCTTTTGCAAGCAATTAATGCATTAAAAAGCTTACAGCATGAAATACAAACATATAATCAAACCAACAATAGTTGGCTTAGTTTAGAAATTGCCAAATTCAAATTTTTGCACCCTGAATTCCATTTTCAATGTTAGACAAATGTCCCTCTCTCCGTGGTAAAATTTTAAATACAAAAATCGATAATATAATTTGGGTTGTGTCTAGCAGGTCTAGATATTAGTTAAGAAAACGTTTTTCATTTACATATGTATAAGGTAGAAATTCAAAGGTTTTTTGTTAAAATTTTAGAAATAAGAAATTATGTAGATATAAGGTACACATCTATAGCAGCACAGTAGTGTGAAATATGTGTACATTTTCGTTTGAATTCAGTATTTAAGTTTAAATTAAAATTGTTTTCCCAATTTACTGCTAACAACATATGTACATATAAATGAATAATTAACACAAAAACAAAACTAGCTAGCTAGGATTGCATTATTTATGTATGTATATGTATTTATATAGATATGACCCCGGCAGGAAAATGGGTAATGCATTGCATTTCTCTGAATCAAAAGAAGCATGTTACGCCAAGATAAATTGAAGCCAAAAGTAGGCGAAATTTTTTGTGTCGCTGGTTTGACATTGTTGTTTCCCTTTCTCTATATATATGTATTTGGAACTCTCAGCACACATAACTTCTTTTGGCATTGCTGTAGGGAGCTCCGTTCATATTTTTTTGTGGTCAGGGTATATGTGTTAACTTCATTAACTTTTGTTCCGTGCTTTGTGCAATAGTTATCTCGTATAAGGAATCTATACTAAATTCATATTTCCAATTGGGACCCCTAATACATACATATACGTATATAATCAGTAGATGTATGCATTAGGGTACCTCTGACAAAAAGTTGGTTGGAAAAACAGTTGCGGATTTAAGTTTAAAAACTTAGAAAAATCTATTTTATCGCTTACTTGCTTTACTTGCGTGTTGACTACACAAAATATGTAAGCAAATATCTTTACAATGTCCATTTTCTAGTTTTGACGATTCAATTCGCGAGTGTTTTGTCGCGAATCGATTCGCACTCCCTCCACAATGCATCCGTCGGATACCGTAATAGGCAAATTTACCTGACGCTATTCGGAAGATCCAACAAAAAGTCAAACTTTCTGAAGTAAAGATAGTTTTTATAATACAATAAAACGCCAAATCAGATAAGTTTAACTTGTGAACCAAATTTTAGACATTAATGGACTAATTTTATAAGAAACTACAAGGGCGAGAATATATCTTTCTAGTTATATCTTGAAGTTTCCTAAAATGTCATAAACAAAGTTTCATTAGGGCAACTTACTGAAGCTCGCAAAACCTGCCTAACCATGGATACCTCATAAACCAATGGAAAGCCACGTAGAACTGTGCGGCATTTGCGAGATTAAATTAATTTGTTCGTTATTTTGATTGCGCTTATAAATTTTTCGAATGTTTTTAAACAGCACCGTTCTATAGAAACATATTCAAAAAGCAGTTGCATATTTTTCTTGCAAGTAAAATTTTAAGTTTGTCTATACGAATTGTATTTTGTATTTGAATTTTTTTTTTTTTTAGTTTTGAAATTTCTTGCTAAATTTGGGAATCGAAATTTTCTTTCGTGTAAAATAGTAAATATTGAAATAAAATATATTTTTATTCACCGGTAATTATTATTGGCCATTTATTCGACACAATAATTTTGACTAAAATTTAGTATTCCGATGCGAACATGTAGCGTTTTGAGGCAAACTAATATGTATATATACACATATCTAAAAAAAAAATAAACCCTTATGTAAAATAATTTTTATTGTGTATAATGTACCTATTTCTCACTTTTTAAAATTATCCTGAAACATCAAATATCTGCACATATATTTCTTTTCTACATAATGTATGTACTTCCACCCACGAAAAGCGCCAACCCTCTTTTAATACACATTTACATAAGTCTTCTTTGTCACCCTGGATACTTTGCTTTTGGTTATTTAAATTGTGTCTCAAAAATATGAATAAAAAAAATGTGTATCATAAAAACCTGCACATTCATTTCCTATAATTCTAGCTTATGCCTACTTGAATACAAGTGTCTATAGAATACTATGTACGTTATGTATTTGACTGTACTATAGTAATATCAAAAGTTGTATACCTCATTTTTTATACTATTATTTGGCATAGTAAAAAAATTAATTAACGCGATTTTTGCATTTTTTTATATTCATCTACGCTCGCGGATTCTGTGTAAGTCACCACCGCTTATCAATAAAAGTCATTCGGGGTTGAATTCATAAGTTTCACCCAAGACGAATGAACCCTATGCATAAATACATACGACAAAAAACCGCTCTCATCTCTCGCAAGGGTGTTTTTTTACATATCGTATAATAATAATTGTACCCCTGCCTTCCTTGCCCTGCCCTGGCAGTGACAGTCGCACAACACACAACGAGCATGCCAGCTTGCATGCCTCACTTCCTACCCCTTCCACCGTCACGTTTTACACAATTTTACCGCATGGGTATTGTTTATGATTTAAAAAAGAGACACACAAAGCAGGTACGTGCTCGTGTACTCCCAACATAAACTCAGACACAAAATTATGTATGTAGATAAGGGTAGCAAAAAAAGTAATCTCGCTTTTTTACTAATTACAACAATGATATCGACGGAGAAACGAGCTAGCAAGAAGGAAATCTTAATTTCTGGAATCAGTTGTTTGGCGTATTTCATCTCAGCCACAATCATTGTCTACAAGTTTTATTGCATTATTTTTGTTTTCGATTGCAGTTTAATAATTAAATAATATAAAAATATATAAAAAAATTATGGAAAAGAAAAAGGAATATTTACGTTGTTTAATGCTTTTCTATTTTCGAAAAAATAAAACAGCCACAGATACAAAACGTAAAATTTGTGAAGTATATGGTGATGATGCCGTTAGTGAACGTGTTGTCCAAATTTGGTTTTCAAAATTTCGAAAAGGTGATACAAGTTGTATCGATGGGCAACGTACTGGTCGTCCAGGTGTTGCTGATAGTGATAAAGTTAAAATGTTAATTGAAAGATATCCACATTTTACAACTAAAAAAATTGGCGAATTAATAAATATGTCGGAAAAGACCGTTGCCGATTATTTGCAACGCCTTGGATATGTAGCTGATGGTGATGGTTGGCGTTATGATGAATCTGGTGTCGGCAAGTGTTATAATAACAGCGACAGCAACAGTAACGAGAGCAGCAATCAGCAACCACAGTATTTCAATGTTATGGATCAGGTCGGATACGGTGTTACAGAAGAGGAAATACTCGTATACTGCAACAAAGAATTTGCATACGAACAGTCTCAGTCTCTCAATAATTGTAATGTTCAAATCATCGTCCCAACAACGGAAGCGTACATCATCACTCCACGACAGCAACAGCCAACTGTCGCTTCCATTGACTTTCCATACATCGAATATGATAGTTACGAAGATATTGACGAAAACGGCAAAGAGAATGATAACACTGGCAATACTAAATCCAATGCGTTGCCATCTTTCTCGGAATATTTTCCAAATGTGTAAGTTTTATAGATTTGAAATTTTAAATTTACTAAATGTTATTACATAATATAATTGTCATGGACCGTAACGTTTATGTTTTTAGTGCAAAATACGACAATAACTAAAAAGTTAACTTTTCTTTCAGTCAAAAATTTAAGTTAAAAGTTTTACCGGCATTTTGAACTTAAAAAGTAAATGTAAAATTTATTTTCTCTAGTCGGAGTTTTTTTTTTTGAATATAATGCAGTTTTTCGATGTGTGAGAGTTACGCATCACACTTAAAATACCGTTTCGTTGTTAAAAAATCTATGGCGTGAGGAAAAAGTTAAAAAATATTAAAATCAAAAAATCGAATATTCATGAAATGACTGAAAATTATGACTAAGATTGTGTTTAAAAAAAAACATATTGCAACTCCTATCAAAGCAAATAAATAAATATTTTAATGTATTTATTGAAAAACAAAATGAAATCGACTGCTGCAGTCAACACCCCGGATTCTACACAACCAAAAATAAAGGGTACGAGGTTATCCTTGGAGGTTGAAAATATTACCTTATTGAATTTTAAACATCAACTAAAATACATGCGTTTTTAGAAAAGTGGGTGTGGCTTTCAGCAGATTTATTTGATTTGAGGTTATACGAAAGGCTTTTCAGTTTAAGAAGTGCCAATTGGAAGTCAAACAAAGTGTAGAATAGTGAGTTTTATAAGGGTCAACCTCGGGATAGAGGGTTCTGTTGAGTGCATGTCCTAAATGCTTTGACGTGTTACTAACAAATCGTCCACAGTAGGGTTGGTATCTAAATGTGCAAGTGTTTGAGCATACTGGATTGATAACTGGCAAAGGCCTATTGTCTTGCCAACACTCTTCAGAACCTTCGGGCATTGCTTTTGTTGCTACTGAAACAAAGCACCTTGACGGAACCATATTTTCTACAACCCCCTCTATGTGAAAATAATATGTAACAAGCTCATTTATACATACCAGAGCTCTCAATTGGTCGATGATCGCTTTCGCCCATTTTCAATTCATGTATTGTTCATAAGACTAGTAACATTTTATTATTTTATCTTATACAAACTTAGGTCCTGCCCATAGTGTAATCAACAAGGTGGAGTGAGCCGTCAGTTGTCTCGCTCGAAATTCTTCTTTTTTCTGTCATTCGGCTATCTGAAAATGTGGAGCAAATGTTGTATCCGCAAAAGTGTTGTTTTTTGTGTAAAACAAGTACGTTTTAGTACATAAATTAATTACTATTTTACTTTTTTTTTATATAAATATACGAGGTCAATGGTCCTTGAAAGCAAAGTTCAGCAAAATCATATCGTGGAAGATATTTTCACGAAAAAAGGCAATTTATCTTTAGAGATATCCTTCAATGATATCACAAAACTGTAGGTCTCTGCATTGTTTTAAGGAGTTTTCACCTAATACAGTAACTGACATAACACTATAGTAAGGCCCGCGTAAAATCAATACTTTCATTGTTGATATCGCTATGAAATAAGTTCAATTTGTTTACAAAAAAATGTATCTAGGCCTTTAGCAAAGCAAATTTTTTCATCTCACAGGGCCCAAACATTGCAAGGGTTCCGATTCATATGCAACTAAAGGATATGGTAGCCCTATCCTGCATCTTTGACGATGCGCTTAACAGTACCTCACAAAGCCAAATTTTTCAAAAGACGCTTTATATATGAAAAAGCTGATGTGAAAATTGAGTCAGAAATATCTTCTACTAATACGGCAAACAACGAAAGAATTATAAAACAAAAAAAAAAGTTATAAGTAGGGCTCTTGTTTACAATCGATTATCCGACTAATCGATTAGGCGAATAGCAACTATTAATAATAATAATAATAATTCCCAACGGATTACCCACCATATCCCGCCCGACCGGCGCGAGGGGCGCATCCGCATAATGCGCGGATTATTCGTTCGTGCCGAGTCGTTGAAAGGCTTTGGTTTGTTAATCGTCGAGATCTAAAACTGCTCAGCTACAGAGAAAACCTCATCAGCTAAGTAAAGTAGATATAGGATAGAGTATACATTAAGAAATAACTAGTTAACAGAATAAAATTATTGTTAGAAGTTAATATAGAAGTCAAAGAATAAGAAACAATTAGTAGCTATGAATTTAGGATAGAAAGAATTGATTTTTTTATGCTGAAAAGCAAGTCTGAAATATCAAATCTACCAGAAAAGAGTTTTAATCTTGACACAAACAGCGAAAAGGCTCATTTAACTGAAAATTGGTTCGACACTGTTTTAAAACTAGAGGTTTAAAATGCCTTGAAGGACGAGACGGTACATTGAAGTTCACTTCACTTAGAAGAAATGGGCTGGATAGTGAACCATTTAGCAATTTAATCATAAAAATAATTCCAAGCATTTCCCTCCGACTAGAAAGTGTGTGCGGATTAATGAGTTTTAAACGATTCGTATAGGGTGGCAGATTGTACAAGGCATCCCAATGAAAATTTCTTAAGGCAAATAATAAAGATTGTTTTTGAACTGATTCAAGGCGATCTACATGAACCTGGTAACGCGGGTTCCAAATTATAGAACCGTATTCAAGTATCGGTCTGACTAATGTAGTGAAGAGGGCTTTAGTTATATAAGGGTCGCTAAATTCTTTAGATCATCGTTTAACGAATGCTAGGACACCTCTAGCCTTATTGACTGTTGTGTTAATATGGCGGTTGAAACTGAGTTTATAGTCCATAGTAACCCCCAGGTCAACAAAATCATACACTTGCTCAAGACTATACTTTTTAATTGTATAGGAAGTGGGCTGAGAAATTCCACGCGAAAAACCCATGTGTTTACATTTTTTAAGGTTAAGTGGCATATAATTTAAATCGCACCAAGTAGCAAGTGTATCTAGATCTGATTGTCTATCTAAATATCTATGGCGCGATATACAACAGGTATATCATCATAAACCTCCTAAGAGATTTTTGCGCCAAGCTTCTCTTCCAATTTGTGGTGTGCCGATTTGAATTTTTCCCTACAAATTGGTGGGACCTACAGTTTTTTGCCGACCCCGAACGGCATCTACAAAGGAGACGAATTTTTTGCTGAGAAGCCTGTCATGGCAGAAATACACTCGGAGAGTTTGCCAAACCACTGCCGAGGGGCGACCCCGTTTTGAAAAACTTTTTTCAAATCACTTTTGATGTTACCTGTACCAGGGCTCGAACCATGGACCTTCGGTGTGGTAGGCCGGCAACACTACCTTCACACCACGGCGGCCGGATCTGATTGTAGCTCATTTATATCTTCAAAAGACGCGAATGACATGAAAAGCTTTACGTCGTCGGCATACAATAACATTTTTGAAAATTTTATTATTGTAGAAATATCATTTATAAACAACAAGAACAGAATCGGGCCAAGATGGCTTCCTTGAGGAACCCCCGAAGAGACATAAATGACATCGGATACTAAATTTTTAAACATTACTCTTTGTGTCCTGTCACTAAGGTAAGAAGAGATCCAGCGATTGAGACCCGGCTGGAAGCCCAACTGATCGAGTTTATGAATAAGTAATGAGTGACACACTTTGTCAAAAGCTTTGCTGAAATCCGTATAAATAACGTCGGTGTGCAGATTTTTTCTAAAGCCATTTGAGACATGACTGGTAAACTCAAGTAAATTCGTAACTGTGGACTTTCCCTTACTGAACCCGTGTTAGCAGTCAGCTATCAAAGTAGAGATAGGACCCGTAAGTTGAGTTGTAACAATAGCTTCAAACAATTTTGGGATGGCAGAAAGCTTTGCGATGCCACGATAGTTCTCTATAGAAGACTTACTCCCGCTTTTATGCAGCGGTAGAAGAAACGATTCTTTCCACGCAGTTGGAAAAACACCACACTTTAGTGATAGATTGAACAAATTGGTAAGGGGTTGGTAAATATGGTTCGCACACTTTTTCAAGAAACATGTAGGAATCCTAACATGATCATATTTAAAAGATTCTTTTAAGGTTTTAAGGTAAATAAGAACATCTTTGGCGCATATAATTGGTGAATTAATTGAATTTGTCCCGTGTAGCTTATAGGGATAGTTTTGAAAGTTTGAATTGGTGACAGCAGAATAGTTAGAAGTGAAAAATTGAGCAAAAAAAATTTGCGATGTATTGATTATCGCTAGATATAATGTCTTGATATTTCATGGCTGAGGGAAACCCTGATACTTTACTTTTAGAATTTACGAAACTATAAAATGACTTTGGATTGAGAATAATGTCTCTTTTGGTTTTAGAGATAAAGGGTGTTTTTTTAGGGGTATAGAACTTCGAATTGAAATAAAACGCAAGAAAATCGTTTTAAGGTCCATCAATTTGGCTTTATTGGAAGGATAATTTTATGCCATTAATGTTTAAATATGATTTCGGGCACGTGGCCGCCGCGGCTGGCTCGAATAAAGCCAATTCTACAGGTCCAATTTTCAACCACTTTTTCGAGCATATGGGGCCGTATGTCGGCAATAACGCCACGAATGTTGGCTTCCAATTCCCCTAACGTTTCTGGTTTGTTGGTGTAGACGAGCGACTTCACATATCCCCAAAGAAAATAATCCAATGGTGTCAAATCACACGACCTTGGTGGCCAATTGACAGGTTCATTCCGCGAAATTATGCGCTCATCGAATGTTTCCTTCAATAAATCGATTGTGACGTGCGCTGTGTGGCATGTAGCGCCGTCTTGTTGGAACCACAACTCATCCACATTCATGCCATCCAATTCGGGAACAAAATAGTCGGTTATCATGGCTCTATACCGGTCTCCATTAACGGTAGCTGCCTCTCCAGCATTATTGCGGAAGAAGTATGGCCCAATGACTCCACCAGCCCATAGAGCACACCAAACAGTCAGTTTTTGTGGATGTAATGGCGTTTCAAGGGTCTCATGTGGATTCTCTTCACTCCAAATGCGGCAATTTTGCTTGTTGACGTAGCCATTCAACCAAAAATGAGCCTCATCACTGAACAAAATTTTGCGATGAAAATCAGCATCGAAATCAATCTCATTTTCGGCCCATACACCAAAATCACGACGCATTGCATGGTCTCGCGGCTTTAATTCTTGCACAAGCTGGATCTTGTAAGGTCGCAAGCCAAGATCTTTGCGCAAAATCTTCCATAAAGTTGATGGACAAAGCTCCAATTGCTGTGCACGGTGGCGAATCGATTCATTCGGGTCCTCTTCAACACTTTGCTCTACAGCGGCAATTGTTTCTTCGGTGCGCACTGTTCGACGTCTCTGCGGATGCGTATTATCACATAGAGTAAACGTAGTGCGAAAACGATCCATGGTTAACCGAATTAATTGCTCTGATGGACGATTATGTCGACCATAAAATGGACGGAGCTCACGGTAAACTTCGCGAACTGAACCATTATTTTCGAAATAAATTTGCACGATTTGCAAGCGTTGTTCTTTTGTCAACCTGTTCATGATGAAATGGCAAACCAAACTGAACATAAATGACATTAGAGTTGCCAGATTTGACCACAAAATGCCAGTTTTATCTCTATTCGAAAAACAAACCTGTAAAAAAAACACCCTGTATAAGCTTTATAGCACTTTTTATTTAAGTCTATGTACTTCTGACGTAGAATGGAATACCGTAAGTAATGTTTATTTAATCCGGATTTCTTATATAAATTAAATGATCGCGTTTTCCTATTTTTAAGAGCCTTAAGCTCTTAGTAAACCAAGCTTGCGTAGGATGATCATAAGTTACTTTACGTTTAGGAATAAACTTCTCAAATAGGCAGTAAATAGTTTGATTGAAATGTGAGACGTTTAGATCGATATCACAACCAAATGCAGGCCAAGTTAATTTAGACAGTTCTTTATTTAATTTCTTGTAGTTTGCTTTGGAAAAGTTAAAATCAAAGCTACTACATGAGTAGGATTGAGTGCTTTGGCCATTACTGTTTGAAAATCGAATAACAAATTTTGGGTTCGACTAAATGAATACTGCCGGTTGATAAATAAAATTTTTCAAATAAAAATTAAACATTTTCTCTAGTTGCAACGCATGTTTATGAAGGTGATGGAACTCAGTTCCATGTGAATAGAGCATCCATTGTCAATAAGAAACGCAGCTATTCGAATGCAAACAACTAGTCGATTAGTGATAATCGATTACTTTTTCAAACAAATACTTCAAATCGATTAATCGACTATTCGATTAGTCGATTATCAAGAGCTCTAGTAATAAGTAATAATAAGGCAAGTGTGACAACTTGTATGGAGCAGTTTCTTATTCAATTTGTGGTGGTATGTTCTTTAGTTTCCGCCGAAGATTGGAGCTAAACACAGTTAAATCGACTCAGAACAAGATCTACCACCTCCGCAGACCTTTCTTGAAATTGTTTTAGTAAGAAACCATTTGGATCGATTCCAGCCGAGAAGCCTCTGTAAAGCTTCATATTTTAATTGTAAAATTTTCCATACCAGAGTGAAAGGCAGGAAAAAGTACCAGTCAATGGCTTATTCATGGATGTGACCCGTTTCACCTCTCGCGTTTGATCACCTGTCTATTCTTCACGTTAGATTAAAATACAAAAACAAAATGTCTGCTATTGCTAATGTTAGAAAGTTAGTAATTTTTTTACTCCTTTTTTACAAAAACTGGCAAAAACTCTTCAAGATTTTACGCTCCTGCGTACCATTTCAGATAGCGTACGTTTTCTGTCTCTTTTTATTTACTTCACCTTGTTTATTACGCTATGGGTCCTGCCCATAATTTATATACAAGCTCATGGAATTAATTTTTGTGAATCAAAAGTTATTATGGAATTATGCCCTATTAGCCACATTCTCTCCAAAAAAATAAGTAATGTAAACATTTCAAATTTGATTCGCGAATGTACACGTAAACATCTTCATCAGTCGAATATCTGCAGCTCACAAGTTCCACAGATTACCTTGAAGGTACTTACAATTTCAAATCTCTCACACTTCAGTCGGTTTAGAACTCGAAGGAGCTAATACCCGACTGTACTGCTTTGTCTAGCAGCAATTCCCAAAATATTCGAGGAGTGTCTTTTGTTATCACCAACAAATATCGGACAAAGTTGTTAGTAGGACAGCACCTTTCATGACTTTATATGTGGGGATCAAATCGTATTTTAAAAATCTATCCTCTCTTCACTTATAAAACATCATCAAGAGTAGCTCGATTATTTTAGGTAAAACAATTGTCACCTTATGAGTTTGAGATTAAATGCTAGGAGCACGTTTACGCTTTTACTTTGACATTCTTAAATGTCCTTGCAAAAAATCTTGTACACGTGTATTAAGATATTCTAGCCAAGCTCAAGAAAGTCACTGCATCGGGTTTTTTTGGGAAGTCTGATAAATTTGTCATAACACCGAAACACCGTCTCAGAATT
This sequence comes from Merzomyia westermanni, assembly GCA_949987695.1. Lineage (NCBI taxonomy): Eukaryota > Metazoa > Arthropoda > Insecta > Diptera > Tephritidae > Merzomyia > Merzomyia westermanni. The sequence continues at coordinate 69,275,120 of OX465293.1, forward strand.
TTGTTAAGGAACCTTCTACACCAAAATTGGTTTCAAAAGCGCACAGAACACGTTGCTAACATCCCCTATCTTTCCCCATAACATTTCGCTCCCACCAGCTCATCATCGTCTTCGATTCGAGCGCAATCTGTCCAACACCTTGCCATCTAGATATATAATAACGCGATTCAATAAGAAATTAATTGCAGTTAAATAAAATAAATAAATAAATCTATGGCGCGATATACAACACGTATATCATCATAAGCCTTCTAAGAAATTTTTGCGCCAAGCTTCTCTTCCAATTTGTGGTGTGCCGATTTAAAATTTCCCCACAAATTGGTGGGACCTACAGTTTTTTGCCGACTCCGAACGGCATCTACAAAGGAGATGAATTTTTGCTGAGAAGCCTTCCATGGCAGAAATACACTCACGACAGTTTGCCAAACCACTGCCGAGGGGCGACCCCATCAAACCACTTTTGATGTACCTGTACCAGGGCGCGATCCTTGGGCCTTCGGTGTGGTAGGCCGGCAACACTACCGCCACACAACGTCGGCCGCCTTAATATTCCGTAACAACCTATAGGTCAAACAAAGGCTCAGTTACCAGGGCTAACATACTACCAACATCCCGGTAGCAGTCTGAATATCGGAATATCGGATATTAGATAATAAACATACCAGTACCACAATTTTCTACTGCGAAAATAAAATAGTATAGTCCGAACACTGTTTACGAGGTGGATAGTCGAACCGAAACAGGTTAAATTTGGACTCACTCTGTAGCACATATACATCCGCAGACATACAATGCAAATGGAAAGCGCTCTTAGGAATGTTAAAGTTCTGCGACTTTAGTCGAAAATCGATCTTATACTAAAAATAAGCGACTTAAAATTAAAAAAAAAACCAGACAAATGAAGATGAGGATGATGTATTGTATTAAGTCTCTAGGATTACAAATTTAACTGTTAAGAAATTGGCATACCCAGCAGCGAAACGAAAGCATACACAATACCTATTTACTGCATGGGAATCAACGGAATGGAATGTAGAAAAAGTTCCTACCAATAGTAGCGACCACATCACGTATGTCGGCCATATTGTCATCCAGTTAAACAGCTTATTATTTAAGTACATATGTAAATAATTTGATAATTTTATGAATAATCGATAAAGACTATGAAAATCCATTGTCGATTCCCGATTCGAAAAATGATTTTGACCACGGTTTCTTCCTAAGCGCTCTTGTTTGTGCGTTTGCATTAGCACCTACCACAAAATCTGTACTTCAATGTAGGTCGACAGCTTACTTATTTGGCTGGATAAACCGGCTTACAAGGTAGTATTTTACGAGTTTCGCATTTTTTACCAATTAAGATCTCTTAGCCCTTGTTTTTTGAAAATCACTACTTGACGAAATTGTTAATAAACTATATCCTTCAATACTCGTATATACAAATATTCATTTACAATGGTCACAATTTATTCATACAAGCACTTTCTTGGAGCAGATACCAAGATTTGTTAGGTTTAAATAATCAAGCAATTCAATTGATTGGTATGCGAGAAGTGGAAAATGGTATAATTGACTTTGATGGTTGTTTCCTTGAGAAATCGACTAAAATAGCAACATTGTTTATAATTCTAATGGGACATCTCTAGTGAGACTTACGGTAGTCCTTATTATAAGACATTTGATTAAGTGTAATAAAGCTATTTTAGAGTTCCTTACTTATAGTAGTAACACCATTTTTACTGGGGAATTATGGCTCTTGTAGCTGTTGTTGTTTTTATCTACAAAAACACTCCCCGAATGTTTTGGGGAGTGTTGGCGGAAGTGAAAGTCCTTTGCTGGATATGAACCCGGTACGTTCCGATACTCCCTTGCGGTACTGCCCGGCTGTTGTGGTAGCGATTTGGTATGATCAGTGGAACATTCTAGATCATGTCACCTGCCCTTCCGTAAGGAACGAGAGATGGGTAATGAGAGGTGGGAAGCATCATATCCGTAGATCAAGCATCGAGTTGCACGTCATAACCTTTGTACAGGGTGGCGCAAAAGTCATCCCCCTATCAGAAAATGCTATAAATTTTGCGATTGGCCCCTAAAGTCAGTTCTGTTTTGACATTTGTGTAGTAAACACATGCGAAATACACGTTAATAAACAATGTTACGCTACACTGCTCCAGAACGCGGAATATTGCTGACTATTTATTTGACCAATAATCGGTCGGTGAAAAACGGTTACTGTGAATGGTGAGCAATGATCAACGAGTTCTTTTTGCCGCAACTTGATAAATTGGGATTGGAAAACATGTGGTTCCAACAAGACGGTGCAACAGCACACACTGCACGTGCCACAACCGATATGCTGAACATCGGAAGTTTACTTTTGCGCCACCTTGTACATATGAGTTGCCTTTTGCGATCGGTATGCCTACCTCGGGCATATTCTAACCCCCTAACCCGCAGGGGGTATATGGTTCTCTTGTTGGTGTGGTTCGTCTGTACAATTACTGTAGATGTGGGGGTTTCTTTGGTATTTACATCCTGTTACTCCATCCTGGGAAATTTTTTTACATTTTGATAGCATCGACACTGGTGGTTGGAAGTTCGATTAACTGTAAAAAAATATGTCAGTCCATTCGCCCCTTAACCAGTCACCAAGATATAATACTTCAAATTATATATGTACACGTTAAGTACATGTAGGTTTGGCTCAAAAGTATTTTGTTGTCTCTTTCGTTTTACTCCTTTTATTGAACTTCAATTTCACTAAATCAATATGCATGTTTTTTGCTATAATCTTCGGTCCGTTTTAGTAATGGTGTGGTAGTGCTTCAGTAGTCAGATCACTAAACGATACGTAACGAATGACGTTAACGATGACCAACCGAATTTGGAACACGCTTATTGTTTAGACTTGACTAGTACAGCTCAATAGAAGAAAACAGAGTCTTGCCATTTTAATTTTTAAACGTACAATTTAAAAGTAACTGTCATATGGTCCCTGAATAGTATTAATATATTTCATTCACTAATCATAAAACAAAACTTAATTTATATGATTTTATTTGCAGTTATACAACTTACATACAAGCAGATCCCGGAAATTGTGCAATCGAAAGTAGAAACATTACTTATGTGGATTCCTTTAATAACGTCGCATATCCTTTAAAAAGCTACGATTAAATTTCTCGTCTAGTCATCAAAATAATAAAAACGAGAAACAAAAGCGAAAAAAAAAACAAAACAAAATGCAAACGAAGTAAAATTTTGCAATCAATGGTAGACTTATTTGCTTGGAAATTATCCCAAGTAACATTTAGCTTACATAAAAACACATAGTTCCTCTTTACTGCGAGTATACACTAATTTATTGTAATATTATATATATACATATATATATATATGTATGTACGAGTATTAAAGCGATTTTTTCAGAAAAGAGCATTTACAGACTCTATATCACAAAGTTACTATTTATTCCAATATTGTATAATTTTTAATTTAGTGTCATGTGAGACGCCATACGTATATGTGAATGTATGTATGTAGTTTTTAGATATTTATATATAAAAAAAAATAAGTACGTTTTGGCTTACTAAATGACCAACGTAAACAACTATTTATAATATAAAATTGATATACAATACATCAAATGCAACTCGATTCCTATTTAAATGGCCTCAAATAAATATGTATGTATTTTTATTAAAACTGAATTGGTTTTATTTCGTAGAAAAAATTATAATAAGAGCTTTTGCTAAAAGTGATACCACTTTAGCTCTATTATTCATATGCAGCCACTAAAATGGCCACCATACGCCTAATAACTTTATGGAGACCTAAGTGTTATATCGGTTTCGGTTGCTGGTTAGGTACCATGCCTATTTCATCGGTAACTTTTCTCCAAACCTTGGGGAATGTTTTTGCGAATGGTAGTTTCGGAGATACAGTCCTCTGCATTTGGGCGCTTAACCAGTTGACCACTTTTATTGTCACTCAAAACTTTTATCACTGAAACTGTGTTTTCAAAATCAATGTCAAGATTCGCAAGGAAGTGTTTTTTAATCACAACTATCAGAAAAATAAAAATTAGAATAAGATCGACCAATATTTGCCTTTTTTCGTAAACTGGAGTAGGCCAAGTAGGTTAAATTCAATCACAAAAGCAGTCATAAGAATTTTTTTTTTAACTTTTATTATCAACTATATTTACCTTGTTTCCATTTGCCTTTTTTATGTAATATAATTATTTACAAAATTTTTAATAAATAAAAAAATTATTTAAATGATCGTCTTCTTTTTTTTCGTTCCTTCCTATAATTTCCTTTGCTTTAGTTTTACTTTCTTTTTGTTCCCTTCCATTTCTTTCTTTACTTATTAAGAATACAGTTTCTATTTATATTTTATTTCACAAAAATCTTATCACAATCTGTACAAGAACGATATAAACTTGCTCAGTATACTCAACTCCCACATGAATAATAATAACGTATTTTGCCTTTATAACCACTAGGTATCACTAATGAAGCACTTAAGCAAAACGAGATATGGAGTATTGTTTACACTCAAATCCGACGAAGCCTAGCGATAAAATAACGATCGCTTTTGGCGACAAGTGGAAGGGTTAAGCCCTGAGCATCCGGATCTGTGAAGCCATATCTTACACTTAGTGCATTGAACAGAATGCGAACGTTTAACATAAATTTTCTTCCAGCAAACGCAGCAGATCCAATCTCCAGCCCGTAACAGGAGCAAATGGAGCAAGCCTGCTGCAAGGGTTTGCTCCGAGAATGACAATTTAAGGGTGGGACTTGACAAATAAGACAGGGTTACACTGAAATAACAGCCCTTGGCCGGGTGAAAAAACCCGGGTCATTCCGGTACAAAGAACCGGCTGTTGTGGGAATGCACTATGACGAGATCCGGCACCAAATTTCTTTCCCGTTTGATCTGCGTAACCATAGGCGGGCTCTAAATGACCTCCACACCGAGTCGGTAGACAGATCCCTCAGATCTCTGCCTGTGAATCCTATTATGGACATTCAACCACCCGTATTGGCTGAAGAGGAGCGTGTACTCCCGAGGGAGACTAGAGTCATGCTAGCACAACTTCGTTCTCGATATTGTAATAGGTTAAACTCTTACTTATCCAGACTAAACCCCACCATACCAAACACTTGCCCTGCGTGTGGTATGTCCCCTCATGATACCAAACATCTCTTTTCCTGTTCAATTGAACCTACTCTTCTAATACCAGTATCACTCTGGTCCAGCCCTGTTGAAACTGAGCGTTTCCTCGGACTTCCGTTAGAAGAGCTTGATGACAATTTAGAGTGATGTTGCCCATTAGGCAGGGCGAAGCACTGTTAACAACAACAACAACAGGAGGCCGTCCGGAAGTCTATCCAAAACCTCCAAATCTATAGGCCTAGACTGTACGAGTATACGAGGTGTGTTCAAAAAGTATCGCGAATTTTGAATTTTCGCTGGTTGCGTATATTCGAATTTCGAATTTTTTGTGGCGTTATGTTGGTACTCATGTCTCTCACTTATGCCGACAAGCTCGGCCATTTTGAATGTTCAGTTAATTGTTGACAGCTGCTTTGCTTGCACGTGTTTTGGATCGTCTTCGATTTTTACCTATTTTTTTACCAAAATTGCTCAATTGTGACCAAAAACAGCATCGCATGAACATTGCTAATGAGATGTTAAACTCTGTCCGCGACGACCCAAATTTGCTCCAGAGGGTCAAACCTGGTGACGAATCGTGGGTTTATAGTTATGACGTGGAATCCAAAGCTCAATCATCTCAATGGAAGCTGCCGCACGAACCAAGACCGAAAAAAGCGCGCCAAGTTCGGTCGAATGTGAAAGTTTTGCTGACAGTTTTCTTAAATTGCAGGGGCGTGGTGCATCATGAGTTCTTGCCACAGGGAAGAACGGTCAATAAGGAATATTACCTGCAAGTTATGCGCAATTTGCACAAAGCAATCCGCCAGAAACGCCCGGATTTGTGGAAGAACAAAAATTGGCTTTTGCACCACGATAACGCCCCTGCTCACGCATCGTTGCTTGTGCGCGACTTTTTGGCCAAAAACAACACACTAATGATGCCGCAGCCACCGTATTCCCCAGATCTGGCCCCCTGTGACTTTTTCTTGTTCCCTAAACTGAAGAGGCCCATGAAAGGACGACGTTACGCTTCTCTTGACGAGATAAAGACGGCATCGAAGGAGGAGCTGAACAAGATACAAAAGAATTATTTTTTGAAGTGCTTCGAAGATTGGAAAACCCGTTGGCACAAGTGTATAATATCTCATGGGGATTACTTTGAAGGGGACAAAATAGATATTCATGAATAAATAAATATTTTTTGAAAAAACACAAAATTCGCGATACTTTTTGAACACACCTCGTATCCATGCTGATGTTGCGTTGATTGAGTAAAATACTTAACTGCTGTCTTCAATTTGTCTATGACCACTTTTGTCATTACAGAAAATTGGAAGCAGGCAAAATTGGTTCCCTACTGAAGCTACTCCTTCCTGACCTGGCATTGTCACCGACTTATTCACGACTTGGACGGCGCAAGTGAATATGGAATTAGATGTCGACGGCATTAAGCTTCCAACAGTCCCTTACCCTCAAAATCTTATGTGTGAAGTTTGATAACATGCTCACATTTTCTTCTCATTCGACCGCTATTGGCATTAAAGTGCAAAACCTCAACAAAATCTTAAAATCACTGGCTGGCAGTACTTGGGGGAAATGATAAAAACGCTGCCAGCCAGTTCTGAGCTAGGTCTCCAATGTGGCTTGTTTGTTTGTTTGTTTGCGTAGCGACAAAAACACTCCCCGAAGGTGCATGCCCGACTGTCGCGGGAGCGATTTGGTATGACCAGTGCAACCTTCTAGGTCATGTCATCCCTCCTTTCGTAGGAACTAGAAGATGGGTAATGAGAGGTGAGAGCCATCACATCCGTAGATCAACCATCGAGTTGCACATCATTACCTTTGTGCATTTTAGTCGCCTCTTACTACCGGTATGCCAACATCGGGCATATTTAAAATCTCTAACCGGCAGGGGCATCGCCAATATGGTTTCCGGGGCTATCGAACACACACTGGAAAAAGTTGCAGAGCTGCTACGGTATGTCTCGTTATGACACCGGAACATAGTGAGGCAAAAAGGCTCTGTTAAAGATCATAATAAAATTCTGCGCATGCAATTCTAGTTGAACTGAAAGTATGGATAGATCTTCAGAGGCACTATGGTGAGACCTTCCGTCAGATAATATCGCCGTTTGATCCAAAGGTGCACGGGCAGGCCGTTACCAACATCCACACAGGCACAAGTAACCCCTGTTGCCGAAGAGAAACGCAAGCTGTCGGGTTCGTTTACGATTTTCCTCCACTGGGTTTCGATTTCCTTCCGTATGATTCTGGTTTCGGCTACGATTTCCTTTATTTTGATTCCGGTTTCGGATTCGGCTTTGATTTCCTTCCTTCCTTCACCTTTCCATTTTCTTTACTTTCCTGTTTTCTTTCCTCTTAATTCCCTCTCCTTTGCTTTGTTTTTCTCAGACTTTTATGTTATTGTGACTAGGTATAATAATTTTTTGGATTTTGACAGTGACGAGATTTTCGGGATAAGTTTTTCGAATCTCGATATCACCGGATTAGTCTGGTTATTTCGACTTTCTCTTATTCCGAACGGTTGGGGTTGAAAAAAGTTAAACATTTTTTAAGAATTTATCTAACCTTAAAATATATAAAAACATGTTTTTCTTTTATTCAAAACGACAATTTTAAATGGCAATGACAAACCCAGTAGAACTTGAAGCGAGATCTCTCCAACCGATGAATAAGAGAGTACTCCCTTCCATATATTTTTGGGGCGAAAGTAGAGTTTTTTCCAACTTCAGTAAGCCGAATTTCTCTGCCAACAAAAGAAGAAAAATTTTCAGGAAAAAAAAGCTGCAATCGTAGAAATACATTTAATTTAGGCCGGTTAAATTTTTTTTTTTACTGCTATGTAAAAAACAATTTAAATAAAGATTTCAATTAAAATGTCTGTTGTTTTCCATAATTAATCCTTTATTGCTGATATTTGAGGTATTTATAAAATCTCTTCCATTGCCCGTTTACGAGTTTTAAAATAGTACTCCTCATTTGCATCCATAGAAGGCTTGAGGAATGATTATTCAAAGATCTTTCTGTGGTCGTTTAGGAGGAATGTGAAATATTTCCCTCATTACTCTCCTAGGAGGTTTACTAAAATTCATAAAAAAGTAATAACAAAAACTCCATTATTGTTTTTTGGGAGGTGAAAGGGAGTTTTTCTCTTATTATTTTCTATTACTCGCCCTCGGACATGCAAAACGAAAAGGGAGTGTGCAAAATTATATGGTAATACACAGAAGTATAGGGAGTAATCCCATACTAGCAAGGGAGTACTCCGGGATTAATAAAACGATGATCCCTGATTCTACTGGGAAGTTTAAAATTTTTAGAATTTTTAAGATTCTTTATGCAATTTTCAAATAAGTTCTCTTGTGAAACACAATTTTCCTAAAAAAACTACGTACGCTTATGTTGCCGTGAAAAATGTTGTCTTTCAGGCTTAAGCTTGTAAAAGAATGCAATAATGAATGGTTGATATAAATAACACATTTCCAATCCCGGCATAGTGATTTTTGAGTTACGGATCACGAAAGCAGTTCAAATCCCGATATACGGGATCAAAACCATATTTACCATTTACATATACAGGGTGGCGCAAAAGTAATCCTCCTATCAGAAAATGCTATAAATTTTGCGATTGGCCCCTAAAGTCAGTTCTGTTTTGACATTTGTGTAGTAAACACATGCGAAATACACGTTAATAAATAATGTTACGCTACACTGCTCCAGAACGCGGAATATTGCTGACTTTATTTGACCAATAATCGGTCGGGGCCAAACGGTTACTGTGAATGGTGAGCGCTACAGAGCAATGATCAACGAGTTCTTTTTGCCGCAACTTGATGAATGGGATTGGAAAACATGTGGTTCCAACAAGACGGTGCAACAGCACACACTGCACGTGCCACAACCGATATGCTGAACATCGGAAGCTTACTTTTGCGCCACCTTGTACATACAAATTTAGCGAGCAACTTGCTCCCAACCACATCCGCCGTAATTATATGCTCCAATCTTGGGATGCACACGTATTTAGACCAGTGACGGGCAAACTTTTCTGTATTCTTAGTGTGTCGCTGTTTACGCGCAAAAGATCTTTTTCGTTTGTGGGCCAAGCTGAGTTGTTTATAGTGTGCGTGTAATCTTGCGTTGTTGACATCGAAAGCGTAAACTTTTTTAGAGTGAACAGGAAAGCGCAATTTGCGCACCACTGATTAAGGCACACAATCTTTTGTTGCATTAAAGCAATTATTAGCAATCTAAAGTTATAATTGGTCAAATTATATTATTAACAATTTAATAGACCCCTACAAGTTACTACGCAAAATTTTAATTGTATATGTAGTTATTCCGCCTCCACGCTCGTCTCACTTCAGAGTTTTTTAAAGACCTGAGTATATGAACGTCGTGAACATTTTCCAACTCTCTTTTTGCTTATTTACAAAAATTATAACTTCTAACTGTAAAGAAACAAACATGTATCTGGGGTTTAATAATAGTCAATTTGAATAGAAAGTCTTGCTGAGATCGTTATTGTAATGTTAAAGTGATTCAAACTATTGCAACCATAGTATTTATGCTGGTACAAGAGCTTTCAATGTAAATTCAGAAAATTATTAAAGGTTTTTATACCTAGTACTGCTAAGCACATAATTAGTTTTTTTCGCCTAACAGTAGAACATAAACGAACCGAGATAGATATTGATTTATAAATATCAAAATGTTGAGGAAGAGAGAAAATGATTAAGCTATGTCCGACCGCGAGTCTGTGAACACGATAACTTGGGCAAATGTTGAGATATCTTATTGAAATTCGGTATGCAGCTTCCTTAGCCACCGCCCACTTTATTATATCGTCGCCCTTTTGCTTCAGCTCATTGATTTAACTTAATTTCACTTTTCAAGTAGATGGATACTCCATTCAAATACATCCATAGTTGCCTACAAATAATAAGCTACAAATCTGTCACTTTTAATCCAAATCCCTCAAGTCCTTTTCACGTAATCCTTACATATACATAATGACATTGTAACAGGTCGATGTCTGTACATTGCATATATTGAAGAAAAATGAATGAATAGAATCCTAATCAACATTTTTTTAAATTTTTGAAACTTTCACCGTTACATTACTAGACATGTCAGAGTTATCGACCAGTATGTGGACCAGGGGTGACCTAAAATGTGTTAGTACAATATGTGTATCAAACGAAAAGGTGCCAATAAGGGCCGCAATAAGCGATATGATTAGGTTCGTTACAAACAACAACAACAACATAAGATTCCATATCTCAACTGGTTTCGGAGATTGGGGCTATATGCTATAATGGTTCGACTTTTTTGGTTCCGACAAATGATTGATATTTTTTAAAATGACGGCCAAATAAAAAGCGAATGGGAGTGTAGCATATACACCTACTGAAATGTTTTAAAGGCATGGTGTCTGTAATGGACACAAAAATTCCCTATAGGTTCACGAGTACACATTCGATCCGAGAAATCCGCGTGTCAGTTGCCAGAGATTTTGCTATGCCCTGGGACCCAAACTTTTTTAGGAGCAAAATCGGGCATTCGCAGGCGACATCACTGTTCAAAGCTCAGAACGTGCCTTTAAATGGTAAGTTTACGGAGCATATTATGAAACCTAATTAAAGCCCCGCCAATTGAAGACTTGTCCACCGTGTGTGCAAGATATCCCAATAAATGTATAAAAGCCTTTGATGCCATCAAGACTCCCTTAGTCCTATACTCCAAATTATTTTTTCAAAACAACTTGCTGTCTTGTAAAATTCCAACATATTTAAACCTATCAGATAATACCAATTGCACTCTTCTAATCGGGATCGATCTGAATTCAGGGATATTTAATAAGCCAAAAACGTCAAAGTTGGTTCGATTGCTTATTGGATTTGATGAGTGACACGACAAACTCCTGAGTTATTCTTTTTCATCACTGTAACTCGAGGAAAGCCTAGACACAATTTAATTGTAACTCAATATGTACATATGTATATGGGGTATGTACATACATAGGATCTTTTCCTGAAGGATATATTCGAAAAGTCATCTATTTACCTCAGTCAAGCTCTGAAATATATACATAAACTTGTTTGGGTCAACTAAGAAACATTAAAGTAAGTCAAGGGCGTATCAAAAGTCCATTAATCTTTCAAAAATTTTGTGGTGGGTTTGGGATCTAAAATTTATATGACTGACGTTTCAGAATTAAACGTTTACCTAAAATGCCTTAATTTTTTCTGAGGTCAATGAAACTCACAGCGGCCTGGTGCACTAAGTTAATAAGTAATCTAAGAAATCGATCGCATCAAATACCGAAAAATTTTAAACTAAATTTTAGCGTGCTACATGTGTACATAAGTATTTATGTAACCACTTTAGCCGGGTGTACCATACGGTCCGGATGTACATACATCCGCCCAACAACTATCATTCTAGCAGCTCACCGTAAAACTATAGGAGGGAGCGTTTTATGCTGTTACAAAAAAAAGAAAGAATGACACTCAAATTTTACGCATGCACCATGAGTGCAGTTTTTTTTAAACAAAAGAAAACGTTCGATCGATATTCATATGACATATGTATGCACACAAATTCCCCTATCCTTACTTACATACGTAAGTATGCACAGCCCTACCTACCACCGTTAATTACGTTAAGTAATTGAATTCTAACGAATTTGGAAAATAATTATTTGCGCACAATAAAAGGGGTGTTTGGTGAGTGTAATTATGAGTAAAGAGGAAATGAGTCTCTTTTTCGAAGAAAGAAAAGTAGAAAATAAAGAACTTGAAGTGCATTCCAGCTGCAAAAATATTCAAAACAGCAAAACTCAACGACTGGAAAGTATGTAGATTCTAACGTAAAGAAAAACTGCTAGATCAGTGGTGCACAATATATTCGTGCTCTGTGAAAAATTTTCGAGTATAACCCATGATCCAATAACACAGGTCGTGTTAATAGACCAGCTGATTTTTACTTTTGCCTCGAATTTTGACATTACACTTATTTCTCAGTACGATTTTGACGTTAAACTCACAAATTACAAAAACAAAATACATGGAAAATTTTTGTGTGTTTGTATGTTTGTCGAGCTGCTACGACCTGTTGTAGTTGGATCATGGTATAACCCATTCGTTGTTCGAGTTTCAATCTGTTCCCTTTGGATTTGATCTATCCCTATTTCGATTGTAGAAAATTTAGTACTCCCTATTTCGAAAACATTTGCCAAAAATTATATTCAAAACGATTTAGCAAACGGAAATCCACAAAAATGTAATTTCTTATTGACAGAAAATAATTAAAAAATGTTAGGTAAAAAGTTGGAAAAATAAAAAGTTAAATTTTAAAATTAGAGACATATATTTAATAAATAATTTTTTTAATAAAAATAAAATAAAAAAGTGAGATGCCTACTTTCTCGAATATCTTCTAAAGTAAATTCAAAGGAACTACAGAGTACCGATGTGTATTAGAATCGATTCATACTTTAGAGTATAACAGCACTTCGAATAGAAGTACAGAGTAAGAGGCCTGATGATCGGGGGCAGACCTCCAAAACTGATAACAAAAGTTTAGAAACACATTTTTTCAGGGAACATTAGACAGAAACCATTTTTCAAAAGCCAAAATTCAAAATCCGAAATTCAAAGCTCAAAATGCAGAAAGTAGTTAGAGTAATTAATTTTGGGCAAAAGGGAGAGTTATCAATGGAAAAATAGCTTCCTCACTCTGAATTTTTAGTTTCTGAATAAGTTTTTCTAAAAAACAGCATTTCTGATTTTTTTCAGCTGAATTTATAGGAAAGTACTTCTCCTTATTGATAAATATTAAAGGAAATTATGAAGCCAATACCCCAAAGTAATTACGAGTAGAAGTACCAGTACCTCAATACTTTGAAGAGATAAGTACAAGTACTGAAGTACAGTTGTGTTCAATATAATAGTAGTGAAATTAAATTAGATATTGTTTGACGAAATAAAATGCTGTGTTTTTATTAGTTTTTATTTAAAATATAGCGAATTCCATAAAAGAAACCACAGAAAAAGAAATTCCAAATTTTACACAAAGTTCAGGAAAGTTAATTAAACTTTAAAAAATTTCAATCAAAATTTCAATATTTTTGTGCAGAATTTTTGAGAAATTTTTGAGTACGCAGTTTTATAGCTTATTCAATTTTACCATAATAATGTGCAAGTTGGAAGTACCTAAAAATTGTCCCTGGATTACCTTCACACAAAATTAATTTTTCTTCATGCGTTTTTACTTGCACAATGTGATACTAAAATTTATTGGTCTACAAAACTGCGTACTTAAACATTTTCTAGAAATTCTGCCAAAAAATGTAAAGATTTTGATGGCCATTTTTTAAAGTTTAATTGACTTTCCTGAGCTTTGTGCAAAACTTTGAAATTTATTTTTATGTGGTTTCTGTTATAAAATTCGCTATATTTTAAATGAAAATTATTGAAATCACAGCTTCTTCTTATTTCGTTGAACGATATCCATTTTAATATTACATTTAACACACATATGTACTTGAATTGGTGAAGTACAAGCATTTGTACTTGTAAGTACTTTGATAAGTATCACGCCCCACAAAAATCAGTGTACTCCTTTTTTTACACAAGTAAACTGCATTTTATAAAAAAGGTGGACCAATTGAGTTGGTGCCCATGAAGTACTCAGATGAAAAGAAATGGAGTACTCGAAGATGGAGTAGGTGATCCTCTGTTAGGGCATCGCCATGTAAATTGGACCGCCTATTTTATATGAAAAATGATTTCTTGGGAATACTCTGATCGTTGTATGCCGAGTTGGAATCAGAGTTTTACCACTGTTAGCCATGGTATATTAAATATGTATGTGTATTATGTGTATATTAAATAGCTCTTGGAGGCTCCCGTACACTTATCTGCCATATATCGTTAGAACAGTGATAATGCCATTTTACTCCAACTCAAATACTATACTGTTGCTAGTAGACTGTTCAAAACCACGAATGGCAATAATGTGTTTGGATAAAACCGCAGAAGCGAATGAGGAAATTAAATCGAAATGTCCAATTTAGAAACCCACATAAAACTTCATATTGAAATATCACCCTCAATGTGTTTGTTGTCATTACGTATGAACACACTAAACTCGATCAACTCAACTTCTTATTGAACATGAACCAAGGACTGTCAATTTGACAACCCTCCCCAAAACCTTCGGGGAGTGTTTTTATCGTTACAAACAACAACAACAAGCGAGGGGACATCTTCGCTCACTCGCACAACATGGCCTAGCTAACTCTGTCGCTACATATTTCGAACCAAAATAACTCGAATGTTGTCAGCGTCCAATCTTCTGCACCATACAGCAGGGCGGGTACGATAAGTGTCCTCGTAAGGTGAGATCTCCAAGTTTAAGCAACCTTTCATATAATTTACAAGGGTTTATCTTTTAGGAAACCAAACATTAAACTGAGACAGATTACTATTATTTTTCCTTTTTATTTGATTGGTATTATTATAGAGAATGGCGAAATAGAAGCTATAGATCTTAATATTAATTTTTAGTGGTCAAAGAAATGGAGTAGTCTATCATTGCTAGTTTAGATCTTGTATGAGTGATTTCATTTTTGTTTTAAAACTGCCAAACTGTTGAAGAAAGAAATGTAGCTGCATATAGTTTTGTAGGAAATAAAATTCCCCACAAAACATTCTCAACAAAAATTTTCGGCAGGTGGGCCGAAGAGTAATTAACCTTTGGAACATTGGTACGGTGAAATTCGTATCTGGCATTCTGCCTTCGGGTATGTAGCGAGTCGACGCCGAATGTATGATCCCCTGTCAGGGCACTATACGCAGCTACAAATTTGAAACCGCGAGGCACTTTATAAATTTGGGAGACAGCGCTAATAACTCTAAAAATGTCACCTGAGAAATTCAATGGAGAATCACTCTTGCCAACAAGTAACACTCGACGAACAAAGATCAAGTTCATAGTGGTTGTAAAAAAGAAGTAATTCTTTTAAAATAGTAAGGAAAACGGTTTGTACAATTATTTTTCACTTTACCAAGCGACTACAAAACAATTTGATTCATAAACAACCATCTAAAAATTTCGAAGAAAAATTATTTAATAGTGCCCTAAACAGTGTGACAGGTTAGCCTTTTCGCGGCTAGATTTATGGGTAAATTCTGTAAGCAGTATCTAATCACTAATAGAGACATTTTGTGGTCAATTTCAATTTTGATACAATGTCCGTGTTCAAACAGAGAAACTCGGAGTTGCTTTTATCGGCAATTCTCTTTTGGTGTTGCTCAAGTGTTTATCATGTTGTTCAAACACGGAAAGGAATTGCTTTGGTTGATTATGTTTTGTACTGACATTCTCTCAATACATACATATGTACTAAGAAATTTTTTACTGCGTTGTACGAATATTTTGATGAAAAAATATGTTTTAGCTCAAATTAATATAATTGTATTATTTTCTTGGAAATAAACATTGAAAATCTGTTGATACAATTACTTTTATGTCGTTTATTAATATGTGTGCATGCGAATGTAAAAAAAGGTATGAAGGAAAATGTCAAAATTGAACTGCGCCCAACATAACATAATTGAGACGAACGGCAACACAAAGCGTGTTTCGCGAGCACAAGCAACTCGGTACCCGTTCCCTTCCATCGTCGCTCTCTTTCCCACAAAAAGCAAAACCGCAACTAATTGACGTCAATTTGTATCTGTGTTTGAACACGGACAATTTGGTATTCAGTAAGCTGTCTCACATCTCTAATCTCAAAAAAATAGTCACTAATTTGTCAGCTGGCTCTAGGCAAGTCACAAACAGTAAAAATAAAGTAAAGAAATTAAAAAAATAATAAATTTTAAATGTAGAAATATCTATACGAGTATATATAAAAAATGAGCCTAAAATGTGTGTTCGTTGGTAAGGGGTGTTTGAAGAGATGTGCCGACCGATCTTTTTGAAATTTATACATGAGATGCCCTTACCTATTGTGGTTGTCGTAACGAAGGTTTGGTGAAAATCGACGCAATGCATGTGGTGTGCGTTTTGCAAGATGGCGGCGAATCTCTTTAAAATTTTCTGGACGTCACTCTGAAACCACTGCATAAAACACATCTCACTTTGCACCGTTGCATCAACCGAGGTCTAATAAACACTTAGGGCCGCTTTCATAAAAGCCGGTTAACACTAACCGGGGTTTAATTGACGTATTTTGTACGGTTAGCTGTCAAATTAATCGCCGATTAGGCTTAACCGGCCTTTATGAAAGTGGCCCTTAAGGATGCATTTTAAATGTATGGGTCACTAGGGTCTTGAGATATCCACCAAAACATGAACCCGGTTAACCTTCAACATCATGGGTGTCAAATGAAAGCTGCTAAAGAGAGCTTCAACACGATATTATTGCGATATCTCAACCCGTTTACGAGATACAGCCAAAAAACGTGGTCAAAATCTATGACTAATCTATATACATAAAAAAGGAGCCTAAAATGTGTGTTCGTTGGAGCATATTTTTTTTTTCATAAGCGGATCCTTTTACATTTTATTTTAGCTAAAATCTTTTAGAAGAAGTACCTTCAATTTCAATCTATTTTTAACGCACTTTGACCGAAAGTCATTTTATACAGACTTTTTGGTTTCCTTTCCCAATATGCACAAGAAAATATATTCGGAAAGGTTTGAGAAATTCCTAATGACATTTAACATATCACTTTACTTTTTTCAGACACATACAAAACAAACTGAATTATTTTTTATTGCTCATACAGTCACATATATATATGTATTCCCGCTATAGTACTGAATTGTTATTAGATTGTAGCATCCTTAATTACTTAAGAAATAAATAAGCTAATTTTTAATTTGAGTACCTATAATAACGTAGATTATTCCTAAAAAAGTTGAATTCCAATCATTTCTTTATCACACGAGAACACTTATTTGCAGAAGTTTAGACTTTGTTCTGTAATATGTATAGATTACATGAATAAATCTTTAAAAATATTTAATCTTAATTAACTTTCTTGCTTTGTAAGTTATTTGTTTTGATTTTTCACGAATACAGGCTACTGCGGAATGACTTGCGAAGCAGTCACGGGCAGGCTAGTTTATATATTTAAAAAAATAATATTTAACTGACAAAAAATTAAATAAAAAATAAAAATAATAAATAAAATCTCAAATTTAGTGACTTGAGATAAGACAGACTTACAGAATACAGATATTAGCTTCGTGGCTTTTTTTTAAGCAATTTTTTACTCCAAACCTTTTCTGGTCCCAACACTATATCTTTCATATAAAATTACAGTTAAATTAAGGTAGTGTTGATGACGAAATACAGAAAATTATTCGTAAAAATTGTCAACTATTTTAAATGGAGTTGATAACCCAATTGCGACATCGCCTACCTGATAATATGAACTCTTTACAAAAGATAAATTTCTTTTCAGTTGATAATTCTTTGGAAGTTACAGAGCCGGATGCATTTTCTCATTTTCAAGAAGAAAAGTCTAGGTATTCTCCAAGTCAAGTAGAATTGCTTGAAAGCTAATAACCATACAGGGTAGTACAAGTGTGACCTCTACCATAGAATTTTGGGCGGAAGTCCAAAAACTAAAGAATTCACTAGACGATCCCCCTTTTTCAGAACTTGTCGAATTCGTATTTAGATTTTGGTATTACCTTTCAGTAATGGGGAGGTTGAAAGAATTTTTAGGGCCATGACATTTTAAAAACTAAGTTAAGGAACAGATTAAAAATTAAAATGCTTAACTCGCTACTTAATATTAGATGTTGGTTAAAACGCTTATGCAAATGTTGCACTGATTTTGAAATTACCGGTGATCTCATCTCTATGATTAATACACAAACTTTGTACGCAGACTCAAGCTCTTCTGATTCATCAGACGAAGAAAACATTGTGATGAATTCGATGATTCCATCGACAACCATCGTATCTCTGTTGTGTTTAACTAGTGGTGCGTAGATGGTACATGCTTGAGAATAGCCGCCACACTGCCCTCTACCTAAGGCTGATCGTACTGACCAGACACATTGCCCGAACCAAACGCAGCTAGTTTTTCCAGATGGACCACCTTCATCTTATTCCTTGGCCTTCCCATAGTTTGTATGCGATATACCACATCGTTGATCCGTTTTATGACTTTGTATGGGCCTTCCCAGTTACATTGTAGTTTTGGGGACAAACCTTTCTTACGCTGTGGGTTGTATAGCAGCACTAAATCTCCTTCTTTAAAACCTTCCGAATTTATTGCTTTGTCGCACCTGGCCTTCATTTTATCGCTCATGATCTTAGTCCGTTGTCTCACAAGGCCGTGAATTTCTTTCATTTCTTCTTCCAATACGCTAGTAGATTTCCGAGCATTTACTCCTGCATCAGCGTTTATCCCAAACTTCAAGTCAGTTGGCAATCGAAGATCATTCCCGAAAACTACCTTTGCAGGAGTCTGACCAGTTTTTTCATGTACTGCAGAGCGATATTCCATTAGGAACAATGTCTTGCACATTTCCTGGAACACAGCTGATTCGAAATTCCTTCCTTGGTCAGAATGTATCTCCATCGGTGCACCAAACCTAGCTACCCAATTGTTAGTAAACACTTCTGCTATGGTTTCTGCCTCTTGATGTGGAAAAGGGTACACTTCTGGCAATTTACTGAAATAGTGCATAACTACCAGTACAAATTTGTTTCCGAGATTGCTAGTAGGAAATGGACCAGCTACATCCATGGCTATCCTCTCAAATGGCGCACCTGAGTTATACTGTTTCATTTGGCCATGGCTCCTTGATTTCGGTCCCTTAGCTTTGATGCATATTTCACAGTTGGCAATCCACTCCGCGACCGATTGACGGAAACCAACCCAATAGAATCTCTGCTTGACTTTCTCCAAGGTCTTGGTGACTCCAAGATGATCTCCGCTTTGACTGTTTTGTAATTCATTGAGTACATCAGAGATTTTCTTCCTTGGGACAACAATCAGCTTTCGAACACATTGACCATCATCACTCTCCCATATTCGGTGCAAACAACCGGATTCTAATTGCAAACTACTCCACTGTGCCTAATATGATTTGGCAACAGGACTTTCTGCTAACATCCCCTCTCTTGATGGTCGCTCGTTTCGTTCGATTCCTTGCATTACACGTTTAAGATCTGGATCTTCGTGCTGACACCTCCTTAATTGATCCATGTCCCATTTGTCCGCAGAAGTCATCAGCCGCACATAAGTTTTATAAGTACGAAACAGTTTTTAAAACTTTTTAGTGTTTAGACGAAATTTCCCCTGATTCAAACACTGATATCCGTGAAAACAATCCTAGAAGTAATGATGATTCCTCATGTCCTGTAATCCTAAACACAATTCCAATTCCTAATGCTATCGCACCCTTATCGTTAGAACTCATTGATTTAGCCTCTCCAAATCCATAAGCGCAGTCATCGACTTCCAAGACAGCCTCGTCGAAGTCAACTTCAAAAAAAACAAACCGAGCCCAAACCTATTAGGTTGGCACCTGAACCAACTATTAGGAATCTGGTTGTGGTTCCACGAAATAAATCTATTTTTGTGTCTCGTTTCGAAACTAACACTACGGAGAGGACTTGAAGTTTTACATTCAATCAAATCCGATAGTCCGACTATAAAAAAAGTTTAAATTTAATTATGAAAGAAACGCCTCCTCTTTGAGAATTGATCGTTTATTGAATGATTTTGATTCAGTTTTGAAGAGTTCTTTTAGGCCTTCCGGCGCTTTTGTGCGTGAATTCGAACATAAGCCGAAGAAAAACACCCAAAATGTAGCTAGGGTCCCACGTGATAGTGCAGTGTCAAAAAACTAAATGTAAAGTCTGTAAATTTTTACTATCAAAATGTTAGAGGTTTAAATACCAAACTTACCGAACTTTATTTAAAATCTCTTTGCTGTAATTACAACATTATTTCCTTTACCGAAACGTGGCTAAAACCACATATTTTTAACGCTGAAGTCTTATCTGACTATTATCAGGTATTCAGAAACGATCGCATTAACAGAGTCGGGGGTGGCGTTCTAATAGCTATTAATTCGTCAATGCCCTCTGAGGAGGTTAATGTTCCTTGCATCGAGTCGTGTGAAATCAAGTGCGTCCGAATACAGCTGGACAACGGTTATATATACTTAGCGGTTTGTTATATTCCTCCCTAATCTGATATCTCACTCTACATGCAGCTTATCTCATTGTTGAAAACTGTAAATTTAATGACTAAACTTTCCGATTCGATGATCGTTCTGGGCGATTTTAACCTACCGCATATATCGTGGAATATCTTTGACGGAAGCATTGTCCCAATTCCATCCAAAGCGGGGTATATTGACTTTTTGGATTAAATGGCAGACCTTTGTCTTAATCAAATAAAGGTTATCCCTAGCAATTTCGGAAATGTCCTGGACTTAGCTTTCGTCGATAATACATCTAAGTTCTGTTTGAGTAGGTGCGATCCTTTGGTGGTTTTTAAGAATGCGCTATCTAATGTCATCAATGTATCTTCTGGAGTTCCTCAAGGTAGCTCGATTATGTTTTTGCTGTTCATTAATGATTTATCCAGTACTATCAAGTTTTCAAAAATTTTGATGTACGCTGACCACGTTAGGATTTTTATGTCATACTCGGTTAGCGAAAAAAAAGCTTTACTTCAATCAGATCTTGATAGACTTGGTGATTGGTGCGATCTAAACGACATACCACTCAATCTCAAAAAATGTAAATATATGTATTTTTCGCGCAGAAATACACAACCCTACCAGAATTGAGTGATAGGTACGAACACACTAATATTTTTCTTACAAACACATTTGCAAAAATTTTGTTTATGCCAATCACTGGTGACTTGCAAATGGCATATCAAATGACTAACACTAGACTCCAGTCACTTGTGATAAGTATTTGAATTATCAAATGGCGTATCACTAATGCTGTTACTGTGAAGCCCGCCATTTTTTCATGTATCAATCGCTTGTGCCTTATATTTGATTAGTCAATTAGCTTTCACTATTGATCCGCCTTGCGGTTAAGAAGAAGACCATGGAAAAATTCAATTGAATTTGAAAATTTTGAAGAAGCGCGTTCATTTAAATTCAATTTTGAAGATTATTCAATTTCTAAAAGATAATGAAAATGCAAAAGAGGCACTAGCAAAACTGCCTTTCAATAGAAAAAAGGATTTTTGAATCCAAAATAAAAATATATAAAAGTTTAATTGAAGTGGAATGTGATTGACTGGCGAGTCCATAGACAAGGATATGGAGGAAATAGCTGCCATATTCCCACTACGGACATATACGGCAGTCATGGAAGTGGAGCAAAGGCTGCAGGAAGCAGAGTTTTCCCAAGAAATGGTAACAACTTTAATTCTTCTTCACATCTTTTTTCATAGATCACACATTTATATAAAATAAAGGGGGCATCGGATGAGGATGTCAACGGTGTTATCCGCGCTGTTTTTACCGACGATTGCTTGGAAAAGTTTAACTGGGAAAGAAAGCACGAGAAGCAATCTCTTGGCCATTTGCAATTAAAGCATAAGATGAGAGGTGTGACGTTATGGAATCTTTGGAAACACTGTGTTTTACTTATATTTTTTTGGTTTCTTTTCAGACGTTTTCCAGAACCTTGGCTGCCCACAGTGTGAAAGAGAAGTAAGGAAGGCGGTTAGTCGTAGCCATCACCGTCCACACAAAAAGTACTACCTGGCGAAGGAAATGGCGTCCCGCAACTCTACCACAGCTCAAACCTTCCCTATGATGCCACAACCAACATCACCTTTCCACACCAACCTCCTCCCCGAAACCCACCACCCGTAAATCTACCATTCCCTTTTTTATTTTCATTATTATTATTTTTATTTATTTATTACCTGAACTAATTTTAATATTTATATTTATGTTTTACGTTAGTTTGAATGTCTTTTTGTTATATTACCCCCTCCGCACCCCTCCATTCCTTTGCCTTCCTCTCCCTCTAGCCTCTCACAAAACCCCTTTCCTCTTTCTGAACCAATCCACCACGGAAATCCCTGTGTACCATTCCACAACCAGAATCACAAACCCAATCCCCCCCCCGAAGAACTTTCCACCCTAAAAAATAAGTACAAATGTAAAGTGCAGTGACACAAGCTTAGCAATAAATGTAAATTCGTTTTTAAATCAATGTTATAAGTATTTAAAAACAAATGGAGTGAACTGTGTTAAGTATGAATCAACTGTGATTGATTAGTTGTTGATTAGTCAACTGTGATATATTTATGTATGAATTTTGATTAGTCAACTGTGATATATTTATGTATCAAGTTTGCTTAGTCAACTGCCATATATTTATGTATCAAGTTAGATTAGTCAAACGTGATAGAAACATATATCATCGCTGAATAACAAAACGAGGTGGAGTGAACAGTACAGCTGCATGCCAAATTAGTTCATAAAACACGTGGAATAGAAGAGGATGGAAAATCACATGTATACGTTTGTTTATATCACGATTTTCATATTGTCTTTAAAAACGTGAAGCAAGCGATTGACCATTCGATGTATCAACTGTGAATATCAATTGATATATCAGTGAGCTGTCACTGTTCTGGTAGGGAACCAGCTTCCTACATAATCAACAATCTTAAGGCCGGTTTCACCAACGCGACTAAGACTAAAACTAAGTCGTGACTTAAGTTAGCACAGATTCGAGACTAACTTATTTTTGGGTTGCACCAACTGAGCGACTTTAATAATTTTGAACACAACAACCCGATCAGTTGTTCTATGCATATTAGTATTTTTTCATACCAGCCAACTCTGCGCATCCCAATACACCAGTGCGAAATGGGCATGTATGGCCATACACGAAGGAATGTATTGATTTTACACCCCTTTTTCTTTAGTTGAAAGGTACTAAAATTAGCGCTTAATTGGAAACTATAGTTTCGTTATGGTTTCATGCGAAGTTAAGTCGAGCTGGTGAAACCGGCCTATAGTCTTGAACAAGTGCATGATTTTATGGACTTGGGAAAAACGATGGATTGTAAACTTAGCTTCTATCTCCATATTAATGCAACTGTCAATAAATCTAGGGGTGTTTTATCATTCGTTAAGCGATGGTCGAAAGAATTTAGTGATCCGTACGTAACTAAAGCCCTTTTTACAACATTAGTAAGACCGATATTAGAATATGGCTCAATTATTTGTAATCCGAGCTACCAGGTCCACGTTGATCGCTTAGAATCGGTTCAAAAACAATTTTACTTTTCGCTTTAAGATATCTTTAATGGGATTCCCTGTATAATTTGCCTCCCTATACTAATCGCTTGAAACTTATTAACCTTCCTGCCCTTGTTAGTCGTAGAGAAAGGCTCGGAACAATATTTATGATTAAATTATTAAACGGGTTGGTCTCTAGCCCATTTTTGTTGGGAGAAGTAAACTTTAACATTCCCTTTTCGGCCATCAAGACATTTTAAACCAATTTTTTTGAGACAGTGTAGGACTAATTTTGAATTAAATGAGCCTTTCCGATGTCCGAGCCTTTTTGATGTTATAACACTCACTCCAGTACATTTGATATTTCTGACACGCTTTTTAGCAATAAAGAATCGATACTATCCTCGCTTAACCCATAGCAACTTTATGAATTTACTCTTTACAATCTAACTGATTCTTTCTTCTCTTAATACATTATTTATAAGTTTTAATTTCTTGTGTTACTTAGCTGATGAGTTTCCCTCTGCAGCTGAGCAATTTTAGATCTGGACACTTAACAAACCCCTGCCTTTCAGCGACTCGGCGATATATATATAAAAAAAAAAAGCCGTGCGTTATGTGGATGCGCCCCTTGTGTCGGTTGGGCGGGATGGTGGGTTATCCGTTGGGAATTATTATTATCTATAATACCTTCCTTGGCCTCAGTTTTCGAACAATGCTTGCATTCCAAGTTACATGGTCGCCGCGACATTGCATCAGCATTTCCGTGTGTGCTACCTTTGCGATGCTATTGGAAAAGTCATAACTTTGCAGTCGCTCTATCCACAGTGCCAGTTGGCTTTCCGGATTACGGAACTGCAAGAGCCACTTCAACGCTGTATAGTCTGTCCTGACATGGAATAGCTGTCCATAGAGATACTTGTGGAAATGTTTAACGCACTCTACCAATGCCAAGAGTTCTCTCCGTGTTACGCAATAGTTCCTTTCAGGCTTCCCAATTGTTCGGCTGTAGTACGCAACTACCTTCTACTGCCCATCAACAATCTGGGACAAGACACCCCCTATAGCATAACCACTTGCATCTGCATACAGAATAAACGTTGAACCCGGGATCGGATATACTAACATTGAGGCAGTGCATAGTCGCTCCTTTAAAGTTTGGAAAGCCACTTTATGTTCCTTTTCACACGTATTTTTGCTGGTAAACTCATGGAGACTACTAGCTACGCTGGCGAAAGTTGGTACAAATCGGCGATAATACGTGCACAGCCCAAGGAAATTTCGTAGCTCATGCAAATTCCTCGGCCTTGGCCAATCCTTCGGCTTCGATCTTGTCCTTAGAAGTGCACATGCCCTCCGTCGTTACCTTGTGACCCAATAACTACTTCCTTCTTGAACAGGGTGCACTTCTTGGAACTTAATTTCAGACCAGTGTTCCTCAAAACATTTTTCCAGCACGATGATGTCGTCCAGGTACACCAAACATGTTTGCCAATGCAATCCCTTAAGTACCTGATCCATGAGTCTCTCAAAAGTAGCTAGAGCATTGCATAGTCCAAAGGGCATTTCCCTAAATTACCAAAGCCCTTCTCCAACGCTGAAGGCTGTCTTTTCTTTATCTTCGTCCTTTATCTCCACTTGCCAGTAGCCGCTTTTCAAGTCCAGTATGGAAAACCATTTCGTGCCAGATAACGAGTCCAGAGTGTCGTGGATTCTTGGCAATGTCTTTCTTAGTTACATCGTTCAACTTCCGGTAATCCACACAAAACCTCATTTTTCCGTCCTTCTTTTTCACTAGTACTACCGGTGAGCTCCATGGACTAGCTGATGGTTCGATCACGCTGCTATCGCTCATTTCCTGTATCCTGGCATAGTTCTTTTCGTAACCAAAATTGAGTGGCACGTCCATATTCTTATAGTTCCTGATCTTGTTCTTCATGTCGATCTTGATGCCTTGCTTTAAGAAGACCAATTATGATTTCATTAACAATATCTGTCACTATAAAATTATGTAGAACGGCCACGTTCCCAATTGTGATTTGAAATGTTACTTCCCCTACGACTTGGGTGTCTTCACCAGTGGCCGTACCTAATTTAGCTCCATACAATGGTCTCACCTTCTCGTTGACTAAATCAGATCGAGTGATTGAATGAGATGCGCCCGTATCCACAGTCAGTAGACACTCCTTCCCGTCCAAATATCCTCCAACAGTAAGGTGATTAGCTTTGTTTCCGATTTGTGAGACAGAGATTATGGGGCATTCAATTGCGGGAGCCAGTCCATGCCCCTTTCGGCTGGCTCGATTTAGTTTGAGGATTGACTTGGTTGGGAGATTTGCTCATCCCCTTCAGCTTTGCGTTTCCGATCACCTGAATTGTTGGGGTTACTGGAGCCAGTGCCGCAATAGCGTGCTATGTGACCTGGTTTTCCGCACTTGAAACATTTGATGGCACCAAAACTTTTCTTCTGAACTCCGTTCAACGCTTCCAAAATTTTGTCTACCCAAGCCAGAGTCTCCACTTCTACGCGATGAGCCTTGTATGTAGGTTTACTCAAAAGCGAGGCTGTTTCTTGTGTCAAATCATGTGATGCCGTTTCAGCGAATGTCCTTTTGGGGTTTGCATATGTGGCCCGCTTGGTCTCCATTTATGAAACGTATTCCATTTATGAAACACTGGATTTTTACCCTCTCCGTATACTCTACAGGTGCATCTGCATTTGATAGATGAGCCAACTCTCGATGTCCGATGCAAATTCCTGCAAAGTCTCATTAGGCTTCTGGAAGCGATCCTGTAGCTCTATTTGGTATATCTGCCTCCGATGTTCGCTACCGTAGCGTCTCTCAACTGCACCCATCAATGCTTCATAATTGTTCCGTTCTCCGTTAGCAATAGTTTGTAAGATTTCAGCTGCAGGTCCCTTCAATGCAAGGAAAAGTGCAGCAACTTTGTCCTCAGTGCCCCAATTGCTTACCGCTGCCGTCTTCTCAAACTGTAACTTGAATACTGGAAAGGAACAGAACCATCAAAAGATAGAGTATTTACCTTTGGAATGCAGTTGGACGAATCAGTTGCAATTCCTGGATACGACTTCTCAAAGCTTCCACTTCCAATTTTTGAATCTTGCACGTTTAGTTTCGATGACACTCTCGCCTCCTGTGATTCACACTGCGAAGAGATATATTCCTTCTGTTCTTCCATTTGGGCGGAGATTTTTGATGATACCTGTTCCAGTTGAGATGCCATTCAAGTTTTCTGTTCTTCCAGCCGAGATGTAATACGTGTATCCTGATCTTCCATTTTAATCGACATGAGTTAATACAGCCAATATCATGTTTGTATCCACGCTTGCTACTGGATTCGGAGACTCCTTTTTTCTTCCATTTTTGTCGATGCCTCCTCCACAAGATGAAAAACATGATCATCAACCTTGATTCCTTCTGCTTCCATAGCCTCCCGTATTCGTGACTGTAGCTCTTATTTATTTCCTATTGTATTTTATCCACGTTGGTCCAGCTCATTTTTGAGCTGTTGGATCTTTAATGCATTCAACATTGCCATGTGCTTGTTATCCTTGAAATCACTGGTATTCATTTAACAATGTCGCTTCTCACACCAATTGTGACGATTTCGATGATTCGTTGATTATTGATCCTTGTTTCGATCACTATAAAGTCATATAAACACACGCAAAGATATTGTAACTAATAGCTTATTTTATTTACTAGTAATAAACGTAATACAAAGTTAAGAGTTTGGTAACTTCGCAGTAGTTCACTGAACAACACTTGAAAATAAACTGATCAACCTGCCTTGCTTAGTCACTGACTTATATAGTCCAACAGGCGATTTTTCACAAGCATATACCATCCCTAACTCAATAACACTCCCACAACTAGTTAAACACAACAGAGATACTTTATACTGATCGAACCCAGGATTGATAATCAAGGAATCATCGAATTATCACAATTGGTGTCAGAAGTGATATTGTTAAATAAATACCGAGTTTTCAAGGATAACAAACGCATGGTAAAGTTGAATGAGCTGAAGATCCACCAACTCAAAAATGAGCTGCAACAGCGTGGATTGAATACAACAGGCAATAAGTCAGAGCTACAGTCACGATTGCGAGAGGCTATGGAAGCTGAAGGAATTAACGTTGACAATTATGTGTTTCATTTTGTGGAAGAAGCATTGACAAGAATGGAAGAGAAGGAGTCTACAATTCCAGCCGCAAGTGTGGACACTAACGCGTTGCTGAATGTATTGACTCAGATGTCATCTAGCACTTCAACACAGTTGGAAGAACAAAAGACACACATGGCATCTCAGTTGGAAGAACAAAAGACACACATGGCATCTTAGTTGGAAGAACAAAAGACACACATGGCGAGAATTGCATTGCAGCTGGAGGCACAGGAAGAACAGCTAAGAATGCAGGACGCAAAAATAACTGAAGTGCAGGAGATATTCAGAGAACGGCAGGACAAAATTGAGGCTGAGGTAGATGAACTGAGAGGTCGTATCCAGGAGGTGCAACTGAATCGTCCAACAGCCTCCACAAATACTCCAAAGGTAAAACCCCCATCCTTTGACGGTTCTGTTGGTGAACGCAATAGTTATGAAGCATTGATGGGTGCAGTTGAGAGACGCTATGGTAGCTAACATCGAAAACAGCTATACCAAATAGAGCTACAGAATCGCTTACAGAAACCTAATGAGACTTTGCAGGAATTTGCATCGGATATCGAGAGGTTGGCCCATATAGCAAATGCAGACGCGCCTGTAGAGTATATGGAACGGGTAAAAGTCCAGTGTTTCATATGTCGAATACGCGATGTGGAGACGAAGCGGGCCACCCTCGCTTTTGAGTAAACCTGCATACAAGGCTCATCGCGTAGAAGTGGAAACTCCGGCTTGGGTAGACAAAATTTTGGAAGCGTTGAACGGAGTACAGAAAAAAAGCAATGGTG
The DNA here is from genome assembly GCA_949987695.1 of Merzomyia westermanni. Taxonomy (NCBI): domain Eukaryota; kingdom Metazoa; phylum Arthropoda; class Insecta; order Diptera; family Tephritidae; genus Merzomyia; species Merzomyia westermanni. The sequence goes on from OX465293.1 coordinate 69,303,556, forward strand.
CCATTAAATGCTTTAAGTGTGGAAAATCTGGTCATATAGCAGGTTATTGCGGAACAGGCTCCAGTAATTCTGGCAATTTAAGTCGACGTAAACGCAAAGCTGGATAAGATGAGCAAGATGAATGCCCGGTAATCCCTGTGTCACAGTTCGAACGGAAAGCGAGTACTGTTACTGTTGAAGGCTACGTGGACGGAAAAGAGCGCTTGCTGACTGTGGATACTGGTGCATCACATTCCATCATTCGGAGTGACTTGGTCAGCGGGAAGGTGAGACCTTTGCCGAAAGCTAAGTTGTGGACAGTAACTGGTGAAAGCAAGCAAGTCCTGGGAGAGGTGACATGTGAGGTTGTGATCGGGAATGTGGCTACGTATCACAACTTCTTGGTAGCGAATATTGTCGACGAAGTCATCATTGGCGTCGACTTTTTGCCTGAGAGAGACATTCACATCAACGTAAGGAACAGGGTTATGACTTACAACGGCCAAGAAATTCCTCTGGCCTTGCACACAATAGTGGCTATACCACCAAGGGAGTGATCTTGAAGATGAAGCAACAGGAGTCTCGTAAAGCAGAGGTAGCTCATCGACCAAAGGCTTTCACGGACAGCTACCTCCTGAAGAAGATTCCGCAAGGCCAGGAGGAAGATCCAGATTTGGCACGTGTCTTGAAAGGACTGAAGGAAAATAAGCAGCCAGGAAGAGAAGAGATGGTAGCAGAGAGTCGCATTGCAAAAGCATACTGGGCACAATGGAGTAGTTTGAAGCTAATATCTGGTTGTTTGTATCGAATATGGGAAAGTGAAGACGGCCAAAATCTCTCTATCTCTATGGCGCGATGTACAACAGGTATATCATCATAAACCTCCTAAGAGATTTTTGCGCCAAGCTTCTCTTCCAATTTGTGGTGTGCCGATTTGAATTTTCCCTACAAATTGGTGGGACCTACAGTTTTTTGCCGACTCCGAACGGCATCTACAAAGGAGACGAATTTTTGCTGAGAAGCCTGTCATGGCAGAAATACACTCGGAGAGTTTGCCAAACCACTGCCGAGGGGCGACCCCGTTTTGAAAAACTTTTTTCAAATCATTTTTGATGTTACCTGTACCAGGACTCGAACCATGGACCTTCGGTGTGGTAGGCCGGCAACACTACCTTCACACCACGGCGGCGGCCACAAATCACCGAGCACTTATTCTCCACTTCTACTCGATGAGCCTTGTATGCTGGCTTACTTAAAAGCGAGGCTGTTTCCTGCGTCAGAGGATGCGATACCGTTTCAGCGAATGTCCTTTTTGGATTTGCATATGTGGCTCGCTTCGTCTCGACATCACGTATTCCATTTATTAAGCTTTGGATTTTTACCCTTTCTGTGTATTCTACGGGTGCGTCTGCGTTTGCTAGATGAGCCAACCTCTCGGTGTCCGATGCGAATTTCTGCTAGGTCTCATTAGGTTTCTGGAAGCCATTCTGTAGTTCTATATGGTATGTCTGTTTTCGATGTTCGCTACCATAGCGTCTCTCAACTGCACCCATAAATGCCTCATGATTGTTTAGTTCGCCTTCAGGAATTGTCTGTAAGAGCTCGGCTGTAGGTCCCTTCAATGCCATGAATAATGAAGCAACTTTGTCTTCCATGCCCCAATTATTCACAGCTGCCGTCTTCTCAAACTGTGGCTTAAATACCTGAGAAAGAACAGAACCATCAGAGGATGGGGTTTTACCTTCGGGACACTCGTTGAAGCAGTTGGACGATTCAGTTGTAACTCCTGGATACGACCTCTCAGTGCATCTACCTCAGCCTCAATTTTGTCCTACCGTTCTCTGAACACCTCCTGCACTTCAATTATTTTTGCGTCCCGCATTCTTAGCTGTAATGCCATTCGTTCTTCACGTGCCTCCAGCTGCAATACAATTCTCGCCATGTGTGTCTTTTGTTCTTCCAACTGAGATGCCATGTGTGTCTTTTGTTCTTCCAACTGAGATGCTATGTGTGTCGTTTGTTCTTCCAGCTGAGATGCCATATGTGACTTTTGTTCTTCCAACTGAGATGCCATGTTAGTCTTCTGTTCTTCTAGCTGTGTTGAAATGCTAGATGACATCTGAGTCAATACAGTCAACAACGAGTTAGTGTCCACACTTCCGGCTGGAATTGTTTAATAATAATAATAATAATAATAATTCCCAACGGATTACCCACCATATCCCGCCCGACCGGCACGAGGGGCGCATCCGCATAACGCGCGGATTATTCGTTCGTTCCGAGTCGTTGAAAGGCTTTGGTTTGTTAATCGTCGAGATCTAAAACTGCTCAGCTACAGAGAAAACCTCATCAGCTAAGTAAAGTAGATATAGGATAGATTATACATTAAGAAATAACTAGTTAACAGAATAAAATTATTGTTAGAAGTTAATATAGAAGTCGAAGAATAAGAAACAATTAGTAGCTATGAATTTAGGATAGAAAGAATTGATTATTTTATGCTGAAAAGCGAGTCTGAAATATCAAATCTACCAGAAAGAGAGTTATAATCTTGACACAAGCAGTGAAAAGGCTCATTTAACTGAAAATTGGTTCGGCACTGTTTTAAGACTAGAGGTTTACGGAGACGGTACATTGAAGTTCACTTCACTTAGAAGAAATGGGCTGGATAGTGAACCATTTAGCAATTTAATTCCAAATTATAGAACCGTATTCAAGTATCGGTCTGACTAATGTAGTGAAGAAGGCTTTAGTTACATAAGGGTCGCTAAATTCTTTATACCATCGTTTAACGAATGCTAGAACACCTCTAGCCTTATTGACTGTTGTGTTAATATGGCGGTTGAAACTGAGTTTATAGTCCATAGTAACCCCCGGGTCAACAAAATCATACACTTGCTCAAGACTATAATTTTTAATTGTATAGGAAGCCGGCTGAGAAATTCCACGCGACAAACCCATGTGTTTACATTTTTTAAGGTTGAGTGGCATATAATTTAAATCGCACCAAGTAACAAGTGTATCTAGATCTGATTGTAGCTTATTTCTATCTTCAAATGACGCGAATGACATGAAAACCTTTACGTCGTCGGCATACATTAACATTTTTGAAAATTTTATTATTGTAGAAATATCATTTATAAACAACAAGAACAGAATCGGGACAAGATGGCTTCCTTGAGGAACCCCCGAAGAGACATAAATGACATCGGATACTAAACTTTTAAACATTACTCTTTGTGTCCTGTCACTAAGGTAAGAAGAGATCCAGCGATTGAGACCTGGCTGGAAGCCCAACTGATCGAGTTTATGAATAAATAATGAGTGACACACTTTGTCAAAAGCTTTGCTGAAATCCGTATAAATAACGTAGGTGTGCAGATTTTTTCTAAAGCCATTTGAGACATGACTGGTAAACTCAAGTAAATTCGTAACTGTGGACTTTCCCTTACTGAACCCGTGTTGGCAGTCAGCTATCAAAGTAGAGATCGGACCCGTAAGTTGATTTGTAACAATAGCTTCAAACAATTTTGGGATGGCAGAAAGCTTTGCGATGCCACGATAGTTCTCTATAGAAGACTTACTCCCGCTTTTATGCAGCGGTAGAAGAAACGATTCTTTCCACGCAGTTGGAAAAACACCACACTTTAGTGATAGATTGAACAAATTGGTAAGGGGTTGGTAAATATGGTTCGCACACTTTTTCAAGAAACATGTAGGAATCCTATCAGGACCATATTTAAAAGATTCTTTTAAGGTTTTAAGGTAAATTAGAACATCTTTGGCGCATATAATTGGTGAATTAATTGAATTTGTCCCGTGTAGCTTATAGGGATAGTTTTGAAAGTTTGAATTGGTGACAGCAGAATAGTTAGAAGTGAAAAATTGAGCAAAAAAATTTGCGATATATTGATTATCGCTAGATAGACTACTTCTCTTCCATTTTTGTCGATGCTTCTTCCACAAGATGAAACACATAATCGTCAACGTTAGTTCCTTCAGCTTCCATAGCCTCTAGCAATCATGGCTGTAGCTCTGATTTATTGCCTGTTGTATTCAATCCACGCTGTTGCAGCTAATTTTTGAGTTGCTGGATCTTCAGCTCATTCAACTTTGCCATGCGTTTGATATCCTTGAAAACTCTCGGTATTTATTTAACAATATCACTTCTGACACCAATTGTGACGAATTCGATAATTCCTCGATTATTAATCCTGGGTTCGATCACTATAAAGTCAAATAAACACACGCACAGATAATAAACGCAAAACAATTTTAAGAGTTTGTTAACTTTTACTGAACAACACTTCAAAATAAACTGATCAACCTGCCTGTTTGGTCACTGCCTTATATAGTCCGACAGGGTGCTTGCCCACGCACCGACAACTTTCTTGGTTGTTCGTTCTTCGTGTTCTAGAAGGGTCGGTGCTATTTATTGATAGAAAGATTGCCTTGTATTCGCACGCACTCGCGCAATCTCTCTTCCTCTTCCTTGGTACACGCTTGCATGCCAAAGCGTAGGCATCGTTTTCTCTGTTGTGTTTAACTAGTGGTGGGAGTGTTTTTGAGCTAGCAATGGTACATGCTTGAGAAGAATCGCCGCATAATGTTAAAACGATTATAATCGATTTTGCGATTAATCGTGTTTCTATTCCGATAAGCTTCTCGCAAAAGCTGATGTTATCTTTGGTTGATTTTCAGTTGCTCAACAAATTTTTGCGAAATATTTTGTCCAAAGTGCGCCAATGATGAAGAAGCCAGATGACGTAGTTAACTTAATAAATGTCGATTCGGAAGAAGACGATGACAATATCTTAATTAAACATAAAGCACAGCACGAGAGTGATAACAAAAATGTTGGTAAAGGGAATTCCTTTGTTCCTAAAGAAGATGGCGATTACCAACAGTTTGGAGATGATGACGAGCCGATGGCGCTTATGGCTTGTAATTTAGAACCCATATCGCCATCATCGGTAAGTTACTTTGTGGTAATTGTTTCCTTTAGGAGACAACTGCTAAAACACGCCCATAAAGATCGGGAGCAGTATCAAACAACGCGTTTTGGTAATTGTTTCCGGTAATTGAAAGGTATCAAACGACGCGTTTTGATCTCTGTATCAATAATCCGAAAGCGGAAAAGAAATATTTCTTTTCAGTAAACAGTTATTGGCAAAAACCCAAAGATCACCCAGGTCCGATCCCAAATAGGGGGCTTGATCCAAGGTATTTATGTGCAGAACACCTTTCTGCGTAGTCGGCCTTCGCCCGCGCTTTAAAAAATAACCCTTAGCTGGTCCAACACCGGCTACGCGGTCCACAGTATTTCTGCGCAGAACTCACTTCTGCACTTTTCGGTACACCCTAATCTGTAATTACAACAACCACATGAAAATGACAGAAAATGTTCAACTTTTTTTTAGAATATACCCGAGGTAGGCATACCGGTTGTTGTTGTTGTGGTAACGACAAAAACTCCCCGAAGGTTTTGGGGAGTGTAGTCGAATTAACAGTTCTTGGCCGGATTTGAACCCGGTACGCTCCGGTACTCCCTTGCGGTACTGCCCGACTGTCGTGGTAGCGATTTATGACCAGTTGTTGTTGTTGTAGCGACTACTTAGCCTGCCTAGGATGTCACCCCCCGTCTAACATTGGCATCAGGCTCTTCTAACGGAAGTCCAAGAAACCTCGCGGCTTCAACAGGGGTGGACCAGAGTGAAATTGGTGTTAGAAGAGTATGCTCAGCTGAGCAGATGAACAGATGGTTAGTATCGTGGGGAGACACGCCGCATGCCGGGCAGACATTTGGCATGTTAGGGTTGAGTCTGGATAGGTAAGAGTTTAGTCTGTTACAGTATCCAGAACGAAGTTGGGCCAGCGTGACTCTTGTCTCCCTGGGCAGTTCGCGTTCCTCGTCGGCAACAGGTGGAGCTTGTGCCTGTAGGACTGCATTCACTGGGCGTGACCTGACAAAGGAGTTTACCGACTCTGTGTGGATGAGGTTGAGGGCCCGCCGGTGCACCTTTGGATCAAACGGCGAGAAGATGTGATGCCGGATCTCGTCATAGTGCTTACGGAGGTGACTCCTTATTCTCCTGCGAGGCGGATTTTCGTTGAGCAGGTTCCTGTTCGGGTGCTGCGGTTTATAGCAGTTGAACAGGAATTGTCTGGTCAACATCTCGCAATGCTCTTTGACATCGAGCATTTTTGCCTCACTCATTATGAAGATGGTGTTCAGGAGACATAAGGAGGCACCCCGTGGCAGTTCTGAGTGCGGTGTTTTGGCAGGCCTGCAACCTCCTCCAATGTGTGTCTGCTAACCCCGGCGACCATATTGGCGTCGCGTAGCTCAGAACCGGCTGGCCGATTGCCTTGTACGTTGCCAGTAACGTTTCTTTGTCTTTACCCCAAGTACTGCCAGCTAGTGACTTGAGGATTTTGTTACGGCTTTGTACTTTGGTGGCAATCGCGGCCACATGAGCACCGTATTTGAACATGTTATTAAACGTGACCCCTAAGATTTTGGGGTGTGTGACAGTCGGAAGCTTAATGCCGTCGACGTAGACGTCTAATTCCATGTTCGCCTGCGCTGTCCACGTCGTAAATAAGGTGGCCGAGGATTTGGTCGGTGACAATGTCAGGTTCCGTGCAGCGAAGAAACTGGAAAGGGTTGGCAGGTAAGAATTAATTCTCGAGCAGAGCTCATCGACGGAGGGTCCAGTCGCCAGGATCGTGCAGTCATCGGCGTAGAAGACGATCGAGACGCCTTCTGGTGGGGAAGGGAGCCTCGATATGTAATAATTAAACAGAAGCGGGGATAGGACACCACCCTGTGGCCCCCCTTGCTTAATTATACGTGGTTTTGATCTTTCGCCTCTAAATTCCACCGATGACTGCCGGCCACTCAGGTAGTTGGCGGTCCAACGTTTTAGCGAGGGGGGAAGGTTTGAATCTTCCAGGTCGTTAATGAGTTGCGCGTGATTAACAGTGTCAAAAGCTTTCGACAAGTCAAGCGCAACTAGCACGGTCCTGTCATTTGGGCGAGATTGGTTGAGACCGACACCTATCTGTGTGGTGATGGCGTTTAGCGCGGTGGTAGTGCTATGCATTTTGCGGAATCCATGCTGATGTTCGGCTAATCGTAGGTTAGCGGTGTAGTAAGGGAGCAAGACCGACTCCAGGGTCTTCACTACTGGCGAGAGGAGTGATATCGGTCGATATGACTCCCCCACGTTAGCCGGCTTGCCGGGCTTTAGTAGTGGCACCACCTTGGCCTGTTTCCATCTTTCTGGAATGACAAAGGTGGTCATGGACAGATTGAATATGGTTGTTAGGTACCTTACTCCCTCATCACCGAGATGTTTTAGCATCAGCATGGATATACCGTCTGGGCCAATAGATTTGGAGTTTTTGGACCCCCGTATGGCCTCCCGAACCTCTGTGGTGGTGATGGCAATGGGCGCTAGGTTGTTTTTGCGTTTGTGCGCTTCCCTGATGGCGCGCCTGATTTCCTTGTCAACCGGAGGATGCAGTACAAATTGCCGGCAGAAAGCGCTCGCGCATCTCTTTGGTTTCGACTGTACCTTATCACCAAAGGTGATGGATATTTTGTCATTCGGTTTGGTCGGATTAGACAAGGATTTTACAGTGGACCATAGTTTGCCAACACCAGCAGAGAGGTTACAGGACCTTAGGTGCTCCTCCCACTTGGCGCGTTTGTGTTGATCAACTAGCCGTCTGATTTCCGCATTGAGATCTTGAATTTGAGGATCCGTAGGGTTCAAGCGTCGCACGTGGTCACGTTAATTAGCCAGGGCCGCTGCCTCTGCGGGGAAGTACGGACGTATCTCCTTAATTCTACCTGACGGAATATATTGATTGGAGGCTGAAGCTATGACCAAGCGAAACGGTTTTTCCCCTTCTCGTACGTCAGACGGGATGGGAAGAGCAGCGATGGTGCTCTCAGTGAAATTAAGAAAACCAACCCAGTCAGCTTTACTGAAGTTAGTGAAGGTGCGCTTCTCAGAGGTAACGAAGTCATTGGGGCGATCGATTGAGAGGATTATCGGCAAATGGTCAGATGCAAGAGTAAGCATTGGTCGCCAATCAACGCAGTTTATGAGACCTGCGCTGACAATTGTGAGGTCTGGCGACCTGGAACAATTTACCGCAACTCTCGTGGGGGCGTCCCCGTTCACAGTGCAAAACGTCGAATCGTCTATTTGTTCAGCCAATTCCTGTCCCCTGCCATCGGCCTGTAGGCTTGAGTGCCACAGATCGTGGTGTGCGTTGAAGTCTCCGAGGATTACACGATTATCGCCTCTGAGTAACGCACTGATGTCAGGGTGGTAATCTCTCGGACAGCAGGTGGCAGGAGGTACATAGATGTTAATGATTTCGAGGTCGACGTCGCCCGTCCGGACAACCATTCCTTGACGTTCCAGGAGGTTGTCCCTCGGGTCGACGTCGGGCTCAAATGGACGATATTGCACGGATTGGTGCGTGATGAAGGCGAGTCCGCCCCCAAGACATCTCTCTCGATCACGTCGGTGGATGTTATAGCCGTCACAAGTCCGAAGATTTGATCGGGCGTTTAACTTCGTCTCCTGAATGGCAGCGATCTTGATGTTCTGTCGCTTCATGAAGTTCACTATTTCATTCACTTTCCCGGTTAGGCCGTTGCAGTTTAACTGTAGGACGCGAAAGTGCGAAGGGGGAGAAGTGTTCACGCTGGGAGTCAGGGACTGGTGCGTATGCCTTGGTGGAAGCAGGCTGGGTCGCACACTGCGTCGCACTCTAGAAGACGAGGGATCCGGGGCACCAGAAGGTGGCGAATCGGTCGACGTTGTAGGTTGCGTAGCTCGACAACATGGTGCAACGTACGTATCAGTCCATAGGTTCCTGTTTCCAAGTTGAGAACATATAAGCAAGTGACACAGGCCAAGGCAAGAATTGCATTTGACTGATGTCGCAGGTGTATATAGTCTCAGCCGACAACCAGAGCACAAGGTGTAAGGGACCAGGAGCTGGTGGCTTTGACTTACATTTGTGCTAGTGCTGGAAGAAGAAGGGGAAGTTGAAAGTGGGAGGGGGGTGGGCTGTCGCTCGGCATTGCTCACATCTGAGACAGAGGTGCTACGTAAGAAGTAGCTGTGAGCGGCTGTGTGAGGTGTTGGCGCCTGTGGGCGTGAGCGGCGGCGGGTGTTACACACTACTTGCTGGGCGTTATTAGTGCTATTAGTCGTGGAGACTATTTCAGAAGCTTGTGACGGTGCGATACTAGATCGTCGTTTGCCACGGGACGTCCTAGGGCGTGAGCAGCAAGGGGCCACAAAAGTTTTGTAGAAACTAGGAGGCCTATGTGTGGAGGGATTTAGCCCGGAGCACCTGGTTTTGTGCAGCCATCTTTTACAAGAATTGTATTGGACAGAGTGTGAACGCTTAACATAAATCTTCTTCCAGCAGACGCATCATATCCATTCTCCTGGACCCGGGTTGGATTCAACCCCAGCCCTGAGCAGGAGAGTTTTGAGCAGCTCTGCTGCAAGGAACTGCTCGGAGGATGACAGTATTAGTGGAAAAGGTGTCAGGGTAGAGTCGTAATAACAGCCCTTGGTCGGTTGTAAAAATCCGAGTCATTCCGGTACGTAGAACCGGCTGTTGTGGGAACGATTTATGGCCAGTGAAACCTTCTAGGTCATGTCACCGCTCCTTCCGTAAGGATGGATAAGGTGGGTAATGAGAGGTGAAAGGCATCATATCCGTAGATCAACCATCGAGTTGCACGTCATTACCTTTGTGCATATTAGTCGCCTCTTACGACCGGTATGCCTACCGCGGGCATATTCTAAACCCCTAACCCGCAGGGGCAACGCCCATATGGTCGCCCAATCTTGCTGACACCAATTGGAGGAAATTGAAAGTCTGACATAACACCGCCATCAGAACTGCTTGGGGATGTCTGCTTATGTCATCTGAGTCTCACCTCCATCAAGAGGCAAAATTGCTCAATGTAAAAGAGCACGCGGAACTCTTGAGTAGACAGTTCCTTCTGAACTGTCATAAACCCAGTCATCCAAATCGACATCTATTGGATGTGCCCCGCCCCCCAGAGACATAAGGAGACATCTTCGTAAGCACTATGATGAGATCCGGCGCCACATCTTTTTGCCGTTTGATTTGCGGACCATAGGCGGGCTCTAAATGATCTCCACACTAAGTCGGTAGACAGATCCCTCAGATCTCGGCCTGTGAATCCCGTTATCAGTACTCAGCCACCTGAATTGGCTGAAGAGGAGCGTGTACTTCCGAGGGAGGCTAGAGTCATGCTAGCACAACTTCGCTCTAGATATTGTAAACTCTTACTTATCCAGACTGAACACCAACATACCAGAACAATGTCCTGCATGTATGTTCCCTCATGATACCAAACATCTCTTCTGTTCAGTCGTACCTACTCTTCTAACACCTACATCACTCTGGTCCAACCCTGTGGAAACTGCGCGTTTCCTCGGACTTCCGTTAGAAGAGCCTGATGACAATTTAGAGTGATCGAGCCCATTGGACGGGGCGAAGCACTGTTAACAACAACAACAACTAACCTCTCAGGCGTTGCAGGCGAAGTAAAGTCTAGAATGCTCAAGAGACAAGGCATGGAGTACTGGCTTGAGCTATAACGAAACCATGGGTTGCATAGTATTCCAAGCATTTGAAGTATTATCTCTGTAATTAATACAACTTGCAGGAATGCGAGGACCGGTTGTGTGAATGTCTGAACCGCAATATTCGGCGAAACTGAAATATATTGTACAATTGTTCAAGTCACCGACTTTTTTGAAGTCACCGACTAAGCAATCTTTTGTTGGCACCTTTGTACTACAAATATTCAAATGAATCAGATTTTTTCTTTTGATTCACTTATTCGAATTAGTATCAGTAACTATGTAGCTAGTTAACTTGCACACTTATTTATTTTGTTTGTTGTATTTCATTTTGTCAACTAAAGACGAATACAGCACAGCAGTCACTGAAAAGTGGTAAATCCAGTAACGGAATTGTGACGAGAACTAATAGAGCCGGGAGGAGTAATAATAGCATCAGCGTACCATCAGTTAGTACGTTGGGAGAAAATGAAGGAGGTGATGGTGCAAGAGAAAGCGAAGCTACTTTTTATCTTCGTTCCACAGTCAATACTGCCGCCCTCGAAGATGATGTATATGAGGTAAGTGCTAATTATTGCTCATAAATACATAAATACATATTAAATTTTTTTAGAGTTTGGACTACGATGTTTGTGATAATGAACTATTTAAGGAAGAACAAAAACTCACCGACAATGCGCGCTTTAATATTCGCAAAGACATTATACGTTGGTTTATATTTATACAAATTGGCATAGTTACTGCTCTCATTGCCTGCATAATTGACATACCAATCGAAGAATTATCTGCAGTAAAATACACTTTTCTTAAACGCTGTGAGTTCTAGATTTCCTTTATTTGCAATCTGCATTTACATATTTGGAAAACAATTTATAGTATTCGTTTCGGAAGAGTGATGCCAATACGAGGATTCTGCTGTTTTACAGGTCCCGTGAAAATTTATAATATCGGATAACCAGAGTGTCAATAATGTAAACGAAACACAAAGTTTTAGGAAAAATTACATAGTTTATTGAATCAATATACTCGTACTCAAACTTTCTTGAATCGAAATACGTATAACTTATCAGGTGTGCTGGTAAAAGAAGTTGTAATATTCTGTAACTCTAAAGGTGGGAAGTATTAATTTCAATTGGTTCATTACTAACTTTTGACAGCTCAGCCGACTCGTGTGAAGCGGTTTTCATAGCAGGTTTTGTAGATAAGAAGACTTCACCTTGAATGCTTTTCTTTTATTGCGAACACATTTTAATAATTAATCGTTTTTGATGTGGCCAGGTGATAACAGCAACTCTTATACCAAATTCTCAAATTGGGCGTTATCGGAAAAATGTTTGAAAAAATTCTAAAATAAGGCGTTTTTAACAAGTATTTCGAGGCGATATACCACTCAGCCGTCGCTATCGGCCCAGAACTCCATTCTATATTGCACCCTAGTTAAAATTTTTACAATTGATTCCTTTTTTCTATAGATGCAAGTGTAACTATAATTTTCTAATTTCCAGCTGTTGACACCAACATAAATCCCGGTTCAAATTTGGTAATACCATATCTATATTGGATGGGGCTAAGTATTGTACCAGTAATGTTGGGTGCCGCATTAGTTACCTATGTAGAACCGATTACAGCTGGCAGTGGTATGCCACAGGTCAAAAGTTATCTGAATGGTGTAAAAATTCCACGAATTGTGCGCATTAAAACGCTGGCCGTAAAAGCAGTTGGTGTGGTTACTGCTGTGGTAGGTGGTCTAGTTGGAGGCAAGGTATGTAGCATAAAATTAATTTAAATACACTTTTTATAAAAGTGCTATTTTACATCACTTAGGAAGGACCAATGGCTCATGCGGGTGCTGTTGTAGCGGCAGGTATTTCACAAGGAAAAAGTACAACATTTGTTAAAGACTTTCGTGTATTTCGCGCATTTCGAGATGACCATGAGAAACGTGATTTTGTTTTGGGTGGAGCAGCTGCTGGTGTAGCTGCTGCTTTCGGTTCGCCCATTGGTGGAATGTTATTCTCTCTGGAAGAGGCGGCCAGTTTTTGGAATCAAAATCTTATATGGCGTACACTCGTTGCGTCCATCATAAGCTCGTTTACACTTAACATAGTGTTATCGGCATATCATGGTTTAAATAATTTTACTTTTACTGGTCTATTTAATTTGGGCAAATTCGACCAACCATTAAGTTTTGAATACTTTGAATTACCGATATTTATGCTGTTTGGTGTAACTGGTGGACTTCTTGGAGCCATGTGGAACTCTTTCAATACACGTATAAATAGATTTCGTTCACGTTTTATCAAATTTAAGTTTGCACGGATTCTCGAAGCAGCACTCGTGGCAGTGGTGGGTGTAACATTAGCATGCATGATGATATTTTTCATAAATGATTGTCGCCCACTCGGGAATGATCCAACCGATTATCCAGTGCAGGTAAAAAATTGGACATTTGATAATCAAAATACATATAACTAATTAGGTTTCCATTCAATAGCTATTTTGTGAAGACAATGAATATAATGCTGTAGCGGCACTTTGGTTCCAAACTCCGGAGGCAACTGTACGTTCATTATTTCATGATCCACCAGGTAAAATAAATTAAAAGTAGGCTTTCCTGAATACTTTGTAAGGCCCCTACGCTTATTAGGCGTACGAGTACACGCAGATTTTTTAATTGATCTCAATTTGGTCAGATTAAGTTGCAAAAAAAAGTGAGGAGTGTTTGTAAAAGTTGCAACAAAAGAATAATTATCAGCCCAATTCTAAATATTCTCACGGAATAATTTTCTCTCGGATTTTTTTGTTCCCTCGGAAAAATTCCTCCAATTATGTTCTCCTAGGGAGAAGAATAATTGGGGAAGAGGAATTTCGAATTTTCGAAATCAGCTGTTTTGGCAATTGGCATGTTATACACGGATTTCTAAACTGGCTAACGAAATTTAAAAATGTAAATATTGTGAAGAATTCGTTTTAAAAAAAGAAAAAAAAAATGTAAAACAACGTTTAGTGTTGCTTTTCATACGTTTGTGGAAGAAATTAAGCGAATAAGAGCCACAGGAATATAAACACAGGATTATGAGATAGTACATATACGCTTGAGTTGCCGCAAACGTTATCTACAATTTTTGTTTGTATATTTAATTTGCTTTCTGCTGTTTGCAGATTTAAAAAGTATTATAGAATAAACAAGCCCGGAACTCCTTAAATCGCACACTCAGCAACTCAAAAATACAATTTCATGATGGCCTTGCATCAAGTTTAAAAACAGCCATATCTGTTGTACATTTGTACTTTTCGATCTAAAATACATCGTATTCTAATATAACATTATTTTAGTTTAGTATATACTTACACAAGTTAATAGTTTTCCTATAAAAATACAAGAAACATTCAATTTTATCCCCAGCTCCTTTCAGTTTAGCTGGTGAAAAAATTCCTTAAAAATGGCAGCGAAATCTCCCTTTTCCTCAAATTCGTAATAGCTACTTTTCTCCCTTAACTGGTTTTCCTTTTTTCGAACATTATTCAGAATAAGCGGAAAGGGAGGAGTGAAAAAATTCCCAAGGATTTTTTATTCAGAATACGAGGAATGGGAGAGGGGAGAAAATCAGTGCGGAATTTTCATTTAGAATTGGGCTGTATAACAATCGTTTCCTCAAAATTAAAATTCCTGGCCTTGAGCTCATTGCAAGTTTACAACACTCTAATATATAATTTAAAGATAAAAGCTTATTTCCGGAACAGCTTAAGGCGGTACTACTCTTTATTATTAACCTTGTATATATATAAATATTACATGTATGCCCTTCTTGTTTTTATAGGTTCTCACAAAATACTAACACTAACAGTATTTACCATTGTATATTATTTACTTGCCTGCGTAACTTTTGGCCTAAATGTTTCCCTTGGCATATTTATACCAACGGGGTTGGTTGGCGCCGCATGGGGCCGTTTGGTTGCTATGATAGTATTTTATATTTTTCCCGAAGCGGTAAGGATTAAAATTACATTCAAGTCAACTATTTTATTTTATCCATATTATCTTAGAGTTTCTTGAGTCCTGGCAAGTACGCACTTATCGGCGCTGCAGCAAACTTAGGCGGTGTACTTCGCATGACAATCAGTCTTTCAGTTATACTTATGGAGACTACAGGTGTCGAAACGTCTTTCTTCTTTCCTTTAATTGTGACTCTGATTAGTGCAAAGTGGGTGGGGGATTATTTTACTGAAGTAAGTTTCATGGACAGTGTAAAAGGTTATGGGTAGCCTTTCAACTGAGGATGTTTCACATGACTGTCTATGGCTAAAAAAAATTAAATCTTTTATTATTTGTAATATACTATTGAATAGACAATGGTGTGATCCATCAGCCGTTGAAAAGTTATTCCCGACTATGATCAACCGTATATTAATATTTTTATATATGATATAAATACTAATTAATTTTTGTAAATTTATATAGGGCATCTATGACATACAAATCAAAATGAGCCGTGTACCTTTACTACCTTGGGAATTGTTACCTAAATATAAGGGACACAAAGCCTCAGATATAATGACTTCACCTGTCGTATGTATTAAGAAACGTGACAGCGCCAAATATATATATAATGTTTTACAACGCTGTAAGCATAACGGCTTTCCTGTTGTAGAAGATGTACTGGATGTAAGTAATAAATTACATTTTATGTACATACATACATATTTAACGATTGTGCTTCTCTAAATTCCATTTAGAATAAACGAGAAAACGGACGCGTTTGTGGTATAGTACTTCGTTCACAACTCATTGTCATTTTACTAAAATCTCTTTACGAGGAAAAGAAACGATTTTGGGAAAAAGAAGTCTCAATACAAACATTTAGGGATGTTTATCCCCGTTATCCGTCTATTGACGTACGTATAGAATTATATATATTAGGGCGGGTCGATTTAAAAATCGCTCATTGCTCTGTGAAAATCGTATTCTAGGGATCAAAATAAGAAACTTTGCCGAAGGAACCATACCTCTAAAACGAATTCTGATGTCCCCTAATTTGGGTCGAACTTTTGGGTAGGGGCAAATTTTGAAAAATCCCACTTTGACCCATTTAGAGTGCTCCAATCGAGTCCAAATGTATGACCGACCCCCACTTACTTTGGAGGCCCGACCCACCGATGCCAGTGGCACACCCCCTGGAACCCCCCTGGGGGTTCACTATACAAACATTTCAAAAAATCGCCGGTTTTGCACTTTACATGAAAAAATCAGCGAAATGCCTATGTTTTTTCCTTTTGGAGTTTATTTTTCTCTTTAGAAATTTATTTAGTCAGAACATATGTAAATGAAAAAATTAATTTAACTTAGTAATAGAAAAGAAATTAAAAAAAATTATTAGAAATTAGCGTTTTTACAACCCTTTTAAAACCAAGGCATCACTGTGATGCATTTGCATGTCGTAAACATAGTTGTGTGGGTTTTTTATTCAACCGTTTTAAAAAATGAAGGTATCACTGTGACACAATTGCAGATCGTAAAATTGCTTGTGTTGTTTTTTTTAAGCCACCACAAGACACAGCAGGTAGAATTGAAATTACCATTTCATTCTTATTGCCTCGTCTCGTAGACCATATTTAACGCAACAGTTTTTGTGAATGCATTAAGTCGTTGTGAAGAACTCAAAGTGTGAAGTGCTAATTTCAGATAAAAAAATATTTCAAAAAAAATAATAAGTGAAGTGACCATTCCAAATCAAAAAGTTTACAATGAATCCACCATCCTCTACACCGCAAGATGAAGCAACTACATCAACAAGTATCGGAAACCAAATGAGTCGTATACCCAAGCATGATGTTACTGTTTTTGGTGTGTCTACTGATTTAACTGATCTTAATTTACCAACCCATCTGGATATCTTGAGATATTATTTTTACTTAAGCGAACGTGCTTAAACAGAAGAAAAAAAGTTTTCCCATAAATCATTCACTATTTATGTAAGTCCAAGATAAGTTGATTGGAATTTGGGAAAAACTTGGTATGGAAATAATGCTGAAAGAAAGTGTATTTAATAAATTGCTTGACAAGTATCAAGAGCAAATCAAGAGAAGAAACAACACCCAACAATTTATAGAGTATGTAAAATCTCTGGAAACAATTTTTTACATTGGAACATGTAAATGCGATTTGTAGGCAGCTCCATGTGCATGCGGCTGGGTTCCCGAACGCCTCAAAGAGTTCATGCACGATCAACATAATCAGAGAAGACTAACAATGGATGCATTTATGATGGAAACTGAAGAGCAAGGAGCAACGTCTATGTCATCAATGCCAACATACCAAGATCCCGATGATTCAACATACGCACCGCCACCGGTTCAAGAAGATATGGATAGAAGCACAAGTTCACAATACACAGAGAGATACGATTGTTTTAACTTTGTCTTGGTGTGTGACAGATTTGGTGTGCCTGACAGAGTAGCATCAGCATTGGGAACCGCTCTTTTGCTAGATTTTAAAATTAAAGATAAGCATGGGAAACCTCTCATCATGGATAAATCGGAAGTTCGCAGAGAAAAAGACAAATGCAGACAAGAAGTGCTTCGCAAACGGTTAGATGATACCAATTTGTTAGCGTTTTCATTCGATGGCAGAAAAGATGATACTTTAACGATAGATAAAATTGATGAGAAGTATCATACTACGATGATAAAAGAACCTCATCTTGTTATTTTGAGAGAATTCAATTCTGAATTGATTGGTTACGTAAGACTGGAACATGAAACCGCTGAATACAAAACAACCAAATTAAATGGTTTTTTCAACGATAAAAATATATCACTGGATACATTAATTGGAATATGCACTGACGGTGAGGTAACAAACACTGGCCCACACGGTGGAATTATACGACGATTCGAATTGCTGTTAAAAAGACTATTGCATTGGTTCGTTTGCCTTCTACACTTCAACGAACTTCCGTTTCGGCATTTGTTTGAAGCTTTGGATAAATCAACCAGCACTGGACCAAGATCGGCAACCGGAAAACTGAGCCGTCAAATCGAAACTTGTGAAACTCTTCCGGTAAGTTATTGCTATCACTCATTTATTATAATTGTCAACCATTTTTAATTATTTTATTATTATATATTTTCTGGTGGGGGACGGCTTCCAGAAAATTGAGTTGCAAAATATCCCCCTGCTCCAGAAAAAATTGAATTTTCCACCGATTCGAAGTACTTATACGACATGGCCCATGCAATTTCTAGCGGCGTGGTTCCGGTGGATCTGGCTAACATCAAACCAGGGAAAATTGTACATTCTCAGTGGCTCACCAAGGCCGCTAGATTATTGCGATTATATGTGACAACGGAAAATCCAGATGCAAATTAAAGGAGTCTGGTTGAATTTATAATTAAATGTTATGTGCCAATGTACTTCAATATCAAGTATTACAGCTCTGTCGTGTACGGCAGTGCATTATTTTTCAAGTTCATTGGTTGGTCACGATTTCTACAACCTCGTTTACACAAAATTGTCAATCAAGTAATTAAAGATAATTCATATTATGCGCATTCGGAAAATATCTTGTTATCAATGTTGTTTGATGATAGGAAAGAAAAGCGCGACTGTGCCATCGAGAAAATTCTACGCTATCGAATCGATGTTGACGAGCCAATGGAACTTAGAGTTTATAAAAAACCAGATATAAACTTTAATTGCACAAGTTATACGGAAATGATCAATTTGAATGATATAAATATCGTATTTGAACCACTATTCACGCGAAGCATTCCGTACGATACATTGAAAGAATATTTAAATCAAGATGATCCATCGTTTAATGATCCAAAAATTCCATCACACATACAAGGAACGGAACGACATGTTCAATTGCTAGCTAGCGTTTCCAAACGGGGTATACCGGAAAATGTAGAGGCTGTTATGGCGACGACATTAGAGAGCCGTGCGAAATTGCCCAGACTTGAAAGTAAAACTTCAAACAATAATTTTTTTTAGTTTCTTTTCTATAACTCACTTAAATTAGTTTTTTCATTTACATATGTAAAGACTAAAGAAATTTCTTAAGAGAAAAAATAGATATTATTATAAATAAATAATAATATTATTATAAATATTATTATAAATATTATTATAAATAAATAATAAATATTATTATAAATAAATAAATCAAAATAAAGAAAAAACATAGGCATTTCGCTGATTTTTCATGTAAAGTGCAAAACCGGTGATTTTTTGAAATGTTTGTATGGCGAACCCCCAAGGGGGTTCCAGGGGGTGTGCCACTGGCATCGGTGGGTCGGGCCTCCAAAGTTAGTGGGGGTCGGTCATACATTTGGACTCGATTGGAGCACTCTAAATGGGTCAAAGTGGGATTTTTCAAAATTTGCCCCTACCCAAAAGTTCGACCCAAATTGGGGGACATCAGAATTCGTTTTATAGGTATGGTTCCTTCGGCAAAGTTTCTTATTTTGATCCCTAGAATATGATTTTCACAGAGCAATGGGCGATTTTTTTTGCACATCTGCATTTAAAAATTATTTAATATAATTCTAGAGCGTTCGCATGCTACGTGAAAAAGAGAATTATACTGTCAATTTGGACATATTCATGAATCCATCACCAGTGCGCGCCAGTGAAGTGAGTTTATTAATATATGTGTATATTAGGACGCCTCACCAAAAAGAGTTGTGAATTTTCCACCGAATTATGTTTTTTTTAAAATATCAGTGAAATTATTACTGAAAAATCTTAAACTTTACGTGAGCTGTAATGCTTCAAAATTCACTCCAAATATCGAGTTTTGATAAATTAAAATAATTTTTGAAAACATTTTCCATACCAAGTATTTAAGATGAATTGTGTTGATAATTAATATTTAACTGTCTAACTCGATGGTTGATCTACGGATATGATGCCTCTCACCTCTCATTACCCATCTCTCCTTCCTTACGGAAGGAGGGGTGGCATGAACTAGAAGGTTCCTCTGGTCATACCAAATCGCTACCACGACTGTCGGGCAGTACCGCAAGGGAGTACCGGAGCGTACCGGATTCATATCCGGCCAAGGACTGTCAGTTCGACAGCAACCCCCAAAACCTTCGGTAGAAAGAAAGAAGATAGAAAAAACTATTAACTGCAAAGTCGCTATGGCCCAACCCTGTTGTTCTTGCAAATTTCTTAGGACTTCTTTTAGAACTTCCTCATGTCAATCCCGTATTAGGTAGAGCCAAGTTCTGTTACTACAACAATAACAGTCATAAATCATAAATTCAAGTGATAAGGGTTAACAATTTACTTTATAGTGAAGCCTCAAAGTTTAAGCCGTAGAAAATTTCACTAAGTTATAAAATAAACAAATAGTTCAAAACATTTTCAGCCCAATTCTAAATACTCTCACGGAATAATTTTCTCTCGGATTTTTTTGTTCCCTCGAAAGAGAAATTTCGAATTTTAGAAATCAGCTGTTTTTTGCAATTGGCATGGTATACACGGATTTCTAAACTGGCTAATAAAATTTCAAAATTTTGAAGAATTTGTTTTAAAAAAGAAAGAAAAAAATGTAAAACAACGTTTAGTGTTGCCTTTCTTACGTTTGTGGCAGAAATTAAGCGAATAAGAGCCACAGGAAAATAAACACAGGATTATGAGATAGTACATATACGCTTGAGTTGCCGCAAACGTTATCTACAATTTTTGTTTGTATATTTAATTTGCTTTCTGCTGTTTGCAGATTTAAAAAGTATCATAGAATAAACAAGCCCGGAACTCCTACATCGCACACTCAGCAACTCAAAAATACAATTTCATGACGGCCTTGCATCAAGTTTAAAAACAGCCATATCTGTTGTACATTTGTACTTTTCGATCTAAAATACATCGTATTCTAATATAACATTATTTTAGTTTAGTACATACTTACACAAGTTAATAGTTTTCCTATAAAAATACAAGAAACATTCAATTTTATCCCGTGCTCCTTTCAGTTTAGCTGGTCAAAAAATTCCTTAAAAATGACAGCGAAATCTCCCTTTTCCTCAAATTCGTAATAGCTACTTTTCTCCCTTAACTGGTTTTCTCTTTTTCGAACATTGTTCAGAATAAGAGGAAAGGGAGGAGTGAAAAAATTCCCAAGGATTTTTTATTCAGAATACGAGGAATGGGAGAGTGGAA
This sequence comes from Merzomyia westermanni, assembly GCA_949987695.1. Lineage (NCBI taxonomy): Eukaryota > Metazoa > Arthropoda > Insecta > Diptera > Tephritidae > Merzomyia > Merzomyia westermanni. The sequence continues at coordinate 69,324,364 of OX465293.1, forward strand.
AAAATCCGTGCGGAATTTTCATTTAGAATTGGGCTGAATATATTTTATACTTTTTTGGTATGGAAAGTGAGGTAGTCTATTGTATACTCTTCACAACATATGTATGTACAACATATTCATGGCAAATAACTTTGATTATTGTTTTTTAGACTGACTCCGCATCAAAAATATTTAAGAAGTTTCGTGCGCTCGGTTTGCGTCATATGATCGTGATTGATAGGGAAAATCGTGTTGTTGGTATTATAGCACGCAAGGATTTTCTATATAAGTAATGATACCCATCTGTATATACATATCGTTTAACGAAGTTCTCAAGAATGTACAAGTTCTACTTTAATCGAATGCTAGTTTATAAAAATTTCGTCGGATTAGAGTGCTGCTAACTCAAAAAAGAAACGTTACATACCAGCAAACAAGTAAAAACTCAAAATTATGTTTTGCTCAGTAAAAGCAGCTTCTGATGCTGTATAAAGCATCGTAGTCATTTTGGATAAAAAAGAAGGATTATCCAGCTTACACGACTTGAATCTGACTATACATTGTTTCTTTATACTATAATTAATTACGGATTTTCGAAACAAGAAGAAAGATCTTTGTTGAGTATTGTCGCTGTTAAAAATTTCCTTAATTGTTTATTCAGGGGATTTATATCAACTTATACATTTGTGCTAAAGCTTTATAACCTCTACGCGGCTTTTATAAGTTAAATCGTCCTATTGTATCTAACATGTACGTATTACAGAAAACGTCTTAAAATGGATGTATTTTAACAGTGTATGCAATGTTTTATGTTCTTTTACTCCCATACTTATAACATATTAAAGCTACTATTTTTATACATTAAAATGTCGAAGTATTCTTACATGACTTATCTTAACCCTGTAACTACTGGTGACTTTAATTGTCACTAACGATATGTTGTGGTCTGACAGACTACAAAGAGTTCCAACAGAAATCATTAATATGACATATGTTTATTGAAGTTTGGAGAACGGGCTAGTAAAATATTTAAATCTAATAATTCCTTTATTGATACAGTAGGTGTGGCACTCCCCATATAAATAGTTTTTATGGGGGTATTTTTTTGTAGAAGCTTTCAAATTACCGGTCAAAATTACTCTAATTCAGTTAAACACTGGAACAACAAAAATGTATTACATAGTTCTTCATTATTTGTTGGTTTATTTGAACAATTTCCTGGCACAACAATTTGATAAAATTATTCTTACAGTGCCAGTCAGGAATATAAAAAGTAAAAATATAAATTAATATTAAAAATCAAATTGAAACTAAAATTAACATTAAAATTAAATAATTGAGTAGAATAAATAAATAAGTAAATGACAGTATTAAAAACTGAACTGAATCTAAGGACCAAAGATTAGAAAGAAAGAAAGCAAGAGAAGATGATTGGGAGGTAGGATAGTCGTATAATACTATTTGGATCGGTAAAGAAATAGGAAATGTAATCACAGTAAAAATTTGAAAGAGCCTATGAGTCATTATAGAAACATTTTAAACTTTCTTTGAAATGCTGTGCGTTGTTAACCAACCTTATACCGATGATACACATATGGTATATATACTACAGTATCGATACTGTAGTTTGAAGTACACTACAACCAGTCTACAACTACTCGTGGCATGGACGTGATACATATGTGGTATATATCGTGGTATTGATACTATACTACAATGTGTGTCGCTGCTAATAGTCTAATTGGAGGAGGGTTCCAAAGACTGATCGAAAAAACGAAGAATTGTCGCTCGGACACTAGCCTACGATATCTGATGTGTGTGGCCTTGGTGACTGAAGAAATTTAAGCCGTCTATTAAGATAAAGGGGTTTCCTTCGTATATACATATTATTTTGTGAAGAGTAGTTAGCGTTCTTACTTTCAAGAGATTATCAAGCGAAATGCTTAGCAACCTTTTTGTTATAGACAACATTAAATTTCTTGAGTGAAGTATTGTGCTAACCATATTGTACGGAGCATACCATACACCTTTCCTACCGTGCTAAAAATGTTATCTTTCCATGTCAATGTTTTGTTAAATACTACACCTAGGTTTTTTGCTGTATCAACGTATTCAATAACAGATTTGTCAAAGCTGACTTTGTCAAAGCCAACTGTATCCAATGACTTCCTATGAATAACAATGCATTTAGACTTATTGGGGTTGAGATATAAGCCTATTTGTTTCAAGTCACAGTTTAAGTTATTAATATACGAACTGATACGATCACAAGGACATCACGGACATAGTTGTACAGCATAAATATGAATTTGACAATGCCTAAGGACATCAGGCAAGTCGTTTATATATAAAACAAATAACAGAGGGCCAAGGATAGAACCTTGTGGCACACCTCTTGAGACGTTTAAAAAATCCGACCTTCTATTACCAATACTTGCTGCCTGAGTTCTCTCACCAATGTAAGATCTGAGGGCGGTTGCATGGCTCGAAAAATTAAATAAGTTCTCAAGCTTCATACAGAGTAAGGTATGGTCGACAGAGTCAAAGGCCTTCGAGTGATTAAGAACGCAGTCCAATTTTCATCAACTCGGTCATGGATGTATTCTATTACAGATAACAGTGCTGTTGTACAACTTCTCTGCGATCTGAAGCCAGACTGGCATTCTGTTAGAAGCTTGTTATCTCGCTTTCCTCTCGATTTTCCTTAGCTAACCTTATGGCTTTATTGACAGCGATCCTAGCCACTTTAAAGCAGTTTTGTACCCTTTCCATCGGGAGTAAGCAAAGTTATGCTGGTGAATAATGTAATTGAAGTTGGCATTGAACCAAGGACAGGTCTTATGTCTAGCTAATTTAAGTTTGACTGGAACATCGTTATCAAATAGCAAATTTATATTATTTTGAAGGAACAGTGTCTGATCATCGACCGATGTCAACGTATGTATCACACCCCATTCGATTGACTCAACTGCTGCAGCAAGAGAACTGTAATCTATGCTTCTGAAATCGCGATAAGTAAACGAATTTGGTTCACACGTTTGAAAATCATAAATTAAAAATATACATAAGATCGTGTTTTGAGAAACATGATGCAGATAGTTGGCTATAGTGGAGTGATTTCTCAAAATCATTTACGAAGAATAAATCTAGCAAGGAGGAATTAGAGTTTGTAAAGTGAGTTGGTAGTGTGGCGTTCGTTGGAAAAAGCCCTAGAGATTCCCTACTAAGCATCAGACTGGAATCCACGAGTAGGTTGAAGTTAAAAGCACCGGGGATGGTAATATCATAAGCTAAAAGTAGAGGTTGTAAAAACTCAATGAAACCCCTAAAACTTATTTGGCGATTGGGGCGGTCACAGCCGATGAGGAATTTATTTTTATCTTCGGCCTCAACGAACACATACTCAGCGGGATCGCAAGGATTATAACTACAACACAGTTTACAGGACAAACTACTTTTAACATATATAGCAGCACCATCACCATGACCACTTCTATTAGCCCTGAAAAGTTGGTAACCATTTAATTTCACCAGGTCATTAGTAGGATATGAAGTGAACCAGGTTTCAGAAATGCATATTAAATCAATATCAGAACCTTCGAGCAGGTATTTCAACTCATCGAGTTTTTTATATAAGCTTTGCGCATTGATATGAATAATTTTGAGACCTTTAGCTCGTTTACATATTATACGCAAGAGTGTATGCAAGTTGTCCTCGGAACTAGACCACCCATTATTTAAGACTATCATTAAAATTGGGTGATTGTACAGCACTTCATTTAACTATTGAAAACTTAGTAGGCATTTCACTGATAGTTTGAGTAAAGATAAAGAGAAAGAATAAACAGATAGAACAGTAGTGATATAATACATGAGCAAAAAGATAAACATAGACATTATTGTTGCCCGTCCATTATTAGTGTTCCGCTATCATTCTACGTTTGCAACAATAAAATTACATCATTTACATGGCATCCACTCCCGCCTTTTATTCATAGTAAGCTACTATTTCTGGAGGCATTCTGTGATGTTATATGTTACTTACAAAACAAAGAACACAAACGAGCGCCCAGAGTATTCAGTGGCATAAACCATAAGGCTGATTTTGGAAAAAATCAATCTATCCTTTATTAAAAAATTAACAATGCTGTATCAAACGAAGTTTCCCTTAAATTTAACAATTAAAAACAATATGCCCACAAACATTGATTAATGCACAACATAGAAGGGGTAAAATAAATATGTATACGAGTATGTACAATAAATTCATAATCCATTAATCTAATTTTAAATGATTTGTCTTGTATATTAATCCTTCCAAGGCACGGCTAACACGTAAGACAATAGAGTAACCAATTATCAGAGCTGCTAATCCAACAAATGTACCGATACCTTCGTATATAAAACGGGGTGCAAAAATTTTCCATACCATCAGATGACGACAATGAATGGTACAAGCAAGCATAGCACAAAATACCTGAAAATATTTCAAAATTTAAAACAACTTGTTAACATATAAATAAACAACCATTATTTACCTTAATTCCTTGCAATATAAGAAATTGTACGGCAAGTTTGAAAGAGCTACCAAGAAACATATTCTCATTTTCATAGAGCAGAAATTCACCACGCACCATATCGACGCTGATTCCCTCCGAGGATATAGCACCATTTCCATTAGCATTGTGATTATTTGCACCCTCTATCAGTTTTGGATAAAGAGCAAAGAGCGCAAATGTCAGTAAACTGAGTAGATTGTACATGGAGAAAAAGAAGATTTGCCCGCAGAACGTGTTGAGTATAACTAAGACACCAGATATCAAATGTGAATTGCCAAGGCCACTTGTTCGACCAACGAAGGCGGCTTTCCAATCTATTTGTGAAAATGTTGTCTGATGTGAAGTGGCATAAAAACAGAAGTGAGCCAATAAGAACCAACTGACAATAGCAGTAAATGTGGGCTGCATGCAATTTTCTAAAAAGTAATTAATGTTAGTTTCAAAATTCAAAAGCATGTACATATATACAACAATATTTGTGGAGAACGATAGAATTTTCTATGTGTTTTTCGATTTCGGTCCTGTTTGCCCACAAAGGATAAGTTCAATTCAGCTTCGCAAAAAATTACCCGAATAATCCGAAAATTTCCCTTTTGCTATTTTATTAACATATATCCTCCAGAATATTTAAGAAGTCGTCGAAATATCGACTTTGCAAGATCATTTCAAGGCCAGATTTTATTCCCCCAATAAGATGCATTTTAGTCGTGAGAATTAATTCCAAACATACACATTCGGAACGGGGACCCCCTATCACCGCAAGAAATGCAAAGCAATTCGTTCTGCATATTCAGCTCTTGGATGCAAATTCAACAGGGATATAATGAATGAGTTTTTCTTAGCTACTTAATTGGTATTGAGTCGTCTAAAGGACCGATCACAATAAGAAACATAAGGCGAAGTCAAGCCAGTAACTACTTGATCTTTCTTATTCACGACATTGCCTTCTTTTTTCTCTTCAACTAAACTCACGGCATTGTTCTAACACATTTACCAATCTTATTTTTCCGTTTCAATGCGGGTCTTAGATGCGATAATATAGTGATCAGAGTCTACGTTAGGCCCTTGGGCGTCTATCGCAACATGGTTGATCTTTTGAGGTGTTTTTAATTGGGGAATATCCATGTATGTAACCTGATGGGAATTTTTATGTTTAAATGTAGTATTAAATGGAGTTGGGCGATTTCGTTCAATCTAAAGGTTGAACGAACTAGTGAACTAAGTCGTTCACTTCGTTCGGTTGTTCAGTCGTTCAATACTAATTTTTCTTTTCAATCAGTTTGTATATTCATGAGCACAGGGAACAAAAGAAAAAGCGTTCGGTGAGTAAAATTCATTGTTGTAATAAGAGCCAATGGCGACTAACTTAAGCTGTTTTTCCAAACCAATATTGAGTTGGGTTGACAAGCAAATTTTAGTTCGGTTGTTATTGCTCTCTGCCACAGGAGCATTTGAACTACTTACGTTGGCGTCATTCACAAAGTTTATACAACATTGAGTCGTTCATTTGAACTAGTTCGTTCGCGAACTACACAGATCTAGTATTAAATATCACCATGGTACGGGTTAGGACCAGAAGATTAGCATGTGTTCGGCAAGCGAGGTCTCGCCGAGGAAGTTGGACTTCCCGACTGTGGGCGCAAAAATACTTTTCTTACAAATACTTTTCTTACAAAAAATATTGCTTACCTAAATTGTTCGCAGTTCGATAGCGTAATATGGAGTGAATCAATATGATGACAACCGCAATCGCCACACAAGAGATCATCCCAATTGTAGCACGTGGTTCTAGCAATAAAATTAAAACCATACTCAGGAATGTTCCAAATACAATTGTTGCCGAGGAATATACATTTGTTAGTCCATATATCATAGCATCCGTTTGGTTTTGACGAGCTTCAGCATCATCATACATGCGTTTAATACTTTTAAAAATCTGTGGTACAACATTTTCCCATTGGCTTATTTTAATAGGCATAGTATAATTAGGTAAAACAAAAAAAGTCAACATTGGGGATATGCATATAACCACTATCTGTGTCAGCATAAGACCATAAATTACCAAGGCCATCGCATCAATATGTACACGCTTTACATTCTTTGCGGCGCTATTAGTCAACAATAAATGCCCACCGGCACAAATTGAAGCTATTGTAGGTCCATAACGTGCTAACCATACATTAGGTGAGCCGCCAGTCAAACTACCACTATGTCGTAGATAAAGACGAGTAAGCGTTGTATATAATACTATCATAACTACAGCTAAAATGTATGTTTTACCACTAGCTGGTTGCTTAAGCGAAAAACCTCCAGAGTTAGTAGAAAAGTCTGCACAGTTTCCCTGTTCCTCACGGCAACGAAACAGCGTGTAAGCATAACGAACTAGTGTAATAGCCAAAACACTAAGAATTAGTAATCGTACTGTTGTGGAGCTCATGAGATGTGATAATTTAAAACGTTTGTTGAGTTCGGGACGTATACACTTTTGAAGTACTTCATAGGCTAATAGTAATATTGATCCGACCAATAAGTATGATAGTATTTTTGGCTCTTGTATAACGAAACTATTGGAGAAATATACACTAACGGATATTGTAAAAATGATACGTGTTGGTATATTAGCAAAACGTTTCATTGATGACCAATTGCTTGCAATATTGCGCCAATTTTGTGACAGATGATATACTAATATAATTGTACTGATGATGTGTGTAAAGAAAATTGCACCATGTTCATCTGATTTGAATGAGAAACTACTGTAATAACGATAACCGAAGACGCCAGCTGCAATATTGAAAAGATATGTGTACATAACTGTTTTCGGTGTAAAAATGCGACGATACTCCAATGGTTGTAAATTGTTGATTAACAAAAATGAAAAGAATACTGGCAGTAGTGTAAATAATAGTCCATGAGACATTTGTTCCGCATCAAATTTCACCCAAATTTCACGACATGTTTTAAGTATAAGTCTCATATTAGCATTCAAATCGCCAATAAATGACTTGAATCCCACTTCGTTGTAAACGGTTTTAACACGATGTGTGAATAATATATATTCATTATGCATATTTTCTAAATCATCGACACTGAATGTGCGTTTGTTCTCCAAAGCATAGCTGAAAAAGTATCTATAAATTTGTTGCGCATTCTGCCAAGCGTGCAGCAAAAGTGTTTCGAATTTACGCATATATGGTACATGGACATCAGGTACAATATTGAAGTTAATTAAACCCAAATTAGAATATGGTATTGGTACGCCAAGTATAGTTGCCAATGTAGGCACTAGATCGATCTGTAAAATTAGTTAAAAAAATCGTTATAAAATTATTATCATATTATTAAAATATGAAGTATAAATGTGGAACACTTTCTATTTTGAATTACGTTTTCATTGGATTAACGCAATTTTAAAGCTTTTAAACTTGGTTTTTACACATTCATGTTTCTGGCAGTACGTTAAAGGTACAAATCCTACATTGTGTATTCGAAATTTCATACATCTCAACCATATTATAACGCACAGCGTTTGCTGACGCATGGAAGCCTACATGCAAAAATATATGAGAAACCGAAATTAAAGCCTGTGCGTGGCCTTCAATATAATTGGAAGTTGTAATTTATAACTAATAAACTTAGTAAACGTTTTAAGTTCGTTTATTGATATAAAACAGATCATTTAAATAACAAAAATAACCAAACAACAATTCATCACAATGACAAAATGTCACGGAAAATAAATTTCGGATTTTGAGTTATCTTTTAACGCACGGAATTCAATTATATTAGTAAATCATCTGTCACAAGTTATGTGAACATGAGAAATTTTTGACAAAAAGGTCACGCTGTGCGTTAATATATGGTTGAGCAGATACTAAGGAATTCCTAGTCGACATGATCCTTGGTAGTACAATGTGGCGCAAAAGTAAGCTTCCGATGTTCAGCATATCGGTTGTGGCACCTGCAGTGTGTGCTGTTGCACCGTCTTGTTGGAACCACATGTTTTCCAATCCCAATTCATCAAGTTGCGGCAAAAAGAACTCGTTGATCATTGCTCTGTAGCGCTCACCATTCACAGTAACCGTTTGGCCCCGACCGATTATTGGTCAAATAAATAGTCAGCAATATTCCGCGTTCTGGAGCAGTGTAGCGTAACATTGTTTATTAACGTGTATTTCGCATGTGTTTACTACACAAATGTCAAAACAGAACTGACTTTAGGGGCCAATCGCAAAATTTATAGAATTTCTGATAGGAGGATTACTTTTGCGCCACCTTGTACATATAATGACTTTATCATTCTTTTAAAAATTATTGCAAAATTTTGGAAAATGGAAGTGGCACCGCCCACATATTAGTGAACAAAACTTCAAACTTCGAGAGCTCAAAACTTCCGAATAGAATAAGGAAATTTCGTGACCGTCCCTACAAACCACTGCTAACCACATTTCAAAAAAATACAAGCACATGCAGTGTTTGTTTGAAAAATTTCCCAAATATTGGAAATACTACAACTGTCTTCATAAATTAATTTATGTTTGTCAAATTTCATAGAAGTCAAAAAAAAATGTTTGATAATTTGAAATTGTAAAAATCTTTTAATTTTTTTTTGTCAGGAGATGCGTGGTAAGATGATAGGTAAGACTTTATTTAATGTTTTATAGTACCCAGATTAAAGTCGTGCTGTTGTTTTTGTAGTTTCAGAACTTCGCCCTGGAAGATTTCGCTAGCGAATACTGGTCGCACTGGCATCTAGCAGGTAGCAGCACGACGCGAATGCCAACACATTTAGGAAGCAAACAACACATTCAGAAGAAACGGCTCTGCATACATTGAATGTTAAATGTGCAACAAGAGCTACATATGCTTATCCACCCACAACAACAAAACCAGTGTCAATTTATCAATCTCTTTTGACGAAACTTCTGGGAAGCTAAAAGCTTCAAGTTTGTTACTTTGTGTGTATGAGGGCGTCGTATGATGCCGGTTTTAGTCCTTTTAAGGTATCATCCTCACTAGTAGCAGATAAGAAAAAAAAAACATATGGTCCGAAAAGCTTAAACAAAAAAATCTATCTCCACTGGACTATGTCGACTACGCCCACCTTTCCACCTTTTAATGAAAGCTTACGAAAAAGGAGGTAGAAAAACTGCACATGCAATATGTTGTTGTTGTGGTAACGACGAAATCACCCCCCGAAGGGCTTGGGGAGTGTCGTCGAATTAACAGTCCTTGGCCGGATTTGAACCCGGTACACTCCGGTACTCCCTTGCGGTACTGCCCGACTGTCGTGGTAACGATTTATGACCAGTGAAACCTTTTAGGTCCTGTCACCCCTGGGTAATGGGAGGTGAGAGGCATCATATCCGTAGATCAACCATCGAGTTGCACGTTATTACCTTTGTGCATATTAGTCGCCTCTCCCGACCGGTATGCCTACCTTGGGCATATTCTAAACCCCTAACCCGCAGGGGGTTATCAATAGCAATATCTCATTGAATAGTTAAAGTTGGTACCTACATCAACTTTGTTATTATGTATTTGATTTTTGCAAAATGTTGGAAAAATAGACGTGCGCCTCTTATTAGTCATGAAATTTTCAAATTCGATCATTAATATCTTCAGAAGCATAGAAAGAACATGAAAAATCTTAGGTGATATCAATTTTATTCTGTTGGTATATTTCTTCAATAGCTTGTTAATATAAGCAAATAAAAAATTAACTCGTTGAGTGTAGACGAGTTTTTAGTTGGCTCCTGCGTTTTCCACTTTATTTATTCTTTCTAATGGGATTACGATTAATGGATGACTTTTGTGCCAAATGCAATGTGGCTTTGCAAGGAATAGTGATTTCAAAGTGGTGGCGTGTTCAGGCTTCTACCAAAAGCGGTTTCACCGATCGTGCTGTGATGGAATAATCCCTGATTATGATGTTAAACTGTTCAAAGTCAACCGTAATATCGTGTATATGTGCCAAAACTATGTTAATTTGCCTCAGCGATGTATTTCGTCTCTTGCTGAAATTCATGAGTCCCAAAGACTTGGCATACAATCCTTGATGGATTCATTTAATGATAAATTCAAGGTTTTGTTAACGGAAGTGGTTGAGCTGAAAGCCCTATTTAATGTTAGTGAGCAAAGTGAGAAAATAAATGGCAACAATAATGGCAATGCTATCAACTCTGCGACTATTACTTAGGTGCCTGTACTCAATGCTTGTGAAAAAAATAATAGCAACAATGCTGCTCACGAGATAGATTCTGCAAAAACTCACCGAAGTTCCAAAATCAAAATTAGTAAATCCCGTAAAAGCAATAACACTATTGGTAATTTAGCTGCTGAGATTAATGCCCTCAAAACTGCGGTGGGTAGCTCTTTTGTTGTTAACAATAAAAACAACAACCCTAACTGTGCTGCTGGATTTGTTTACTTTCTTGCCCTTGCCGAGTGTATCATCATGCTCTTCCACTGTTGCTCCCCTGCCTAAGACTCCTGCTTCGAGACTATCACAACTGCAGTTGGCATGCAATGATTTGCCATTATTTGTCTCTACTGTACCGTCTGCTGTTTCGTTCCCCTCACATGTACCACAGCAAAAAATAAACGGCAAATACTAATAGCGAATTGGATGTTGACACCTCTCAGCGTTTACACCGACAATCAGTGAGGAAGATATTATTGCCTATGCTTCTAAATATGCTAAAATCGACGCTAAACATCTCTCTTGCTCTAGACTTGTATAGAAAGGAACCTCTCTTGACAGCTTGAGGAGTGTTAATTTTAAAATCGGTGTTGCTTCGGCATTTTATGACAGTGTGCTTAATCCCAATGTCTGGCCATCTGACATTAATGTCCGCGCATTCCGGTTTTTTTCAGGACAGACTGAGCCAGCGGGCAGTAACAGGATAGTTGCGCCATCGCGTTTTAAAATATTTTACTTAAATATTTCTGGAATGCGTACGAAAGCGAGCATGGTTTATGCTGCAACTTGTCAATGTGACTACGACATTATCGTTCTAGTTGAAACGTGGCTCAATGCTGAATTTTTTAGTGAAGAATTTTTCGACCGTAATCTTTATTCTGTGTTTCGTAAAGACATAGATAGCCTAGCTACGGATACTGCTCGTGGTGGCGGAGTACTTATTGCAGTAAGGCATAATTTTCATTCTGCGATGGTGCCCCTAAAAAACTCGGATGTGGTGCTTGACCAATTATGTGTATCAATTACTGGTCATGATACAGTACTCTATATATGTGTGTCGTATATTTCTACGAATAGCCCGGAAAAAATTTACGTTGACCATTTTGACAATATTTTAAACTTGGATGTTGCTGGTAAAGGTGCTAAGCTATGTTTACTAGGGGACTTTAGATCATAAAACGCTCATTACTAGTAATGTTAATAGTCCGTTTGAGATCTATTTAATAGATGAATTTTTCAGTTTGCAACTTTCACAAATTAATTTCTTTTCAAATGAGCTGAATAGGTTATTAGATCTTACTTTCATATCTAGTGATATGAGGTATTTGATTTATAAATCAGATTACCCATTTTATGTGACTGATAGGCATCACGTACCGATCGTCCCGGAATTAGAGTTCTATGAATTTTCTCGTTCATTACCTCATAAGGTACTGAATTTTAACTACAATAGATGCGATTTTGCCCTAATTAACAGCGATATTTCGACCGCTGACTGGGTGTCTACATTTAATAACCACAGTCTTGTTGAATGCTTTGAACGTTTCAACTAAATACTGTCTGAAATATCTATGCTTCATATCCCGCGATATCCGAAGAGAAGGTACAAATTGCCGTGGTATAATGGTAGATTGAAAAATATGAAGAACACGAGAAATAAGTATTACAAATTGTTTAAGGAAACAGGCAATTTACTGCATAAATCAATTTATGAGAAATATATGCGCGAATTTAATTGTATAAATAAATTTCTTTACAAGAACTATTTTCTTGGTTTTGAAGATAATATAAAATCAAATCCTAAGGTGTTCTGAAATTTCGTTAATTCTAAACGGTCGTCCTCAAATATTCCGGCCTCTATGGCGTACAAGGGCGGGATCTCTAAATCCCCAGCTAACATGTTTGCTGATTTCTTCAAAGCTAACAGTGTTGATGACGATTTTAGTGATTTTGTGACTTTCCAACATCACTGGATTTTGGAATGCTAGAAATTACGGAGGAAGACATTTTTAGTGCTGTACGCGATCTAAAAAACTCAAAGCATGTGGATGTCCATGGACTCTGCGCTTTTTTTCTTAAGCAATGCATCACTTCTATGTCTGCACAGTTACTAATATTATTCAATCTCTCCCTAAAGCTTGGTATATTTTTAGATGACTGGAAGTTGGCTTCCGTCACGCCCATTCACAAAATTGGTGATAAATGTGACATTTCAAATTATTGGCCAATTTCGAAGCTCTCCAACTTCGCTAAGTTGTTTGAGAGATTGCCCCTGCGGGTTAGGGGTTTAGAATATGCCCGAGGTAGGCATGCCGGTCGTAAGAGGCGACCAATATGCACAAAGGTAATGACGTGCAACTCGATGTTTGATCTACGGATATGATGCCTCTTACCTCTCATTACCTACCTTATCCTTCCTTACGAAAGGAAGGGTGACATGACCTAGAAGGTTTCACTGGTCATAAATCGCTACCACGACAGTCGGGCAGTACCGCAAGGGAGTACCGGAGCGTACCGGGTTCAAATCCGGCCAAGGACTGTTAATTCGACAACACTCCCCAAAACCTTCGGGGAGTGTTTTTGTCGCTACCACAACAACAACAACAACAGAAGATTGTCAGCAGTAAACGTTCGTTTGCGATTAAACCTTTAATTTCTCTTTCACAACATGGATTTGTATCTGGGCGCTCAACGGTTACTAACCTCTTAGTTTTCTTTAAGTACTGCATTTCGTTCTTTGTAAGGGGTTATCAGGTAGATGCTATATACACTGATATTTTAAAAGCTTTTGATAGGGTCAGTCACAATTTTCTAATCAATAAACTACACGCAATGGGTTTCCATAATCAGTTCCTGGTCTGGGTTAGGTCATACCTTGACAACAGAGTTTATTTTGTTGAAGTTGATAATGCTAGATCACCTGCTTACATTGCAACTACTGGGGTTCCCCAAGGTAGCTTTTTAGGTCCTTTATTATTCATAATCTTCATTAATGACGTTAGTGCCTGCTTTCAAAACTGTGGTCATCTCCTATATGCTGATGATTTGAAAATTTTCATGGCGGTTAAATCCTCTTCTGATGTATAAGCTATTTAATTTGAGCTTAATTCGTTTGACGTCTGGTGCAGGCGAAGTAAGTTGACTCTCAACATTGATAAGTGCTGCTTTGTAACTTACAATAAATTACGTTCTCTATTGCAATCTTGGTATTACATACATATCTAATACGTCTCTAAATCGTATACTAAAATCAATGACTTAGGTGTAATTTATGATTCGTGCTTCTCCTTTACAGAACATTTAAACTTTATTATTCTAAAGGCATACTTTTCCCTTGCTTTCGTTAAGAGGAATAGCCGTGAGTTTAGAGACCCCTATACGAGAAAAGTGCTGTATAATGCTTTTGTTAGGTCGAAACTGGAATATGCTGCCATTATATGGAACCCATTTTACGCGAATCATTCTAATAGAATAGAACGCGTTCAAATAAAATTTCTACACTTTGCGCTTTTCCGAATAAAGTTTGACCTTCCTATTCCCTAATATATTTTTCGTTGTAAACTGATTGATATGCAAGCTCTCGAACATAGGGGGACCTTGGCTGGTCTGTCGTTTTTCATGGTTTGTTAAATGGGACTAGTGACTGTCCGCCTTACTACAACTCTTAAAACTTAATGTTCCAAGTCGATCTCTACGTCATGTTGACTTTTTCGTCATTGAATGTTGTAGGAGCAATTACGCTCTGAATGAGCCTATCACTAGAATACTATGTGACTTTAACTCGTTTTATTATAAGGGTATTGATGTTAACTTATTTTCTAGTGTATCTGTTTTTAAGATTTCTCCGTCTCTTGCATCTAATTTGTGGTTTTTAATTTAAATTTTATCCTATACCTAATTGTTGTCTAGTCTGTAAGGTTTGTAACACTATAGACTATAATAAATAAATAAAAAAAAAATAAATAAACAGTTTTGTGAAATGGGGTTGACAGGGCAGACTTCTCTAACACCGATTTCACTCTGGCCCTATCATATTGAAGCCGCTAGGTTCCTGAGACTCCCGTTGGAAAATATGGATGACAATGTTAGGTAAGGAAAGTGACGACTAGGTAGGGCGAATCATTGCTACAATAACAACCAGGATTACCTACAATCACTTTTAGGAAAATATTTTTCAAGATGCTGAAGTGAAAACCATGCTATATTATAATCCATGTCAATACCTTTTGTTTTATATTCTTGAATTAAAAACACATTCTACTGTCACACATGGCCCATATTTCGTTGTATATCTCTGAAATGGTTTGAGATACCGTATACTAGGCTGATTTGATATTGTACTCATTCTTAATTTTTTTCTTTCAAAAGAACCTCCTGGCTATAACAAAAAAAGAATTAGCAAAATCCATCCCGCCGTTCACGCATCATGTCGTGACCTAGTGAATTCGAGACTAATTTTCATATATCGAGCCCTAAACGCAATTTTGGCGTAAGCTACAAAACTTTGAAAATCCATGTTTTTTCAGATATCGATAATTCTGCTTATTTTAGAACATAATGAAGATAAAGCAAAGTAACATTTCTCCTGTAGAATTTCTTTTTTGTTGGTTACACTAAAATGGTTGTTAGGGCTCGATATATAGACATAACGCCTTTGGGAGTTCTATCCTTACTTGTTTTTTGAACAATTTTAAATTATATTGCAAAATAGTGTTTCAAATAAAGTTTAAAAATAAGTTTTTGCAATCAAAAAACCTGGCGTAATAAATGATCCCGAAAATCTCGGAATTGTCAAAGTTGGCATCCCTAATGTGTATATAATATACATGTGTGTGTATATTTTAAACTGATAAGATGATTTACGCATGCTACAACTAGATAAAAATCGAGTTGATACAACATAGCACCGAAACGTTGGAAGAGGCATACTTGACATTCTTACCTGTTGCATTGTTGTATTATCTGAGCCATACTCAGTACCAATAAATGTATTAGCTTTGTTATAGGCAAACAGTAGTGCGTTTATTTCATCCTCACTTTCACCACCATGATCACCAGATGCGGTCATACCATGGTCCCCCATGACAATCAATGTTGTTTCGCTGTCCATTTTTGCAATGACAGATCTATGAAAATAAAAAATTATAGATTCCATTGTCTTCAGCTAGTTTCAGTATAATCTTACTTAATAACTTCATTCATCTCATCGAGTTTACGAGACATCTCTTCATGTAGCGGTCCGTGTTTATGTCCACAATGATCGACGCCTAAAAAATGGGCAATTAGCACCTGCCAATCATCCCGTGACAGCTCTTCTGGCAAGTATTTTTTAATTTTATTATCTACGGTATCCAAATCAAAAATATCAAAGCTAGGATAGGCATAGGAACGTTTAAATCGTCGAGGATATAAATCAGTCCATGTACTATCGCCCAAAAAGACAATAGGTATGTTATGTGTCACTAATTGATCGATAATATTGTCTTCGTTAATCTCAGGGGACGCAAAATTTGAACCCATATCAACAAAAGTTGGCAAACTTCCCGTTGTAAGTCCCTTAAGTCGTTGGAGGGTGGTAGTTGGTGGATCAGCTTTAAATTTCATCAGACGTGCGTTATTGGCCGAACTCTGAGCTAGATCATACATTATTGTTAACTTATTCTCATAGGGAAGAGGGTTTGTAATATTCTCCTTATAAACTCCAAATTCATATTTCAGCGCATCAATAACCAAGATAATCACTTTAGATTTTGGAGGCAGGCATAAATTAGAAGTTGCATTAACATTTTTGAAGATTTCCTGTACCAATTCTTGGTTTATATAATACTCCTAGAAAAGTTATCTTTATTAAGTTGGCCATATATTTTAACTTTACGAACTTACATCACTTTCATTCAATGAAAGCCGGCGACATGAACTAACATCAGTTTTGGAAACGCGAGACAGCAAAAAGCCCCGTGAGAATAGGAGTACACCAGATGCAAGCATATACGCAATCCATATTAGTACGAATAAATAGCTCAACGCATAACTCATATCTTAAGTTTAAAAATGCAAATAAATTATTTCCAGAGTAAATTGAAGCGTTGCAAATTAGAAAATACTTTTCCTGACTAGAAGCGTTTTTAATTTCTGTATAAATAATTGATGGTTGCTTTTATCTAGCTACACATATTGAATTTTTCTTAAATATCGCACCGAACAAATATTTTTTCTTATAAACGCAAGAAATGCTAGTAAATTTAGTTTTTTTTTAACTAGCCAACATTTACAGAATCAGCTGTTCACATTCGGTATGTTCTTTTGCAACCCGAGAACATTGTTTACGTCATATACTATGCCCGAGGATTGTTCACCCTACAAGAAACGCTGATTTCTTTACTAGCCCACTCAAACTTTTTATTGACAGTGATGATAATTTATGTGTCAATGCTGATACTTTCATACTAGTATGTTTGTTTCCTAGCACACGGGTGTCCGTTGTTGCCAACACCCGCAAAGAACTAAGGAAAAAAACACGAAATGGACAGGCCGAAGCTACGTGGGCAATAACAAAGGAACGGTATACCGTACTCACACGTACACGGTTGTTGACATCATTTTTTGCTATTCGCTTTAAGAACATGATGCAAATCAATGATAGTTAGAATGCCAATATTTTATAAAAGCGTCCAACTGTTGGCATATGCTGACGATATTGATATCATTGGCCTTAACAACCGCGCCGTAACTTCTGCTTACTCCAAATTAGAAAAAGAAGCGGAGAAAATGGGATTGGTGGTGAACGAGGGCAAAACGAAGTACCTTCTGTCATCATGCAAAGAGTCAGCGCATTCGCGCCTTGGCAACCAAGCCACTGTTGGCAGCAATAATTTCGAAATAGTAAAGGACTTCGTTTACCTGGGAACCAGCATTAATACCAACAATAATGTTAGCCTAGAAATCCGACGAAGAATCACTCTTGCAAACAAATGCTACTTCGGACTGAGTAGGCAATGGAAAAGTAAAGTCCTCTCTCGACGAACGAAAATAACACTCTACAAGTCACTCATCGCACCCGTCCTGCTATATGGTGCAGAAGCGTGGACACTAACAACATCTGATGAGGCGGCTCTGGGAGTATTCGAGAGAAAGGTTCTTCGAAAGATTTGTGGACCTCTACGCGTTGGCGACGGCGAGTACCGAAGAAGATTTAATGATGAGCTGTATGAACTTTACGCAGACGCCGACATAGTTCAGCGAATTAAAACACAGCGGCTTCGCTGGCTAGGCCACGTAGTGCGAATGAGCGAAGATGCTCCAGCCCAGAAGGTATTCTTATCGGCACCCGCCGGTGGAAGCAGAGGAAGAGGGAGACCACCACTCCGATGGAAGGACCAAGTGGAGACCGATTTGCGATCCCGCGGTGTTTCCAATTGGCGCCAGTTGGCGCAACGAAGAAACGACTGGCGAGCTATGTTGGACGGTCAAAATCGCCCAGGCGGTTAGATGACCATTTAAAGAAGAAGAAGAATGCCAGCACTGACTCTCAGATGTTGTGACAAATGACTGTCAGTGTGCTTGTAGGTTCAGTTAACAGCTCAGCCATATATAAAAGCACCATGATCCAATAATTTATATGGTCGTCTCGCATGACATAGCGTCTTCTTCTTCCTCATCAACACATTATGTCAAACTAACATATCTTTGTTTTTTGTTTACAGTTTTGGAAAAGCTATTGAGTTCGCTTCGTGTTTTATTTAATTTTAATAAAAACTCGCTGTGAATTGATATTTAACGAGTGCTTTGTGATAAGATTTTAAGAAAATGTGTAATTTATGTGTGTGTTATACGTGAAAAGCGTAGAAAATAGGCGAATCGTTTTTGCGCGTTCCCTCTCACATGTGCATTTTGACATAAAAATTAACCGACGTCAAACGGTAATTTCGTGTTGTTGGTCGATTGGGACGACCATATAAATTATTGGATCATGTAAAAGCACAGCATTTTCCTGCACTCAAACCTTTAGGCCAATGCTACACGTGCAATACTTATTGGCAATATTTTTGGATCACGATATTTATTGAACGTGTAGCGTCAAATATTGATGGATCGCGAAAAATATCGATAGATGTTTAGAAATCCAGAAATCCGCGATCCAGATAAAAATATTGTCAATAAATATTGACGGTGTAGCGCCATTTTTTGCGATCCGTCAATACTGTCTGTATTTTGGTAGAGCGGACACAAATCCAGAAGTCCGCGATCCAGATGAAAATACTGTCAATAAATAATAAACAAATTTATGCTTCTGTATTTGTTTCGCTCTTTATAGCAATTTTTGCTCCAGTATCGTCTCTTATTATCTTTTTTTTTAATAGAAAAAGCTATTAATAAAGCTAACACGCCCGTTTTGTATTTTCTTGCTCCATTCTTTACGAACCGCTTAGCATGAAAATTACGAAAGTACTGACGAAAAACACATATGTATAAAACAATTTTTTAAATAACAGAATTATCGAAAAAGAAACAATAACATAACCTTCATTAAAAATTAAGGTAATTGTTCCCTTTAGGAGACTACTGCTAAAACACGTCCAAAAATATCGGGAGAGGTATCAAACAACGCATTTTGACTTGTTGTTGTTGTTAACAGTGCTTCGCCCTGCCCCAGATTGGACAGGGTTACACTGAAATAACAGCCCTTGGCCGGGTAAAAAAACCCGGGTCATTCCGGTGCAATAGAACCGGCTGTTGTTTTGACTTCGGTATCAACAATTCGAAAGCGGATTTAACATGTTTTGATTCAGTGAAAAGTTATTCGTAAAAAACTCAAAAATTACCCAGGTCCGAACCAAAATAGGGGGCTTGATCCAAGGTATTTATGTGCAGAACACCTATCTGCGTAGGCGGCCTTTGGCCGCGCTTCAAAAAAATAACCCTTACCCGGTCCAACACCGGCTACGCGGTCCACAGTATTTCTGCGCAGAACACACGTTTTGCACTTTTGGGTACACCCTAATCTGTGATTACAACAACCACATGAAAATGACATAAAATTTTCAACTTTTATTGCAAATATCTCTTCACTGAAACAAAAACTCGAAAATCCGCTTTCGGATTATTGTTACCGAGGTCAAAACGCGTCTTTTAATACCTTTCCTGATAATTTCGGACGTGGTTTAGCAGTTGTCTCCTAAAAGAAACAATTACCATAGAAATATATTATATGATTGCATGAAAAAATACAAATTGATTAAGAAACAGGGTTCAGTCCAAAAACAATTTTTTTTTCATACGTTAATAATACATCTTAAAAATAACTTGTTCAAGTAGAACATAAAAAATAACCCTGGTCCGATCCAACACCGGCTACACCATCCGCAGCAATTAAATTGTTAAAAAAAAAATTATGAATTAAGGACTTTTACATTTTATATAATAATTACATCTAAAGATATACCAATATGCATATCAAAAGAGAGAGGTTTTTATTACTTGTACAATGATGTCACTCATTTAGAAATCGGTTCAGTATTTTGAGATATATTCCCGAATCTAAATTTTGAATTTGATAACCTAATCATGGCCATAGTAAATGTCTACTAGTAGCGCAACTTACTACGAATCTGCACACACACAAGCCAAACAGGGTGTGTTGTATGCAGTAATAAAACCATTAAATTTAAACACAGGGTGTGTTGTATTTAATAAAAACCAATCAAATTTAAATAATGCAATATTGAACGTGAAGACTTAAAACACAAAAATAATTGAATTTAAAGAAGTTATAACACTTTATCAGTTACTATCATTGTATATGTCTAAATTTCAGTTTAAATTGAAGTTTTTAGTTGTAGTTTTTACTTTAAAGCAACTCTGAACGCGATTTCCTTCATTACACTCTCTCGGAGTACATTCATCCACTGCCTTCCACTCCGATTCGCAAAAGAAGATGCCAAACTAGTACGGGTAAACAATGGTTACTATAGAATGTGTATTTCAGTTTAAATTGAAGTTTTTAGTTACAGTTTTTACTTTAAAACAACTCTGAACGCGATTTCCTTCATTACACTCTCTCGGAGTACATTCATCCACTGCCTTCCACTCCCATTCGCAAAAGAAGATGCCAAACTAGTACAGGTAAACAATGCACAAAAGTCTGATTAAGTTATCATGATAAAGTTGGCCATTGTGAACGGTTTTGGAAAACAATTCCCAAAAGTTGCATTGTGAACGCAGTTCAATTTTCAACGAACCATTTTGGTGTACAAACTTTGATTGTGATATTTCTTTATGTGGATATATTAAATTTTTAAACTCTATTACTCGTAGAATTTGTTAGCAGAACAATTTATCACAAAATCAGATTTTTATTTTCAGCTGTCACTTTTTGTTTTGCTGAGCAAATGATCTTTTCCATCCATCTTTTGATAACTTTTATCAGCAGATAATCAGCGAATCATGGATAATCAGATATTAAGCAAGCGGTTTTTGGGCCAACCTCTGATAGAGTCGTGATTAAGCAGCTAATCAGACATTGGAACCTCTATTGCGAGGATCGACTTGCGGTAGAATAAGCTTTTTCGATGACATTGATCGGATTTTATTTTGGTGTTGTGCAACTTGATCGAACAAAAACTGCACATTTTTAATGTTTATTTGGATATTTTCAATTTTTTAATGATATACTTCTCATCCATTTTATTAGCACTTTTCAAATCATATCGACAAGCCAGCGACTGCGAAATTGTTGTAGAAAGATAATCGATTAAGTATTCACAGTCGCGCATTGAGCGATCGGGTCGACACTCGCAATGGCTCGATGATCGCTAATCGCTCAGTAGCCGATTATCTATTTTTGGTCGACACTCCCAATAGCGGGGTGAGTAAACGGCTCCAAGTGTATACACTAGACCCTATAGCTTCAAGGCAATTTGTCATTTAAATTTTTTTTTTTCATTTCATTTATCAATTGATATGACATTAGCACAATAAGATCTATGATCATTTATAGTACAACCGTCGTATTAATATAATGAGGTACATTTGAGAACACATATAAGGGGTAAAACAAGTGTAAATAAAGACAAAAACAGAAAATTTAAGTTTAAAGAAATAACAAATATAAAAAATCATTAAAACAAAGACTTATAACAGATAATTACAATTTAAAAACAATATAAACTTTTTTTTTTGCTAAGTCATTGTTTACCTTCGTACATGTGTGATTTATCTCCTCATGATTTCCAGATATATATACCTGGACATCATCAGCATATGCATGGCAAGCGAATTTGAGCAAATGATCTTTATTCAATCTTATTTATTAAATAAACTCCATAATATTATTTTTTTCTGTTTTTCTTAGTTCAAAACTCAAAGCTCGTTCATAGTCATGGTAAAACTCAAAACTTAAAAAAAAGTCAATTAAAATATAAAAAGGAAAGTCAGTTGGACAAACTGAGACCTTCAAAATAAAATTAATAAATAGTTATTTGGCTCCGAGAAGATTAAGGTCGAGCTTCTCTACCAATTTATGGTGTGCTGATCCTAATTTTTCCTACAAATTGGCGGGACCTATAGTTTTTTGTCGACTCCGAACGGTATCTGCAAAGCATAAAATTTTTGCTGAGAAGCCTTCCATGGTAGAAATACGCTCGGACAGTTTGCTAAACCCCTGCCTAAGGGCCCCTTTTAAGCCACTTTTTATGATGGGGTCTATAGGACTTGAATCTTAAATCATTTGCAGATTTTTCTCAAATTAAATTACCAACACGCTGTTGCCGGAATGCGGGATCTGTTGTACAAATGATGCAGAATAAAAGTTGTGGCCCGGTTGACGCTAACTGGGGCTTAACTGACGTATTTTGTACGGTTAGCTGTCAAATGAAGCGGCGATTATGCTTAACCGGCCTTTATGAAAGTGGCCCTAGCAGCCGTTTTCGCAATATCCGGCTTCTGCTAACCGGCACTTTGTCTGACAGATAACCGTGGAACTTTTGTCAAATAAAATGCCGATTAGCTTTAACCGGACATTGAAAAAACAACCCTAACTATATCCGATTTTTGCAAAAGGTGGAGCCAAGTATATCCCACTACACTATAGTGGGTTAAATACTGTGGCGATTATTCTCAAGCATGTACCATCCCTAAGTCAATAACCATCCCACCACTAGTTAACACAACCGAGATAACGATGGCTACGCTTATGCATGCAAGCGTACAACTAGGAAGAGGAAGAGAGATGGCGCGAGTGTTTGCGAATACGATGCAAAGAGGACATTCTGATAAATAACACCGACCCTTCCAGAACACGAAAAGCGAACAACCAAGAAAGTTCTCGGTGCGTAGGCAAGCACCCTGTTGGACTATATAAGGCGATGACCAAGCAAGGCAGGGGATCAGTTTATTTTCAAGCGTTCAATAGTGAACTACTGTAAAGTTACCAAACTCTTAAAATTGTTTTTGCGTTTATTACTAGTAAATAAAACTAGCTATCAGTTACAATATCTGTGCGTGTGTTTCTTTGACTTTATAGTGATCGAACCCATGATTGATAATCAAGGAATCATCGAATTCGTCACAATTGGTGTCAGAAGTGGTATTGTTAAATAAATACCAGTGGTTGCAAGGATAGCAAGGACATGGCTAAGTTGAATGAATTAAAGATTCAGCAACTCAAAACTGAGTTGGAACAACGCGGACTAAACACCACAGGCAAAAAATACGAGCTACAATCACGACTACGGGAGGCAATGGAAGCGGAAGGAATCAACGTTGATGATTATGTTTTCCATCTTGTGGAGGAGGTATCGACGAAAATCGAAGAGAAAAAGGAGCCTCCGAATCCAGTGGCAAGTGTGGACACTAACGCGTTGTTGACTGTATTGACTCAGATGTCATCTAGCATTTCAACACAGTTGGAAGAACAAAAGACACACATGGCGAGAATTGCATTGCAGCTGGAGGCACAGGAAGAACGAATGGCATCACAGCTAAGAATGCAGGACGCAAAAATAACTGAAGTGCAGGAGGTATTCAGAGAACGGCAGGACAAGATTGAGGCCGAAGTAGATGCTTTGAAGGGGCGTATCCAGGAGCTGCAACGGAACCGTCCATCTGCTTCAGCGAATACTCCCAAGGTAAAATCCCCGTCATTTGATGGTTCTGTTCCTTTCCAGGTATTTAGGCTACAGTTTGAGGAGACTGCAGCGGTGAATAATTGGGGCACTGAAGACAAAGTTGCTGCACTGTTCGTGGCATTGAAGGGTCCTGCAGCCGAAATCTTACAAACAATTCCCGACGGTGAACGCAATAATTATGAAGCATTGAGTTGAGAGGCGCTATGGTAGCGAACATCGAAAACAGATATACCAAATAGAGCTACAGAATCGCTTCCAGAAACCCAATGAGACTTTGCAGGAATTTGCATCGGATATCGAGAGGTTGGCCCATCTAGCAAACGCAGCCGCACCCGTAGAATACACAGAAAGGGTAAAAATCCAAAGCTTTATAAATGGAATACGTGACGTGGAGACGAAGCGAGCCACATATGCAAATCCCAAGAGATCACAGGAAACAGCCTCGCTATTAAGTAAGCCGGCGTACAAGGCTCAACGCGTGGAGGTAGAACGGCCAGACTGGGTAGACACAATTCTGGAAGCGTTGAACGGAGTACAGAAAAATAGTAATGGTGCCATTAAATGCTTTAAGTGCGGAAAACCAGGTCACATAGCACGTTATTGCGGCACTGGCTCCAGTAACCCCAGCAATTCAAGTGAACGAAAACGCAAAGCTGAAGGAGATGAGCAAACCTCCCAACCAAATCAGTCGTTAAACTAAATCGAGCCAGCCGAATGGGGCGTGGACTGGCTCCCGCAACTGAATGCCCCATAATCTCTGTCTCACAGATCGGAAGGAAAGCTAGTAATGTTACTGTTGTTGCATATGTGGATGGAAAAGAGCACTTACTAACTGTGGATACAGGCGCATCGCATTCCATAATTCGATCTGATTTAGTCAACAAGGAGGTGAGACCATTGCATGGAGCAAAGTTATGTACGGCCACTGGTGAGGACACCCATGTCCTAGGAGAAGTAACATGTGAAATCGCAATTGGGAACGTGGCCGTTTTACACAATTTTATAGTAGCAGATATTGTTGACGAAATCATAGTTGGTGTGGACTTCTTAAGCGAGCAAGGCATCAAGATCGACATGCAAAACAGGATTATGAATTACCAGAACATGGATGTGCCATTAAATTTTGGTTACGAAAACAAATACGTTAGTAAGCGAGTGCTTGTGGAGGAGAGCCAACAAATTCCACCGAAGTCGGAAGCAATCATATGGGCAAAGATTGATGGAGATTATGGGACAAACAAGTTGTGGGTTGTCGAGGCAGCAAACAAATCAAGGACGAACATATTAGTAGGAAAAACCCTGGCCATGACAAAACAAGATGGACGTGTACCGGTAAGAGTACTTAATGCGTTCAAATCGCCGATTAAACTTTCCAAGGGAGCAATATTGGGACAATGCCAAGAGGTCGAGATGATATCACGTCGTGGACGGCAGGCCTGGAAAAAGATCACCAGAAAAAGGCAAAGGAACTGCTATCAAAGTACTCGAGCATATTTGACAAGGATGGTTCCAAACCAGGTCGAACCAAAGTTGTGATGCATCAAATTGATACTGGTGATGCAAGACCAATCCGCCAAGCTCCTCGTAGTATTCCATTGGCCAAACGCCAAGTAGTAAGAGAAATTATACAGGAAATGAGTGACAGCGGCGTGATCGAACCATCAGCTAGTCCATGGAGCTCACCGGTAGTACTAGTGAAAAAGAAAGATGAAAAAATGAGGTTCTGTGTGGATTACCGGAAATTGAACGACGTAACGAAGGACAGTTATCCATTGCCAAGAATCGACGATACTCTGGACTCGTTATCTGGCACGAAATGGTTTTCCACGCTGGACTTGAAAAGCGGCTACTGGCAAGTGGAGGTAAAGGATAAAGATAAAGAGAAGACGGCTTTCAGCGTTGGAGAAGGGCTTTGGCAATTTACGGTAATGCCCTTCGGGCTATGCAATGCTCCAGCGACTTTTGAGAGACTCATGGACCAGATACTAAAAGGATTGCACTGGCAAACATGTTTGGTGTACCTCGACGACATCATCGTGCTGGGAAAAAGCTTTGGGGAACACCTAAAGAACTTGGAGGAAGTTTTCCAAAGAATAGCTGGTGCTGGTCTGAAACTAAGTCCCAAGAAGTGTTCCTTGTTTAAAAAGGAAGTAAGTTATTTGGGTCACAAGGTAACTACGGAGGGAATCTGCACTGCTAAGGAAAAGATCGAAGCCGTAAAAGATTGGCCAAGACCGAGAAATTTGCATGAGTTACGGAGCTTCCTGGGGCTGTGCACGTATTATCGCCGATTTGTACCAAATTTTGCCAGCGTAGCTAGTAGTCTCCACGACCTTACAAAGAAGAATATGAGTTTTGAATGGAAGAAGGAACAGGAGGTGGCTTTTCAAACATTGAAGGAACGACTATGCACTGCCCCGATGTTAGCATATCCAATTCCAGGTGCAAAGTTTATTCTGGATACAGATGCGAGTGGTTATGCTATAGGAGGTGTTTTGTCCCAGATTGTTGATGGACAGGAGAAGGTAATTGCATACTATAGCCGAACAATTAGGAAGCCTGAAAGGAACTATTGTGTAACCCGGAGAGAACTGTTGGCATTGGTAGAGTGCGTTAAGCATTTCCACAAGTATCTCTATGGGCAGCGATTCCACGTCAGGACAGACCATGCAGCGTTGAAATGGCTCTTACAGTTCCGTAATCCGGAAGGTCAATTGGCACGGTGGATAGAGCGACTGCAAAGTTATGACTTTTCCATAGAGCATCGCAAAGGTAGCACCCACGGAAATGCTGATGCAATGTCACGAAGACCATGTAACTTGGAATGCAAGCATTGTTCCAAAGCTGAGGCCAAGGAAGACATTATAGATGTGCGGCTTATGACTATAACATCTAAGGACGAATGGGACAAGGATCAATTAAGGAGGTTTCAGCACGAAGATCCAGATCTTACACGTGTAATGCAAGGAATCGAACGAAACGAGCGACCATCAAGAGAGGAGATGTCAGCAGAAAGTCCTGTTGCCAAGTCATATTGGGCAGAGTGGAATAGTTTGCAATTAGAATCCGGTTGTTTGCATCGAATATGGGAGAGTGAGGATGGTCAATGTGTTTGAAAGCTGATAGTCGTCCCAAGGAAGAAAATCCCTGATGTACTCAATGAATTACATAACGGTCCAAGCGGAGGTCATCTTGGAGCCACCAAGACCTTGGAGAAAGTCAAGCAAAGATTCTATTGGGTTGATTGCCGTCAATCGGTCGCGGAGTGGATTGCCAACTGTGAAGTATGCATCAAAGCTAAAGGACCGAAATCAAGGAGCCATGGCCAAATGAAACAGTACAACTCAGGTGCGTCATTTGAGAGGATAGCCATGGATGTAGCTGGTCCGTTTCCTACTAGCAAACTCGGAAACAAATATGTACTGGTAGTTATGGACTATTTCAGCAAATGGCCAGAAGTGTACCCTATTCCAAATCAAGAAGCAGAAACCATAGCAGAAGTGTTTACTAACAATTGGGTAGCTCGGTTTGGTGCACCGTTGGAGATACATTCTGACCAAGGCAGAAATTTCGAATCAGCTGTGTTTCAGGAAATGTGCAAGACATTGGGCATTCGGAAAACTCGAACAACTGCACTACATCCTCAGTCAGATGGCATGGTGGAACGATTCAATAGAACATTGGAAGAGCACCTGAGGAAAGTAGTGGATAAATTCCAGAAGGATTGGGATACTCAAATCTCCTTATTCCTAATGGCATATCGCTCTGCAGTACATGAAACAACTGGTCAGACTCCTGCAAAGGTAATTTTCGGGAATGATCTTCGATTGCCAGCTGACTTAAAGTTTGGGATAAACGCTGATGCAGGAGTGAATGCTCGGAAATCTACTAGCGTATTGGAAAAAGAAATGAGAGAAATTCACGACCTTGTGAGAAAACGGATTAAGATCATGAGCGATAAAATGAAGGCCAGGTACGACAAAGCAATAAATTCGGAAGGTTTTATAGAAGGAGATTTAGTGCTGCTATACAACCCACAGCGTAGGAAAGGTTTGTCCCCAAAACTACAATGTAACTGGGAAGGCCCATACAAAGTCATAAAACGGATCAACGATGTGGTATATCGCATACAAACTATGGGAAGGCCAAGGAATAAGATGAAAGTGGTCCATTTAGAAAGGCTAGCTGCGTTTGGTTCCGGCAATATGTCTGATCGGGACGATCAGACTTAGGTGGAGGGCAGTGTGGCGATTATTCTCAAGCATGTACCATCCCTAACTCAATAACACTCCCAGCACTAGTTCAACACAGGTGAGATAACGATGGCTACGCTTATGCATGCAAGCGTGTAACTAGGAAGAGGAAGAGAGATGGCGCGAGTGTTTGCGAATACGATGCAAAGAGGAGATTCTGATAAATAACACCGACCCTTCCAGAACACGAAAAGCGAACAACCAAGAAAGTTCTCGGTGCGTAGGCAAGCACCCTGTTGGACTATATAAGGCGATGACCAAGCAAGGCAGGGGATCAGTTTATTTTCAAGCGTTCAATAGTGAACTACTGTAAAGTTACCAAACTCTTAAAATTGTTTTTGCGTTTATTACTAGTAAATAAAACTAGCTATCAGTTACAATATCTGTGCGTGTGTTTATTTGACTTTATAGTGATCGAACCCATGATTGATAATCAAGGAATCATCGAATTCGTCACAATTGGTGTCAGAAGTGGTATTGTTAAATAAATACCAGTGGTTGCAAGGATAGCAAGGACATGGCTAAGTTGAATGAATTAAAGATTCAGCAACTCAAAACTGAGTTGGAACAACGCGGACTAAACACCACAGGCAAAAAATACGAGCTACAATCACGACTACGGGAGGCAATGGAAGCGGAAGGAATCAACGTTGATGATTATGTTTTCCATCTTGTGGAGGAGGCATCGACGAAAATCGAACAGAAAAAGGAGCCTCCGAATCCAGTGGCAAGTGTGGACACTAACGCGTTGTTGACTGTATTGACTCAGATGTCATCTAGCATTTCAACACAGTTGGAAGAACAAAAGACACACATGGCGAGAATTGCATTGCAGCTGGAGGCACAGGAAGAACGAATGGCATCACAGCTAAGAATGCAGGACGCAAAAATAACTGAAGTGCAGGAGGTATTCAGAGAACGGCAGGACAAGATTGAGGCCGAAGTAGATGCTTTGAAGGGGCGTATCCAGGAGCTGCAACGGAACCGTCCATCTGCTTCAGCGAATACTCCCAAGGTAAAATCCCCGTCATTTGATGGTTCTGTTCCTTTCCAGGTATTTAGGCTACAGTTTGAGAAGACTGCAGCGGTGAATAATTGGGGCACTGAAGACAAAGTTGCTGCACTGTTCGTGGCATTGAAGGGTCCTGCAGCCGAAATCTTACAAACAATTCCCGACGGTGAACGCAATAATTATGAAGCATTGAGTTGAGAGGCGCTATGGTAGCGAACATCGAAAACAGATATACCAAATAGAGCTACAGAATCGCTTCCAGAAACCCAATGAGACTTTGCAGGAATTTGCATCGGATATCGAGAGGTTGGCCCATCTAGCAAACGCAGCCGCACCCGTAGAATACACAGAAAGGGTAAAAATCCAAAGCTTTATAAATGGAATACGTGACGTGGAGACGAAGCGAGCCACATATGCAAATCTCAAGAGATCATTTGCTGAGACGGTATCTCATGCTCTAACGCAGGAAACAGCCTCGCTATTAAGTAAGCCGGCGTACAAGGCTCAACGCGTGGAGGTAGAACGGCCAGACTGGGTAGACACAATTCTGGAAGCGTTGAACGGAGTACAGAAAAATAGTAATGGTGCCATTAAATGCTTTAAGTGCGGAAAACCAGGTCACATAGCACGTTATTGCGGCACTGGCTCCAGTAACCCCAGCAATTCAAGTGAACGAAAACGCAAAGCTGAAGGAGATGAGCAAACCTCCCAACCAAATCAGTCGTTAAACTAAATCGAGCCAGCCGAAAGGGGCGTGGACTGGCTCCCGCAACTGAATGCCCCATAATCTCTGTCTCACAGATCGGAAGGAAAGCTAGTAATGTTACTGTTGTTGCATATGTGGATGGAAAAGAGCACTTACTAACTGTGGATACAGGCGCATCGCATTCCATAATTCGATCTGATTTAGTCAACAAGGAGGTGAGACCATTGCATGGAGCAAAGTTATGTACGGCCACTGGTGAGGACACCCATGTCCTAGGAGAAGTAACATGTGAAATCGCAATTGGGAACGTGGCCGTTTTACACAATTTTATAGTAGCAGATATTGTTGACGAAATCATAGTTGGTGTGGACTTCTTAAGCGAGCAAGGCATCAAGATCGACATGCAAAACAGGATTATGAATTACCAGAACATGGATGTGCCATTAAATTTTGGTTACGAAAACAAATACGTTAGTAAGCGAGTGCTTGTGGAGGAGAGCCAACAAATTCCACCGAAGTCGGAAGCAATCATATGGGCAAAGATTGATGGAGATTATGGGACAAACAAGTTGTGGGTTGTCGAGGCAGCAAACAAATCAAGGACGAACATATTAGTAGGAAAAACCCTGGCCATGACAAAACAAGATGGACGTGTACCGGTAAGAGTACTTAATGAGTTCAAATCGCCGATTAAACTTTCCAAGGGAGCAATATTGGGACAATGCCAAGAGGTCGAGATGATATCACGTCGTGGACGGCAGGCCTCGAAAAAGATCACCAGAAAAAGGCAAAGGAACTGCTATCAAAGTACTCGAGCATATTTGACAAGGATGGTTCCAAACCAGGTCGAACCAAAGTTGTGAAGCATCAAATTGATACTGGTGATGCAAGACCAATCCGCCAAGCTCCTCGTAGTATTCCATTGGCCAAACGCCAAGTAGTAAGAGAAATTATACAGGAAATGAGTGACAGCGGCGTGATCGAACCATCAGCTAGTCCATGGAGCTCACCGGTAGTACTAGTGAAAAAGAAAGATGAAAAAATGAGGTTCTGTGTGGATTACCGGAAATTGAACGACGTAACGAAGGACAGTTATCCATTGCCAAGAATCGACGATACTCTGGACTCGTTATCTGGCACGAAATGGTTTTCCACGCTGGACTTGAAAAGCGGCTACTGGCAAGTGGAGGTAAAGGATAAAGATAAAGAGAAGACGGCTTTCAGCGTTGGAGAAGGGCTTTGGCAATTTACGGTAATGCCCTTCGGGCTATGCAATGCTCCAGCGACTTTTGAGAGACTCATGGACCAGATACTAAAAGGATTGCACTGGCAAACATGTTTGGTGTACCTCGACGACATCATCGTGCTGGGAAAAAGCTTTGGGGAACACCTAAAGAACTTGGAGGAAGTTTTCCAAAGAATAGCTGGTGCTGGTCTGAAACTAAGTCCCAAGAAGTGTTCCTTGTTTAAAAAGGAAGTAAGTTATTTGGGTCACAAGGTAACTACGGAGGGAATCTGCACTGCTAAGGAAAAGATCGAAGCCGTAAAAGATTGGCCAAGACCGAGAAATTTGCATGAGTTACGGAGCTTCCTGGGGCTGTGCACGTATTATCGCCGATTTGTACCAAATTTTGCCAGCGTAGCTAGTAGTCTCCACGACCTTACAAAGAAGAATATGAGTTTTGAATGGAAGAAGGAACAGGAGGTGGCTTTTCAAACATTGAAGGAACGACTATGCACTGCCCCGATGTTAGCATATCCAATTCCAGGTGCAAAGTTTATTCTGGATACAGATGCGAGTGGTTATGCTATAGGAGGTGTTTTGTCCCAGATTGTTAATGGACAGGAGAAGGTAGTTGCATACTATAGCCGAACAATTGGGAAGCCTGAAAGGAACTATTGTGTAACCCGGAGAAAACTGTTGGCATTGGTAGAGTGCGTTAAGCATTTCCACAAGTATCTCTATGGGCAGCGATTCCACGTCAGGACAGACCATGCAGCGTTGAAATGGCTCTTACAGTTCCGTAATCCGGAAGGTCAATTGGCACGGTGGATAGAGCGACTGCAAAGTTATGACTTTTCCATAGAGCATCGCAAAGGTAGCACCCACGGAAATGCTGATGCAATGTCACGAAGACCATGTAACTTGGAATGCAAGCATTGTTCCAAAGCTGAGACCAAGGAAGACATTATAGATGTGCGGCTCATGACTATAACATCTTCGGACGAATGGGACATGGATCAATTAAGGAGGTTTCAGCACGAAGATTCAGATCTTACACGTGTAATGCAAGGAATCGAACGAAACGAGCGACCATCAAGAGAGGAGATGTCAGCAGAAAGTCCTGTTGCCAAGTCATATTGGGCACAGTGGAATAGTTTGCAATTAGAATCCGGTTGTTTGCATCGAATATGGGAGAGTGAGGATGGTCAATGTGTTCGAGAGCTGATAGTCGTCCCAAGGAAGAAAATCCCTGATGTACTCAATCAATTACATAACGGTCCAAGCGGAGGTCATCTTGGAGTCACCAAGACCTTGGAGAAAGTCAAGCAAAGATTCTATTGGGTTGGTTGCCGTCAATCGGTCGCGGAGTGGATTGCGAACTGGGAAGTATGCATCAAAGCTAAAGAACCGAAATCAAGGAGCCATGGCCAAATGAAACAGCATAACTCAGGTGCGCCATTTGATAGCTGGTCCGTTTCCTACTAGCAAACTCGGAAACAAATATGTACTGGTGGTTATGGACTATTTCAGCAAATGGCCAGAAGTGTACCCTATTCCAAATCAAGAGGCAGAAACAATAGCAGAGGTGTTTACTAACAATTGGGTAGCTCGGTTTGGTGCACCGATGGAAATACATTCTGACCAAGGCAGATATTTCGAATCAGCTGTGTTCCAGGA
Source organism: Merzomyia westermanni (assembly GCA_949987695.1). Classification (NCBI taxonomy): domain Eukaryota; kingdom Metazoa; phylum Arthropoda; class Insecta; order Diptera; family Tephritidae; genus Merzomyia; species Merzomyia westermanni. The sequence continues at coordinate 69,357,101 of OX465293.1, forward strand.
AATGTGCAAGACATTGGGCATTCGGAAAACTCGAACAACTGCACTACATCCTCAGTCAGATGGCATGGTGGAACGATTCAATAGAACCTTGGAAGAGCACCTGAGGAAAGTAGTGGATAAGTTCCAGAAGGATTGGGATATTCCTAATGGCATATCGCTCTGCAGTGCATGAAACAACTGGTCAGACTCCTGCAAAGGTAATTTTCGGGAATGATCTTCGATTGCCAGCTGACTTGAAGTTTGGGATAAACGCTGATGCAGGAGTAAATGCTCGGAAATCTACTACCGTATTGGAAGAAGAAATGAGAGAAATTCACGACCTTGTGAGACAACGGACTAAGATCATGAGCGATAAGATGAAGGCCAGGTACGACAAAGCAATAAATTCGGAAGGTTTTATAGAAGGAGATTTAGTGCTGCTATACAACCCGCAGCGTAAGAAAGGTTTGTCCCCAAAACTACAATGTAACTGGGAAGGCCCATACAAAGTCATAAAACGGATCAACGATGTGGTATATCGCATACAAACTATGGGAAGACCAAGGAATAAGATGAAGGTGGTCTATTTGGAAAGGCTAGCTGCGTTTGGTTCCCGCAATGTGTCTGATCGGGACGATCAGACTTAGGTGGAGGGCAGTGTGGCGATTATTCTCAAGCATGTACCATCCCTAAGTCAATAACACTCCCACCACTAGTTAACACAACCGAGATAACGATGGCTACGCTTATGCATGCAAGCGTACAACTAGGAAGAGGAAGAGAGATGGCGCGAGTGTTTGCGAATACGATGCAAAGAGGAGATTCTGATAAATAACACCGACCCTTCCAGAACACGAAAAGCGAACAACCACGAAAGTTCTCGGTGCGTAGGCAAGCACCCTGGATGACCAAGCAAGGCAGGGGATCAGTTTATTTTCAAGCGTTCAATAGTGAACTACTGTAAAGTTACCAAACTCTTAAAATTGTTTTTGAGTTTATTACTAGTAAATAAAACTAGCTATCAGTTACAATATCTGTTCGTGTGTTTATTTGACTTTATAGTGATCGAACCCAGGATTGTTAATCAAGGAATCATCGAATTCGTCACAATACGTCAAAGTATTACACACTAGGAGTCGCCTTTGCTATGTTGGCTGCACTGATGTATGTGTTTCTTTGCGGGCGTCTGTTAAATGATTTGAAATTGGAGGGGTTTGTTTCATCTGGGGCAGATTTTTCTGTGAAATAGTGAACATTTACTATTGCAGTGAGAATTAAGATTAAATATATTATAATAACGGAAAATAGGTGTATTCATAAAAGTAAATATTGAATGAAAGGTAATATTGATAAAGATATTAATACGAACGAGGTAACACAAAAACAAAATGGAAGAATTGTTGAAAATACTCGAGGCAAGTGAAGAATACTGCAAAGAACTGCAACTTATGAAGGAGGTATTACTAAAAATAAGCAAATTTTTATTAAGTGAATAACTTCCTGTTTGTTAGAAATTCATGCAAGATCTATCTGCGAAGCTGAACGGCCAAAAACAGACGCTCCCTGATTCAGAGAATTTGCCGCCCAGCGTTACGCCCCAACAAACAAAAAAGCGTGTAAAGCGCCTATCCGACCTTGCTGAAAATGATAGTAAGTTATTTGACTTATTTATTAAAATTACATATGTATATATTTAATATCACAAATTTTAATAGCTGATTCGGTGCCTGAAAAAGTTTCCCCACGTACCGCGCGTATAAGCAACTCCCAGTTGTTGGCTACTGCAGTAGCTATGGACTCTGAACCAATTGATGATATAGTTCCACCTATACAAAATGTAAAATCAAATGCATCAGGCAGTGCCAAATCTAACAATAAGGAGCAAACAGAGGGAGAATTAATGCCTCCCCCACCAGTTCCATTTGCGTCTGCACATAATGATTTAACAGATATGACCAATAATGAAACATCATTCGCGCGGCCACAACGAGCAGCCAAATTAAAATCTGAAAAAAACTTAAAAGAACCGAAACTTAATAACAAGTTACGTCGTCCAGATAATAACGATACAACTAAAGTGAAATTGGAGCACGAGCAACGCCCTTCTCAACTTCGTCAAGCTGATAGTACTGACACAGATAGCATCCAATCTACTTCGAGCACAAGATCCGAAGATTCAGTTGTAGCCATACCACCAAAAGCACCTTCAGTGGTTGAAATAACTTCTGAAGATGAGCAGTTATCAGATAAAGGAAACCAAAGTAAGCATTAAAATTGTTGGTTTTATGTTTCCAAATAAATGTTTAAGAAAGTTGTAGGAAAATCCTCTGAGGACGGCAAAATGCGTTCATTGCGTATCAAAGTAAAACGTGAGAAAAGTAGCACCGGTAGTACTGACGGGTTACATTGTACCGATCGTTCTTCACCGCCTACAGTGTTAAGCGAGCCTGCTAGTTCTCAACACAATGTGCCAATGCCGAAGGTACAACTTTAAATAAAATTTATATATGTATTCTCTTTAAAGTATCCATGACTATAAATGAGCGTTTCTTTTTTGTATATTTTAATCTAATACCGCGCAGATACCCGTTAAGACTGAAATGGGAAGTGACGACTCAACATTGACGTCTACAACTATTTCAGCAAATACAACATCAACTAATAATAGCAGACGTCGAAAGAAAAAGGATGCTGTACCAAAACCAATTAAAGTTGAACGATTTAGCGACATTGAAGTGCAAGAAACCAAACGTAAAGGGCGGAAAGAAGTACGGGTTTCTGCTGCATCAGTATATGAAGATGCAGTTGATCAGCCTTTAACTGCTGAATTTACCAATACGCCACCAACAAGGGTCTCATTTGTTCCACCACAGGTCGCAGCTGCCGTGGGACTGGAGCCAGCAATTAGCAACACAACTGTTACTACTGCCGTAGTAAATGATGCAACTTTTTGTGCAAATGCAGCACAAACAACATTTCAAGTCGATGCTGGACAGACTACATTTGTCAAGGACAATCAAATTGTCAATGTGACTGTTACTATGGACAAAAAATCGGGTGGTACATGTGCACCCAGTGGCGACACTACTTACAATGTAGCCAACAATGGTGTAAATAATTCAACTGCTTCGTCTCATCACTCCATGGAGACTGCAAAAAATAGTCCACAGACACAACAAGATAGTTTGATCACCGAGGATGAGTCTTTTGAAAAAGAGAAACCTAAGGGTAAATTGGCCACATTGCCAAAACCTGGTCCAGCTTCAACTAAATTAGGATCCTCAAAGGCATTCAGAATGCCAACGCGCACCAATGAGCTATTCAAGTAAGTAAACTATTGTAACTATATTTTGGCATAGTTGACTTACTTCATTCATAATGACCCTTATAAAATCACACAACAAATTATTATGCTATTTTTAGTCCTCTTGTGCAAAGTCCGGTGAAGAAAAAAGTAGAAGCTTTTGAAAATGCAGCTATAGCTGCTAATAACACTGAGATAACTAATACGGGTCGTCCGAAACGAACTAAGGAAAATACTGCACCGGTAAATATAAATTTAATTTTACAATGTTTTTTTTTTTCATACCTTTCGTGAGCATGAAATCGTATTATAACTTGAGTCCAATGAATGAGAAAAGATAGACCCACCGATAAGTATACCGAAATGATCAGGGCGATGATCTGAATCGATCCCATCTGTTCGTCCGTCTGTCTGTATGAACTAGTGAAATAGGCTTTTAGTTAGAAGATATCTTTCTAAAATTTGGTTTCTAACATTTGAATGGAACTCTCACTCACTAAAACCGCCGGAGAGTGTTTTGTCGCTAAAAAAAACAATAAATTTTTCCCCATAACAGGGGTTTGGGCTATTTACCTTTCAACTAACAGGGTAAGAAGTTAAAATTTGCCTTTTTTGACTTGTTGTAAATAATGATCGGAAAGTGAAAGTCTTGATGCGTGTTCATGAAAGGTATAAAGACTTCGGCACAGCCAATTCTTACTTCTTTATAATTTTAGTCAAGTTTAACTACTCCCACAATTGGAAAGCTTGCATCGGCACCTTCGCTGGGTCGCTTTCTAACACCAACACAATCAACGAATTTAGCAAGCTCTGCGACAAGAGTGAAGAAAGTAACCAGCAGTGCATCAAAAGCATTGCCACATCCAAAGCCGATGGCAAGTGTCAAAACATGCTCGAGTTCAGCTTCTACTAAAACCTTGACGCGTGAAAATAGCGCTGAAGATTTCCGTAAAGGTCTACATAGTTTGGCTGAGGAGCGCAAAAGGCAGAGAGAGCAGAAGCATTTGATTGCTGCACAGCAAAGAGAAGCTCGGGAACGTGAACGCGCTGAACGAGCTGCCAATTTAGTAAAGGAACGTGAAGAGAAACGTCTTAAAAAGCAACAAGAGGCCGAACAAAAGAAACAAGAACTCGAGGAAATTCAACGTAATATTCGTCAGCTAGAAGAATCTGCTAAATTAAAGGCATCTAAAGTAAAGGCTGAACAAGAACGTGAATTACTGAAAAAAATGAAGCAGCAGAGTTCTCGTGCTGCAACAACAAAAATGCTACCGCCACCGCCCAAAATACAATCGAAATATACGTTTGAAATGTTACATGAAGATGATTCGACCGATGAGGAGGAAAAGACTTCGTACAAAAGACCACCACCGCCAACATGGAGTCGAAGTAGGCTTGAAATATTAAAATTATTTACAAATTTGTTAATTGAATTTGCCCTTTTTTCTAATAGGTCATGTACGAGGTCCGGCTATTCGTATGCAACAATACTGGCCTACTAAAATCATTGATAGTTTTTTTTCTGTGCAGCCAATGTCACCTGATTTGCGTTTAATATTTCCTAATATTAGTTCACATCATCTCAAACGGAATTCCAGTGTTTTATGGTCCACACCACCCCGTTATTCAGAACTGCCAAAATATTAACATAAATCTGTGCTTGAGAAAAAATATTGGAAAATATTCGTTTAGAGTTTTTTGCGAGTTTGGTTATAAGTAGCAGTAGCGGCTTGATCGCATTCAACATTTATGTTTTGTTTGTATTTGTTTTGCTAATTATGCTTTTACTGTCCTATAATTTTTGGAGATGCGTTTCAAGTATACATAATTATTAAAAAATCTTTGAAAAATGCTTCGTTCATCAGCATATTCAATAACATTTTATACATATTAAATATTGAAATAAAAATATTGCTTTAAAATGCATTCCCATTGAGATTTTATTAAACTTGAATGATTATAATAATAGGTTGTTGTTGTTGTTGTTAACAGTGCTTCGCCCTACCCCAGATTGGACAGGGTTACACTGAAATAACAGCCCTTGGCCGGGTGAAAAAACCCGGGTCATTCCGGTGCGATAGAACCGGCTGTTGTGGGAATGCATATAATAATAGGTAATGGTGTTTATATATGTCACACCCATTTTAGGTGTAAGTTTTGAAGCAGAGATATTCCATTGGTATGATACCCATATTTCGGATAAAACCGCTTGGAGTTAAAACAATATGCCTATTATACTCCCAGAAAGAAGATCGATCAATATGAAAAAATTGGGTACCATTGATTTAAATACTCAAAACAATTATTTTTCAGAGGTACAGAAGTACAAGGCAGTTACATAGGCCATTTTTATTCATTTCGATTCTAGATAACAATTTTTTGGCTGTCTCACAATTGACAAGTTCCAGTGGCGTAGCAAGGATTTGGGGAAGGTGGGGGATACAATTTTTTTTCGAAACCTGAAATTTGAGACAATAAATTTTTGGTTTAAAACGGCACGCAAAATTCGTGAAAATTCAAAGATATTTATCAAAATTTTAAATTTTTTTTAGACAATTTTTAGAGTTTTTTGGAGTATGCAGTTTTGTAGTTCATTAAATTTTAATCCAACAATGTGTCAATCTTAAATTCGTGGCACATTTTTCTGATTTAAAAAATTTTTTTTTCCGAAGAGCTATAGTGTTTTCTTTCATAGAAAAGAAATTGCTTTCATAACCTTGTATTGAGGAAAAAACAGAATCCCCAACAAAATATTATTACTTATAAAGCGAGTGTTAATCTTCTTGTATAAAGAGAAGGGATAAATAAGATAGGATAGTCAACAATTGTAAAGCATAATAAAATCGCTTAGACGATTAAGCGGGATTTAAAGAAGAAGAAGGGTTGAAGAGGTGAGTTCTACTGTAAAAGTGGAAACGGGGAGAGTTGCAAAAATTTGTAGCAATTTGTATAAGTTATGAAATGAAGTTTTGTTGCAGCTCTGAAGTGCGTAAAACGCAGTTTTTCCCGAAAGATTATGTCAATTTTAAGAACCTTCTCCATAAATTGGTTTCGGCCACTATATTTTGGTTTTGCAGAAGTGGTTCATAAAATTCAGCAAACTTAAATAAATTTTTGTCATTTTCTTCTCTGCGGTTTGTTGAAGATCTCTGAAGATCGTTTTACACTTCTCGTTTGTTCGTCGTCGCGAAGAGTTGGCAAAAATATCTCTATAGCTCAACCAAATTATAAAAAAAGGGCTTTGAATATTTGGTTGAGCAAAAAATATAGACTGTAGGGGTATTTCTTGCAGTCTCTTAATAGTTTTTGTTTTCTCGATTAAAATTACATACAAATATTCGTTTGTGCTTATAAACTTTGTGTAACATAAAAATAGAAATAATTTACATATTTGCATATAATAAAATACATTCATATACAAGGTGGCGCAAAAGTAATCCTCCTATCAGAAAATGCTATAAATTTTGCGATTGGCCCCTAAAGTCAGTTCTGTTTTGACATTTGTGTAGTAAACACATGCGAAATACACGTTAATAAACAATGTTACGCTACACTGCTCCAGAACGCGGAATATTGCTGACTATTTATTTGACCAATAATCGGTCGGTGAAAAACGGTTACTGTGAATGGTGAGCAATGATCAACGAGTTCTTTTTGCCGCAACTTGATGAATTGGGATTGGAAAACATGTGGTTCCAACAAGACGGTGCAACAGCACACACTGCACGTGCCACAACCGATATGCTGAACATCGGAAGCTTACTTTTGCGCCACCTTGTATAACGGAGATAACGGGTCTTGCTTAACAAACGGAGCAATTGCTAACAAACGGAACTTTGATTAAACACGTGGACTAAAACCAGGGTTTGAAAATGCTTAACTATTTTCAAGTATTTCAAAATTGCTTTTACTCGAGTTTTGAAAATGATTCAGCAACTAAAAATAAGCAAAGTAAAAAAAAAATTGTTTTTTATTTTACTTTAGCAGTAAGTTGAACGGAAATGAGCTTCAGCAATCAGCAGTTTTTTTTCTGCTGATTGCTGAAGCTTGTTTTCGTTCAACTTACTGCTGAAGTAAAATGAAAAAAAAATTTTTTTACTTTGCTTATTTTTAGTTGCTGAAATGTTTTTGAACTATAAATGTAGGCTACAAGCAAATTTTCGAATCTGACAAAAACCCGATTTCTAGTTAAGCTAAAAATTTCAAACTTAAGCTATTTTTCAGCCAGCAATTCAAACCCTGACTAAAACCAAGAACTATTGGTGTCGTTTTAAAACTTTGGTTTAATTGAAATAATGGGAACTGCTTGAAAATGAATATAATCTGCAAAATCTTAATAAACCACTCGAATATAGCCTAATAATACAGATGGTTCTATGCCATTAAATTTTTCACGTGATAGTGTGCAAAAGCCATTTTGAAGTTACTTGGATTATAATTATATAGACGTACATTAAATGATTTTTGACCAGCAAAAAGGGCTACAAAAAGAATATAACCTGGCTAATACAGATGGATAATCTATGCCATCAAATTACGTTGATTTTAATATCTTAAGAAAAACCTGGCATGTATACATAGGTTTCACAACCTATATATGTCATGATGAGCTTAAATAAAAATATAGTATACAACATACATATTTTGGAAAAATATAAGCTCTTATTATTAACTGGAATATAACAAGTTATATTGGAGGGATAACCTGGATTTTAGGAACCTGCCGGTTCTTTCCAACCAACTCAGAATCAAAAAAAAAAAATAAGATCGTTTTATGTTGAGTGCATCGACTATCTATTTCCATTATTATATGATCAATACATGAATGGATAGAAAACAGTAATCTTGAAATAAACATCTAGGTTACATGCTTCCAGACCTTGACTACATTTGAATCGGTTTTATTTGATTTCAATATCCATGCCACAAGTTTTGAACAACGTAACTCTAGTACTAAGTCTTTTGCGAAATCCACTACAAGCCATAAATCTATCTTAATTGGTTGAAGTTTATTACACAAAGGCAGAACGCATTGTGTTAACAAAGATGCTAAAAGAATGTTGACCAAATCATTTTATAATACAAAGCAATAGAGAAAATGTTGAAATTTTAAAAATTTTGAGCCTTTCGCATAACAAAACTGACACCATGAATTTATCAATAAATGCCCATAATTGGCGCTATTTTCTACCAACTTTGTCGTGGCACTTTATTATAAATACTAGAATTTAATAGGTCATAAAACTGCAAATCCAATTTTCTGGGTTAAATTTTCCTTGGTTTTGAACAAAGTTTGAAATTGGTTCTTGAATGTTTTTTACTAGATTTTATAAAAAACGTGTATCTACTTTATCGCCGTTGTGTGCTCTGATTAAATTATTGAGCCTGCCTACTCTAGTATTATCAGACCGCCTAAATTCGGATTTTTAAAGACGTGGGAGATAAGGGAGTCGAGTTTTAGCTCAGCAATATTAGACCTCGAAAATTACGGTATTATTTCGATCTGTTATTTTATTACTACCAGAACCAATGTGTACGCATATCTCGAAACCGGGTTTATTATCTTGAAAGCCTTGTGAATTTTGTAGAAGGTCTGAAAAGAAGCCTATATGTATATAGGCTTAATATTCAAACGCATAATCCACTAACCGATAATTTCATATATTCATAAAACTGCCCTTTGACATTAGTAAAATAAGAAAACTATAAATCAGAAGCATAAAATGGTATTGTGTTATTCATTGGCGAAGGGGAGATCTATCCCCCCAATCGGCTCTCCACCCCGGGCTATGCCACTGACAAGTTCACATTTGATTTTCAAAGGAAATTTCAAATATTTTTGTATAAATTATCATCCGTTACTCGTTTCTACAGCTGTAATTCCCTGGTACATTAGCTTTCCTCGTAAAAATGTTTATAAACATTTTTAGGTGACTAAGCATTCCCACAACAGTCGGTTCTATCGTACCGGAATGACTCGGGTTTTTATAGCCGACTAAGGGCTGTTATTTTGAAATTACCCTGTTTAACTTGTCACCTTTTCCCCTAACATTGTCATCCTCCGATCAGCTCCTTGCAGCAGGGCTGATCAAAACTCTCCGGCTGGTGTTAAATCCAACCCGGGACCAAGAGAATGGATCTGCTGCGTTTGCTGGAAGAAAATTTACGTAAAATGTTCACACTCCGTCCAATCTAATACATGTAAAAGATGGTTGCACAAAACCTGGTGCTCCGGGCTATATCTCTCCACACATAGGCCCCCTAGTTTCTACAAAACTTTTGTCCCCTTGCTGCTCACGCCCTAGGGAGTCCCGTGGCCAACGTTGATCCAGTGTCGCACCGCCCCAAGTTCCAGATACAGTCTCTACGACTAACAGCACTCACACTGCCCAGAAAGTAGCGAGGAACTTCCGCTGCCGCTCACGCCCACTGGCACCAACACCTCGCACAGCTGCTCACAGCTACTTTCTACGTAACACTTCTCTTTTAGATGTGAGCAATGCTGAGCGACAGCCCACCCCCCTCCCACTTATAACTTCCCCTTCTTCCTCAAACACTAGCACAAATGTAAGCCAAAGCCACCAGCTCCTGGTCCCTTGCACCATGTGCACTGTTTGTAGGTTGAGACTATATACAACTGCGACATCAGTCAAATGCAACAATTGCCTTGGCCTATGTCAGCTGCTTATATGTTCTCAACTTGGTAACAGGAACTTATGGACTGATACGTACGTTGCGCCATGTTATCGAGCTACGCAACCTACAACGTCGACCGATTCGCCTCCTTCCGGTGCTCCGGATCCCTCGTCTTCTAGATTGCGACGCAGTGCGTGACCCATCCTGCTTCCACCGGGGCATACGCACCAGGCCTTGACTCCCAGAGTGATTATTTCTCCCCCTTCGCACTTTCATGTCCTACAGTTGAACGACAACGGCTTAACCGGCAAGGTTAGTGAGATAGTGAGTTTCATGAAGCGGAAAAATATCAAGATTGCGGATATTCAAGAAACAAAGCTAAGTGCCCGATCAGTTCTTCGGACCTGTGATGGCTACAACATCCACCGGCGTGACCGCAAGAGAGAACTCGGGGGCGGACTTGCCTTCATCACTCATCAACCTGAGCAATATCGTCTATTTCAGCCTGATGTTGACCAGAAGGACAACACCTTACAACGTCAAGATATGATTGTCTGGTCAGGCGATGTCGATCTTGAATTAATTAACATTTATATACCTCCTGCCACCTGCTGTCAGAGGGATTACCACCCTGACATCAGTGCGTTACTCAGAGGCGATAATCGTGTAATTCTCGGAGACTTCAACGCACACCACGACCTGTGGCACTCAAGCCTACAGGTTGACGGTAGGGGACCGGAATTGACTAAACAAATAGACGATTCGACGTTTCGCACTGTGAACGGGGATGCCCCCACGAGAGTAGCGGTAAATTGTTCTAGTCCGCCAGACCTTATTATCGTCAGCGCTGGTCTCATAAACTGCGTTGACTGGCGACCAATGCTAACTCTTGCATAGGATCATTTTACCGTCCTCTCAATCGATCGCCCCACTGATTTTGTCACTTCTCGCACTTTCACTAATTTCAGCAAAGCTGATTAGCTTGGTTTTCTTAACTTCAATGAGAGCACCTTCGCTGCTCTTCCCATACCGTCTGACGTACAAGAAGGGGAAAAGGCGTTTCGCATGGTCATAGCTTCAGCCTCTACGTCCGTATTTCCCCGCAGAGGCAGCGGCCCTGGCAAATGAACGTGACCATGTGCCACGCTTGGACCCTACGGATCCTCAAATTCAAGATCTCAATGCGGAAATCAGACGACTGGTTGATCAACACAAACGCGCCAAATGGGAGGAGCACCTAAGGTCCTGCAACCTCGATGGTGTTGGAAAACTATGGTCCACTGTTGAGTCCTTGTCAAATCCCACCAAACCTAACGACAAAATATCCATCACCTTTGGCGATAAGGTACAGTCGAAACCTAAGAAATGCGCAAGCGCTTTCTGCCGGTAATTTGTACTGCATCATCCAAGAACAAGAAAACTAGACGAGCCATCAGGGAAGCGCACAAACGAAAAAAAAGCCAAGCCCCCATTGCCATCACCCCCGCGGAGGTTCAGGAGGCCATACGGGGGTCCAAAAGCTCCAAATCGATAGGCCCAGACGGTATATCTATGCAGATGCTAAAACATCTCGGAGAAGAAGAAGTAAGGTACCTAACAACTGTCTTCAATCTGTCTATGACAACCTTTGTCAGTCCAGAAAAATGGAAACAGGCAAAGGTGGTGCCACTACTAAAGCCCGGCAAGTCGGCCAACGAGCGGAGTCTTATCGACCGATATCACTCCTATCGTCAGTAGTGCAGACTTTGGAGACGGTCTTGCTCCCTTACTACACTTGCTAACCGCGCTAATGCCATCACCACTCAGATAGGTGTCGGTCTCAACCAACATCGTCCAAATAACAGGACCGTGTTAGTTGCGCTTGACCTGTCGAAAGCCTTCAACATGGTCAGTTATGCCCAACTCATTAACGACCTGGAAAATTCAACCCCTCTCCCCTGTCCCAAGCGTTGGACCGTCAACTATCTGAGTGGCCGGCAGACATCGGTTGAATTTAGAGGCGAAAGATCAAAACCACGTATAATTAAGCAAGGGGTGTCGCAGGGTGGTGTCCTAACCCCGCTTTTGTTTAATTACTCCATATCGAGGCTCCCTTCCCCACCAGAGGGTGTGTTTAGATCGTCTCCTACGCCGATGACTACACGATCCTGGCGACGGGCCCCTCTGTAGACGAGCTCTGCCCAAGAGTTAACTCATACCTCCCATCCCTGTCCGGTTTTTTCGCTGGACGAAATCTGATACTGTCACCTACCAAGTCGCATTTTATTTACGACGTGGACAGCGCAGGTGAACATGGAATTAGACGTCTACGTCGATTGCATTAACCTTCTGACTGCCACGCACCCCAAAATCTTAGGGGCCACGTTTGATAACATGTTCAACTACGGTGCTCATGTACCCGCTATTGGCACCAAATTACAAAGACGCAACAAAATCCTCACGTCACTAGATGGCAGCACTTGGGGGAAAGATTAAGAAACGTTACTGGCAACGTACAAGGCAATCGGCCAGCCGATTCTGAGCTACGCGACGTCTATACGGTAGCCGGGGCTAGCAGATACACACTGGAGGAGGTTGCAGGCCTGCCAAAACACCGCACTCAGAACGGCCACGGGGTGCCTCCTTATGTCTCCTGAGCATCACCTTCACAGTGAGGCTATAATGCTCGGTGTAAAAGAGCATAGCGAGATGTTGATCAGGTAATTCATGTTCAACTGCTATAAACCGCAGCATCCGAACAGGAACCTGCTCAACGAAAATCCGCCTTCCAGGAGAATAAGGAGTCATCTCCGTAAGCATTATGACGAGATCCGGCATCACATTTTCTCGCCGTTTGATCCAAAGGTGCATCGGCGGGCCCTCAATCTCATACACAAGGAGTCGGTAAACTCCTTTGTCTGTTCTCGTCCGGTGAATGCAGTCCTACAGGCACAAGCTCCACCTGTTGTCGATGAGGAACGCGAACTGCCTAGGAAGACAAGAGTCATGCTGGCCCAACTTCGTTCTGGATACTGTAACAGACTAAACTCTCCAGACTGAACCCTGAAATGCCAAATGTATGCCCGGCATGCAGCGTGTCTCCCCACAATACTAAGCCTACTTTTCTAACAGCAATTTCACCCTGGTCCACGCCTGTTGAAGCCGCGAGGTTTCTGGGACTTCCGTTGGAAGAGCCTGATGACAATGTTGGATAAGAAGTGATACTTTAGGCAGGTTAAATAGTCGCTAATACAACAACTGGAACTCCCGTGAAAAAAATTAGTTTTGAACATTTAACCCTTTATTTAACCTTTTTATAGATACAAAATATAATATGATCATTACTGCTAACATCGTCAAAATCACTACCTTTCTGAATAACTTTCTTTAAACAGACTTAGCAATATACATCATCACGGCTTAGGTCGCTGTTTGGAATAGATGGATTTTAAAAATTTTTGACTCTACTACTATTGGGACACATGCGCCCAACTGCCAAATACTGGTGGAACTCATATGGGTATTCTGGAACATACCATATACAGTTTCAACAATATTAAATTCTCCTTTTCCACAAATTTCTTGGTCAATCAGATACAGATTAACAATAATCTATGGTTTCCCCTTGCTGTACTAGCAGTGCCGTGAATTAATTGCGCCTTCAGAAACGCCCGTGTTCAGAAATATAAGTATAACGGGATCATAAGGGATCATGGTCATAATTGATTGTATGACATGTAAGGCTTTTGTAAGACGAAAACGTTGACATGTACCGTCAGTATTGAAAGGGTTAAATCAATGGCCACCACAGATTTATTATGGGCAGATATGGGCACCACAGCAAACAAAGATCAGCACATCTTGTACATGTATGAGGGTGCTTGTGAAACCACAGTGGGACAAATAGAAATTTCCACAGCTTTTTCTTCGTTATTGCACATGAAATATTTAATTATCCCATTGGGTTTACTTAAATACAACTATGACTGCGATGAAAAACATTTATTTGAAATATTTATATTAGAATAAAGATATGAAAATGTATATACGCAGCCGAAGCGTAAAACGTTTAAACTTTTTTGTTAACACATTTAATACCTTCGAGCGTTTCTTGATTCTCAGCGCTTTTTAAAATAAAAAATATTTGGATTCCCGCACAATTGGAAATATCATAAAATATTTTATATATACAGCAAAGTTTGGCCACTCTCTCGCTCAAATCAATCTCTCCGCTTTTGTATACGTACACACGATTTTAATCTCTTCCCTGCTAGCATTTGGAAGAGCGTTTTCTCGTCTATCTTAAATAAGTAACGTCTGGGGCACTTCTAACGTCATTTGAAATAGTTTATATTTTACACCAACAAATTACATTGCTATTGCTTATCTAACTTCTTGGTGTCCTTAGCGAAGATAGTCAGAAAAATATATTTTGGAAATAGAACAGCTGTTTTCATAAATTAACTTATATTTTAAAATTTTTTTAAAAAACCAAACAGAGGTAAGAGCTTTTTATTTTTGTAAATTTTAGATTTATATACGCCAACTCGTATAACCCATGCGCAGCTGATCTGAACTCCAAGAACGCAGATAAGGTATTACATAATAAAGCCGTTTTATCCCAAGGCGTATTGGCAGGTCGTCCAGACTGAGTCGGTATGCTGTTTTGCCAATTTGCAGGCAGTGAACGACGTCAAACAAACAAAAACCCCACCTGAAGCTGCAGAAGAACGTCGTATAAGTACAGATAAGAGTGTTTCTGACGTATTATAGAAATGTTGAAGTTGGACTGTTGTTATTGCAGAACTTCGCTCTACCCAAACGTGGATTCCATTACTGAAGTTGGTATCAATTTCGGCTAATCCTGGGATGTCACCATGTTCACCGTGGAGGCGGCTCAGCTCAAGCTTGTATTGAATTGTTCGTACAAAACTTTGTATGTAAAAGTATGGTTTATTTTAAATATCAGTAAAAGTAAAAAAATATGTTTTTTGACTTTTATGCATGTAAGTTTGAATGAAAAGAAGAAAAAAGTTTCCGTAACGTTTTTGTGCCTTCCAGACGAAACTTAGAAGATACTTTATGTAGGATCGCATTCGACTATTTGTACGTAACGATTATGTCTCTTCCAGACGTCACTGAGAAGTTATTTCCTGTAGTGTAGCATATGGGTCGATGTGGACGTAATGTTCACGGGGAACACTTTTTCCCGAACGAAGTTGAGAAGAAGATGAAAAAGCGATAACTTCCGCGATGAAAGTCAACTTCTTGAAGTTACTATGTCGGCACTTCCGCGATAGTTAATTTTTGCTGGGTTAAGTCTCATGAACATGAATAAAATTTACCTGCGTGTATAAATCCACACGATATTCTAGAGATTAATTACACTACCCGACAAATTTTCAAAAATTTGCATATCCTCCATATTTGATACATGACTCCTATGTATAATTTTCTGCTGATTCCAATTATGTAATCAGATAGTTTAAAAGTAGAACAGTTTTTGAGATATTTTAAAATTAAACATTTTAAGTTAAGAAAAAAAAGTAGGATTACTAATCTAATATAAATAGCTCCGCCATTACCGTCTCGATTTTCATCTTATTTCATTTCATTTTGAAATGATGAAATACCATTTCTACCAAAGCAAACATAATTGAAATCGATGTTAAAGTGACGGAGTTATGGCAAACAAATTTTTTTTTTATGCAAATTTAAGTTTTTTTTCGACATTCATCTTCTTTTTTGGATTTTTTTTTAAATATAAAATTACTTCTTGGTTTTACAATATGAGTCAATAGGCTATTTCTTAGTAAGCATTTTGGCACTTTCCGGATTATATTCAGTAGAAAAATTACAATGTTATAAGATATTTAGTGAACAAACCTATGTTTATTTTTTATCAGAATCTTGTATTTAACTAAATTTTTTTTTATTTTTATGTATATTAACCACCCGATTCTGTGTTTTTGATAAATTGCCAATCTTGATAAATAATCACGAAAAAAATATTTGGATCCTGTTTTTTGAATTTTACTTCAAAAACAAGAAACAAATTTTTTTTTGACGCAGAACTCAAAACATTTGATAAACATTTTTTTTTCTTGTTTTTTATTAAGATTGATAATTTGTCAGTTGAAAGTTTAGCCGTTTTCGTACATTTTGTTCTCGAAGAAGGAACAAGCAAAAAACGCCCATCCTAGCCTCCATTTCAATGTCCTTGGTATCGTAATTCCGTTTCTTTTATTTCTTGGTGGAAACGCTCACCATGCTCATCGCTTTCATCACCCAGGTTGTCAGGGAATAAGTCCAAATGGGAATGGATGACATATGATAACTGCATAACGCAATGAAAATAAGTAAGGACGGCACTGTCTTCGGCTTAAATACGCACTTGGTGATTTTTTTACGAAATCTTTTACCATCTACGAGTATAAGCAAATATCTCACCAAGTTTCGAGTTTTAATATTTCAAAATGAGGGATAAATGGCCATAATCTTCTTATCTGAACGATCGGTTGTATGGAATACATACTATATATGTAAAGCTCCGATCTCGGTGATTTTTTTACCAAATCTTTTACCATTTTTAAGCAAATATCTCACCAAGTTTCAAGTTTTAATATTTCAAAATGAGGGATAAATGGCCATAATCCGCTTATCTGAACGATCGGTTGTATGGGATATATACTATATATAGCTCCGATCTTGCTGACTTTTTTACGAAATCTTTTACTCTCCAAAAGAAAATATCCCACCAAGTTTCAAGTTTTAATCTTTTAAAATGATGGAGAAATGGCCATAATCCTCTTATCTGAACGATCGGTTGCATGGGATATATACTATATATAGCTCCGATGTTAGCGATTTTTTGACCAACTTTTTTATTATCTGTAAGCAAATATCTCACCAAGTTTCAAGTTTTAATCTTCTAAAATGAGGGATAAATGGCCATAATCCTCTTATCTGAGCGATCGGTTGTATGGGATATATACTATATATAGCTTCGATCTTGGTGATTTTTTTACGAAATCTTTTGCTATCCATAAGAAAATATCTCACCAAGTTTCAAGTTTTAGTCTTTAAAAATGAGGGAGAAATGGTCATAATCCTCTTATTTGAACGATCGGTTGTATGGGAGATATATGCTATAGTGACCCGATTATACCGGATCCGACAAATGTCTAATATAATACAAAAATACATCCGTGTGCCAAATTTCGTCGAGATATCTCAAAAATTGAGGGACTAGTTTGCGTTCAAACAGACGGACGGACAGACGGACGGACAGACGGACATGACTGTATCAACTCAGTTCATCGTCCTGATCAATTTGGTATACTTAATGGTGGGTCTATCTCTTATATTTCTAAACGTTACAAACATCGGACCAAAGTTAATATACCATTTCATGTTCATGAAAGGTATACAAATAAGTGACGGTTTACTTATACCTATTTTCTCGTAGTTTGTTAGCAAATCATCGATCATTTGTGCGTAATTTGGGCTTCTAATGTTTCCATTCGCACCAGCTGCACAAAAAGAATCCCATGCCTTAGCCTCGTCCACCGATAGAGCTGAATGAAAACTGGCGTCTTTAAAAAGTTTTCTAATTTGCGGGCCCACAAACACACCTTCTTTTATTTTGGCATCTGATAAATGTGGAAACGTTCACTTAAGATGATCAATTGCACGCTTGTTGCCATTTTTCAGCAAAGCCTTTACGAAATGTTTGAAAAGACCGAGTTTTGAATGTAAGGGAGGTAGTATAATTTTATGTTTCTCCACTAGTGGCTCAAATTTAATGTTATCCTGTGAATCCTATTCTATATGGCCAACATTTTTTAGAGTAATGATCCATACGCGCCCGACTGTTCCACTTGCACAAAAAGCAGCAGTACTTCGTATAGCCCTGCTGCAAACCAGTTAGTAACCCAACGACTTTAAGATCTGAACAAATCTTCCAGCCATGTTGTTTATATTTGATAACGTCAAGGATTTTCGACATGAATTCATGATTATTTCATACCAACTGCGTGTGCTACTGGAAATGATGGTTTTTTGTTACACTGGTGCAACAAAACAGCCTTTAAACTCAGATTACTGCTGTCGATAAATAGGCGCCATTCACTAGACTCATGAAAAAATAAATATAGGTTTGTTTACTTAATCTCGAATAACAAAATTTTTACTAAGAAATAGACTATTGACTCACATTATAAAACCAGGAGGTTTTTAAATATTTCGTCAACAAAATCACAAAAAAAAATATGAATGTCGAAAACAAACTAAAAATTTTGCATAAAGAAAAATTTGTTTGCCATAACTCCGTCACTTTAACGTCGATTTTAATTATTTTTGATTTGGTGGAAATGGTATTTCATCCCATCGAAATGAAATGAAATAACAAAAAAATCGAGACGGTAATGGCGAAGCTGTTGACCGATTAGTAACCCTATTTTTTTTTTCTTAGCTCAAAAACTGAAATTTCAAAATATCTCGAAAACGGTTCTACTTTTAAACTATCTGATAACATATTTGGAATCAGCAGAAAATTCTACATAGGAATCATGCATCAAATGCTGATCTGATGACAGATCTGTTTTATCAGCAGAACTGCCTAACCGTGTGCTCTCGGTTTTGTTCAAAAAGTGAAAAATTACTATTCTTGGCCTTGAGCTCGTTTCATCAATACTTGAAAAATTAATAATAAATTAAAGATTTTATTTCCGACTTTAAAAAGTTTAGCATTTAATTTAAGACATGAGACTCAAATTAAAATTAAAAATTACTTTTGCGAAAAAATTTAAGTCTAGGTAAAAGTTAATTTCTTCCCTTTTGATTTAATTCAATGCCAATACATGATAATGTACTTTTTATTCTTATATTAAGAAACAAAATAATACTCTTGAATTATTTATTTATATTGCTGGCCCTTGGCTGTTTAAATCGAAATAAAAATTTCGTTTTTGCCCAACAAGCAAAGTAAACTTAAAATAAATTTTTAAAAAGCTTTCCGAAATAAAGCTTACAAATTTCGTTTATGAAACGTTTGAAAATAAACGTTTTATTATTAAAACGACACGTTGATATAAATCTTATTAATGTAAGCGCGTAAAAAAATGTCAAAGAAAGTTTTTTATAAATATTTTTTCTAAAACTTTATTCAAACCATATTTTTCATATTATTTATATGATATAGCAATAAAATAAATAAATAAGTTCTAGTCATACATTGACTGCTGCAACTTAAACCAATTTAATGGTTAAGATGCAGTCATGATTTTTGCTTTTACTTCTTCATTCTCATGTAAAATAATGGCAATAAGTTGAAAAAAAACTAACAAACAGTTTTTTCTGAATTTTTGTAAACATTTGCATTTCACTTTTAAAGTGAAATGATTTATAACAGTTTGTTTTTGAAGTTTATAAAAAGTTTACTTTAAACTTTCAAATAAATTAAAACTGAAAAAGCTTTACTTTAAATTATTTTTAAAAACATTTACAGAAATGCTTGTTGGGTGTTTTCGATAAAATTTTTTTGGTTAATAAACGAATTGGTTTTCAAATTCAATACCTACGAGTATTACAAAAACAAAACGATTAACGCAGTATAGGCAATGGGCAACTATGATTTAAATAAAGGAACTAATTAAGTACTTAAGCCAAACGTCAATGGATTTTCAAAATTAACACCATATTAAAAACAGCATTGATAGGAGACCGTAGCTATATCTTATACTGTATACACTGGTCAACAAAGCAGTGTCAACACCTTTACACAATAACGAAATTGTTTTCAAAGAGCTCCAGAATTTGATTGTGCATTGGATATTATGAGTAAGCAATTTTTTATGTTTGACTAGATCTGCAACTTTAGGTTTATCTCGCAGATAGTATTTTTTTACTGTTACACAGTGTAATATTTGGAATTACTTGAACTTAAATTTTCCAACTGGTTTTTTTCATTGCGTTATTTTGCAGGAAATATTAGATTACCAACTTAGACTTGGAGTTTTACTCGTGTTTGCAGGTCATAAAAAACGAATTACACCTGAACCTTGAAAGCTCGTACAAAAGCTTCACACTACTTTTATACATATACTTTTTATACCTAGTTATGTTTTCTTTCAAGCATTTTGTTGTTACTTTAACTTTGTTTTGAATAATTTACATCATTTTACAGCCAAGCTTTGAAAATTCAAGTTGTTTGTTCTTGTTGGTGGATGATGTATTTTCTTTGCATTTGCTCTTTACCTATCCTCACTGAATTCACCACACTTGCGTGCAGTTGTGGACTTACAACTTTTTGACTTTTTGCTAAACGATCAGTTAAAGGTGGATCGTGCTTGCGTTAAGACGTTTGAAATTATAAAACTTCAGTGGTTAGTGCGGAAATAAATGGCTAATACTCAAACTGGAAATAAAGTGTAGAAAAAATTAATTAATTAAAGAATATCACCACTAGTTTGCATGTGTGTGGCGCTTGTGCCATGGATGCTATTCACTAAGTTAACGAAAAAAGGCATTTTTGGAAACAAATTTAAAAGTGGCTGTTAAAAGTTGAATGAGTTGTGTATATAAAAGCAAAAAAATAACAGTTACAACTTAACTGAAACTTGTGCACATCCTAAACGTGCATATATCATACTTAACCCTTGTATGCATACACTCGCACATATGTATAAGTATTTGTATATACTCAAATCTGGTAGGATATAAAAGGCGTGAACAGGTGAAAATCAACGATTTCTACATTTAGAGTAAAGGAATACCATACAAGGTGAATTTTGAAAACAAGCAAAACAAAAAATACAAAATTTATAATTTACGTTTAATTAATGGAGTGATAAGTTGCTAGCTTATAAAAAAATGTTTGCTTTTTGATTTGTGTTTTAATTGAATTTGTTCAAAGTGCATAGTTTACAATTTTACGTACTTCATACATACATATGTAGGTATGCGTGTGCGAACGGATACGCAATGTGCATACGTACATACATATGTATGTGGGTACCAACAAAAGTTCGCTTGGTTGACCAGAAAGAAACACAAAAAAAAAATATGAATGTACATATATTTCTCAACACAGTTACCAAAATCTTTTTTTTAACACAATCAAGTGCTTCGTATGGCTGTCTTATCAGTACTGAGCTTACGCCCGCTTGTTGTCGTTGTACTAACAGCAGTTCGTCCTGAATAACCGGCATCCATTTCAGGAATTGTCATCAATCTCGTCTAACAAAGACATTAGTAGTTTCATCATTGTTGGACCACAGTAAATTTATTTTAAAAGCGTATCGTCAGTTCAGCACTTGATAAGGTTATGTCAGGGCTTTATCTGAAACAGTAACAATTTAACTTCTTACAATACATCGCATTCTTCTACAGGTACCCACGCCTTGGATCCCGCCATTCACTGGGCTAGACTTTGTGTCAATGAAACAGACATCAAGCACCTTGCTGTGTTTTTGCAGCTTACTCCAATTCCTTGCTTAGACTCGGTGACCATATTGAATACGTTCAACCTTCTTTATTATTGTTCCTAGATAAGGCTGGGTATTTTAAGGGCAATTGCGGTGACATGAACAACGAAAGTAAGACTATCATAAAGCGTCACACCCAATATTTTAGTGTGGTTGGCAGGCGATATCGTCCTGACAGCGTGGTGGATTTTTAATGTTTCTAAACGGTCTAGTTCATGAATAGGGTGGATGATGGGTTAGTCTGCGACAGTGCCACAGCGTGAGGTGAGGAAATTGGAAAAATTTGACAAATACATTAATGTTTATATTGGAGATTTTGATTGCTCTGAAACCACTTGGGAATTGCCTGCAGATACGGTGCAGTAGTACCATGTGCAATTTAGCATTATGAAAGTTTTGTGACTTAAGCTCACGTCGAAAATCGCAGAGAATGATAGAACTACATTAAATTTCGTCTTATCCGTCCCTATCTCTTTAGAGTTTTCTTTCACCATTTTCAAGTGACCGTTTTCAAATTTTGATTGACGGCTCATAAAACAACTTTGTATTTTTATTTCTATAAACAAATATTTAACTCACCAACTCGAACCTTTGTTAGAACACATGTAAATACATACGTGTGTACATGGGCACATAGTGGCAGATTGTACTGCAAAGATGGTTTAAAAACTTTCTTTTTCGTCAGCATTCGCTCACTTGTCTGAAGAGATGACTATGTATGAGTGTGCGCGTGACTGCGTTTGTGTGTATGGACGGTGTGTGCGCTTGCGCATATAAAGGCAAGTGCGCAAAGCTCCACTTTATGCTCATATAGTACTCGTAAATAGATATGTATTAAAATATACTGAAATGAAAAAAACAAATGATGGAAATTGCAGAAAAAGTGGAAACAATTTTGAAAAAAAAAATTTTACTGAAACTACAATAAAAAATGAACAAAAGCAAAACATTGCAATAAGTGTGTAAAGTAGACGTGGAAAATGGTCCAAGAAAAATAAAAGTGTAACAATTTTTTTGAATTGAATTGCAGTGGCTTATTTTGCGAGCTTCGACTATTCTCATATAGTATACTTATTTCAAATATTTTTTTTTTGTTTGTAAATAATTTGTTTTTATGAAAATTGTAAATTTTTAATCAAAATTTCTAGAAATAGAAAATTGTGTGTGGCTGCGAGTACAACAAGAGCGACCCTTATTTCTCGGGTAATTCGTGTTGTTGTAGCAGCACTTCGCCCTCACTAATCGTCCGATCCATTAAAACCAAATTATTGGTGTGTTATCGGTAACCTTATCTAACAGCTGATTCAACAAATGTTATGAGAAACAATGCAATCGATTATTGTCGCTATATCGTAATTTCCTATCCGTACCATAAACTTACCGCCCAATTGCAATTTGGGGTTTCCCTTACGTTAAGGATACGACTACAGCGATACGCCAACAGAACCAATGTTTTGAGCTTTACTTGTATAGGCAACTTTCACTATCCGATGAACGATGGTTAGTTGCTTTAAAACATCAAAGTCGATGTATCTGAGGATAATAACAGTGTATCAAACAAAAGTTGTTTGTAAAAACGTTTACTCATCGTTTTTGGATTGCTACACGTATATACATTTTAAAGATTTATAAAAGTAAGAACGCATAGCTATAAATGAGCTCAAGGGCAAAAATAATAATTTTTTTAATGAAAGTTATTATTGTTTTATTTTTCATTAACCAAATATTTATAGTAATGCAAATTAAAATACATTTGTCTTGAATATTTTTAACTGCTTTCCGGAGCAGACTCTATTAACACTTAGGTCCAACCGGATTGAAACCGATAACTTCCTAGGACTTTCATTAGCAGATATTTATGACAATCATTGGTTCCGTTGGTATTACGCTATAGTCTTATCCTTAACGTAAGAGAAAAACCAAACAGCAATTGGATACTAATAGCGATACGCCAACGAAACCAATATTATTTCTCATAAGGTTGGGTGAATCAACTATTTTATAAGGTTACCGATAACGCAACAATAACTTGGCTTTAAGGGAGTCTATTTTGGTGTATTTACGACCTAAGCTGTCCCACCGTAAGTTCTGTCCCTCAGACAGCCTAAAGAGATGAATACAGTTTTTTGTGCTATGAATGAGGACAAGACAAACTATTTGCTGCAATTAAACTCATGTCAGGTGCAGGTTTGAAACTGTTTGTCTATCTAGAAAAAATGTAATGTAATAAATAACGTTAACCAAAAAATTCAACGGAGAGGCTCTCTCGTCAAAACGTGTCACTTGAGATGGAATAGAGAAGTAAAATCCTCTCTCGATGGACTAAACTTATGCTTTATGGGTCTCTTATCATACATATCGTGATGAATTTCACAGTGACCCTTAGAGTATTCGAAATAAACGTACTACTGAGTATGTAAGAATATTTAATGATCAGCTGTACGAGTTTCGCGCAGGCATAGTATTAGTTCAGGGTCTTAATATTCAGCATCTGAGTTGGTGGGCCATGCGAATGAATAAGGAGAGATACTTCTGCTCAGAAAGCGGATTAGATGAGGGTCATTTGATAGTGTGGGTAGATTATTCTTTTCAAAATTTTTTTTTGTTATGTGAAATGTCGTAGTAAGAACTGGGAAAGCCAACCAAAATCTGTTTTATGTATCCGTTAACTTTTGCTAATAAGCTCCACTAGAACTTATATTATCTCTGCGCTGGTGAAAGATGCAGATTATTTAGGCATTATTTTTCTTAATGGTGCAAACGAACTGGTAATTTGCCAATTACTTTGAACTATCGTTGAAATCGCTAACTGCGTGGATGGCGTTTTGGTTGTCTGGTGGTACAAGTAAAGCAATGTTTAAGTCTGTGGGTTGGAAAATCATTTTGTAACGAATGATTTTCTTTTCATGTGTTGATGGCAAATCAATTTTATGGATGTAAAAATTACTTTATTGTAGAGGTGCAAAGAAGCTTCTTGCAATTTTACAGAAAATTCACTAATATATTAAATTTTCCACATGCCATATGGACGATCATAGTAGATGTCAAGTTATTTACACAATTTATCTAATTATTGATTCACTAATCTTAAGGCTTACTTGGAAAATTTGTAACCCATCAGCATCAACTAATCATTATAAAACATATCCACTATCGGCTTAAGTATGCTTCTCATGCGACTAAAATTCATGATTCGATGGATCCAATCATTTGTGGTAACACTCCTAAATATTCGGGAAGTACTTTGCCGTTATGCAAAGCTTCTCGTCTTATATACATTTATTTTTATTTACTGGAAAAAAAACATTCGTCGAATTATGTTACAAACATATTTTTTAGAACAACATTAAAAAAGTGGGAGTGACGTCGTCGGATTTCGGCCATTTTGAATGAATCGGTGGATTATGCGCCACAATTAGTCTTTAATTTACGTTCAGGTTATATTGTTTTTGTCTGATGCCGTGAGTTCCGCTTTTTTTTACCAGCTACAATTTAGGCCTATATCTTTTCTCTGGACATTAGCCCAGATTTTAGATACCGTTCTACTGCCTTACTGTACCGCTGTCATGCGCCTAACTGGGTATCAGCGTGGATTCCGTAAAATGCGCACCACTACCACCGCTCTGAAAGCCACAACATTCAGACTTCACTACAGGATTGCTCATGTGGCTCTGGACATGTCAGAACAATGGAAATGATTTTTTGATTGTTTCTGGGAAAAAATAAGCTTAAATTTGGATTATTTCCGCAATATTTTTAGATCAATTTTGAGCAGGGACCGTAACGGTTATGAGTTTTATTATAAAACTCGCAAATTAATCATTATTTTAAGATTTTTTTTTAATAAAAAGCAACAATAATAGTTATCTTCGAGTTGTATTGTTTTGATCAAAAATATTCATTATTTCTTGAGTTTTATTTTTTTCATCGAAAATAAAACTCATATGTGAGTTTTATTTTTTGGTCGCAAATATAGTGATTATTTTTGATCAAAAAAATAAAACTCAAAAAAGATTGATTATCTGTAATTCATATAGGTTTCGCTCAAATTTTCTTCAATCAATGGAGATTTCCGTTGAGCATGACGAGACATGCACGTTCATATACTTTGAACTGTCCTCCGATACCCGGAAGCCTTTGATTTTTTCCATTAAAAATATAAAAATAATCATTATCGGGGGTCCCTGATTTCGAGCCTATTTCGAATTAAAGAATCAAAGGAAAATTATTTCCAAAAAGTTAATAGCAACGTTCTAGATAGCGTATTTCCTAAATAAATATATGTAAGGCCACATTTTTTTCAACATTCCAAATAGACAAAATTCAAATAGTTTACTTAAATTTTATAACGGAAAATCGGGAACACATATATAGATATGTGCAAACATACACACATACAAATCAACGCATTTGTCAGCCATGTAATGCTGCCTTGGGTTTGTTGTTGTTATGCACTTGTACGGCATTCATAGTCAACAGATACGTCAACCGGACACTCAGGTGAAATGAAACAGGAATGACAGGCCTTGCAAGAGACCAACAACTTTGCTAAATAGCCAAAGTCATTCAAGTTTGCTGCTTAAACACATGTATTTACATACAAAAACTTGTATACATATATAGATATATAGTATATACATACATAGTTGCCAAAGTGCAGACCTGGCACTTTTTTTTGGTTTAAAAGCAAAAAAATTACAACAAAAAGTAAACCAAAATTAACCAAAAATCTAAAAGTTGACATAGCAATAGTAAACTTATTTTGTTTACCTTTTCACAGTAGGCCAATGTCAGTTACTTTGCACCATTGGCGATGGTTGTTCTCGCTTAAAAAATTTTTTGCTTATTACATTTCTTGTTGTTTGTCTCTGTTGCATTTGACATTCAGCTGCGTTCCAAAAAATTGCAGTTAAGAAACTGTTACTTGTGCTATTTCTTTGTGCCATTTTCTAGCAACTGCAATGACGAGTTTTTCTGCCTCCTAATGGGTTATGTGATGTTGGATGTAATAGTATATATGCATGTAAGTTAATGTAAGCTACCTTTTTGTTGTTGTTGTGTATCGTAGAAATTTGCTAGGAAGTAGACCAATGCCTGGCATATTTCGAGTTAACCAAATGTAATTAATTACATTTTCAAACTGTCGTTGGCTGGTAAAAATGCACACAATAATTTGACGAATACTTTAATTGAACCTTTGAGAAAAAACACATGCAGTAGATGAAAGGACAGCTTTTTTCGAATACACCATATCTCTGCTCTTCAGACTTTCTAGACGAGAGTGGATTTTTACTAGCAATTCAGCCACGATAGTGTTTTTTATGTACCAACTTCGTTGGCGTCAGTCTACTTAATATCACATATCACTGTAGCCCATCGTCGACAAACCGACATGATGAGTCTACTATCGTTCAGATGCTCAGGGCACGATTCTACTAAGAATGTATCAAGGGCCATTTCTAGCTTTAGAAATTCATAAATGCTAAGTTTCCGTAAATGGAAGCCGTAAACAGTTAGACCTACGGCTGGTAGTCAAAAATAGTCTTAAAACTCTGTCCTTACTGTTTGATTTTTCTTCAAGCTTATTGCAGATAGTTATGAGTAAGAAAAAAAGGCGTGGCACATCCCATACGAAAGGGATTTTTCGCACAGCATATCAGTGACTACGCTACTGAAGTTAGCCTAAATTTTAAACCATTTGTCGGTTTAAGCAATTTTTTAAACCTTTTTGTAATAAATTCTAAATCGTTAAATTACATACCTACACCAATTTTGAATTTATTGCGAATTAGATTTAAAACTGAAGTGAAAAAAAAACGTCTAAAATTTTTTTAATTTCTTTTCATTTATTTCTGAAAGTTTTTTCAAGTCATACAGTTTTGTGTGCTGCGTAGCTCAGTGGGTAGAGCAGATAACTCTGATGCGGGAGCGTCGGTTCGAGTCCTGCCAACTGATACAAATGTTTTTTATGTTTTTTACCTGTTAATACATTTCTGGTTTAAAATTTAAACTCTTTTCTTCAAGGTCATTTTCTCGAATACTGGCACAATTTAAATTCTAAACCAAATTTGGTTTAGACATATCGAGGCCTAACCACAATTTTGGTGTAACCAACTAAATTCTGAAAATCCGTATTTTGACAGATATCGATAATTCTGTTTATTTTAAACCATCTCACAAAATATTACAACTCTAATATGTACCATTGAAAAAATAAAGCAGAGGCAATTTTGATGTAAGTAACATTTTGCTTTAAAATTTTTTATATTTGTAAACTAAAAAACCTTCTCCTGTAAAATTTTACTTTTATTGGTTACACTAAAATTGCTGTTATGGCTCGATATATGTAGCCCAGAAAATTTTAAAATTTAGGTTAATATGTAAACCGTGTAAATTAATTATATTACCTCTTATCTTATTGCAATAATTTCAACTTTCTAGATTTGTTTCGATGCCCGATTATAAAAGAATCATATTTAATTAAGAAACCTTAAAAATAATTTTAATATCTAGGTATTGATCCTCCACCGTCATATATGATTGAATGGGCTTGTAGAAATCAGTAAATGGAGTTTTGAAACGCTCAGCTTTCATTGTTGATGAATGGAGACGCATGCGTGTTTGCTGCTTAGTCATTTGTACGTTACTTCGCTGCTAATAAACTGCATTCTGTGATTTGCTGTTTTACTACATATTACCTTTTGCACACTTACACTCGTCCTCTTCAATATTTACTGTAAATTAAAGAGATTATTTTGCTGCTGTTGCCGCCGCCAATCTGCTGTAACGAGACGCGCATATAAAGTGAAGGTGAGTTTTTCACGCTACATAAATAATAGAAAGCTCAACGATTGTTGGCTCAATGAAGAGGCTTATTTACTACGCTATATCTGTACATATGTGCTTAGACTATTTATTTAAGCATGTCTTACTTAGAGTGTGCTCGTACAAGTCTGATGGTGAAATCTGAATCTATGCGAAAAATCATCGTAATTCCGGATTTAGAACTTCTCGTATATTTGAGCCAGGTGTTTCGATTTATACAATCCTGGCACTTTCGAGATATGACTTTACATTCGTGGAAGTCCAAGATTAGTGCAATCCAGACCTGTTAAGTAATGATTAATAATTGTAATGATTAGCGGTTTTATTGATTGTTTTTTTTTGATTGATTACCCAATGTTTTTTTTCAGATTTTAATGATTATTTCAATGATTATTTTGAAAAACAAACATAACACGTTCATGATTCATGTTTTTTTAATAATAATAGTTTAATCGAGAAACATTAAAAATAATCCAAAACAATAAGAAACATTTTTTTTTAATTTATTTTGATTGTTTTTGATTACTTGATTACTTTTGATTGTTTTTGATTATTTTTTGTATTTGTGCAGACAAACATAAGTACATACATGGATATATGTATGAGCCATGCATAAAATTCGTCTTTATAAAAATTTTGTTTTATATTTCTTGGCTACTCAGTCCAATAGCCTTCGTAATGATCGGGTTGTAATAAGCTGAGGTGGACCCACTATACATTGCAAAGGAGTCCTATGCGAGTACTCCAATATAACAGAAAAAGAACACATGATCCAGCGGTTTTTTGTAGGGTCACGGTTCATTAATAATAATAATACAATTAATTTGGCGCAATATACCTCCGATGAGATTAAGACCTAGCTTCCCTTCCGATTTGTTGTGGTGGTTCTAATTTTACCTGCTAAAAGAGAGACCTTTGCCGAGGGCGACCCTCTCTTAAAACCACTTTTTGGAAACATTTTGATGTTCCCTGATCCGGTGTTTTAACTTGGGATCTTAAGTGTGGTAGGCTTGCACACCACCATCACATCACGCAGGCTGCCATCTTTAAATTGTTCCCAAATCTACTGTAACATACATATTTGCAAGCACGTGCCATAAACGGCGATGTTTCTTAAAAAAATTAATAAAAACAAAAAATAATCAAAAGTAATTCAAAATTTTTTTTTATTATTTTTGATTACTTTTGATTTTTTGTTGATTATTTTAGATTTATCTTTTGGATTTTTCACACTCAATCAATTAGTAATTGCGGATTTCTAAAAACAATTAAAATAATCATTAATGATTGAAAGAGCTGTCCAATTAATTGATTACTCAAATCTAATGGGAATTTAACAGGTCTGGTGCAATCATTTGGGTATTTGTTATTATTCATTTACTAAGCTTTAAAAAAAGTGAAGAAATTGTTTTGCGAAACTATCTAGCTTTAAAATCGTCCAGATGCTCGAGACACTTTGATATAATTTTTATTTAAAACGAAAATGATTTCACTAGTTACACAATAGCATCCACAGTTTACCGAAATTGTTTTTCAAGAGCTTTGCATTTTTTAAGCAAATCTTTTAAATTGTTCTAAGAAATGATTTTTATTTAATTTTCGAAACGAATAATCTTGATGCAAAAGATTTTTCGAAAAAAAAATAGCATGGGAAAACACTGTTGTAAAGCTTCAAATCCGAATTAGCTCAGTTGCAATATTAAATAAATAAATAGAAAACTATTGGTAGTGGGTCCAGCGAACCTAAAATTTTAGGTTAGTTGCCAGGAAGACTTATGTTAATTTAAGCAAGACAATGAAAAAAGATAATTAAAACATTTAAAAGTGTTATTCATAATTAAATAATATAAATGGCCATAAGTAGCATAATGTAAATAACTAAAATCCCGTTACAGGAGGAAAGAGATCTGGGAATTTCCGGCATCTAAATGTACCGGATCCCGGGATTGACAACGCTAATATGCACATTTTGTAGGGTGTATAGTTTTAAATCTATACACGGCTAAAAGTTTTGACCTAAATTTTAAACTTTGCTGGGCTACATATATGTCCAAACCGAATTTGGTTTAGAATTTAAGCTATATCAGTTTTCGGGAAAACGAGCGCCCAGAAAAGAGTTTAAATTTTAAACTAGAAATGTTTAACAATTAAAAAACATGAAAAACATTTGTGTAAGTTGGCAGGATTCGAATCGACGCTCCCGCATCAGAGTCGTCTGCTCTACCCACTGAGCTACGGCGCACACAAAACTGTAATAAGAAAAATTCATTGACTTGAAAAAGCTTTCAGAAATAAATGAAAAGAAATTTAAAAAAATTTTAAACGTTTTTTTCAGTCAGTTTTAAATCTAATTCGTAATAAATTCAAAATTGGTGTAGTCAAATAAAATAAATAATTTTGCAATGTAGACTGTTCAATTATATGTGTATAAGTATGTCTGAAAGAGCGCGTGCACACGGCTAAAAATTTGAGCATATATTTAAACCATTCGTCGGTTTAAGCAATTTTTTAAACATTTTTGTAATGAATTCCAAACCTTTCAATTACCTACACCAATTTTCAATTTATTGTGGCTTCGACTTAAAACTGAAGTGAAAAAAACATCTAAAACTTTGTAAATTTATTTCCATTTATTTCCGAAAGCTTTTCCAAGTCATTGAATTTTTCGCCGAACATTTTTGTGTGCTGCGTAGCTCAGTGGGTAGAGCAGACGACTCTGATGCGGTTGGCGTCGGTTCGAATCCTGCTAACTGATACGAACGTTTTTTATGTTTTTTTAATCGACAAAACATTTCTGGTTTAAAATTGAAACTATTTTTTTCAAGCTCATTTTCTCGAAAACAGGCTTAATTTAAATTATTAACCAAATTTGGTTTGGACATACATATATGTAGCCCAAAAAAGTTTTAAATTTAGGCTCAAATTTTTAGCCGTGCACGTTTTGGCCATACATTGCGTAATCGGTAATACATTAATCCAGCTTGTGGAATTGTTTCACTGGGAGCTTGCTGAAGTGTTACACTCTCCAGAAAGAACTACTTTGCAATTAATTTCGATAATAATACCCACATGGCGAAATATATCGCACAATCACTACAATCATGTAACGTAACTGTACGTAACAGAGGTAGGATCCCTGTCAAGTTATGGGGCGATAGTGTGGTGGTCCACCTTCGACAAGCAGTCTAACATGGAAACATTAAATAAGATACAGTGTGCCGCTTGAGCTTGAAATGTAATTCTTGGCCAACTACTAATCCATCCCACATACTTGGAGCTGCATACGGCTTAGACAGTTTTAATATTGCGAAGAGCGCCGCTTTTATACTCATTGACTGTTGCCAAGAACTTTACTACTTCACTATGAAAACAGAATGTCTAATGTTATTCCTAGAAACGCCCTTAAAAAACAAATGCTGGAGTTGCTTTGACAGTTTGAAGTTGGAAGGCCTTAAAGAGCATCAACTTTTACAGTAGAAATAACCGAATGTCTTATTTAACCATTGCTATTTTGAGTACGTAAACAGGGGGGCATGGTGTAACCGAATCCACTTTTAGGAAATATAATGTTTTTCTTACTTTTGATACAAATATCTAATAAACTGAACCCAAGTTCAACCCACCGCAACAATTTGGACTTAAAAAAAATTAAATCAGGATGTGAAAAATAATTCATGTTTTAAATTATACTAAGCAGATGCATCTTCATTCATCTTTAAGAAAACACAATAAAAAATTTTATTCAAGTCATCGGTTTCCTGTAAAAAGCTTTACTCGTTTTAAATTTACACTATGAGCATTTAATATAATTAATTCTGTACATTTAGTTCAACTAACTCTTGCTCTTAAAACCCTGAAAAAAAATACATTTTACTCCAAAAACATTTAGTGAATAATAAATGATTCCACTGTTAGTTTATGAACACTTTGAACCCATGAATGAGAAGTTCGTGTCTAAAGTCTTTAGTTTCGCAATCGGCTCTGACTCAAAATGTAGTGTACTTCATAGTGATTGCATAAGAGTGGTAAAACCGTGTGGCACCTAAGCTACATATGCTACAGGAAATGGTGCTTATTCATGTACATATGTATATATGTATGTATGTATAAAATATATTTTAACTACGAAATGTGCTTTCAACATTTTATAATACCAAGGTAATTGTGACACAGCAGATTCGCGTATTCGACTATTTATGACTTGTCAGCGGAAAGTGCCGGTGAGTTAAGTATACGTGTATTCATACCAACTCCATATATGTATGTATGTTGATGATTTCTGATTAGCTTACCATAGTAAAAAAGGGAGAAATAAATGCAAAACGAAACGAATATACCTACTTTAAACCACAGATGAAGGCTTCATACGAATTTTCACCGGTTAGTGCCCTTCAGCGAAAGCAAAAGTACTTTTGCAAACTCGTTTTTACTCAAAAAAAAAAAAAGAACACCACAAATATAATAATGAACTGAAGTTGTGCTGGCTTATTCGTGTATAAAGAGGTATGCGGACATTTGTAATAATATAAATTTATATATAGTTTTTAAAATAAGAAATAACTCATATATTTGTATAGCCAGCTGTACAAGTGGGTATTATAACACTGTCCACTTAACTGCAGCTTACAACCGGGACAGTTAAAGAGTTCAATATATCGACTGCTGAGTGGAAGATCACCCTCTTTCAAAATATTTTTCAAAAACGCCCTATCTCAGAATTTTTTCGAAAAACGCCCACCTCAAAATTGTTTTCAATAACCCCCTATTTCAAAATTTGGTTTAAGAATGAGTTTCAAAAACGGGGTTTTTGAATCAAACTCTCAGATAGAAAAAAAATGTGAGATAGGCCGTTTTTAATAAAATTCTAAAATAGAGTGTTATCCAAACTAATTCTGATATAGGGCCTTTTTTAAAAATATTTTGGAATAGGGTCTTTTTCCACTCAGCAGTCGATATGCAAGTTTTTAGGGTGAACAGACAAATCAATAATTTGTCCACTCGACTCTCACACTTGCTCTCGGAGAGCGATCATCAACCTAACCGACCAATGGAAGCATATCACTCACTCATTACGTACTGCCATTGGACACTGCAGGGTACCAGCATGCCCGGAAAAACAATTAATACCGCATATAAGGTTCTATCCAGCGTATTGTGCGAAAGACTGAAGCTGATCGTAGACAAGCTGACTGTGTGGCGCTTCACCGACCATATCTTTACGATACGATAAATCCTGGAGAAGACCCCATGATAACAGAATCGACACCATCATCATCTCTTTGACGATTTCAAAGCCGCTTTTGATAATGTGAAAAGGAGTTGCCTACGTGCAGCCATGTCTGCATTTGACTTCCCTGCAAAGCTTATACGACTTTGCCAAATGACGTTGAGCAATATCAAATGCTCCTTCAGAATTTGGACGAACCTCTCCGAGCCATTGGAAACCTTCGGTTCAACTTAATGCTTATCTTCAAATTGATGTCAATCTATTGCGATTGATATCATTGGCTTTAGTAACCGCGCCGTAAGTTCTGCCTTCTTTAGCCTCGATAAAGAAGCGAAGAAAGTAGGTCTTGAGGTGAACGAGGACAAAACGAAGAATTTGCTGGCTTAAAAAAAAAATCGGCTTACCTGCGCCTCGGCAGCCTTGTCAATGTTAATAGTTACAAATTTGAGACTGTGAGGGACTTCATCTTTTTGGGAACCAGCGTTATTACCGAAAATAATGTCAGTCGAGAAATTCAACGGAGAATCAATCTTGCCAACAGTGCTACTTCAGAATGAGTAGACAACTAAGAAGAAAAGTCATCTTTTAATGGAAAAAGATCACGATCCATAAGTCTCTCATCATACTTGTCTTCATGTACGCCTCGTAATTATGGACAAAGGCGAGAGAAGATGAGATGACCCTTGGAGTATTCGAGAGAAAAGTTCTCCGGAAAATTAATGGTCCTTCCGGTGGTGTCAACGGCGAGTAACGAAGGAAATTTAACGATGAACTGTATGAGCTTCACGGAAATCGGACCATAACGCAGCGAATAAAAGCTCAAAGATGATTAAAAAATCGACTCGGACAATCAGTTAGTGCCAGTAATAGGAATAATGCTCGAAATTCTATAAGAAACTGCAGAGTTTGACGGAAGGCTTCAAGGTGGGGGCAAATTTTTGAAGGCTAGGCGCTAGCCGACGTATAGAGCGCACTTAACTTGTGGAGGGATACCATTATCCCATCTAATAAATAAAAATGATAATAACAGTTCCGTTCGAAATCAAGCCAGGATTCAGTCAAGTACTGTCACCGAATAACGAATCGGAATACCAACTCATTCCCAATGACGAAGATTAATAGTGACAACAATGCATACCTAGAAATTTAACGAAGAATCAGTCCTGCCAGCTAGTTATACTCCACATGGAGTACCAAATTGATGAGTACAGTTTAAGACTCTCATCATAGTTAGATATCCCGATAGACCCACTGCCCAATGTCCGACTTCTGCCTTAGATCTCTTTACATGTTTTCGATATTACATACTTGATGCATTTGTAATGTTCATGTACTCGTATAAATCATATTTCTCTTCTATAAAGTAAGTCCAATCATACTGAGCCAAACATTTTTCCCTTGTTTAACTCCACTGCATTATAAAAGCTCTCAATGTTTTCGTTAAGGTTATTCTCTCCACTAAAACTATCATTCAAAAGAAAAAAGCTTTGACACAGTGCGTTGGACAGCAAAAACTAAAAAGCACTCGTAATAACAGCAGCCGGTCCGTTGTACAAAAAATTGGCAGGCAAAACCAAGAAAAAATTGTGTTGTAAGTAACTATTTTGTTATACTCAATCTCTCCAAGTGCTTTCACTTTCGAAGTAAGCTAACTTCATTTGTGGAACAAGAAACAGATTTTTCAACTTCAATTTTGCTTTGGCATCAGTTGTGCATTCGTTGCTCCTATAGTTGAAACTATAGTGAAGTTACTGAACCCATTTTCATGGAGTGCTAATTATTATGTTCATTGGTTTCCCTTTTTGCTCCGCAGGGGTTGATACCCATTTATGCCACCTATTTTTACTTGCCTCTCTTTTTCTACTTTATTTTTTCTCTTATTTTCTAGGCGCAGATATTGGCTTTGACCAGTGTTGTTGCATTTATGTGTTGTGCTGATTATTTACTTTATTTTTACTTCTCCACTTCGATTATACTTGAATTGAAATTTGAATTATCTCTTTAAGTTTCTCTTTGCGAAGGGCAAATTGTTGCAGGCGCAGCTCGTTTCATTTGCATTTAAATGTTTTGAACAAAAAAAAAAAAAATTCTAAAAATTTTTGTGTAGGTGTACAATTTTGTGGTAATTTGTTAATTTTTTTTTTAGTTTTTAAAGTTTTTTTGTTGGCATAGCTGGTTATGGTGTAACCAGTTTCGGTTGTAAATGTAAGTTAATGGTTAACAAATCACAAAAGTACCGCATGGTATTGAACTTCTTAGAATCAAATACAAGGTTAATGAACTTTCGGCATAACGACAACGCTTAATAAATAAAACCTTAAAGGGCTTTTGGAAAATACGAACTGTATTTTCTTAAACCAAACAGCACAACGATCTATTAACTTATAAAAAAATATAAAGAATATGAATCCATATGACAAATAAGATGGAACTCCAAATTATTCGCCCGCATATTTTTCTCCTATAAATGCATTTAAGTTGATGTTTTGAGGAAGATCAGCTGTTGCCTCGTGCTGTGGTGTAAATTTTTGGGTGGATGCTATGGTGAATTAAAACACAGGTGGTTATTCACTTAGTTCACCTAAACTAAGTCCTAAATGTTTTATTTTTTACAAAATGTTAAATTTTGAAAATTTTATTTGTCATATACCGTTATATGAACGTGAGCGTGGATATGAACCAATTTACTTCGTTTTGGAAAGAATATGCATTGTAACAAAGTTGACTTGATATGAGACTTCGTTTTATTCTCTCACTTTTTCGCTCTCAGCGTCTATTTATTTGGCTTTGTTGCCAGCATAGAGTCAAAATATATCCCACTTCACCGAAGGCCGGACTAAGACAACGAAAAATTTACCGAAATACGTGTAGAAACTATAAAAAAGTTTGAGTGCAATATCAAAGAACGAGGCTCGGTGTCCCAAAAAAAAATTTATCAACAAAAAACGTTAGTTAAAATTTTCCATTCGACCACCTTTATCGATTTTGGTGGCAGAACTTCAGTTATTTTAAGTGGGAGACCAGCTCCCATCTACGAAGTGACGGCTGGCATAGAGCTTCCAATCCATTCATATTTCTCAATAAGTTCACTATTTCAGTATCAGCTCATGACAATGTTATATGTTATTTGTAACCTTCATCTATACATATATTTTTCTTCATTTATGTGTGGACTTACTTTTATTTATCATATTTTTGAAAAATAAGTTGCAAAAAATTAATTTATCGCTACATAAGTCGAAATAATTACAAAACTTGCGAAATCCCCAAAATGTATGTTAAAAATACCCATACTCAGTTTTATTCATTTTTCACGGAGTGGCACCAATGACAAATGTTATAAAAAATGTGCATTTTGACAGCGCTCTCTCGAAACAAAGAGTCTCAGAGCATAATGAAGTAATTTTGATATATGACTTTTAAAATCTGCCACATTCGCTTTTCGCAATTTTACAAACTTGTACCATAGTCTTGAATTTCATAAGTTTCGGCGTTAGTTAAAGAATTATTACATTACTATACTAAATTAATAGCGGAAATAGTCTTTACAATTCCATTATATTGTTGTTCAATAACTTGCAAAGAAGTCTCAGTAAAGTGAGAATGACATAAAACTCTCTCGAAACGCCAAAAGTAAAAAGATTTCGCAGAACAAGATTCAGTAAAAACTTGCAAACAAAACAGCTGTTGCTTTTTTGATTGGTTAGTAGCTCAAATTTTAAAATTTTTGTTGTTGCTTTCTTGTCACGATCAGCTGTTTTTCTCTTACAAGTTTTACTGAGCGAAATTCCCCCAACAGAAGCTTGCAACTCTCCCTCTCAATGAAATGGCAAAATGCGCTTTCTCGCTGCAAATTTTTTGTGTCACCGAACACTTTCCATTTATAAAATTTTTAAAAATTGTATCCTCACCGAACACAACTTTACCTTGTTTAGTGCAGATCAGCATTAAATATTCAGAAGAACTTCAAGGGTCATCCAATGCGATGCTCACGACGTCCATAGTTCTGAACTCGATATAGGCTGTGTACGACGTCGCACGACTAACATACGTTACTCCGGATACATTCTGAGCAGCCTAGTCGTCTCTCTTGCTTGTGTTTTCCGCGATAACTTGCACGATCGCTTAGTATTGATATGTGTGCACACTAGTTCGTTACAAGAGCAGCACGGAATTACTCATGTGTATCTTACAATATGTCCAGCGGGGACGGAGGTGACCTACCGGTTATTTGTAGTGTGAATAAATCTACTCTTTCTTCAGCAAATATGACACGCATATTTTCAATATTTTTTCTCGTTTTTAATCTAATAGGAATTGGTTTTGGTATTGGTTTAAAAATAAACGGCTTCATATCGTCTATTTTCAAGTTGTAAAAATAATAAACTAAGTTTCGCAACATCAACATACATTTTTCGATTGATTGATTGGCGTATTTACAAATGGATAAAGTGAAAAAATACAGCAAAAAATGGCAAAGGAAAGTTTGACATTGCACTCTTTGATGGAATTTGTGTTTGGGGATTTAGTTGCAAAGCAAAAAGCAAAAATCACAATCTTTGGTTTAGTGATAACTTTAACGATATTGTAATTTAGTAACAATTTTTATAGGTATTCAATTTTTTGTGATATGATTAGTCATAATTTATAGGTGCTTAATTACCTAGGGGATTTTTTTCTTTGCTGCGATACTTGAAGTCAATTAGAAACAACAAGAGCAGCCAATTCAGTGGTAGCATCTGCCCTTCCTCTGCCGATGGGGTGTCTTTGTTAAAAGTATTACATGATCTAGCCTATTATCCTAGTTTGCATAGACCTTACACAGCATCTTGTTAAATAGCCAACTATCACCCCAAAAATTATATTTTTCGTCTCTTTATCCACGACAGAGAACGTAAAACTAAGAGTTCATTTGTTTGGCACTAAGACCAATAATATCAACATATGGCTGTTGTTGTAGAAGATTGCATTAGTGAGGTATACCTCTGCTGCTCGAAGTCTTTTGAAATGCAGCAAGTTAAAGAAATCGCATGATAAGTAGGTGCCTTCAAAAAAGCAGTTTTGAAATCGAGAGATGGTGTATGTCCATTATCTTATCATAGGGGCTTCTCCAGGATTTTGATATAATCAGCTTGTCTATGCTGGGCTTCATTGTTTCACAAAATACGCTAGGTTAAGCTGGCTGGTTAACGCAGTGGCCTCACATAGACGCATTTCGTTCGTAGTGTTTAGATAAAACCCTACTGTAGTAGGAGTTGGAACAATTTTCCGGGTCACCTTTTCCACTCTTCGTTTCCGTATTTCTACACCAGCTTTGTTATCTTAGAGCTTGGATGTTGCCATTCTCACTCCCTCATCGTCACTCGCAATGCAATTTAAAAATGAGAAAAAGAGTTCCATCCATAACTTAAGCACGTTCTGTATGTCGGTTATGAGATCGACATTATCAGCTCCTTTTCGAATGTAAACTTTTCGTTGGTTACTGGCGAACTTTCTCTGGGGTGATATACCAATGAAATATTGGGCCATAAAAGCATTATTATATATAAAGGGTGTTTTTTTTAGGGGTATAGAACTTCGAATTGAAATAAAACACAAGAAAATCGTTTTAAGGTCCATCAATTTGGCTTTATTGGAAGGATAATTTTATGCCATTAATGTTTAAATATGGTTTCGGGCATGTGGTCGCCGCGGCTGGCTCGAATAAAGCCAATTCTACAGGTCCAATTTTCAACCACTTTTTCGAGCATATGGGGCCGTATGTCGGCAATAACGCCACGAATGTTGGCTTCCAATTCCCCTAACGTTTCTGGTTTGTTGGTGTAGACGAGCGACTTCACATATCCCCAAAGAAAATAATCCAATGGTGTCAAATCACACGACCTTGGTGGCCAATTGACAGGTCCATTCCGCGAAATTATGCGCTCATCGAATGTTTCCTTCAATAAATCGATTGTGACGTGCGCTGTGTGGCATGTAGCGCCGTCTTGTTGGAACCACAACTCATCCACATTCATGCCATCCAATTCGGGAACAAAATAGTCGGTTATCATGGCTCTATACCGGTCTCCATTAACGGTAGCTGCCTCTCCAGCATTATTGCGGAAGAAGTATGGCCCAATGACTCCACCAGCCCATAGAGCACACCAAACAGTCAGTTTTTGTGGATGTAATGGCGTTTCAAGGGTCTCATGTGGATTCTCTTCACTCCAAATGCGGCAATTTTGCTTGTTGACGTAGCCATTCAACCAAAAATGAGCCTCATCACTGAACAAAATTTTGCGATGAAAATCAGCATCGAAATCAATCTCATTTTCGGCCCATACACCAAAATCACGACGCATTGCATGGTCTCGCGGCTTTAATTCTTGCACAAGCTGGATCTTGTAAGGTCGCAAGCCAAGATCTTTGCGCAAAATCTTCCATAAAGTTGATGGACAAAGCTCCAATTGCTGTGCACGGTGGCGAATCGATTCATTCGGGTCCTCTTCAACACTTTGCTCTACAGAGGCAATTGTTTCTTCGGTGCGCACTGTTCGACGTCTCTGCGGATGCGT
Organism: Merzomyia westermanni; assembly: GCA_949987695.1. Taxonomy (NCBI): domain Eukaryota; kingdom Metazoa; phylum Arthropoda; class Insecta; order Diptera; family Tephritidae; genus Merzomyia; species Merzomyia westermanni. Next base: position 69,397,094 of record OX465293.1, read on the forward strand.
ATTATCACATAGAGTAAACGTAGTGCGAAAACGATCCATGGTTAACCGAATTAATTGCTCTGATGGACGATTATGTCGACCATAAAATGGACGGAGCTCACGGTAAACTTCGCGAACTGAACCATTATTTTCGAAATAAATTTGCACGATTTGCAAGCGTTGTTCTTTTGTCAACCTGTTCATGCTGAAATGGCAAACCAAACTGAACATAAATGACATTAGAGTTGCCAGATTTGACCACAAAATGCCAGTTTTATCTCTATTCGAAAAACAAACCCGTAAAAAAAACACCCTGTATCTTGTATTCCCTCATAATAAAAAGTTTTTTCATTCATTGGATTATGTTTTATCTCACCAAATCTAATTCTAAAAAATTCTTACATTTTCTTTCTCTCTTGCAGCATGAGGAACGAAAGTAAGCAAAGATGAGACCCTTGTACAACGAATTGAAAAATACATAAATTTAAACAAAAAAACTAGGTATAGCAACACAAAATATAATTTTGTGAATTGTTGAAACATACGCCAGCAGAACACCATAAAATAATCTGCTTCCTCTAAAAGTTTGGTGATGAGGCGCAAAGTGGATCGACATATCAGTGCAGTGCAGCCAATGGCTACTGCGACAGCTACAACGACGATTATGCGCTTAAAAAAAGTAAATAAAATCTATAAAAACCAAAAATCCTCAACAAGTAATAGAATGTCGATGAAGACAACAAGCTGGCCGATTTCAATAACAACCAGACAGCACAGTGGCACGTCATACAGACTGCACTACTTGGGATTACTAATGCTGCAACTACTGTTACTGGCAACACGTAATATTGGTAAGCTCCATATATACTTTTTGTGGATACAGAAAATATTTATAAATTTAGTGATATGCTAGCTAAATCTGAAAGACATACATCAAAATAAATATTTAAGCAAGTGCACTAGTTTTGGCAGTTTATCCTTTGCAAGTGTTACATGTTTTATTAGTGTAACCCGACGCAAAAAAATACTCCCCAAAGGATTTGGTGAGTGTTTTCAAAATGATAGTAATAGAACTGCTAGATATCAATCTGCTACCCACAGGAACCCTACTGCGTGAAAGATTTGATATTACCAAACCGAACCTGCAGATCATCAAAACACACACACCTCCTATTTCCTTTTGTAAGGAAATTTGGGGTCGTCAGAGCCTCACCTGCAAAATATGTGTACGTACACTTTGATATTTGTAGCATAATAGGATTGGAGAAACTATGCAGCTTTAAATATATGTACTGCGCTTAGTAACCTCTAGAATCCTAGCTCTGTCGTTCATCTCCCTCGGTGCCCAGTTTAATTGCTTAGGCTAAAGGCTTTTGTGCGCTCTAGATTCACCTTTTCACATTCTTCATCAACCAGATCATTATTTTATCATTGCATTCTAAAGGAAAAGCGTGAAATCAAAAAACTATAATAAATGTTTTAAGCCTTGAAAACGGTTAGCATTATAAAAATTTTCTCTCTGACATTTTTTGTATGAAACTTAGTTTCCAAAAAAACATCGCGTAAATTCTTGTGTGGGTGGAAAATTTGAATATTTAGATAGACGCTTTTACGCATACAAATGATCTGTTTTTGTAATTTATTGCATACCTACTCAGTTTATGATGCTTTTGCCATTTAAGATTAGAGAAATTATTGACCTGCTTTGAGAATTGTATGAAATTGAATTTATGTAAATAAAGCGTGTAATGTGACGAAGCCAGCACTTGCCGTTTAGAGTTGGAAATTCTAGACTGTTAATTTAGGAACAAATATTTCAGAGTTGTTTTCGGTTCAGTTTAATTCCAAATAATTTTTCCCGGCAAGTTTTTTCTATCTTTGCATGAACTTACCAGGGAAAATTTAGTTGGAATCCATGCCCAAGCACTATTCTTATGACGTCGTTTGTGCCATCTCGGTAAAACTAGCAGTCTAGATTCAGGGTGCTTTAACAAACGCGAGTGAAATATAGGGGAGCAGAAGAATGACAGGGCCACTCCGACATATTTGGCTTAACACTAATTGAGGCGTATTTTCCTCAGTTGGCGGGGTCCCAAGCGGATAGTGCGCTGGTATTAGAACATATCGCGTAACAACCAATTACAACTAAAATCAATATAAACCCTCTAGTGGGTGTTGGCGGTGTTTTGGATCTGTAATGTGGTTCGCTTTCTTGGCCTATGGTCTCGCTGAGCAAAGTGAAGTTCTTCATTATAATAAATATAACAAAATAGAAAACGAGCAGTGGCAACGTAGTTCTGAGACGAGACGACCAATCGGTATAGTGCGAAATCCCACTCCGCGTTGAAAAATATAGGAATAATATCCGAATATTTTACTAACAATCCATCGGATGATTGAAAACCATGACAGCAGAATCTAAACCCAATGAATGATGATTGTGATATACGAGCTTGGCGGCAGAGGAATGAAGAGCCCCCCCACTGAGTTTGAAAAAACAGACTGACTCTAATATTATCTCAAAGTGGCGCCAATTCTTTCGTAAAATCAAATAAAAAGTTTGAAAAGGAATAATTTTCTCTCTTGAAATAATAAGTTAACGAGTTTTTTTACATCACATGCGCATGATATAAATAATAACTAAAGCAAAATTGTCAGAAAGGGCATCGACTTAGTTTCTACTATACTGTGCCGTAACCTCCAAAAATACTTATATTTATTTATTTCTTCAAGAGAACATGCATTGCACATCTTATACAGTGTCTTTTTAGCGATAGCATATTTGGGTTTTAGCAGAATTAAATACTTTTAATTATATTTTTTATTTTATTGAACCTTTTTTGTTTTATTTATATTAATTTTCATTGTATAAAAAACAAACTCAAAAGAAAAAACTATCCAACTACCCTATTGAATGTGTCCAATACTTATGCTTAATACCCCCTTTCGGTAATTTTCACAAAAACTACACCGTTAAATGAATGGGACTGAGTTTCGCATGGAAATTTAATATCTCGAAAATTTAATAAACACTGGTGAAAGGCTCTTAAAATATGTTGCTAAATGTCAGTTGACAAGTAATATTGGCCGATTATAGGCTACTAAATCCCGCCAACTTGAATCACTTACAACTTTATTGTAGCTTAAAATATTAAGCAATTTTCATTACTCATCATAGCAAAATAGTATTGTGCTTTCGTTTACTTCTATGCAATCACTCATAAACGCAATATACATATGTATGTATATAAACATCCTCAGCTAATATAAAAAGCGCGAATAAAATTCAAATGTTTATTATTTTTAAAATTGTATTGCGTCAAAGTTTTCTTTTGAAATTTGCGTGATATTGGACAAAAGGGTGTGTTTGTTCGAGGTATGCTAAGTTTTTTGGCATACATAAGGCTAATGAAGAGTACCGTTACAGATATATATGTATGTGAATGTGAAAAAATTCGCTAAAAGCTATATTTCTTTGTTTGTAAACTTTCAAAGACGCATGCATATTTAATTTATTTAGTTTTATATAACAATAAATACGTAATATTTTCCTTACTTCAGACGCACATGCATATATATGCATTCATTAAAAAATGGTTGAAATAAAAAAAATGGAAATATAAACAATTTAATGCTCATGGGAATGTAAAGCTCAGTCATTATTTAATTAGTTAGATTGCTTTCTTCCACACATATGTTCTTGTGCTACAGAAACTTGCAGCAGACGAAAGACCTAAGCAACGAACTTTTTCTGAGCTTGAATAAAATATGGCATATGCTTATTATAGTGCTCTTGGTGCGAGATAGCAGCTGTCAATTGACTTTGTAAATAAAAAATATTAGAAAAGGTAACATGAAGTAAGTTAAGTTGTAAGAAAGGCATTGAAAATATTAATATAAATTTCTTTGTCACCAAGCGCGGATCCGGGGGGCTATGTGATTTTAATTTTTTATAACAATTTCAAGTATGCAGTTTTATAGCCAATAAATGCAAGTTTTATGTGTACCACATTTCTCGTCGGTTTTTACTGATATTTTTTCTGCTGTGGTGGCTGTTGTGGGACAAGTACTCATTGACCATACTTTCATCATGTCCGAGCATCCTTTCCATGTTAAATGTTGTTTTCACTGCAGAAAAAAATCTTTAAATGCAAATGGGAATTGTGATACATTGTGGAAAATTTTAACAGCTTAAAAGCCGTACTGTCTGTGTCAACAAACATAAACCGTCAAAGTCGAGATACGATAGAAATGAGTTGACAGCATTATGTGATCCGTGGTCAAATGTGTAATATTACAATTCACATGGATTTTGCTCAAAAAAGGGGGGTTATGAGTCAATAAAAAAGGGCCAAATAATATTTGTTGATTCTATGAATTTATTATAGATATTCATTATTTTAATCAATTTCATTTCGTGTTGAAATAAGGTTAAAAAAAAACGATTTTTATTCGCTCTCTTAAAATAAGCCCAAGGAAAGTTATTGCTAAAAATCTCACAAAATTAGTACTAAAGAGTTTTACCACCCAATTTCATATAAAAACTAAGAAACCCTTGAGGCTTTTTAAATGGATATTTCAATATAAATATTTAATTATAACCCTGAAAAATACACTGACTTTGATTGGTATTACTTGTTGCCACAGATATATTCCGAAGAAATTTGAAATTTTTCACCCAAAAAATTATTTGTCGTTTATTGAATTTGTTTAGGAGTAGCACAACTATACACGCTCCACTGACACAACAAAATATTTAAACAACCTAGAAAGAAGCGTAAATTGAAATAACTTTGATCAACTCGCCGTTAGCTGGTTATTCCATATATTAACATAAGTATGGATGTATGTGCTTGCGGTAGTGATATGGCAGCATTCTTGAAAACCACCTGCTGTAGCATCAAAATATAATATGTACGTATGTGCTTACCATGCTCATTGACTACACGATAACAATACATGTTTTTTTTTAGGAATTTATCGAGCCTTTGCTTCAACATTCTCTTTCTCACACTCACACTGTTGAGAGCTAATATATTCTTACTAGAAAGCGTTTTGGCGTCACCTATCTTAAGCATTTTCGTGCCCGATATTATTATTTTTTTGTGTTTTACGCATTAAAGCAACAACAAAGTTATTAAATGGCTGGCTGCTTAGCTTTGTAAATGTGTTGTTACATTTGAAGTTATATTTAAAGTTGCGCTAAGCAGATTATGCCCCAAAAGGTATAAGCTGGAGAAAAATGAAGAAAAAATGCAAATTTTTCAAATCATATTTTTAAATTTTTAAATACTTGTTGTTTACTTTGATTCATGCATACATTTCTTCACAAGCTGAATCTAAATGCGTGTTGAAACTATTGTTTACTCAAAATAGAAAGTTTGCTTGATCAAAAAGCGTACGGTGGTTTAAGTTGTACCAACAAGCGGATATAATTTAATATCTGATTCACATTGGGATATCCTAAAATCTGATATCTAAGCAATCAGTTTTACGAGATCTATAAAACATACAATCGTATCTTTATCTATAAATTCTTCTTTGCTTTCTACTAATAAAAAAGGCTCACCATCCTCTGTGTCTTCACTTTGTCATCAGCGACATTATTCTTATCAATAATCATCATTACAATTGTCTTTTTTGACCGCTTTTTCTCTTTCATATTTTTATTTTAGATTTCCCCTTCCTTTTCCTTTTTCATTCCCTTTTCTCTGCACTCTCTTTGTCTTTTTCTCTCTTCTTCAACATCCAAAACCTCAGTTTTTCTGATATAGTTCCTGCTCGTTCTCTGGTAATTCCACTCCTGTCAACTGGGCTGTGCAGTCTTACAACTCCTAGCTTACGCTTACAAACTACATGTTGGCTGTCTCTCTGCAAAAGTTGTTCACACATCAATAAACATCAAAACGACTCTAAGTTGCTGGTAGAAAGAATCTTTTAAAGCTCGTTGTGTGACAGAAAAATGCTCAATACTGTAACACATCTTATTGTAATTGGAGCACTGATTCCTAAAATGAGTTCAGTAAGGCATGTCAACCTCTTTTTACGCATTCAATATTCACCATGTCCACTAGAACCTGACAAACGACCAATTATTGATGATGGCTGCTGGTTTGGTTGCATTGCTTGTAGATATGTATGCATGTAAACATGATATTTATCTACTTACTTGCAATACAAGGCACACTCAGAAGTGTATACTATTTAAAAGTTAAACTTCTTACTACAGTTCGTCAAGTAGCTGAAATTTATTCTCAAAATAATCATTAGTTTACAACAATATTTACCATTTTGTCGGTTATTTCATCTGCTAATCCTTTCCTACACCTTCTGTTGCTTTCTTTACTTTTCCTCTTCTTTAAGACTATTTTTTCATTTCCATTTATAGTTTTTTTATTGCTGCTCCCTACCTTCACCTTATCTCACTTCTTTTATTTAAGTTCCGTTCCTTTACTTTACTTTCTTTTCTTTTTGTTACCTTTCCTTATATTTCTTTGCAGTTTCTATTATTACTTTTTTGTTTGGTTTTGTTGCAGTTTATTTATTTTAATTTTATTTTAATTTTATTTAATTATACTTATTTTATTTTATTTTATTTTAATTAAATTAATTTAATTTAATTTAATTTAATTTAATTTAATTTAATTTAATTTAATTTAATTTAATTTAATTTAATTTAATTTAATTTAATTTAATTTAAGTTTAGTTTTATTTAATTTAATTTAATTTTATTTCATTCCTCTTCCTTTTGTCTATTTTATTTTATTTCATTTTAATTTATTTCATTTTATTTTATTTTATTTTATTTTATTTTATTTTGTTTTATTTTATTTTATTTTATTTTATTTTATTTTATTTTATTTTATTTTATTTTATTTTATTTTATTTCATTTTAATTTATTTCATTTCATTTTACTTTATTCTTTTTTATTTTAGTTTATTTTCTTTTATTTTATTTTTTTTATTTTATATTATTTTATTTTATTTTATAGATTTATTTTATTTTATTTTATTTGATTTTATTTTATTTTATTTTATTGTATTTTTTTACACATAATTTAATCGTATTTAAATCCAGGCCCTTGCGCACGGCGGTTTGGGGGTTCAAACCCCCCAAAGGGTTTTTACCGACTAAATTTTTGATGAAAACTGGTTTTCTGGTTTTAATGTTGTGTATACTCGTTTTAAAGTGCTCGTGCGTAAAATTTCCTAATTGTGAAAGGGGCCTAAAGTGGAAAGTTACACTTGCACTCCGGTACAAGCATGCAGCTACAGGTTGCGACTTGTATCATTCTCCTTGACAGCGCTAAAGACTGGACGTGTACCTGATTGGTTTTCAAGATTCTTCTACATGCGACATATAGTTATTTTCTTCTCGGACCTTGTAGAATCGTGTAAATTAGGTAAATTTTCTTTCAGTTTTTATAAGTTCATTAAGTGCAATTTTTGTAGACTCAGGTCATAATATTCTCTGAGCATCCATAAGTTCAAATCCCTCTCGCAGACGGCCCTGTTTCATTCCATTTTACTTAATTCTATTTTATTTTAAATTATTCATAGAACGAGCTCAAGGCCAAGAATATTAATTTTTCACTTTTTGAATTTATGAAAATTATTATTGTTTTTTATTTTTTTAATAGCTTCTCTTATAGATGATTTATTTTGTTGTGTTGATCTTCCGACAGGGTAGTAAGCTGATTTTTGTTGGAACGATTTTCCGTCATCCCTTGTCAAGTTTGGTTTTGTGCGTATCAATACCGCGCACACACACACGCATATTAACGTTACCTACCACGAACACATAGATTGTCATTACCTGCCACAGCACCCACGGACTATAAAAACAACGCAGCGGATAGACACAGACCAGAACGAAACTAGGCATTGAAAATGGCAGAACGCCGAAACCGGTTTGTCACAAAACCAAACTTGACAAGGGATGACGGAAAATCGTTCCAACAAAAATCTCTTATAGATCTATTTCGGAAGCTGCTAAGCTTCTTCATCAGAGAAATTTTGGCACGCATTGCTAACCATTAAGCTAACAATACGCTGGTTTTGATGCCATCCAAGCTCCTAAAAAACAATAACAATTTTCATAAATTCAAAAAGTAAAAAAATAATTCTTCTTGGCCTTGAGCTCGTTTCATGAATACTTGAAAATGTACAGACCGTAAATCAACAAAAATTGTTGGTATAAAAAAAGAAGCAATTATTTTATTTCATTTTATTTGAAAATGTAAAAGTGATCCCTAAAATAAACAAGAAAATGTGGTTTCGGCTATTTCCGAATTGTTTGCAAAGTTACTACATATAAACGGTTACAAAAAGAGCATTTTTTTTGAGGTATGGTCTAATGCACATGTACATATATATATATGTATGCATATGAATGTATCTGTGAGTATGTATTTGATACCGCAACACTATTAATTATATACTTAATATGGGCAACTTTGAATTAAACACATTTAATAAGCACGAATCTCTACTCAGCCTGGAGATGTTGGTGCTGCTTATGTGAGACGCGTAGTACTTAGCGGCAGAAGCATTGAATCACAGAGAAAATAGTAGCCAAGCTTGCTTCTAACTACGTTATATACACATATATTTCTTTCAAAATGTGTACCTATGTGTAGGTAAGTAGTTGTGCAAAAACACCAAAAACCTGAATAGATGCGAAGTATTAGCGTCGTTTGGGAGTGTTCAACCTATGGGATAATTTTTTCTGACCAAACATATCGAAGATAACGGGTAGTTGTCTGTATACAAGTAATATCAAAAATACTTTGGAAAGATATTTTCCAAAACGTATGTGTAACTCGTCAACCCTCCGAGGTTATTTCTGACACGGGACGCTTTTCGGAAAAAATGTATCTGTCAGTTTGTAAGAATGCATAACTATGTCGACGAATATATAAGTTTAATATAATAAAAACAAAAATGTTATAATTAAGTAAATGATCGTGAGAGTTACTCAACACTATTTGCGGTCTGGCCCATAGCCCCCAGTTGGTGCATGTGTGAAGTTAAGAAATTCCCATTTGCATGCAAATATGTAGCCCCACACACATATAAGTATGTAAACGTTGTAAAGAGATCTTACAGACGAGTAGCACTGATCTAGTAAGCTAGTGTGCATTTAAGTACATTTAGATCACTGTCAGTCATACGTAACCGAAAAAAACATATAAAAACACACCAATAAGTACCGTTTAACAGTAATGTCCGTTAGGCAGCACCAAAACCAGAACAGACACTAAATTATATCGGGCATGCTGCTTACTAATCTACTTTATGTATTTATACATACATAAGTACATGTTAGGGTTCTATCGGAGGTTAGTCATGGCGTCGGAATTCAGCTTTGGTGTTTGGCAAAAAATTACATTCAAGAAAAAGGTAATTACTTTTAAAGTGTCGAATGACACCTGTATTTTGAATGATACATATGTAAGTGTAGCAATATGTTTAGTGTTGTCCCTGATCCAAGACACTACAAACCATGGCTAACCGTGGTGAAACCCAGATTTCGCAAATTCACAAATTTTTACTAACACCAACGCATATTTTTGGAATTTGTATGGAAAGCAATAAGTGCCTAAAAATATGCTGTCCGTTATACCTAACACGTACACGGAAAAACATTTTCAATATAGTGAAAAAGTGAACCTCTCCAAACAAAATAGACCATTTTTTTTATCCATTTTTTTGGTACGCGCGACTGACTGTTATTCCCGATTTTTATCCGTGGATAGTTGTCAGGGAAGGTGGCCTCTTTCGCTACAGTGTTCGGTGGAGTTCTGTGGTAGTTTTTTACTGAAGTGAAGTTCCGATGAGTAAAATTTGATTCAAAGAAACCTGGTATTCTGAAACTGGGTTGCAAGAAACTGCTATAAACAATTCTATTTCTGTTTTGTCATGTGGCTATCATGTGTTTGCATAATAGAAGCTGTGCCGTATGCCTAACAACAGTAAGGATGTGCTACAAGTAAGATCTTTTAGAATTACTAATAAATCATTATAATATCGTCGCAGAGCGCTCAGGGTAGCAAGTTCGGGTGTATCTAAAATATCACTCTGCCTGGAATTTATTTAAATAGCCAGATAAAGTTAAACTCCATATGACACTTTTAGATCCCTTCAAATGAAATTATATACCTTAAACATTAGGCGGGAAACCTTTTGGGAATAGCAAGCATATGGTTCACTATGTTGGAACTTTAATGGAATAAATGAAGAATCAATAAATATTTGCTTTACGTTTCCTTATCAGTAATTTAACTTATGCAATTTGGTGTGCAAATTCATTTCTAGTCATCTGTCATCGAAAGAGGATGATATCCACTCAAACATTGTATACATAAAATATTTAGAAAACATAAGAAAAGTGATTATTTCGTACTTAATATGTACACATACAATAATCAAATTTGGGGTTTTGATTGAAATTATGGGTGGCACATAGATTAGCTTTATTCCAAGGTGTGTTGCCAAAAAATGGATGAAAGTGGTTAAGAACTACACCCACTTTTATATAAGAAATTTTTAGAAGGATGATAGACGAATATATTAAAAAATTTCTCTGCGAAAACTAATTTGTTACTTATTTTACTTCCATTCGAAGAAATACTAATTTTTGTAAATGGGTGTGATACCGACCCTTTTTTGGTCAATATTAACGTTTCAGTAGCCATAACTTGAAAAGGAGTTTATCACATGAAACTAGAAAAAAATGGTTATTGCTTCAGTAAATTTTCCAAAGCAGTATCTGTAAAAGCGAAAGAGTTTTACGATTGACATTTTTAAAAGAGAATTACATAGAATATATAAAATTCGTACTAAAGTTCGGTTTAAAGGTGAAAGATGACGGATATTATTTATTGAATTTCGCATGTGAAGCGTGAATTTTTAATTGAACTATTGAATAATTTCGACCCTAGGCCGGGATTAAAGCTTCGGTAAGACACTAAGCAATATGCATGCATACACGTATGTGCATTCATAAGAGTATTCAACATTTTATAAAATTAATGTATTCCCCACTAGTCACGCTCTATTCTATATTGTTGAAGAGCGCTTCTTTTGGGTGCCTGTGACGATTGACGGTTAGAATAAGTTGGTTTTTTCTCTTTCACCTCCATCGTACACCGGTTTTCAACTTCTACGGTAATGGCATCATCATTATCAACGAAAATGTCAACAATGCAGTGATTCTAACAAACAATGAACCATTTGTGCTTCAAACAGTTTTTCATATTTGTGTTTGTAATGGTGTTTGATCCACTGGAGCATGTGTTGATGCTTCCAAATGCGCAGTTTAAACAGGTTAGGTTTACAGGTTTGTTTGTCTTCACATGACAGAAGTCAACACTGTCCAGCACATAGCGAATGCTCATTTTTCAATGGCATAGCAACCGTATCGATACAAATACTAGAATGTACACATTTTTTGATCATGTTTGTATATTTATATCGACTGTTGCGTGTAGAGAGAAAGAGTAGATGCCCCTATCCAAGAAATAGTTTCAAAGACCCCGTCCTCAAATTTTACAGCTAAGGCTAGAAATTAAAACAAACAAAAAAACTGAAATAATTATTTGCCAAAATATGCAATTAATTAATTGAATAAATGAAGCTTATACGAGTATATCAACGAACTTATAGAATTATTAAAAACCCAGAGTAGAAGGATAAAAAGCACATGAGAGTTTCAACAAAAAGCTAAGTTAAAAGAAATCGTGGAATGCTAGAAAAGTACTCACCTTTTGATATAATAGCACCACGCCATCAATTGTGTGTATAGATAAAACCAAAACAACCAAAAGAAAGAACCTCTGATGGCCAACAGATTGGTAAAGAGGAGCCAAAAGTTCGTTGATAAGTAAAGTTTAGCAGCTTACGAAATAAATTTAACCCAATAGCTGTACTGTTAAAAACTTGACCCTTTTTTGCACTACATATACCTTCGCCCTCTTGATCTTAATGTGCTAAAATTAATATATTGGAAAATCAAGTTTAAAACTCTATGGTTTTTGAAAAATCAGGATACTTTAGCTGGTTGAGGTAACTTAGATGATTTAAAGTGGTTTCCTTAAACGCATAGTCAGCGGGATTTTTGTCAAATATACAAAATTCAATGGTTGATCCTATTAACTCTAAACCGCTTAATTTCCGCATTCATACTTTTGGTGAGAGGGCGATGAAATGACGAAATCGTTTTCAATTTTTATGTTGAAGGTAAATTCTGGTTAGAAATATATTGCGCAGTAAAGATTTAGCAAAAAGCAAAAATATAATTGCAAATCGACAGTTAACTTTGGGCTATAAGTTAACTTGGGACTGTTAAAATGGCCCGCATTTTGTTAGCTTTTGAATTCAAACCGAAAAAAATATTATAGTATATTAAAAGTGTTGAATTTACTACAAAAAAAAAATTCAAATCAATGAATGGTTTCAAATTTAATCCCAAATTTTTAACAGTATCTAAACTTTAGTTAGGGGCATGTGCAACTATGAGATATGGGTGCGCCTCCAGTAATTTAAAAGATAATGTTTCAGAATATACAACGTATTTTGGCTATGACTTCCTTAGAAGGTAATCCCTCCTTTTGAAATATAGTGCCAGAAGCTATTTGGAGCTTTGGCAATAGCTTCAAAATTTTTGCAATTATATTTATTTTCCATAGAAGAACACTTTTTTAAAATTAATTCGTTAATTTTTTCACGAAAAATCTGTATGTTGAAAGTTTTATGACATATATAGAGCGTATGACTTCTGCTTCGAATAATTATGGAGTTGTTATCCATATAAGCACCTGGCCAACACCATGGCCTCAATGATACTCCGACCACAGGCGGGATAGCATGCTGGTAACCGCTTCATTATCCTAGACTTTCAAAATTCCCTATTTTAATTTTAAATTAAGAGGGGATTTAATATACCGCAAATATCTCCAAGCAAATGCGCTTCATGGATATCTCGTAAACCAATATTGTGTGGCCCTGAATGCTAAAATGATTATCGAAAAGCTCAACTTTTTACGAGGGCATCATTAGGTAATTTTGGAGCCTTTGCTTACATTTGCCATATGTATATATTCCCACACCCACTTGTTTTTATTTGTTTCACTACCCAAATAGACAAAAATTTAATACATTTAAGTAACAGTATAAAGCTCATGGATTCTCTGCATCGCATCGAAATTTTGTCAATACCCCCTTACACAAAGTACTTGTAATATTTGTTATTTGAAAAGTTGTCTGAAAAACTTGTTTTACAAAATTCGCTGCCGAAATAGTGAAAAAAGTTTATTAAAGCGATTGATAAGCTACAAGCGGCTTAGCTTTTGTACTTGTCGGAATGCAGAAAAATCTTCAAAAGCCGTGGGAAAGTCATAAGGTGCAAAAACAATAAACAATATATGGGCAATATACATGCAAACATGAGACAGAACAGATAAAATGAAATGTCTTCTTTTTTGAGGCTTGTGAGGTATGAGTTTATAGCTTCCATTATGACAACATATTATCTCCTAAACCTCCTAGTCCCGCACCAATAATACGCTAGAAAAATAGTTTGTTATGACTTATTTTTAACTTATTTCAAACCCAATTTTTTTAGAATTTTTTATACTGAAAAAAAAAAAACAGTTTTTCGAAATTTTTCCTTTTCAATATAATTAAAAAATGAAATAATATATGTTATGTAATTCAGGGACAGGGCTGCGTGATTTTGATTTGGATGAATCGCGAATCCAAAAAAAAAATATTTTTTATTTGTGATTTGAATCACCGCCCAAATCAAAGATATTTTTTATTTGTGATTTGAATCGTCGACCAAATCAAAGATACATTTTTCTTATGATTGATTATTAAAACAATTAATTCGTGCAAAGTAAGAAGCCGCGTTCATTCGCACAACGTGACCCATCCAGCGAAGTCGCTGGGTTTTAATTCGCTGAACCATGGAGGCGTCTGCGTACAGCTCATACATTCGTTTCTAAAGTTGATGAATGAATAGAAGAGCGTTATTACTTTGATTCGAAAATACATATGCGAATGATTCACGAATTTATTCCCGAACGTGAACGATGTCGATTTTTTATGCGTTCTTATTTTCGAATGGGAATGCAAACTTGTTTTTAAGTTTACTTTCGCGAATACGAGCGAATGAGAGTGAATGTTGCTTTGATTAAAAATATGTCTGAACTCAGGCTGCTTTGCTTTGTAGTCTTCAGCTGTTATAAAGCAAAGGGACTTTTGGAACCATAGGTACCACAAACCGTTTACCATGAATCAAGTTTCTTTGTAACACATATCAAGTCACAAGCAAAATGTATCCTTGATTTGGTCCACGATTCAAATTACAAATAAAAAGTATCTTTGATTTGGCTGAAGAAACGAATCACAAATAAAAAGTATCTTTGATTTGGTTGACGATTTAAATCACAAATAAAATTTCCTATTTGAAAGTTGATTTGAAATCAAAAAGGATTCGAAATCACGCAACCCTGTTCAAGGACAAAGGTAATTCATAGTTCTTTTATTAATGAAAAATAAATATTTATAAAAATAGTAAAAGTGTTTATGTGTACACAAAAGATATATTGTCTGACACAAAATATGATATAAGTTTGCGTATTTCAGGGTATTTGAAAATCGTTTATGAAATAAACGCGACAGAAGAATTAAGAAGAGAAACTAAAAATGTAGAAAAGGGCGCAAATATGTTCCCCATAAATTGCGACCATGTTTAAGAGAAAAATCAACAAAAATTGTTGGTATAAAAAGCAGAAATAATAAAACATTACCACTTATTTTACTATGAAAGCTTATATCCACATATGTGGACATTATACGCTAGACTGGGTCGATTTATGAACCGATATCGCGCCATCGATTTTTCGATAGGTTTTGGGCTCAGGAAAATAAGTTCCACTACGCATGCCCAAAAAAGTAATTTTCGAGCCTGCGATATTTCATTTTTTTGACTTTTTTCGACTTTGATTTTTAAGGTTTTTTCATAACCTACTAAACAATTTTTTATTTGATGTCCGCTAAAAACGTTGGCGATAACAGGTTTTTGAAAAAAAAATACTTTTTGGGTTTTGGTCAAAAAATTGACCCTTTCGCCATTTTTTTAAAGAGGTTTTTCATACATGCAAAAATGTTTTCGATGAAAACGAATTTGTCTCATATTTCCGTTGGCGATAAAAGTTTTTTGAAAAAAATTGTATTTTCGGGTTTTGGGACTAATATGAGACAAGTTCGTTCCACCCTATTATACGCGACCCACCCCTTAAGGGGACTCTTGCGAGAGCATTACCTAAAATTACTCTTAATTAAATTTTTTCGCCCAACGAAAACAATGTGTTTGAAGTTTTTACTATCACGTCTGTAAAATAATTCAAAAATCGATAAGTGGTTGAAAATATTTGAGGAAAAGCTTCTAGAAGCAGAAGAACTGTACTTGTTTCAATTCGAAGAGTTAAATTTATTAGACTAAACATGAATATTTATATTGCAACAGGAACATTACGGTATCTAAAAACCTCTCGCATTGATAACAATTTTAATATAAATATGGTGTCTAAATTAAAGCCACTGACTACGAATTTGAATTCAAGTTTTAAAAACTTAATTTTTCAATTAAAAAATTGCGGGAGTGGTTTGAAGTATTTTCATAGTAATAATAGGCGTGTTCCAATCAGGAGTAATCCAGATCCAGATAGAAATTTTGCATGCAACAACAACGTTGTGATCTTGATATTTATCTCGATAAATTTCGCATCCGTATAGAATCTCTGTTCGTTTAGTTTTTTGTAGTAGATTTTTTAGTAGCCAACCGTTATTTGCTTGGTAGCACAGACATACATACATATATAAACACACATGTATACACTAACAATTCTCATACAACTGATCCGTATCGTTCCCGTGAGATCTTGATCGTGATACTGATCTGGATAGCTGTTTGCAACGCAACTAATGACTTACTCTAACTAAATTCAAGATGATTAGTAAATGATTTTAAAAAAAATTTAAACCAAGTCTGACTTAGGTCTAAATCACTTGAAAATTGCACTTCACTAAAGTGGAATGAACAACCTCAAAGATTCTCTCAAAGCTTTTTATACCTGGTAAAAAGCTGTAATTGAAAAGCTACCCTACCTATGCAGCATTTTCTGGCACCATGAAAACAAAGGAGAACCTTCAATCTAAATTGTAAAAACTTGTAGAATTAATTCTCAGAGGATACACAGTAAGATGGATTGGCATTCTAGAAAGAAAAATTAATTCCATCTGCTTAAACGGATATGTATATTTCTCTCAATTTATAGACACTGTAGAAGGAACACTTTTTGAGTTTTATTAATTTCGGGGCTTTCGGAATATGATTTTATAATCCTGGCATGGCCTGATTAGGGCAATCGCTACTCTCCAACAGTTTAGTTTGAAAAAATTTAAGATTAAGTCACTAATTTCTTTTAAAGTTTTCAGTTTTTGAAGCGAATTGTCAAGGAACTTTTTATCTAATTTTGAAAATGGTTCATCTGGGTGAACAATTTTTAATACAAATGTGTTTATCAGGCCGATAAATTTAAAATTGACGTTAGGAAATATCAGTGGAATATTGAATACTCGGCGGCAAATCCACAGTTTCCCCTTAGTTGCAAGAAAGCCTCAGGCTACTTAAGATAATTTTCATAAACAAATCACACATATTTAGTGTTTAGCAACCTATTTCCAATCCCGAAAATCTCGGGATTTTCGGTGCCCCAGGGGTATAGACGAGTATTACTTAAAAAGTGGTTGAAAACATCTGTCTTACGGCTTTCGACTGTGAGATAGTTTGGAGCCAAGATTTAAGCTAAAATGTTACGAGTCTTAAAACAGGAAACCATTGGGCTTTTTCTGGTCAGCTTATTACAGAAGCGCAGAAATGAAATACGAGAATCCAAACGTATGCAATAAATAACGAACTTTAACAGAGTTTCATTCAAGATTTTGTGTGTTTCAGAGCAGCCCTTGGGCAAATCGCATGTTTATGGTTAAAGCAAAAATGTCGCTTGCTGTGGTCTTTCTGCACACAAATATTATATATACGCACATGGAATACTCAAGTATAGTAGTGCATGCGTTAACATCCAATGGAATGCAAAAAAAGGGAAAGTTCTTCAAAAGCACGCTAAGCAATTTTCATCAATATTGACTAAAATGTTATACTCAGAAAAGCACTAATAATTTGTTACACTGAATGGTTGCATTTAAATTATAGATCGACTTTAGGCATACTTATTGTACTAAGATTTTATTGTCGTAGGAGTTATATGATATCTACGTTTTTATGATGGCTATGATAAAATATTTAAGTTAACCACCATTACGTTGAAGGGTTGTGAGAAATTGTATTAAACCGTTATGCCATTAGCTTATGTTTAGTGGTCATATAAAAAGCTGCGGGCGGTAAAAAGGTTTGCGAGTGCAGCATGAAACGGAGATATAAGAACAAAAGAAATGGGGGATTTTGAAAGAAACTTTTGCTAGTTAAAATATTTCATTTAAAAGGCTTGTCATTATGAAATATAAAACTATGCACAAGTATATTTTTTGCATAAGATTAGTTTAGCAAAAACATCAATTGTAAAATGTGTTTTATGAATGAATCTCTGAACAAGAACAATAAATCGATACATTGAAAAATAAAAAAAACCCACATCATACACTTATGATTTGCTTTGTGAGCAAGCCTTTTTCTTAAGTTTTTCTGATAACGAACTTGTTTTAAAGCTGGAAATTCGGGTTCCGTTCTCTGTGGGTCTGGGATAAATATCAATAATCGGACTATTTCCAAATAAATTTAGGATTTTTTTTAATATGCTTTTTTTGAATAAAAAATATCCTATGTTTCTTCTAATCTTCTCTCTTTCTTTAAATGGCGCATAACCGACTAATGATTTTGACCGTCCAACATAGCTAGCCAGCCGTTTCCCAACTAGCGCCAATTGGTGCACTTGGTCCTTCTATCGGAGTGGTGGTTTCTCTCTTCCTCGGCTACCACCGTCAGGCCGGAGTATTTTCATTCATTTGCACAGCATAGCCTAGCTACGAAGCCGCTGGGTTTTAATTCGTTGAAATATGTCGGTGCCTGCATATACCACATACAGCTCGTCATTAAATCTTCTTCGGTACTCGCGATTGCCAACGCATAAGGGTCCATAAATCTTTTAAAGCACTATTCTCACGAATACTTCCAGAGCTGCCTCATCAAATGTCGTCAGTGAGAAAGCTTTGTACCAAGGTAGGACGGGTGCGATAAGTGCGAGAGGACTTTACTTCTCACTTGCCTACTCAAAAAATGCCCTAATTAAGTTGAAGTAACTTCTTTACCAATTTTCAGTATTCTACTATTAAAACTTTGAGAGACATGAAGTATGAAGAAAACCCGTTTGTATGGGAGGTACCACGCCCCTTCTCCCATCATCCTTTTTTTTTAGCTGTTAGAAATTACGTGCTCATATAAAACGCAACGCGTCGCTACGAGTCACTTAATCTCGTTTAAAGATAAATTCTCAATATATAAAGGGGTTCACTCCCTTCAGTGACTGCCAGTAAATAGGAGTTAATATCTAAATTTTTTTGTCACAATATTAACTGTAAACTTACATTTTTATTTATCCAAGCACAAAATTAATGTGTGTCTTTTATAGGCATCCAAAGAATTCAACCGATCTTTATAAAATGTTCACGGTATAATCGGTACAGGATCAAAGAAAAGTTAATTAACTATATCTTCGAAACTATATACATATCAGTATCCACAGATGAAATTGGAAAAGAAAGTAGGAAATTTGAGATGTAGGAAATTGAGATGTACATAGAGAAGGTGTCAGACGAAAATGAAAAGGGGAAAAGTAAACGAACGGGATATGGGGATGGGGTGGAAAAGCAAAAGTAGAAAGAAGAACGAATATATAGAGATAAATGAAGAGGAAGCGCCGATTGGGGAAGAAAAAGAGGACAATTTGTTAAATGTAGGCAATTCAAATTTAGGCAGGACAACGTTTGCCGGGTCTGTTTGTTCGAATTAATAGCGGAATTAAATATTTCACAATATTTATCATGTTGACAATGTGCTAGCCTTAGTTTATAAGAATAATGCGTCTGATGACAACTTTTGTATTCTGGGTGATTTCAAACTGCCTGCTACTTGGTTGTATTTGGATGATAGTCGATCTTTATTCCCGGTACTAGTTTTTGAGAAACTTATTTAATAGATAAATTTTTAAGTGTAGACCTGATTCAAATAAATAATTGCTATAATAGGTTTATGAGAGTTTTGGATCTCATTTTTATATCTGGCAATTTTCAGTTCTCATTGGAGGAATGTTTCAAACCTTTGTCATATGTCAGTCACCATCATGTTCCCCTTGTTCTTAAGCTAGAATTTTGTGCGTTCCCAATATTAAAGCTAACTAATAATTTTAGAGGTTTTGATTTTAATAGGCATAATTTGAGCCTTTTTAAAGAATAAAGTATGCTCTGTTGATTGGACTTTGACTTTCAATAGGTTCGGGGTTGCCGAGTGTTATCAGATATTCAAAAATATTGTATTAGATAACTGTTCCAATATTGTTCCTCTTAAGAAACAATTCAATTCACAAAATTCCGTGGTACAATAAGAAGCTAGAAAAATTAAAGGATTTAAGGAATAAATTTTACAAAAAGTTTAAGCTTTCGTCTCTTAATAAACTTCTTGATAGGAAATATGTTCGCAAATTCGAACTCGAAATTCAGAGTAATCCCAAGACTTTTTGGCGATATGTCAATTCAAAGAAGGCTTGCTCAAGTATCTCCTCGGGAATGTTCTATAGAGAGATGATTTAGTTTATGAGGCAGCTTATCTCTTCGGGGAATTTTTCAAGATCACTATTACCTTGTAATACTAGTGCAAATTTTGATGGCTCAATAAATTTTGGCTCGTTGGAACTGACCCTAAAAGATGTAGTTGATGGCATTATCAACATCAAATCCTCTAGGAAAGCCGATATTGATGGGCTTTCCTCATATCTTTTTAAATATTGTGAAGCATTGACTCAACCTCTACTTCTCATTTACAACAAATCGCCGGAAAGTGGAATGCTTATTGATGAGTGGAAGTTCACCTCAATTACCCCTATTCACAAAACAGGCAATAAGGCAAACGTAGCCAACTACCGGTCAATTTCCAAATTATCAACAGTATCTAAATTGTTTGAATACATAGTCAAACAGAAGATATATTTCTCACCTAAGCAAACAATCTCCTGTAACCACTGGTTTTGTGACTGGTAGATCTACTGTTTCAAACCATGCAGTGTTCTCTGGTTACTGTTTGTCTGCTTTCAATGATCGATTTCAGGTTGATACTGTCTTTTTGTGATGAATGAAATCTTATCTATCTTTTCGTAAATGTGCAGTCGTGGTTGATGAATGTACGTCCGCTCCTTTCATCGCTTCTTCAGCTGTTCCACAAGGTAGCATTCTAGGCCCCCTTCTCCTTGCAGTTTTTATTAATGATATATCCTCGTGTTTTGTCTCTTCTAGATTTCTCTTGTATGCTGATGATCTAAAAATCTATTCAAAAATCTCATGCCTTTCTGATGCCATCGATCTTCAAAAAGACCTTACAAATGTTGCTGAAAGGTGCAAAATAAATCACTTACAACTTAATATTAGCAAATGTTTTCACGTAACTATTTCTAAACCCCGTTCTCTTATCTCTACATCTTATTATATTAATGAGCATATACTGACCACAAAAACTGAAGTGCGAGATTTAGGTGTAATTTTTGATTCCAAATTCTTATTTCATGATCATATAAATCATATTATTGCTAAATCGTATTCTATGCTAGCTTGTATATGCCGTTGTAGTACAGACTTTACTGACCCGTACACTTTAAAACTTCTGTACACCTCCTTAGTTCGCTCTAAACTAGAATATGCAGTGTTTATATGGAGACCATATTACGATTGCCATATAAAGAGACTGGAAAGAATACAAAAATCCTTCGTAAATTTTGCACTTCGCAGTTTACGCCTTGAAGATCCTATTCCTTCATATAATGCTAGATGTCTCCTTATCAACTTGAATACTTTATATAATAGAAGAATTATACTAACTCTTAGCTTAGTGCTTAACACCATTCAAGGAAGGGTGGACGCACCCATTCTCTTAGAACGGATTAATTTCCTGGTACCTCATAGGAACCTTAGAAACAATGACATGTTTTTTCTTGAACTCGTCAGGACTAATTACGCATACCATGACCCAATCAGTAGAGCTTTGCGTGAGTTTAATTTGTTCTCAAGTTCTTTAATAATTAATTTTTAGTGGATAAGGCTAAGCTAAAACTAGAACTAAATAGAGTTTCAAATTAAGCTTTGTTTAAAATTATATTTAATTTTATTTTTTTTCGTTACGTAGTCTGTAAGAAACTTTGAGTTTCATAGATTCTCTATCTCTATGGCGCGATATACAACAGGTATATCATCATAAACCTCCTAAGAGATTTTTGCGCCAAGCTTCTCTTCCAATTTGTGGTGTGCCGATTTGAATTTTCCCTACAAATTGGTGGGACCTACAGTTTTTTCATAGATTACTATTTAAATAAAAAAAATAAGAAAATATTTATAAGGAGTTTTGCAACAATTTATAGTGTACTAAAAGTGATCGTGATCTTGGTCTCACAACTAATTTCATGTTTTAGGTTTAAAATGATTAATAGCATATTAGAAAGATTTTCACAGCACATCAAAAGTCAATTAATCGGCAGGTTGTTTAAATGCTCAGCAAAGGTAACAACTACATACATACTTGGCAGATAAAAAGGAAATAGAAAAAAAGAAAACACCAGATAGGCAATTAATTTGAAAGTGGTTGCTATAAATTGAAAGGCTTAATGACTGTTTAACACACTTTCTTATAAAGTCGTGTATCTCATTAAATAGTGAATTGGAGACATGGCCTCTTCAAACATCCAGTCAGAGCTGCTCATTCTAAACGCTGAATCGCCAAATAATAGTTGTAAAGTGCTGATAGGAATGCTGCCTATTTCAACACAAATATTACCTATACACTAAGAAGTTTGGGGGATTGAAAACATGCCAGTAATCTTACAATTTGTCGCTTGGAATATCATATATTTTCACTTCAACAATATATCGTTTATGATGTAATATTAATTTAATTTCAGCTATGTTCATTACAATTAATATTATACTTGTCATGCCTAGCCTATAAGATTTGTCCAATTTGTGGAAAGTATAAAACACTTGTTACAGGTTTTAAAATTTTTAAATTCCATATAAAATATGCTCAAATCATTTATATCAATAGCTTTTGCTAAATTCTTTTTTCTTAAGAAACATACAAATTCCGCAAAAGTGTGCACCTAGCTCTATTATAAGCATACTGAAATTAAGGTTTTACTAACCAAAAGACTCAAGCAACGAACTTGGTTTGCTTTTGTGCGCCACTGAACAAAGTTATTTGCAATTGGTGTTGCATGCTTGAATTGACGCACAACACCAGTAAATTACAACAGCAACGATATGAATGAAATGAAAACAAAACAAAAAACAGAAGTAAAGCCGAAAGTTTAAATTTCAGCTTGAGAGACATATGAAATATATATTAGGGTGCATTAAATTTTTTCTCTGCGTCTGTGAATTTGTACCTTATAATATTTTTGTTTATCTTATATATAAATAGACAAGATGAATACAATATAGAACCGTTTTCTGCTAAACTATAATTCTAAGGTATACAAATTATATATGTATAGATAGGAAATTTTGAGGTGTACTTTTATCCGTAAATAAAAAAAATTTAAAAAATCATTTTAATATAAAAAATATAACATAAAAGTCACACCACTACACATTTACTTATTCACACTATAGACACGCTGTGTGTGTGTACTTGCTTTTTGTGTACTATGCTGAATCGTGAGCATGGCCGAGGAGTTGCTTTGTAGCCGTAGTAGTGTGAGTAGACTTGCCATGCATGTTTTTGTGTTATTCGTGTGGTCGGCTCTCACTCTGAGTGCGAAGAGTTGGTAGTGGACCAATGAAAAATAAGTATTCGCACTATAGATACTCTGTTGTGTCATGCATTTTTGCTTTAGTTGTTGTTATAGTATTGATTACTGGCTACGATGCCCAGTGTCAGCTGCTCTCCTGAGAGCACGAAAAGTTGCTTTGTTGGATACATTAAACAAGCAATGTAAAATATGAGCAAATATGTAAAATTCATTGCTGATACCTACAAACAGGGTTTACAAAAATAAAATAAATGATTACTCATAAAGAGTATTGAACACCGAAGAAAATTAAAGGAAAATAGAGGAAAGGAAAAGAATTGAAAGGAAGGAAAACTAAAGGAAAGAAAGGAAAGAAAAGGAAAAGGAAAAGGAAAGGGAAGGGAATGGAAAGGATAGGAAAGGAAGAAAAATTAAAGGAAAGAAAGGAATGGTATGGAAATGAAAGGAAGGGAAGGGAAAGGGAATTAAAGGAAAGGTAAGAAAACGAAGGGGAAAGAAAGAAAATAAAAGGAAGGGAAGGGAAAGGAAAAGAAGTTTGAGAAAAGTAAAAAATAAAATAAGAGAGTAAAAAAAGAAATCAAGGAAAATAAAAATATGTTAGAGGAAAGGAACGACATAGAAAGGAAGAAAAAAGGCGGATAAAACATACCTACAGCAAAAAAATAAAATAAAATAAAGTTTATTGGTTGAATTTCAAACACTGGGCGAACTCTAGTATTTATAATATAATATTTTGCGGTGGCTCACTCAATATTTAAGCAATAAGTGATCAAAACGGGGGTAGTTATAACGAACAACAATTTTTTTTAAGGCCTATTAGAATTTGTAAGGTGCCCCTTCGAAGGCCAGTGGGAGGTCTGAAGTTAAAAAAAAATTTTTATCATTAGCATATATATATATGTAGTGTTGGACGTAGATTGACGGACTGTTGACGTATACTGTGTCTCAACGTTAAGCCTTAACGAGGAATTGACGAAACGCTGTAAACGACAGGTACCAAACAATTCAATGTTCCAGTGGAGCCACAGTCGTAACAAATGATTGGCAATACGAGTTTTGCGTTGTACCATTCGGTATTTCAAATTCCCCAGCTGTCTTCTGTAGGTATATTAATGCTGTGTTTCGGACGCTAATCCAGAAAGGTACAATGATCACATATATCGATGAGTTAATAATTCCGGCAAAAGACGATAGTGAGGGTATTGAGAAGCTGGAAGATGTTTTGAAAGTTAGTTCTGAGTATGGACTGAAAATCAAGTGGACCAAGTGTCACTTTTTAAAACGTAAGGTTGAGTTTTTAGGGTACATTATCGAAAACGGCACAGTACAAATTTCGGAAGAAAAAACTAGAGCTATTCAGAAATTCGCTTTGCCAGTAGATAAAAAGGGTTTACAGAGATTTTTAGGACTTACGGCGTATTTTCGTCGTTTTATCGAAAACGTTGCTGTCATTGCCAGACCGTTATCAGACTTGCTAAGGAGAAAACGAGATAACAGCTTTTCAGCAATTAAAAGCTCATTTAGAGAAGTCGCCCGTATTAAGGCTATTCTCCCAAAATGCGGTTACTGAAGTTCATACTGTCGGCAGTAAATACGGGGCTATTCTACTGCAGAAGGCTCCGGATGATCAACAACTACATCCGGTGCAATACATGAGTCGAAAAACTAAGCCTGCAGAGGAGAATTACCAGTCATATGAGCTAGAAGTACTAGCAATTATAGAAGCTTTGAAAAAGTGGAGGATATACCTGTTAGGAATAAAGTTCAAAATCTTAACGGATTGTAACGCATTTACCATGACACTTAAGAGGAATGAGGTACCACCTAAAATTGCAAGATGGGCTTTGTTTCTGCAAGATTTCAACTAAATATGAAATCGAGCACAGACCCGGAACGCGAATGAAGCACGTGGATGCGTTAAGTAGGGTATAGGTAATGTTGGAAGACTCGCTAAAATACCGACTGAAGGAAGCACAACTTAAAGACGATTGGACAAAAGCATTTCGTAAAATCTTAGAAAAGGACGAGTTTGAGGACTTCTATGTCATGCCAAATACGAAATCCTTTTTAAGAACCCCGAAAAAGATTTGATTGTGCTACCAGTGGGTATGGAAGATGAAGTGATTAAAATGGCACACAGACAAGGGCATTTCTCGTTAAAGAAAACTCAGGATCTGTTAGCGAAAACGTTTTATATCCCTCAAATCAGCACAAAGGTAGGACAGGTGGTACTTAATTGCATCGAATGTATCGTTAATAATGCCAAGTCAGGAAAGAAAGAAGGATTTCTAAATTCGATAAATAAGGAAGATAAACCATTAGGGACATAAGTACCACGTTTACCATGTAGGACCACTTGAAACGACTAGCAAGTCATATAATTATATATTCGTAGTGATAGACGCATTTAGCAAATTTGTGTGGTTGTACCCCACAAAGAATACAGGAGCAGATGCCGTAGTAGATAGGCTGAAAAAACAGGCAGCAGTATTTGGCAATCCAAAACGTATTATTAGTGACCGGGGAGCTGCATTTACCTCAAGATCATTTGAAGAATACTGCCAGACTGAAAAAATTCAGCATTTACTTATAACAACAGGAGTACCGCGGGGAAATGGGCAAGTGGAGAGAATGTATAGAATAGTAGTTCCTATGCTATCGAAACTATGCACTGAAACACCAAGCAATTGGTACAAGCACATAGATAAGGTACAACAGTATATAAATAATTCCCCACCAAGAAGCACCAAACATACCCCATTTAAGATCCTAATGGAACTCGATAGGCGCATGGCCAATATGCCAGAGCTTCAAAAACTGTTAGAAGGTGCAGCTGTAGATGAATCAAATGAAAATCGAGAGCAAGTTCGAAAAGAAGCTAAAGAAAATATCTTAAAAATGCAGCAGGAAAATCGCAAATCGTACAATTTACGCAGAAGGCAAGAAACAGATTACGAACTCAATGGTTTAGTAGAAATCAAAAGAACTCAGTTCGGCAGCGGACTAAAACTAAAGCCTAAATTCTTAGGGCCGTATAAGATAGTTAAAAAGCTTAATCATGGGCGGTATGAAGTGGAAAAAGTAGGCGATCAGAGGGACCGGGAAAGACGTCAACAGTTGCGGA
Organism: Merzomyia westermanni; assembly: GCA_949987695.1. NCBI lineage: Eukaryota > Metazoa > Arthropoda > Insecta > Diptera > Tephritidae > Merzomyia > Merzomyia westermanni. Next base: position 69,423,287 of record OX465293.1, read on the forward strand.
GCATATGAAAAAATGGACTAACTCATTCGGGGTCGAATGAAATCAGGACAGCCGAATGTAGTGTTGGACGTAGATTGACGGACTGTTAACGTATACTGTGTCTCAACGTTAAGCCTTAACGAGGAATTGACGAAACGCTACAACGACAGGTACCAAACAATTCAAAACGACAAACGAACATCAGTACGATTCGGACAGCTTGCTAATACGTATTAATTGATAAGTAAACTGTGTTGTAATTAATATACTAATAAATATCGTACTAACAACAATTTGTTAACTTAACCTAAGCTACTCTATAATTTCATTATTATCATACTTAATTAAAACTATTATTAAACTAAAAAAACGTGTTTTAGTGACTGTGGAATGAAAGACGGGTAAGAATTCCTACATATACGAGTATATACTAAAGAATATAGGAATGAATAGTGGAAATATTATAAGCCTTTTAAGGAATCGGATGTCCCTCAGCACAAGCAAGAATACCTGAAGTATATTTATAATTTCGAAAACAATATCAGGTCGAATCCAAAATTGTTTTGGAGCTTCATTAGTTCAAAGCAGTCATCTGTGGCAATTCCACTGTCTGTGACTAACCAAGGTAAAAATTGAATAACTTAACATCTTGTCTTAATTTCTGCTCATTAGTTACAGATGTTGATCATATTATTTTAAGTATTTAGTCAAATCTCGTCTTTCTTTCTAAAGCAATGTATGACTTCAGTTGTTGTTGTTTGTAACGACAAAAACACTCCCCGAAGGTTGACAGGTGACAGTTCTTTGCCGGATATGACCCCGGTACGCTCCGGTACTCCCTTGCGGTACTGCCCGGCTGTCGTGATAGCGATTTGGTATGACCAGTGCAACCTTTAAGGTAATGTCATAACTCCCTCCGTGAGTAAGAAAAAGATGGTTAATGAGAGGTGAGATGCATCATATCTGTAGATCAACCATCGAGTTGAATGTCATTACGTTTGTGCATATTAGTCGTCTCTTACAACCAGTATGCCTACCTCGGGCATATTCTAAACCCCTATCCCGCAGGGGTGATATGGCTCCAATTGCGGAACCGAGCAACTTGTTTTGTGCATCCATCTTTTACATTCGGAACATTGAACGGAGGGTGAATGTTTGACATAAATATTCTTCCAGCAAACGCAGGAGATCCAATCTCTTGGTCCCGGTTTGGATTCACCAGCTATTATTATTTGTATAAAAATCGAGTGGGTTACCTAAAAGTTTTGTATATTTTTTTAAATATATTCCTTTAAAAAACAAATACTGCCTATATGCTAACAAGAAAAAAAACCAACCTACCCTAACACATGTCTATAAAAAACATAGTTACTACCTCTCAAAAGAGCTTATTGCAAAACAATGTTAGCTCTGTATGTAGCTCCTGTAGCTTCATACCTGCGAAGCGGCGTGCCATATACATACAGACATGCTAACCGCCTAATAAATGACGCCTCAACATGCCGTGTACTACCGCCGTGTGGTAAGGGTATGGGACACACATACTTACTTGCAGAATTTGCGCCAGTTGCAACAGACTTTGATGTTCAAGTGTAAAAATGTAGACTCGGCTATGCGCCATGATGGTCGGTGCAAAATGCAATCGTAAGGCAATTCTAGCAGCAATTTGACTCTAAATTGCTTACTATTGCCGCAACACTAACCAAGATAATAGCGATATTGGTTAGTGGAAGCAGCAGCAAAAGAAGTGCCTCGATAGCGTAGAATTTCATATTAGAAGAGACCTTCATTAAGGTCATTCGCTTAAGTATGGACGTGGAAATAAATAAATGTGGCAAACAAAGGATGGCTACTGCCGCAAACATACATACGTATTATTATTAGTACTAGTAACCTAACATTCTGATGCAATCATGGTATGCATTGCTTATTTCAAGTATCCAAGAATATTTTCCATTCGCCTGTTGTTGTATACTTTGGTATGCAGCTTAAGCACTTGCTCAGTTTGGCACATCAAAGATACACACACATTCTTACGCATGATGCAATATATCGAATTACCTTCCGTTGGGAAGATAAGATCAAATACAATGTAATAATGAGAATTGACACGACAAAAGCGCAAATTAAATTGAATTTTTCTAAAAACATAAATAAATAAGTACAACTACCTGCAGGTATGAGCACATTAGAGTGATACTTGTGAACCGATCTTGGATAATGAAGAGGCTGGCTCCAGTGGGTAAGGGGCCTAGAACATACCTCCGGTAGGTATAGCTTTAGTGAGGCAGTAGAAGGGCAGTTGCCAAAAGGTGGTAGTGACGAAGCGCACAGCTTTCGTTTTGGCAAAGAACTGCTTATATTCGTAAGCTCCTAAAACCTTCGTCATCTACGAGCCTTTACCGCGGTTGGTTGGTTGGTTGGTTCGAGTGGTGAGCTTCCTATGACTCGAATAGTCACTAATGCGCAATTTTGATACCACATATCGTGAATTAACCAATGAGTAATATTTTGTGATAACTGACATTATCTCAAGGACGATGTTGGCACCCCTGTCTAACTATATCCATGCTGTTGAGTTCAATCAAAAATTTTATAAGCTCCCGGGTTTTATAAAATAATTTTTAACCGCCACTTTCGCTCCTGAAAGGTTTCAGATGCGGCACCAGGTATTGTGTTCCACACCACCCGTGCCGCATGTGCTCCAATAGTCCAATGCCCAGATTCCTTGACAATCTGTAGGACTACATATCCTTCCACAAGTTATTAGCCTCGCTAAAATAGTACTGACAAGGACCTCCTTCGCCTCTGAGACTACAGTAGTGGATCCACGACTAGCCTGCTCATAGGTCATATCGTTTCACTGTATGCTACGATGGCCTGGCACCCATATTAGAATAACGATATATCGACTTGCCGGGTTTATGGTCCACTTTCTTCGTTTATCACCCATCCAGGCTGGATACTATCGTTGCTGACTCGAAAAGACCGAATAGCCGCCTAGCTGTCGTAATGCCTCCTGGATAGCGTGAGTCAGATTGATATACAATCGTTTAGTATGGCAGACGCATAGGAACATGGACGGAAGTGCTGCAAAGATGACTGTTCCGACTCCACAGGTCAATTCGGATCCGTCCTATTTCCAATCCTTTCTCCAATGGAAGGTAATCTTAAAGTTCGAAATACTACTATGAGTGTATGTACGCTGCTTCCGAAGACTAAGTGCAATATGGGATGCTGTTTCCTTGATAAAGAGATCTATCGATGGCACGTTGCGTATCACGTTCAGATCCTCTCTATGGCATGATTTATTTGCTCGCTAAACTTTCTTGAGCAGTAGATTGGCTATATAAAACGGTTGTTAAGCCAATGCCCATAATATGGGTTATGGTATCTGTTTAGGAAAATAAAAATTCTTGGAAGCGGGTAGGGCTAAACATTCCAAAATTTTCTAAAAGTTTCCGCTTTTATATTACTGATCATCACATATGTCATACAACTCTTGAAAGATATAGAATGTAAAATTAGTAAAAAGCAAACTTTCGGACTTCAAGTACTGCATACATAATGGGCTGGACAAACTATGCAAACATAGAAAAGAAGTAACAAATTACAGGGTAAAAATAGAAATTTATACAAAGAGAAGCATTATTCCATATGAATGCACTTATGGCACAGCAACACAGACTATCTTTACAAGAGCAATATCAACAGCAGCTCAACAACTCAGCACTATAGCCCCCATACATTTCACACCTACACAACACACAAATAGCCATTATACTGAACATACGAGAAAGCCATAAAATACATAAGTACAGTGTTGTCTGCTTATAATGAACCCGCTTAAGATGTAAACTCTTTCATTAATTACCTACTAACCAAGTCCTCCCTCAAAAATTTAAAAAATCTCGGTTAAACTGGACCCTGCTTATTATGGATTCCGCTTATAATGAGTAAAAAATTGGGGTTCGTCTATTACGAGCGGAGCTGTTATGGACAAAATTTTAAAGAAACAAATGAGCAGAAATTCCTCGAACTTATTTAAATTAAAATTATTTTTTCTAAAATGTATCATAGCTCATATCTTTCAAGAACTCGTATTTAAAAAGGTCGGAAGAATTTGAAATCGGTGTTCTTAACTTTAAGGCATTGACCCAAAGAAAATTCCAAGTCTTTTTTCAAAAATTTAATTTGAGATCGTATTTTTATAACTCAATGTACAATACATATTTCTGTGATAAATAATTCAGTGAACTTGCTTTGACCTTAAAATTTCGCATTCTAATTAGATGGACAATTTCGCATTTCCTTGGGGTTCATTATAACCGATTTTTACTGTATGTATGTTCGTTGTACCAGTTGGCAAAACATCAAGGCATTGATGTATGTTAGCCAGCCATAGTGGCTGTTGTTGTACTTTTAAAAGTGCCCACTTGTTGCATGGAAAAAGAGTGTAATTTGATTTGTTGCAAGCAGTTTTTCGAAGCAATCGGTGTGCATCGCAGCGTAACTTAAAAGCAAAACTATATGCACTTAGCGCTCAGTTTGAACTCAAACCTCAAGCCATGCTGCTTTACTCTTCTTAAGCTGAGAACCCTGCTGCATTATTGTAAGTTTCTGTATAAGAAGCATTACACTGGTTTACAGCCAAAAAACAGCAGAGACTTTATCCATAAAAAAAGATGGATCCACTTAATCATGTATACCTCATGAAAAAATTTGTCAATTCCAAAACGGTTTAAAAATATAAAAGCTAAAAAAATTTGCCATACACAATGCATACATTTCTTTTCGCTAGGACTTGCAGTTACATTACAGATTTTTAAATATTCTTTTTATGTAAAAAATGGACGTTGCGAGGGAGGATCTCAAAAACTGTTTATTTTTGTGTTCGTGAGATACACGCGATTAGGTGGAGTAAATCGTAACTTCGATTTTCGGAATCAGGGGTTGGTTTTACATACGGCTTCCCGGCGTAGAAAAAAAGTTCGAATTTGTGATCCAGTGCTATTAACATTTTTTCTACATAGATTCTTGTAGGTATTTAAATATATGTAGCTGAGTTTTGTATGGAAATATGCATATGAGACACAGAGGAAGGAGGACTTCACTGTGAAGGCAGAAAAGGCACCAAAAAAAATGCGTAAGCAGAGGTGAGTGTGTTTGCTAATGATTTTGTTGCTGTTTTGTTTGACGATGTTATTGGCTTCAATAGAGACTTAGCTACAAAGAGTCATGTTTTAGCGATAAATACAAATTTCATTGTAATGATCTAACCCATTTACAACAGTGCAATGCACATAAACGATTGAGTCAGTTCTGAAGGTTGATGTGTATCAAAAGACTTGAGCAACAAACTTTGCTGTTCATGTTTTGAAAGAATATGTGTGCATGCAAGCAAGCCAAAGTAAAATGTAATGAAATGTTTGTGTGCAATTTTTGCATGTTTACTTTCTCATAAAATATGACTTTCCTTTACATATTCCATGTTCAGTGTATGGGTTTGGCTTATCACGTGCCCTCTAGCGTCAATATTCACTTAAATATGTATATGAACCTTTAACGAAGATGGAGCAAATTGAAGACAACCATGAAATCAACATAAAAATGTCTCTTCTTCAATATGGTATTGTCTTCTAGCAGCAGATTTTTTAATCAAGATCATTTAAGTCAAATTCAAAAGGTAATTAGTATACATTTTTAAGGAAGAAGAAGGAACAAGAGGCAAGGAGAGTGGGAAAGGTAAATTAAAATGAAAAGGGAGGGAAGGGGTTGCAAAGTTAAAGTAAGAGTAAGAGTAGGAGTTAGAGTAAGACAAAGAGAAAATAAAAGGAAAATGAGATGTAGAAGAATAAAACTAAAAGGGAGAGGCTGTCTAGACAAATATGGCTGAGTTACGAATTCACAATTGTATATGTACCTCATCCGAGGACGCCTATCACGGTAGATCAAAGCAAGCGAAACAGTTTTTAATTATTATTAGCTCAACAATATATAAACGCACACCGTTTGCCAACGCCCAGCATTTACCGACGCACAAAAGTTTTGAATTGGTTTGAAGCACACGGAATTCAACTTTCGGTTGCTCTGATACAATTGCTTTTGTCATGAGACATTTCTCACAAATAGTTCACGCTTTGCGTATTTATATGTTTGAGCTCTAACTTAAAAAAACAACAAAAAAAGCAAAAACAAAAGAGTCTTTACTAAGGTATTTTTGCATTTCTATATCAAACCCCATAACTCGTTATTTTTGTTTTAGTGGCTCAGTAGCAGGTGTTAACTCAAAAATTGTATAACAGCAAAATGCCAAAAGACACATGTTTTGATTAAAAAAATAATAATAATTTTAACCAAACAAAACAAGTCAATGACTGTCACAACTTTAAAAAATGTCATAAAAACTATATCCACAAATGTAACTACCTATATCAAAACTTATACATATGCTTATGTAACTACTTATGTGCTTAAAAAGTCCATGGAAGGTGCTTGCTTGCATTTTTAGTTTTAGTTGAGTGCATGCAATTATTATTAATCATAAGTCTAGTCGCGTTTATTTATTTCATAATAACCAACTAATAGCTGTTGGTAAGTGGTAAGTTAGTGACTTAAAGGTTTACAAATTAAAGAAGCGACAAAGCCGCAAATGAGTGCATATACATTAGGGTGCGCTTTATATTGCAATATTCTTTTGCGAAGTAATGTTTCGGCTATTAATGTTCTTTAGGCCTTAAATTCGCGATAGGCTGACAATTTTTAAACTCCTAGACCCAGACGTCGTAATATTCGCATTTAAATTGAGAATATATATACAATTTTTCATAAATTGATATAACTGTCCTCAAATCCTGGGTAAACTTTATATTTTTTTGGACACATTTCTTGTACTAATAGTGTAATTTTCGGTTGAAATTTAAAGATTATATAATCGTGTCGTTTTAAATAACTTTGAGTTCAAGGTGAAGGTATGATATTATCTCTACACAAATTAGGTCCACCCTAATGTACAAATAGTACGCGTACTAAATATGTTTTGGTATGCATAGTATGTATGTGTTTATGTATATTTAAACATATAAAAGTGATACAGGCGAAGGCTTTTGTACAATTTGTACAGCTTAGTTTAACTCTAACCCTAAAGAGAACAAAGTTCTTTACTTTTCTTTACTTTTTTAGACTGAATTTGGGCTAACTACAAAGTCATGTAGAAATAATCGATAATTAAATTTATCAACTTTTATACATTTTCCTAGAATACTATTTAGATAACCTTTAAATACATACCTTCTTTATATTGTTTGTTAGATTTGGGAACGTCTAATTGAGTCAACTCTCATAATAATGTTTACAAAAAAGAAATTTTCTTTAAGATCAAAAATGTTTTATAAAATCTAACCATTTTCATAACTACATACAATTTTAATAAAAGGCGAAATAAAGATAAGTAGAAAATAAAAGATAATTAGAAAGTGACCTAAAGTATTAAAACAAATTAATTTTAGATCTTGCATAATTTTTCATATAGAATAAAATTTGCTTTTCAACAGAGACAATAGGTTCAATATCGTACTAAAAGTTATTGAAACAGCTTCTTCATGCCCTTCATATTACTGCATGTACTAGTAATTCCGTTCCATTTTTCTTGATAAAAAAATTGAATTAGATTATTTTTGTTAACTAATACATATTAATACCCTCATATATATACGTAAATACATATTTATTAAACTTTATAATTTTAAAAAGAAAAAGTTTAAAAGTACAAAAATATTTAAAGTTTTTATTACTTTTCGAATGTTGTTTTGAGCTGCAATGAAATCTGCTAAGAGCTGTTGGAAAAAATGGAAGTATCTCAGAATGATGTAGAGGGTAGGAAAAGGAAGTACATGGAGTAGAGAAACAAAGGGATCAGAAAATAAAGCTGGACTTGAAAACCGACGAAGTTTTCGAAAAAGGGTTGCTCCTCAGCAGTAGTCGTCACCCGTCCCAGTATATTTTACCCATAAAAAGTTTCTGATCAGAAATGCATCTGCTTTAGCAGAAGGAAGAGAATTAAGTTGTCAAACCTTTAAACTAATCAGCTCAAGGCAAGGCTGTTTAATTTTTTCCCTTCAAATTCGAACGGAATCAGAGGAAAAACCCTCGGAGGGTTACCCATCACTTTCCCTTTAGAGACCCTTTTTTCTTAATTATTGCTGTTACATGTCCAGGGATCCGAATTAAATAATTTTTTGAATTTTTAGCATTTATGCTATTTTACCTACCGAATTCCACTGTTATAGCGGTCTAACTGAGAAAGTTATCGCAAAACCGCCATATTTGTACGATCAGTTATCAGAGTACAGATCGAAGTGCTTTAATAGTGCAACGCTATCCTAAACAAATAATTGTATTAAAACTACCTTTACTTGAAAAATCAGGCTTATGAGCTAAAGTAGTCCGATCGTTTAAAATAAAATAGTTAAAGAACAGAAAAATAACGCCGCTTCCAAAATTGTAAACAGATATATCGAAAATTGTGAAATTATGCCTAAGCCGTCTCCTTGTTTTCTGGTACTTACAACTATCCTACCAAAGTTAATATACCATATCATGTCCCTGAAGGGAATACAAAATTAAATTTTGTTAATGCAGCTAAAGTTGATATTTTCTGTTACTCCGCAAATGATTTTTTTTCAGCTTTAAGTGATACGCAATGTTGGCGTTTGAAAATCAGTATTTTGACAGATTTCGATAGTTCTGTTTATTTTAAACCATCTCACAAAAAATTTCAACTCTAATATGTACCATTGAAAAAGCAAAAGCAATTATGATGTTAATAACATTCTGCTTTAAAATTTTGTATATATTTAAACTAAAAACCCTTCTCATGTAAAATTTTATTTCTGTTGGTTACACTAAAATCGCTGTTAAGGCTCGATATAAGTACATTGTTAAAACCTGGGGACATTAACATACTTATCCATTATGATCATAGGGCTGTTCAGTGCAACAAATCGATATAAAAAAACCATCCGTTGTCGCATTTTCTGAAACAGGCTACCCTATTTACACATATGTACCTATGTGCATACGACAATAAAAGTGCTTGATATGCAAATGCACAAACTTGCATACATACATACGAGTATGTGGCATAAATACATATTAATTTCGTAATTATTGTTGTCGCAAAAGGTAGGTAGTCACCAATTTTATATTTTTTATATTTGTGTGAGTATGCATTTGAGTATGGCACTTTTTGGCGCCAACTGTGCGAGCTGACTTGTGACTAATTGCTTGTTTGTGTGCTGTTTTGGTTGTGCCATTTACCACTCTGTCAGTCAGCTTAACTTTTGCGTCTAAGTTACTTTTGGTTTCCCTTTCTTTCATGCCAACTTAACGACTTTTGATTTGATGTATGTCTTTTGGATCTCGTTGCACATTTGGATTTGCCTTTGCAGTTTTTGTTCAGATACACTTTTGTACGTATTAGGCATGCAAATTTTTTAGATTTTTACAATTCCGGGTTTTCGGGCTTGAAAGTGAAGAAATTGTTTGAGAAACTATCTAACGTTAAAATATATCAGAAATAATTTTATTTTTAAAAGTTTTTTAATAAAACTAAAGTTTTTTCATTCATAACAAAGCAAAATCAATTACCCAAATTTTTCAAAACGTTTCACTTTTGTTGGCAAATCTTTCGTGTGTTATTTTATGAAATTTTTAAATTATGTCATCTTGATGTATACAACCCAATATGCAAAATACGTTTACTATAGGCTTACGATAAACTTACTTAGCAAGCTTTTCGTTTGGAAAACCGTTTGGAAAAAATTGTCGAATGAACGAAAGTGATCCCTTTTTAAACAATTTCAAATGAGGTTTGGGAAACAATTTTTAATTAAAGTTCTATTCAACGTACAGTAAGACTTTGTTGAAAACTGATTGATAAAACTCCAATTTAGGTAACGACTGTGAAAACGGGCCAGGAGCCTAATGAATCTGTACTAGACCTTTGCTCCAAAGGTTGCTGAATCCAATTTCCGACAATTTCCTCAACTTTTTTTATTAAATAAATTTTATAATAATTATTTTAAAATATGTTTTATATCTAATTCAGTTCCATTTATTACTTTTCTAACAATTCAAGTATAATATAAAAAAAATACAAATAAATATTCGGTGATATCTTTTTTTTACCAATTTGTGGCTTGCTGCTTCCAATTTTTTATACAAATGGCGGGAGCTACTGTTTTCTGCCGACTCCGAATGGCATCTGCAAAGCAAAGCAGATGAATTTTTGCTAAGAAGCCTTCCATGGCAGAAATACACCCTCGGACTCCGTTTTGAAAAACCTTTTTCAAACCACTTTTTATGTTACCTGTCCCAGGACTCGAACTTTGGGCCCTTCGGTGTGGTAGGCCGGCAACACTACCGCTACACTACGTCGGCCATATAATAAAGTTCACATAAATCAAGTAGGATAATTATTAAGCATTATTTTTGAAAACTACCAAACTGTTCACCTCGCAGAAAGTTCACCTCAAGTTAATTCCCCAAAGCTACCATACAATTGTGGAAACATGTTTAAACGTTTGTGAAATTGTTTAGTTTCAAACTCGTTTGGAAAACATTGATTTCAACGTTTGGAAAATATTGTTTAATAAACTAGCTTACTTTATTGTTTATTGGAAATTTTTGTAAGAAATATGTGTACTTATGTTTATGTGAAAAAAATGTGTGTTGATCTGGCCGATAAATTTAGAAGATTTAGAGAAAAGTAGTATCAACATTTAAATAAAAAGAATCGAATAGTGAAGAAATAACATTTCGGTAGTGAAGACTGTAAAGCCACAGTTTCTTGCTAGTTGCTAGAAAAACTCATGTTACTTTATGAAAAATAATCAACAAAGAAAGTTAAAAGTTAAAAAATATTCCACATCAAAAAAACTAAAATAATAAATCACCATTTTTAGCTCTTAGTAAGGTATCTGCAAAGCCGAAATTTACAGTATCGCAAGGAAGAAATCCCGATAATTTCGGAACCGAAAATACATTGGATGCCTATTGTCCCTCATTTTTCAGACATTTCAGTTTTATTTATTGTGTTTATCGTTCGCTGATACAGGAAATTACAATTGTCAGCTAACGCATGGACTACGACGCTTTTTTGTTGCCAAATAATTTCGGCGACGTCGGTTCAACGAAATAGAAAGTGTTTCCCTCAAACCGCTTAGAAATACCGCGTACAGCGCTTTTGTATCCGAATCCAAATTACCCATATGTTGGGCATTGAACTGTTTTACGGTTTTTTGTTGATAATGCAATATTCTTTTTACTTTTATTTTCACGCGGATGTTTATATGTTTATCGAAAGCACTATATGTTTACACATATATACTAAGTATTACCAAAGCATTTGTATAAGAAATTACCATAGCCTCTACGCGTTGCATATAAAGTGGATATTAATTAAGTCATATAATGGAACTAATGCGTAAACAGTTTGACGTTGACGAATGTTGTCAGCTTAACAACTTATGGCAACAACAGTAATGTTATATGCCACGGTTTGAAGAAAATATTAAATTTGCTGTTGCAAAATTATTACTGCTTATTATACATTTTGCGTTCGTTGCTTAAGTCTTTTGTTTAGCTCTTATTCTTTCATACCTACAACCAGTTGGCTCCAACACCCCTACCGAATAGCTATGATGCAAACACTTATGGGAATAATCTAGTTCTTTATGAAAATAGCTATAAAAGCTGATGACGGCAAACGTAGCATTACTTGATGGGGTTGACGCTCTGAGAGAAATCCTCGAAAAAATTATGAAATTATGCCTAGCACAAATTATACTCCACAGGAACAATGTTTTACCCCTGTACTCAATTGTAATAGAACTTAACTGACTCTCGCAGCCTAGCCGGTTTCCCAGGAACCAGTAGAGGGCATCTATTGCTTGCTTTCATAGGAAGACATAGACAAGTTGAATTCACCCTTCTAGCAACTAACACCCTCTGGTACAAAAGGTTTCACTTTTTTTTTCGAATCTCCTTGGAGGTACAACGCTCCAAATTATTATTGTTATGTTATGACTATTATTATTAAAACTAACAATAGACTATGTTCATCCTACAGCTAAAAGGTATTCGCAATTAAGCTAGCCCCACAGTAGCTATGTATCACTCATAGAAAATGTTATTAACTGCTTGAAGTTAATGGCTTCAAATGTATAAGGCAAAAGCCTGCTAGAATTATACCTTTCATGAGCATGACAAATTATTATAACTTTGGTTCGATGTTGGTAGGTATGAGAAGTGGAACAGATGGGCCCATCAATAAGTATACTGATATGTTCAGCGTGAAGCTGAGTCGATTTAGCTATGTCCATCTGCCTGTATGAACACAAACTTGTCCCTCAGTTTCATAGATATCTGACTAAAGTTATTATAAGGCTGCCATTTTGTAATTAATAATTCATTTGTCGCAACTACCAAGATTGAGCCAATACAACACATAGTCACAATACAATTGATTGTTTGCAGCTTTTGTACTTATTACATATATATGTAAGCTAGCGAATAAAAATCAGTAAGATCGGGCTACTCATATCATATATCCCTCCTACAAACGATTTTTCCGATAAAGGTGGGGTTGGACTATATATCTTGCAATTAACGAGGTATGAAGGTCCAAAGTTCTAGTCTTAGGACAGGTAACATCAAAAGTGGGTTGAAAAAGCTTATTCAAAACGGGGTGACTCTCGGCAGTTGCTTAGCAAACTCTCTGAGTGATTTTTTGCCATGGAAGGCTTCTCAGCAAAAATGCATCTCCTTTGTAGATGCCGTTCGAAGTCGGCAAAAATCTGTAGGTCCAGCTAATTTGTAGTAAAAATTCAAAATTGGAACAGAAGATCGGCGCAAAAATCTCTTAGGAGGTTTATGATGATATACACGTTGTATATCGCTCTATACATTTATTTTCATTTTTTTATTTATTGTAAACAAAAATAGGCATGGGAAAATCGTACTGCGCATTCATGAAAGGTATAACAGCCGAAGTCAGCGCTATCTTATTAATTCCGTTACAGTGGAACGTTCATCACGCTGGAAACACCCATATGCAGATTGATATGATACACATATCTTAGTTTAGCTTATTGAATGTCTTAAAGAAAGTAAAAGTTGCTACTGTACTCTTTTTGTATTTTGGCATAACTCAAATATATTTATGCAGCCTCCAAACAGTTTTACCTTCATTAAAGTAGAGCAAAACGTGCTTTCAGGCAATTAGACCACTTTGGTACATACAAACATGCATTGCTGCAAGCAAACAAACGAGCATGTATGAATGTCGGTGTAAATGAAAAATGTTACACTTGTAAGAGCATGTTCATAAAACAAAAAAAAAAAAAACCACTAGAAACGGTGAACATTTGTCACAGTGACCACTTTTACTTAAGTATTTATCGACGTTGGTAGTGATCTTGTGAAAGTGTTTACCTTTTATAAACATGATTGAAAAAGTTTATTTGGAACATTTATCTTTATCTTTTCTGTTTTTACTTCCAATCAATGTTTTTCCTATTAACCAAAAGAAAATATTACAATAAATTTAAACGAGCGAAACTTGTTGCAATGTTTTTGCATTCACATTAACCTGCTTGTGGTCAACTGCACATCCATAATTATTTAGTTGCATCAATGATTTTCAGACTTTTTTTTTTGTATTAATAGATTTTCAATAACAAATAATTACACTTTTAAACGGCTCAGTTAGCTGCAACTTTTTGTTGCAGAAATTCGCTTTTACTTTTTCCTACGCTACATGGGCTTATGTTTTACCTTTGCCGGTGTTTAGTAATACAGGCTTTTCCAGTGCAAAAACCACGCGGTTAGCACAAACCTCATTGGTGGTTCAAGGATTTGGACTAAATCCTGTAGAAAACAGGAGGAGCGGGTTAGAAGCTTCACACCTTTTCAGGCTGCCGGACCAAATGAGATTATTGCTGCACAACTTATTAACACTCTGGAGACAACAGTAAATTGGCTGCGTTATATTTACCGATCAGTCTTTCATCCTTCGCACTCAAAACCCTAGAAAGGAGTATCAGTAACGCGCATACCTTAAAGGTAAATCCACGGAGACTGCGCTTCACAGCCTTGTCGCTACCATTGAATGAGCTTTGGATGAGAAGGACTACTGTCTGAAGGAGCATTCAACAATATTAGCCCAGGCACCGTTAGCAATGCCCTAACAAATATGTGTGTAAGTAGATCCCTGCAGTGACGTAGATAGGGGGGCGCACGGGGCGGTTGCCACTGGGGGGATGGCAAACCGTTTTTCACTGATCTCCAAATTTCAGGACAATACTCAAACAATTGATCTCTGACAAAATATTTTATTAAATGAAAAGGTATTCCTATTTACATCGGCATTATCTTAATGACAGAAAAAATCACTCGAATAGTTTTCGAAAATCGAATGTTGTTCTATGTGTTCTATGCCCCGGGAGCTTATTATCTTAGCTACGCCACTGGGTCCCTGGTGGGACTAATCGACCAGCTACTCAAAGGAAGAAAAATACTTTCATCTCTGGTTAACACTGGTATGACACGCTATGTCACAAGGGGCTCACCTCGAAGTGGCGTTCTCTCCCCCGCTTCTTTGGAATTTGACGCTAAACTCGCTGCTAAGATTTCTTTTCCTATCCCAACCGCGGCTCCATGATTACTGAAACGTCAGCCTGGAAGACACTACAATGATCAGGTAGTCTCAAAGAGAGTTCTAAGATGCGTTCCTATTAAAAGGCCCCTCCCCCAACACTTCCATTCAATTAAGAGCCATCGGTGTTTATGCATACGCTGCCTTCTGTACCGTAGCAAAGATCAGACTCCCAACAATGTTCCCTAATGGGGACATTTACTGTAAATTTGCGATCCGCACCTGTAGAGGTTACACAGCGATCTGTGCTTCCAGGAAGAAAACTGAAATTGTTTAGTATGCTGGCAAGTTCCAGGGTTCGTGTGTTACAGCTGGCCAACAATGACCTGAAGGCTTCACTTGACGTAGTCCTTAGAGCTCCGCCTATGCTACTCATACTAGACCTATGAACTTTACTTAACAAGCTCAGGTTTTACACCTTGCGTCTTGTATTCGCGGTATAAGTCCATTTGCATATTTTGGAACAAAGCTCTTTTGCACGTGTATAATGAACCACACCTAGGAATTTGGCCTTATCTGTTAAGTTGAGGAGCATGTCGTTTAGTTCTTGTAGGTTTAGAGGTGGTATTTTGTGCCCTTTAGTACATAAGAGATGACCATGCAGAATTGTGTGAACCCCTGGGTCCTGGGACACAGGGACATTGAGAGAAACTGTAGGACAGATGAGCTTACTAGGCAGGGCACGACCAAGCACGTTCTTCCTGATAAAGAGTGCTTAGGTATACCGTTCGTCACGTGCAGGCTAATGTTAAACGAATACACGTGCAAACAGGCCAACGGAAGATGGCAACAAACCCCAGGATGTCGGATATCGAATAAAACCCTGGCCAAAAAGGGATCTGAAGAGTTCGAGTCATATCTACGCCCTAAAAAGGGCCGAAATGTCAAAGTTAATACGATTACTAACTTGGCATTGCCTTATTGGCTGGCACGCAGAGGGGATATGAGTGCTCTATCGTCGGTGCTGCAGGAGTTGCAAACATAACGGGGAAGAAGAAACTGTAGAAGACCTCATCTGCAACTGAGCAGCGCTAAGCGGAGCCAGATGTCGTTGTCTAAGAGCTCACTTCCTCGACAACCTCCGTCATATTGCGGAGTATGGCATTAAGGACATGCTGGCCTTCATCAGGTCCTCAAAATGGTTTGAAGAGGAGGAGTAATTGTGTCCTTACGTAGTATCATAACGGGTCGTCTGATACTGGCCTATGTGTGCCCCTGCGGCAGCCACTTCAACCTAACATAATCTAATACATGCTAAATATATATGTGGGTTCAAAAATATTGACTGAATAAGCCGGTATTGAATAAAGGTAACCTTGGCATTTGAAACTGTTTTTATTTTATGGACATATCAAACTACTAACTTAGAAGGGGGTTAATGCGTTAAAATAAAATATACGAGTATACCTTTTACTGACATATCGAAGGGAGACTCGGCTGCTTTTTACTTTTTTGTTTCCAACTACCCAGCAGAACCAGGGATCATCGTTTTATTAATCCCGGAGTACTCCTTTGAAAGTATTGGATTACTCCCTAATACTCCCTATACTTCTGTGTATTACCATATAATTTTGTGTACTCTCTTTTAACATTGCATGCCCTAGAAGGGCGAGTAATAGAAAAACTCTCTTTCACCTCCCAAAAAACAATAATGGAGTTTAATCAATTAGTTTTTTATGAATCTCAATCGAGTAACGGGGGAGTTTTGGAGAATTTTAGAAGACCTTCCAGGAGAGTAATGAGGGAGACATTTCATATTCCTCCTAAAAGGCCAACGAAAATTCTTTGCAGAATCATGCCTCAATCCTTCTAAGGAAGCAAATAAAGACATGGAAGCAAATAAATGCCCCCAGCATACCAGCAAAAAGGGATAAATTATGGAAAATGGCACAAATAACATTTATATAAAAAAATTGAACAACCACAAATGGTATCGAATCTGACATTATATTTTTTAGGACTCAAACTTTTTTCTTTTTGTTGACAGAGAAATTCGGTTTACTCAAAAAGTTGTTAGCTGGAAGTAGAAGTTGGAGAAATCTCTATAGAAGGGAGAAATGGTTTATTATGAACTTAAGGAGCTCTCCCCTGTTGCTCCAAGATTAGTAAACTCGGAGCACAAACTGTAGAAATCTTTGTTATCGTTCCGAAAGGATGTCAAGGGGAGTACTCTCTTGTTCATCGCTTAGGGATATGTTCCATTTTCCTCCACAAAGAGTAGCATAAGAGCAGAAACCAAAAGGATGTCAAAGGGATTTATTTTGTTGTGTTGATCTTCCGACAGGGTAGTAAGCTGATTTTTGTTGGAACGATTTTCCGTCATCCCTTGTCAAGTTTGGTTTTGTGACAAACCGGTTTCGGCGTTCTGCCATTTTCAATGCCTAGTTTCGTTCAAAGGCAGCTCTTCCTTATTCATCTTGGGGAGATCTCGCTTCAAGTTCTACTGGGTATGTAGTATTTTTTTTATTTTTTAAACGTAAAATTCGGATCACGTTTAGGCCCAATTTCTAGCTCCGCTCGTACACTACTATGTACATATGTATTTGATTAAAACAGCTGGTTTTTAGGGCTAGCTCATAAACCCAGATTACAATCTATTAGACATGGATACCCTTTTACGCGCCAATTACCAATTATGACACATAATTTATTTCATCTGATGCTATGGAAGATATGTCGCTGATATTAAGATAAGGTGTTTTTTTTACAGGTTTGTTTTTCGAATAGAGATAAAACTGGCATTTTGTGGTCAAATCTGGCAACTCTAATGTCAGTTATGTTCAGTTTGGTTTGCCATTTCATCATGAACAGGTTGACAAAAGAACAACGCTTGCAAATCGTGCAAATTTATTTCGAAAATAATGGTTCAGTTCGCGAAGTTTACCGTGAGCTCCGTCCATTTTATGGTCGACATAATCGTCCATCAGAGCAATTAATTCGGTTAACCATGGATCGTTTTCGCACTACGTTTACTCTATGTGATAATACGCATCCGCAGAGACGTCGAACAGTGCGCACCGAAGAAACAATTGCCGCTGTAGAGCAAAGTGTTGAAGAGGACCCGAATGAATCGATTCGCCACCGTGCACAGTAATTGGAGCTTTGTCCATCAACTTTATGGAAGATTTTGCGCAAAGATCTTGGCTTGCGACCTTACAAGATCCAGCTTGTGCAAGAATTAAAGCCGCGAGACCATGCAATGCGTCGTGATTTTGGTGTATGGGCCGAAAATGAGATTGATTTCGATGCTGATTTTCATCGCAAAATTTTGTTCAGTGATGAGGCTCATTTTTGGTTGAATGGCTACGTCACCAAGCAAAATTGCCGCATTTGGAGTGAAGAGAATCCACATGAGACCCTTGAAACGCCATTACATCCACAAAAACTGACTGTTTGGTGTGCTCTACGGGCTGGTGGAGTCATTGGGCCATACTTCTTCCGCAATAATGCTGGAGAGGCAGCTACCGTTAATGGAGACCGGTATAGAGCCATGATAACCGACTATTTTGTTCCCGAATTGGATGGCATGAATGTGGATGAGTTGTGGTTCCAACAAGACGGCGCTACATGCCACACAGCGCACGTCACAATCGATTTATTGAAGGAAACATTCGATGAGCGCATAATTTCGCGGAATGGACCTGTCAATTGGCCACCAAGGTCGTGTGATTTGACACCATTGGATTATTTTCTTTGGGGATATGTGAAGTCGCTCGTCTACACCAACAAACCAGAAACGTTAGGGGAATTGGAAGCCAACATTCGTGGCGTTATTGCCGACATACGGCCCCATATGCTCGAAAAAGTGGTTGAAAATTGGACCTGTAGAATTGGCTTTATTCGAGCCAGCCGCGGCGGCCACATGCCCGAAATCATATTTAAACATTAATGGCATAAAATTATCCTTCCAATAAAGCCAAATTGATGGACCTTAAAACAATTTTCTTGTGTTTTATTTCAATTCGAAGTTCTATACCCCTAAAAAAACACCCTTTATTAGTGGTCTTCTCTGGATACAGATATGCATTTTCGGATTAAGCTGGGTATTGAGAAATAAAATCGTCTCTCGACGAACAAAGATCTTAAGGCGTTTTAAAGACGCTCCGGTCTAGTAAGTATTTCTATCGCGAGGCGACTTTGGCATCAGAGAAAAGAACAAACTCCCTAAATTGGCAAAAAAGGTGGAGAGCAACTTGAATTTACCAATAAGGGTCAGTTATCCCTAAGAACTATATGCTACACTTACACTATGGAGTGTGTGTGCATTTAATGTTATGAAAACCGGTAAAAATGGGGGGCTGAGCGCCTGGAACTCTGAAGTATTTGCTTTATCTCGGTACCTTCACCTTGATTTGGAAATCGTCGATTTGGAAAGTCAAAATTAGCTATGCCTGTAAATTGATAATTGCGGGTTATGCCAATGAGGGTCATTTATTATGATATCCGAGTGTTGGACTTATTAAGACAATGTGGATCTTTTAAACCGTATAATAACATTGCAAAGCGCAGTGTATATGTCAAATTTGTTTGGACACAAAAGGAAAGATGATAACAGCGTTTTTTTTTAATTTTTGATTCGAGTATCCTTAAAAGTATTTTAATGAATGTCTAACGACGCCTGTTAGGGCATTGAATGAGTTTTCCAAATGGTATTGAATTAAACCCAATCTTTGGTTATTGTGCCCAATTATTCTTGAGTCGGAGTTGTTGAACGGCAATGTTTTGTAAAACAAGAACGAAAGCGAATAGTCACGTCTAGTACCGAGATGTGCCTATTAGTACATACTTTGATA
This sequence comes from Merzomyia westermanni, assembly GCA_949987695.1. Lineage (NCBI taxonomy): Eukaryota > Metazoa > Arthropoda > Insecta > Diptera > Tephritidae > Merzomyia > Merzomyia westermanni. The sequence continues at coordinate 69,442,775 of OX465293.1, forward strand.
TAGCTGGACAACCAATTTAGTATTTATTTCTTTATTAATAAAATCCAAAACTGACTGCACTGTAATACTATCTGAGTAAAAATCGAGCTTATTTGATTTTAAATATTTTGCGTCAATTAGAATGTGTACTGTTAACAATAACAGTATAACAGCTAAGTGAAAGTCAGAAAGTAAACGTGTTCTACGCAAGTTATTTAATCCAAACCTTCACACTTTCTTCAAAGTATACATATGCATATGTTATATACATACACGCATATATGTACAAAACATGTTACACCTGCCTTATGCGTATCTCGACTATTTTTTATTATCATATTCCTTTCATCTTCTCATAATGGTTTTTCTTGATACTCCATTTGGAGTTGCACGCTTATGTGTGTGCTTATATAAAGGCGCATAGCCATACCAACCCTTCCGAAAAGAGGGGGCACATTTTCTAGACCAATATCTTTTTATAGATTTATTTTACGCGATGTAATAATATTAATACATTGGCGAGATATACATACCTCTGAGGAGATTAAACCCAAGCTTCTCTTCCAATTAGTGGTGCTTGCATATTATTTCCAAAAATTGAAGGGACCTACATGTTCTTTATGACCCCTGCTAGGACATATTACTTATTGCCAAGATGCTTCTTCATGGCAGAAATAAATTAAGCTCTTCTCGCCCTTGGTTAGTAATTTTTTTTTAAATACAATTTCCAGCTATAGGGGATAACTTTAAAAACTAATGATAACTGAATGAGATTTTAGACTATGAATTATGACAATTTCAGATTGGAATATAAACTTGTGCCACCTTCAGTGTTCATGTTTGTTCTCTGATAAGTTTTTAAGTATAGATTATATTCAAATGATTCTCAGATTGGAAATAAAAACAATTGCACTTAGACTAACTCATAAATTCACGATAGATATTAATAAAGTTCAAAACAGTCTTCATAACCAGCTTCGACCTTATTATGACTGCTGCTACTTGAACATCACAGGAAATGGAGTGGCAAAGACTATCTCCGACACTTCGAAAACTTCTTAAGTCAGCATCACTGTGGTCCAACACTATTAAAACTTGAAACTGCACCTTTCCCACAACTGCCTTCCATTGAAACATTTTAATGGAAATCCATGGATGGATATTGGAAATCAAGCGGGCGAATTTCTGCTGCAACAACAACAACAACATCATATACTTTAATTCACCCAACCCCCTTGTTTGTCTACACCCATGTACCTTCATATGCATGCAATATATCGTACATGAAAGAGCGTATGCTGAAGATTATTATTGAAATATGTTGTAGTTGTTTTTCTCACTTGAAAAGCAGATTGAATTCTTTAATGCCAACACGTGTACACTATGCATATCGCATGACTCTATCGTAGATCAAACCCGAGCTTGGAAGATTTAAACAAAGCAAAAAAATTCAGAAGCGCATACAACAGACTATCAACAACAACAACAACAGACTGTCAAAGAAGTTAGTACATTTATTTTCAAAGCAAGTGATATAGCTGCGAGAACTACTCAGCTAATTTACCTTGTTAATGCTGATCGGTATCTGCAAAAGCGAAAATGTAGTATACTATTTTTTTTTTATTAAATGCAATTACTGTGTGTACAACATCGTAATGTTGACATTCTTTGAAGCATTCAATTTCACTTTTTATTGAGTTTCTTTTTTCAAATGACATTGTTGACAAGGTCTTATTAACCATAGGACAAAAGGATATTAAACGTCATCTTCAAATTACAAGGTTGAAGTACAAAGTGGCAATGAGTAACAAGTGTTAGATTCGTTATGCATTTATTTTTTGCTTTGAAGCAGTTCAGTTCTCCGTAAAATTTCTGAGCAATGAGAAGCTACACCTAAGTGCATAAATACTAACTTTGATAAATGTGTTATGTTTCACTGCCAAGAACAAACTTCTTAAGGTGCGATTGAAGTATGTATGTTGCATCGTTATGAGGTTAAGGCTAAGTTATAAGCATTTAAGAAAGTGGCGGGATTTTGCCTTCTATTGCTGCTTAAAAATTAAAGCCTGTTTAACTCTTCTAAGGTTAAAGAGCTCGAACCCCTGAAAACTGCACAACGCCAGTCAATGTACATTAGACTGGGAAAAAAATTTTATTATTATTTTTAAGAACGTAGAGACCATAATATTAGAGGTCAATCATTGCTAATTTATATTTTTTATGACCGATCTAAGTTTTGCTCTAAACTGACAAAATATTGAATTAATAAGATCTAGTTGCATATGGTTTTGTAGGAGCTTAAATAAGCCCCAAAAAATCAAGCTTTAAACATTGGTATATGTTCAAGCGACATAAGATATAACTATTTATTTCATCTATTTTATTTGCGCTGCACTCTCTTGTAATTCGCAAGCAGCAATGCCTCAGAGCCAACAGTGCTCGCCCCAATTAATACATACAAGGTGCAACAGGTGCGCCGCACCGCGTTCTATATAGAACAAATAATTTAAATAAATAAAATAATAATTAAATAAATACTAGGAAAGGGCTCCCTATACTAAACATATGCTCCACACACCCCCTTTTCCTCTCTAAACCAATAATATAATATAAATAATAAAATAAAATAAAAAATAACTCAAAAAAACCACTCGCCCTCCATAGAGTTTAGACAGTATAGTTTTCTAATTTCCCCTCTTTTTAACAATGGTAATAAAGAATAAATGTAAGAAAACGATAAGCACAAATTCAGAAAGGAGTTGTAAGGTCTAAAAACAGGTGCCACACATATTTTTAGAAAGTTACTTTTTAAAAGTTATTTACTGCTGAGTCAAAAAAAAGAATTATATGTTTTTTCCTTTTTGCCCTAATTTTGTCCCTCAATTAAATTAATTTATATTATGATGTCAGCTATGAATATATAAAAACAATAGCTGACCCGGCATACTTCGCTCTCTCGATTTTGTTTAATCGAAAATTAGCGATTTCCCATCATTTCAATTGTATATAGATTAAGCCCCCGATTCTGTGTTCTTGATAAAGTGTCAATATTAATAAATAATCAATATTAATTAGTACCAAGTGTCTTTTTGATTCTACTTCAATGCAATAACATTATTTTTGATGTTTTTGATGCAAAGTTCGAAAACATAATACCAATCTATTTCTCTTGACTATTTATCATTGTTGACAATATGTCAAGAACATAGAATTGGGGAGTAATGCTTTTAGAATTCAATTGAATCCAAAATGCTATAATTTTAAGAAAAGCCGACTTAACGGACCTCGTCTCGTACAGGTTGTTTTGAAAATGGAATAAAATTATGTATGTACTAATTTCATTAAATTCTAATAGTTTTATTCAATTCCCAAAAAAGTACAAATATAGTATTTAGTTTAAGATTGTGCCACATAGCGCTCACCATGTCAAAAGCATAGTTTCACTGGGAGCTGCATGCGTTTGAACTGGAGCGGCTAATCGGTTGAAGCCGAGGGAATTTCATTTCATTTCATTTTATTCAGTCAATGGTTACAAAACCTTACAGACTAGAAATACAAATTTTCTTAAAGATAAAACATAATAACACTTAAAAATAAATTGATTGCAATTTAGCCAAAAATATGGATCTGGACTGAACAAAATCTAGATCGAGAGTTGTAAAAATTCGATTGAATTCGATAAGCGACCTTGTAATGGGTGCAAACAATAAATAGTTAGATCTAAGCGATTTAACATTAAACGGAAGTTGAGTACGTAGGACCCTTTGGGGTACGTTAAAGCCAATTTGCTCGAAAAGGTTAGGACAATTTATCATGCCAGAAATTATATCATAAACAAACATGAGAGAGTGCATTATTCGCCTTGACTTAAACGATTTAAGGTTAATTAAAAGGCAACGGGCCTCATCAGAGAAAACCGGGTAAATCGGCGTTGAATTCTTTCGATCCTGTCGGAATGTAAAGAGTAAATTGGAGGAATTAGGTATTCCTCTCCCTTGAATGGGACTTTCAAAATGCTTGCCACTATTAAATTGAACCCTTTTAGAGATATTCAGCTTTAAAAAAGTTAAGTTTGTAACGGAGGTGCCACGCCCCCTTTTCCGATAACTCTCATTTTTTCCGTGAGTATGGTATTGATGTCGAATATCTCCATATCAATTTTCAGATCCCCTACTTTAACTTTTTAAGAGATATCGAACTTGAAAAGTTAAGTTTGATAAGGTGGTGCCACGTCCCCTTTTTCGATAGCTCCCACTTTTTCTGTTGAGTATATTATTGATATGGTATATCTCGACACCATTTTTCATTTCCTTCCATGAACCCTTTTAGAGATATTCAGCTTGAAAAAAAGTTAAGTTTATATAGGAGGTACCACGCCCCCTTCTGCGATAACTCTCTATTTTTTACGTGCCTATGGTATTGATATCGAATATCTCCATACCACTTTTCAGATATCTACCATGAACCCTTTTAGAGATATTACGTCTGTAAAATCAATTTTGCATAGGAGGTGGCACTCCCCCTTAATATTTTCGTCTTCTTGTGTTTCCTAAACTTGCACGTGTTAATTACAAACAAATCCCCATAAGGAAGTATTCAATTTGGTTCAGTCGTTTTTCAGAGTTAGCGTGACGACCATATTCACATATAGATTATTTCATCAATGATAATAATAATAATAATAATAATTCCCAACGGATTACCCACCATATCCCGCCCGACCGGCGCTAGGGGCGCATCCGCATAACGCGCGGATTTTTTCGTTCGTGCCGAGACTTTGAAAGGCTTTGGTTTGTTAATCGTCGAGATCTAAAACTGCTCAGCTACAGAGAAAACCTCATCAGCTAAGTAAAGTAGATATAAGATAGATTATACATTAAGAAATAACTAGTTAACAGAATAAAATTATTGTAAGAAGTTAATATAGAAGTCAAAGAATAAGAAACAATTAGTAGCTATGTATTTAGGATAGAAAGAATTGATATTTTTATGCCGAAAAGCGAGTCTAAAATGTCAAATCTACCAGAAAGAGAGTTATAATCTTGACACAAACAGCGAAAAGGCTCATTTAACTGAAAATTGGTTCGGCACTGCTTTAAGACTAGAGGCTTAAAATGCCTTGAAGGACGAGACGGCACATTGAAGTTCACTTCACTTAGAAGAAATGGGCTGGATAGTGAACCATTTAGCAATTTAATCATAAAAATAATTCCCAGCATTTCCCTCCGACTAGAAAGTGTGTGCAGATTAATGAGTTTTAAACGATTCGTATAGCGTGGCAGATTGTACAAGGGATCCCAATGAAAATCTCTTAAGGCAAATAATAAAAAATTGTTTTTGAACTGATTTAAGGCGATCAACATGAACCTGGTAACGCGGGTTCCAAATTATAGAACCGTATTCAAGTATCGGTCTGACTTATGTAGTGAAGAGGGCTTTAGTTACATAAGGGTCGCTAAATTATTTAGACCATCGTTTAACGAATGCTAGGACACCTCTAGCCTTATTGACTGTTTTGTTAATATGGCGGTTGAAACTGAGTTTATAGTCCATAGTAACCCCCAGGTCAACAAAATCATACACTTGCTCAAGACTATAATTTTTAATCGTATAGGAAGCCGGCTGAGAAATTCCACGCGAAAAACTCATGTGTTTACATTTTTTAAGGTTAAGTGGCATATAATTTAAATCGCACCAAGTAACTAGTGTATCTAGATCTGATTGTAGCTTATTTCTATCTTCAAATGACGCGAATGACATAAAAAGCTTTACGTCGTCGGCATACATTAACATTTTTGAAAATTTTATTATTGTAGAAATATCATTTATAAACAACAAGAACAGAATCGGGCCAAGATGGCTTCCTTGAGGAACCCCCGAAGAGACATAAATGACATCGGATACTAAATTTTTAAACACTACTCTTTGTGTCCTGTCACTAAGGTAAGAAGAGATCCAGCGATTGGGACCCGGCTGGAAGCCCAACGGTACTAAAAGTATAAGGATTTCGTAATACTTTATACTACTACTATCAGTATTTTCTTTACCTATCTTGGTTCGGCTCTAACCTCGAAAAATCAAAGCAAAGAACCGACATTGGGATTCAGCATTCAATTCCCTGTAAGAATATGTATATATATTTTTTTCTTTATTGAATCTAAACTAGCAATGATAGCCCCTTCAAATAGTCTGAAACTTTCACAGTATTTTTTTCGCCATTCTGAAATATTATATCATATCATTTGTCCCGGTCGAATACACAAGCATATGTACATATACTCGTAAAGCACTGGCTTTCACATTTTGAACTTTTGCCTGGCGGTGGCAATTGGTGCCATATCTATAGTCATCCATTCTTGTTGAGTTAACCCAAAGAATTTGCTTATAAATCAAAGAATTTGCTACTAAATTGCACAACTAATAATTTACTTAATCAGGGTGCCACCATTAATCGATTACATTGATTTCCAAAGTTTGGTTGAATCGGCTGTTTTGCACGGATACAAGTCCGTTTTTCTCTTATGCACCATTTTTCTAGGAGTGTTGAAAATTTATCTAATAAACTTTTAGCATACATTTTCAGTATTCTACGATGAGTACTTTTTTTTTTGTATTATTATTATTATTACGATATACAGCACGAAAATTTTGGCGATTTACCACGCCTCCTTCTCTATACATTTTTACAAATTTTCGATATTTAACTACGAATTTTTCCGGAGATATTCTATGAAAAACAATTTGTATAGGAGGTGCCCCACCCGCATCCCCAAAATTCCATCAAAATCATTTACTTTGATTGCGTTACCTTCGAATATATGGACGGCGTAAATATCAAGTATTTTGTTAAAATACGACTTAACCCTTAAGAAATAGATGTAAACCATGTAAAAACATCCTCGTAAGTAACACCTAGGTAGAAGGTCTTACAATGTAGTACACCATCTAGATACCTAGAATCTAATTTAAAAAGTGTTAAGATTCTGTGTCTAAATAGTTAGATCCTTCAGCTCCCGGGGAAAGTTTGTTTATTAGTGAGTCCTTCCTGCATACCGCGCTGCCCACAAGTCTGAGTCATTAACCAATGGTAACTAATTTTATAACGCTGTCTGATTTGGCTTTCAAACTCAAAATACTTATTAAGGATATTGAGCTCATGCGGTGCTTATTATCAAACCTCTAATGACAGGTACCATTTTCAGAAAAATACCTTTTAGAAGTTCAAAAGCAACGGATATCACCTTCGATACCAATTTAAAATATTACTGTAGTAATGTAATATCTTCAGTACATCAGCTATTCGTACCTGCTCTACATCGGCTAAGAAATTGATCCTGAAACTAACCTATATAGTCGATAGTTCAATAACCAAACAACAAAACGCCCTTAAAGAGGGACTCCGATATCTAAGCTTCCGAGGTAATGATCTACAAAAATAAGGGTTGCCACATACTCTTGCGCATTTGATCTGGTGCGGCCATAAGTTCTGTTACAATTTGAAAATAATTTAGAAGAGTAATGAAATTGCTTTAAGACTTTATGGCAGTTTGTTTTTATTGACTTAATGTTAATGTTATTTATTATAAGAAAAATTATTCAAAATGATTGCATTTTGCCTCACTACAGGCTCTTAAACGGTCTGGCCATCGTATAGTTTCTGGTGCTATAGACGAAGCTGACGCAACCAGTGCTTGCATGAGAGTCTCCAAATTTCGGTGGCGAACTTTGCAAGCTATGTGCTCTAATTTCGAATATAGTTTGTAATCAAGAGGATTAGTCGGGACGGCCAATCTTCAGCAGGAATATTAGGCTGTAACCACTCTTGCTTTAGCTTTATGCGCCGGTGCAGAGTGTTGCTGAAAAACCCCAGTGCTCTCCGTTAAAGAGTGTTGTTGTAAAATTTTTCACCACGACTTCCCAGACGTCTTTTTGATAGACTTTACTACACCTTTATGAGACAGTCCCCACGAAACCATGACGTATGCTGGATCTGAACTCGTGGAACCCTTGGTACAATATTTTTTGCTTCTTGGGACGTTTAAGAATGCACCTTATCATTTTGATTATTACAAACTTCCTCCACGGTAAACATTTTTTCATCTGTAAAAAGGATGTTTTTATGGCCGTTGCGTGCGTGCCACTGCAAAAGCTTCTTACAATTTTAGTCTTATTTTTTGAAACCGCGGAGTTAAGAGATGGACAGTGCTCCTGCGAAAAGCCTTCATGTGGAGATCATGAGATCATCACGGGTCAACCAAGACATGGATCTGAAGGACATATCCAGCTTTCTGGTCATTATTTTTTGTTTCCTTAAAGGACTTCGACGAATCCGCTCTCGCACCCATTTTATGGCTGCACTAGTACAAACAACACGGACTTCCACTTCTGGCTCTCTCCTCAACTTGAGCAGACAATATCGTAGTCTGAGGGGCTGCAATCACAAGTCCAATGCGATCTCTGTAGCAACATGTAATAGTAGCTTTTGTTTATCAGCTATTCCGACGGAACTGCTGACGGAAGGAATGTAATAGATCATGAGAGAATTCAATCGATTCAATCGAAATTTGGCAGTGAGTTTCGATAAAGTAGATCGAGATCATAAAACTCTTTTACAATTATTCCCCGCCAGCAGTTACACCGGAGTAGCTGATATACCCCAATGTTGTGTTTACTTGCGGAAACGTTTGTAAAGATAGAAATCTTAATTTTTATTATGCGTCCTTTTTGGTCTTTGTTCTTTCTACATTCCACAATTTTTTCTTTCTATTTTAGAATGTTTTCAAGACCAATATGGCCATCCAGCGATATCGCAAATCTCACCGAAATCCAGCAGTCAATCAATGCCTAAAGACTTAGTTCTCCTGCATACAACATCAAATTTAGACCTGCAGAGCACACTTCCAGACATGTTCAACAACGAAAATAACTCAATTCCTACAGATGAAGATATTATCGATAAGGATGATAATGAGACGCATCAGCATAATCGTATCGAGCGCTCTGCTCTGCCTATTTTGAATGAGAATTATCCAAAATCAGGTCCAAATGATGTGCACTTCTCAAGTGATACAGAGAAGGAGGCTGGCGCTGGAAGATACCTTCAATACAACATTAAGCCGACGGGTACATTTAAGGGTGCTAGTACTGAGATGCCAGAACGTACGCAACGCGAGCGTGCTGGTAAAACCTTTAAAGCTGATGTCAGCAGCAATCCAGCTACACCCGTTGCTTCGATAGCTCCACAATCCGAGTCTTTTTTAGCGAAAGGGGGACTGCGACCCATTATGTCGGGGTCCCCAATCAATCCGACACGCAGCATTGCTACATTAAAGACGACTTCTGTCACGCCAACGCCCCATAGTCCACGACAAAACTCGAATCCTGATATACAGGACATTATAACCGGCATAGTGAAGCTTTTAAATGGTAATGTTAACGTTCACGCAAATACACAAGGACTTCGTCGGCCATCTCCTAGTCGGATCAATAATCGTGGTCCACCACGCATTTCTGATGTACAGACATTACCTGTTGAATATGAATCGCAAAAGAAACCATTGGGCTCATCCATTCGGCCACCTCCTTATACGGGTCCCTTTGATCGACCCGAGAGACCTTTTATCACAGGTGTCCCCATACCAGAGCAAATTGTACCGATAAGACCAGGATTTATTAGTCAAAGACCGCCGTGGCATCTGCAAAAACCTCGTCCACCGATTACAACATCCGTCGCCGGTAGACGGCCAATTCCGCAGTATAAGCCATTACCAAATTCCCAATTGTCCCCGCCTTCCACAGAGGAATCTACGACCGCTGAAAAAGAAACTCCAGATTCATCGTCACTACAACACTCAGTGGAAACAGAAATTTCTGTCCCACCGGATTACAATGACGCAAATGGTGAAATTCCAAAACCTACAGATGCTACGTATGATTCTGAGTTCTCAAATGAAGACACAAACTCCCAATATATTGAGGTATCCGATCAAGAGTCTAATGAAACTGCTGACACAGCATCAACGGCAGCTGATAATACTGAAGTTGAAGAGGAAGATGGTGCGCCCACATTAGCATTTCCGCCTCCTGTGAAAAAAGACGACCACAATAATAAAAAGAAACCTACGAAGCATAAGACGACGGATAAGGCAGCTGAGAAAAAGAAGCACGTCCAAGAAGAATATACAACAACAATTGCGTCAACTTCCGTTGCTCAAACTGAAATGCAAATGTCTTCTTCTTACGTACCAATGCCTATGCATAATGATGAAGGTATGGCGCTCGATCCTTCTACAGAGGAAGTAATTTTCATGACACCAAGCAAAACCCCCGCACTGGAAACTAGCTCTAAAATACTTGATGAAAGTTTATCTACTACAACAACAACGTTACGAAGCTCAATTATTACGACAGCGTTGCCAGACATAATTCCGAGCTCAGATGTGTTAAGCCCATCAAAAAGCGTAGACATACTGGCAACTATTGACCCCACTCTATCCAAAACTACCCAAACACCACTTTTCACTACCACCATCAACAATAATCTTAACACCACATCTATTAACACAACCACTTCCAACTCTGTTAATACGACAACGTCGACCGTTGCTAACACCACCCCAACGTCAAAACCTCAACCCCCCACAGACTACCAACCACGCCCAGGCATTGTTCTCGATGATCCTGAATTCAAACCTGGCGGACGACCCCGACCCCCACGACCGCAACAAACTCGTCCCTTAGATCAACAATATATACCTCCAGTTAATATACAGCCAACACGACAGCATTTGCCTCCTGGCTATGGTGAAATCTTTGATGTGACACTTTCGGCTATACAAGGACCGGGATCGGTAGGTGGTTCACAACAGACGATCAAAATCAAACCATATGGTTCGTATTCTAACGGTGGTGGTCAACAAGGCGATATAATAGTTTCTGCTACAGGTGATGATGGTTTTGTTTATATCGATGGTAAACGTACTTACATCAATCTCTTTGGTGATCCAACAGATCCACCGACTAGAGTGTCTACTACGCCAGCAACGGCCTTGCCAAAGCTACCTGGTAGTGGACTTACAACAAGTGGCGGAGTAAGTGGTGGTAGTGGAAATAGTGTCAGCGGTGGTAGCCATCCAGTTACTCAGAATACTCTGCCTAATTTGGGATCTGGATATGGTATACCGGAGACAGAAGTTGTGGAATTGGAATCAACAAAGTCGCATAGCGCTAAAACGCAAACACCGACAACCAATGCGGGTCCAACGAGACCACATTATCGCTCACGACCGACACAACCGCCTGTACGGATAGATACTTGTATTGTGGGGGACGACTCGACTTGTGATCAAGCGCAACATGAACGTTGTAGAACTGAAAATGGTGTATCCAGTTGTCATTGTAGGCCAGGTAAGAGTTTTTAAAGTACATATGCTATCTTTGTAAAATCTATATGTCCATCATAAGAGAATTCAGTCCTTAGGTCTTTCAAGTCACCCTCCACAAGTTGAGATAAATTATCAAGAGAAGATGCTGCAATATTCTGATGTCTTATTTTGCTTAGGGCTGGACACTCAATGAGAAAGTGTTCCATAGTGCGTTTTCAAAAAAACTCTCCCAGGCTCACTGTGCGTCGTACAGTAGTGCAAATATATGTCTTATCTTCTGAAGAGGTTTACATTTTCGGGAGCATTCCTTATCCTATTTCTGCCATGGTTGCCCAGCTTTTCGACAGACATGTGACCCACGTTACACCAATTGATTAATCTGAAAGAATCTGATTGGTCGTACTTTGCGTTGCAAACGGCATTGCTCAGTAAATAAAAATTTCGATTCGGGTCAGAATATGTGAAATCAGCGCAAAAAAAAGCATGTCTTAATCTTTTTTCATTTCTTAGTAAATACGATTCTGTTTCATCTCAATAATTTTTTGCCGTATTTCGATTTTATTTTTTTTTAGTGATGTGAAAATGTCGATGACTTTTTTAACAAACCCCTGTAACTTTTAAAGCGATTGACCGATTTGAACGAAACTTGGAGATATTAAAGGTAATGAATCAGACTTTAAATGGGCAATCTTAAATTTTTAGAATTTTTTTCTTCTTATTTCTAATATAGTAATTTGAAAATATTTTTTTTTCTGTTCTGGGCCCTATTTAAATCTCAAAAAATATGTAGTTTGGCAGCACAACTCCAAGAATGTCAAATCCACGAGCCACTTTTACTTTAGGAATTATTTATGTGAAACATGCAGAATAAATATCAGGAAAAAAGGTAGTGTTTTTTCAATAACTTACAAATCGGAAATATCTGTGGATAGTCTCGATAGTGAATCCGACGAAGAAACTTAAAATGATAGTTACTCCGATTTCTTGGAGTTTGAAGGTAAGCTTAACCTTTTCTAAGTCACTTGAATAAACACTTCCTATAATTTTAAAAAGCGCTCTTTAGGGAAATTCCTCACTTGTAACGAAAGGAAAAGTTTAGTTGCATCCGACCATGCAAAAGATGTTGCCACAGCAGCAAATATTAAGCGTGATTTGCTAAAAGAAGTGGATATGAAAAGAAAATTGCAACTATTAACTACAGTGCCGATAAGTTGGGGGGCTACAAAAAGTGGTAAATTATTAGGCGTTACCCGATCCATGGCTGAAACTGAACTTAAATTGCGTAACACTTCGGAATATTTTGCATCTCCTAAAAAATAAGTGGTCACGCTGTAATGGATTCCATTGTTGAAAGGGTTGAACAGTTTTATAAAATGGATGAGCACAGCCGGGTTATGCCCGAAAAAAAGACTGTGTTTCAATTTTCAAAAAAGACTTTGCTCTGTAATTTGAGAGAGCTTCATGAAAAGTTTTGATTAAATACCCTAATGTAAAAATCATGGTGCCTTCTTTTCAATAAAAAATGTTGCCCTCGTGTTACCCTCTCAAATTTTATCTCTTGACCTAGGTAACCTGGTGCTCTGCAAAATGGCTGATTTTGTAGATAGTGGCGTCCTGTTCAATCATAACAAGGTATTTTTTAAGGGAGTAAAAAAACCTGACAGAGAGAGAGCTGAGAATAACCAACAGGGTAACACTTTTTCTTGAAAAGAAAGCGCCATCAGTCTTTTTAAATTCACAAAGCTTCGACCAGCCTATTGCGTGGTTATTGGGTGTAAAGGTGATCATAATGTATGTGTTTCCAAGACGCACCAAAACATGAAATTCAAAATGCATGCATTAAATCTTGCCCTACAAGGAACAAACCTCACATACTCGATAAGTTACTTGGAAAAGCAGATTATCTGTTCTTATCCGGAGGATCGTTGCAGATTGTTAATGTGTAATAAATGTCCTGGAGTTTCAAAGCTGTATAAAAATCGAATCTTTCGTCCAGATTCGAGGCCATTGGTGTTTCCGAAATTAATTTTAAGGAATGGACTTGCCCTTACAGCAGTTCACTTATTCAACACGAAAATGATAAATCGTTTAAAACTAATTTTGGGTGGCGAAAATGTGAACAAAATAATTTTTTTCTCTGACGCGTGTGCAGCTCAATACAAAGCAAGTAAGGAAGTCTAAGTTCGGGTGGAACCGAACATTATATACCTGGTAGTGATCTATTATGTCATCCCAATTTACGCAGGTCTATTTTAATACTTTCAGTTCGTATTTGCTTTCAAATAGACAGACGCACAGACAGATAGAAGTTTCGAGAGACGGACATGGCTACATCGACTCAGCTCATCCTCCTGATCATTTCAGTATACGTACAAACATTTCATGTTCATGAAAGGTATGAAAATCAAAAAAGATATATATCTTCGCTTTTGCAGTGGGGTATTAACTACGTGTCCGAATATTTTGCTTGTGTGTTTCCCGAATTGGCTACTTTTTGGCAGGAGTATAATACATACTACTGGGAAGCAGCTGACCAATTTTCATTGAAATATCAAAATTGAATTATAAGCGATTGCCTTTGAAAATAGCAGACATTTTATGCTGAAAAGTGGGCAGCGCCACGCATACTTCTTCAAAATTTACAACATTTTGTGCGGCCGAGTTTTTCTTAAAAAGCTTATTATGTGTGCAAAATCTGATTGATATAACTTGCTTGGTTGTAGAAATATCGCTCTTTAAATTTTACAAAAAAAAATTTCAGAACTATTTCGCCCATTTTGACAGCAAACAGTTACCTTTATATATAGAACATTATCACCAAATTTCGTTTGGACAACTCAATTTTTGGCGGAGTTATGGCATAAAAAGTTTTGTGGAATAGTCCACTATAAAAATTTTAAGTTCTTGGATTTGTTTGTTTATGGAAACTTTAAAAGTGAAATATAAACGATGTAAAGCTATTTTACGCAAAGTTATTGCCTATTTAATATATCTACGATCCTCTTCAAAATCTTTCATATAAAAGTGGGCGTAGAGCTTAACCGATCCCGCCCATTTTTTCCTGGAACATTCCTTGCATACCTGGAAACCTGCGTGCTGAATTTCGTTTCGATATCTTGAACGGGTTTTGATTTATGATTAATATCATTTCTAAATTTGACTTAATCAAAAGTAGCTGGTGCCACGCCCGTTTTCAAAAATTTCATGAAAAATTGATTTTATGCCTCAATCTCAATGTATTCACCAAACTTTATCCTTATAGGTGTATTATGTACTGAGTAATCACTTTTTTTGTGTGTTTTCGAAAATATTCTATACATAAAAAGTAGGCGTGGCTATCATCCAATTTCGCCCATTTTAAATAGTGCTCGGAGATGAGTGGCAAGGAGCCTGCATACCAATATTGATTAAGATATCCCAAAATTTACTCAAGTTATCGTGTTCACAGACGGACGGACGGACGGACGGACATGGCTTAATCAATTTCTCTTTTCGTCTTGAACATTTTGATACATATAGGTCAATATCTATCTCGATCCGTTTGTGCCGTGTAGTACTGCCGTTAGGCGACTAAAGTTAATATACCTTGTGTGCGTAGCACTACTAGGTATAACAAGTTCAACTTTGCAAATTTAGTATACTACAAAACAGATTTTAATATTGAAAGCGAGTGGCATTTTTTCGCCACCTTGCACGGAAAAGGTGCTTTTGATGGAGTTGGGGGCACTGTGAAAAGGTTGGCATCTCGTGCAAGTTTGCAAAGGCCTATTAGTGACTAAGTACACCTTATCAATTGTTTTTGTGGGCAAATCAGTATCTCGATAACATTGTTTTCGAATTAACTTCCAAAATGGAACATGAGACCCAAAAAAGAAACTCGAAACCCGTTGGCGGTGAAAAAATTAAATGCAGAGAATCTTTAGATTCTGAAATTTTTATGGTCCATAAGTTGTTTTAATTTATTGTACTTGGTTTTAACTTTAAAAAGTAATGACATCTGACAACAAATTCATGGGCTTACTTTAGATTTCATTTCATTTGAGACAAAGTGCGTGCCATAAAATGGCGAACGCGCTGAATTATTTTACAGTGTGTCAACGTTTTTTTGATGATAATTCCTAAAGTAAAAGTGGCTGGGAAATTTTTATACCTAGTAGTGCCATGCACACAAGGTATATTAACTTTAGTCGCATAACGGCAGTACTACACGGCATAAACGGATCGAGATAGATATTGACCTATATATATCAAAATGTTCAAGACGAAAAGAGAAATTGATTAAGCCATGTCCGTCTGTGAACACGATAACTTGAGTAAATTTTGGGATATCTTAATCAAATTTGGTATGCAGGCTCCTTGGCACTCATCTCCGAGCGCTATTTAAAATGGGCGAAATTGGATGATAGCCACGCCTACTTTTTATATATAGAATATTTTCGAAAACACACAAAAAAAGTGATTACTCAGTACATAATACACCTATAAGGATAAAGTTTGGTGAATACATTGAGATTGAGGCATAAAATCAATTTTTCAAGAAATTTTTGAAAATGGGCGTGGCACCACCCACGTTTAATTAAGTCAAATTTAGAAATAATATAAATCATAATTCAAAAACCCTTCAAGATATCGAAACGAAATTCAGCACGCAGGTTTCCAGGTATGCAAGGAATGTTCCAGGATTTTGAAGAGGATTGAGATATATTAAATAGGCAATAACTTTGCGTAAAATAGCTTTACACTATTTATATTTCACTTTTAAGGTTTCCGTAAACAAAGAAATACAAAAACTGAAAATTTTCGAAAATGGGCGTGGCCCCGCCACTTTTATATGGAAGATTTTGAAAAGGATCGTAGATATATTAAATAGGCAATAACTTTGCGTAAAATAGCTTTACATCATTTATATTTCAGTTTTGAAGTTTCCATAAACAAAACTTTTTATGCCATAAGTCCGCCAAAAATTGATTTGTCGAAACGAAATTCGGTGATAATGTTCTATATATAAAGGTAACTGTTTGCTGTAAAATTGGGCGAAATCGGTTAATGTCCAGGCCCACTTTTTTACCATAGTTCTGAAAAATTTTTTCTTTTAATTTAAAAAGCGATATTTCTACAACTAAGCAAGTTATATCAAGTAGATTTTGCACACATAATAAGCTTTTTAAGAAAAACTGTTGTCAATTCAGAAGAAGTAGGCGTGGCGCCGCCCACTTTTCAGCATACAATTTCGGCTATTTTCAAAGGCAATCGCTTATAATTCAATTTTGATATTTCAATGAAAATTGGTCAGCTGCTTCTCAGTAGTATGTATTATACTCCCGCCAAAAAGTAGCCAAATCGGGAAACACACAAGCAAAATATTCGGGCACGTAGTTAATAGCTCACTTCAATAGCGAAGTTACATATCTTTTTTGATTTTCATACCTTTCATAAACATTAAATGTATGTAAGTATGAGAACAAGAAGAGAAAAGTTCACTAAAATGATTAGCACGATGAGCGGAGTCGATTTAGCCATGCCCGTCTCTCCGTCCGTCTGTCTGTCTGTCCGTCTGTCTACTTGAACGCAAACTAGTCTCTCAGTTTTACAAAAGAATGCTGAAATTCGTTGTTTGCTTTCGCCATTTTATAATATACTAGCAAGCCCGGTAGACGTTGTTTTGACATAGAACACATCTATATATAAAATGTCATTAACTTGAACCAAATAAACTCCTAACTATACCGAACTGCAACTTTATATAACCTGGGGGCTTTTCCAAAAGCTATATACAGACTGTGTCGTGCCCAGCGAACTCCTGAACCTATCGTGAAAGTTCAAGGGCAAAACAAAACACAAAATGTGTGGGCATGGCACCGCCCACTTTTGAAAAATTATGTAGATATTGACTAAGTGTTACATATATCCAAATTTCATTAATTAAGATCAAAAAAGTTCGGAGTTATGACGAATTGAAACTTTATATAGCCTGGGGGCGTGGCTCCACTCACTTTTCCAAAACTATATATTGTATTGTATATATTGTGGAAATTTCATAAAGATCGATAGAGTACTTTGACGCCTATAAAGACACACATTTTTTATATCTATTTTTGTTACGCACAGAAGGTATATTACTTCATTCGGCATAAACGAATCGAGATATATAATTATTAATGTACAATGTGGCTGATGAATTTTGCTACATTAAGAAACTCAAATAATTTTTTTTTCAGTGTATGGAATTCAGTTTACTTTTATTCATGTTAAAGCTCATTAAATTTTATTAAATATAGCTTAATTAGTTTTAAAAATAATGGAATTTAAATGCCCCCCTGCTCGTCGATGCATGTGCGGCATCTTACCAAAAAGTTGTTCATTACTGCTTGGAGAGTTGAGACAGGAATAGCCGCAATTGTTTCTCGAATGGATTGCCTTAGTTCATTCAAATTTGTTGGTTTTGCTTTGAAGACTTCCTGTTTGCAATAACCCCACAAGAAAAAGTCAGGTGCAGTAAGGTCAAGCGACCTGGGTGGCCAACGGAATGTGGAGTTTCTGAATATCAGCTTATTGGGAAATTTTCGTCGCAATTCTGTCATAACAGGTTGGGCTATATGAGGAGCTGCACCATCTTGCTGAAACCACACAGAGTTGAAAGAAATTCTCATTCGGCGTAATTCTGGATAGAAAAACTCTCTCAACATGCTCAAGTAACGGTCTCCAGTAACCGTAACGGTGTGACCGTTTTCTTCGAAGAAGTAGGGCCCGACAATGCAGCGTGATGAAACTGCACACCACACTGTGACACGAAGTGGATGCAATTCCGTCTCATGGAGTATCTGTGGGTTGGAAGCACTCCATATTCGACAATTTTGTTTGTTTAAGTTGCCGTTTAAATCGAAATGGGCCTCGTCAGACATGAAAAGACAGTTCAACATGTTTCCATCCTCTTCCACCATTTGAAGCATCTTCTGGCAAAATTCCAAGCGAATCGGCAAGTCTGCAGCGTTCAGTTTGTTGGCCATTTGAATTTTATATGGGAATAAGTCCAAATCTTTGTGCATAATTGACTGTAATGACTGTCTGCTTACACCCATTTGAGCAGATAAGCTTCTTGTCGAAACACGTGGATTGTTTTGTATGGCAGCAGCTACAGCAGCGATTGTTTCCTCCGTTCGAACTGAAGGGTTTCGATGGTAAGGTCTTCTGTTGACTGTCCCATGCTCGGCAAAATTGTTTACAAGTCTTATTATGGTCCATCTGCTCGGAGGATTGCCGCCAAACGTGCGCCTATACTCTCTTTGAACCGAAACTACGGACTCCAGTGCGTGATAGCGGCGGACAATCCAAATTCTTGTTTCAGTGTCCCAGTTATCCATTTTTGTTAAATGTAAAAGTCAATCTGCAAAATAAAATAAAAATTAACCAGATTCAATAAATAGAAAAAAAGTTATTTAATTTTTTTTTGGTAGCGGCTTTCATTAGCCACCCTGTATATCAAAACGTTCAGGATGAAAAGTAAAATATCCGGGCAAGTAGTAAATACCCCACTGCAAAAGCGAAGTTGTATATCTTTTTTGATATTCATTCCTTTACTGAAATGATCAGGAGGATGAGCTGAGTCGATGTAGCCATCCTTCTTTCGATACGTCTATCTGTCTAACGGACAGACGGACGGAGAGACGGGCATGGCTAAATCGACTACGCTCATCGTGCTGATCATTTTAGTGAACTTTTCTCTTCTTGTTCTCATATTTACATACATTTAATGTTTATGAAAGGTATGAAAATCAAAAAAGATATATAACTTCGCTATTGCAGTGGGCTATTAATACGTGCCCGAATATTTTGCTTTTGTGTTTTCCAATTTGGCTAATATTTGGCAGGAGTATAATACATACTACTGAGAAGCAGCTGAGCCATTTTCATTGAAATATCAATAATGAATTATAAGCGATTGCCTTTGAAAATAGCAGAAATTTTATGCTGAAAAGTGGGCGGCGCCACGCCTACTTCTCCGAAATTGAAAAAAATTTTTTGCGGCCGAGTTTTTCTTAAAAAGCTTATTATGTGTGCAAAATCTACTTGATATAACTTGCTTAGTTGTAGAAATATCGCTCTTTAAATTTTCCAAAAAAAAATTTCAGAACTATGCTAAAAAACTGGGCGTGGACATTAACCGATTTTGCCCAGTTTTACAGCAAACAGTTACCTTTAAACATATATAGAATATTATCACCAATTTCGTTTCCACAAATCAATTTTTGGCGGAGTTATGGCATAAAAAGTTTTGTGGAATATTCCACTATAAAAAGGGTGGGGCCACGCCCATTTTCAAAACTTTTATGTTTTTGGATTTCTTTGTTTATGGAAACTTCAAAACTGAAATATAAATGATGTAAAGCTATTTTACGCAAAGTTATTGCCTATTTAATATATCTACGATCCTTTTCAAAATCTTCCATATAAAAGTGGCGTAGACCTTAACCGATCCCGCCTATTTTTTCCTGGAACATTCCTTGCATACCTGCAAACTTGCGTGCTGAATTTCGTTTCGATATCTTGAACGGTTTCTAATTTATGATTAATGTTATTTCTAAATTGGACTTAATCAAAAGTAGGCGGTGCCACGCCCATTTTCAAACATTTCTTGAAACATTTATTTTATACCTCAATGTTAATGTATTCACCAAATTTTATGCTTATAGGTGTATTATGTACTGAGTAATCACTTTTTTTGTGTGTTTTCGAAAATATTCTATATATAAAAAGTGGGCGGGGCTATCATCCGATTTCGCCCATTTTAAATAGCGCCCGGAGATGAGTGCCAAGGAACCCGCATACCAAATTTCATTAAGATATCTCAAAATGTACTCAAGTTATCGTGTTCACAGACGGACGGACGGAAGGACGGACGGACATGGCTTAATCAATTTCTCTTTTCGTCCTGAACATTTTGATATATATAAGTCAATATCTATCTCGATCCGTTAATGCCGTTACGTACTGCCGTTACGCGGTTAAAGTTAATATACCTTGTGTGCGAAGCACTACTAGGTATAAAAATCGGAATACGGCAAATAATTATTGAGACGAAACAGAATTGTATTTACAAAGGAATGATTCTGATCTATTCACAACCTGGATATTTCAGAAACAACAGATTTTACATGTTCCCCACATCATATCTCTTGTTCGGCTACCACCAATATAGCGATGATTTTGTACAGCCATCGTCATGGTCCCTATAAGGATTCTGTGTCCCGAGAACCTCGTCGAACTCTTCTCGTCCCGTAGACCTGTTGTTCCTGTTCCACGCTTCTCCGGTTTCACGTACAGGAAGGACTCTAATTTCACCAAACAAGGACTTTTATTTCAATACAAGCCTGCTTAATCCACATCCATTAGTAAAAAAAAAACTTTTTTTAAACTTTTTGCATCTAACTTGACTTTAACGCTTCTAAAACAAACTATAGCATATATTCTCAGATTCCCGCGAACTTGGTCTTTATAACTATTTTTTGTTTTAATTATTTTTATTTAAGGTTATTCACGTCGCAAACATCGCGAGCCCTGCAGAAGAGTCATCTCTTTCTATCTGGGCATGCGTGTGGATCGTATTTATGAGCATCGTATTGTATGGGATAACAAGTTGATGGATAAGCATAGTGAACCTTACGGACAACTGAGCTATGAATCGATACGAGCTGTAATTAAGAAGCATTCCCACATGCGCATAGCTTCTAACCAAAGTAAACTATATTTTATACCTTAACTTTTCATTTCAGATCGACTCCGCCATGTCGATGACACCATATTCAGATGAGTTCTTAGATGCCAGAGTGAACAATATTTATCGCTTAGATCCCAGTCTCGGAGGTAGCGGCGTATTTGTAAATATGACAATAAAAGTGAGTATTGAATAAGTGGACTGCATTTACGATCATCCACTAAACTTAACTTCCACCAGCTCGACGAAAGTGTAGAAACTTTGCGACCGAACTTGCGCGCGGATGTACAAAAGCATTTGTTGGGGGTTCTACACAGACGAAACAATAACATTGGCAATTCGGTTCTATTCGTTACATCACCGGAAGGCGCAATTACGGCTTTACATGATCTGGACGAATGTCAGTCACGCGATCTAAATGACTGTCATGCGAGTGCTACTTGTACAAATTCATGGGGCACTTTCCGTTGCACTTGTGAGATGGGCCTGCGTGATCCATGGGGAGATCAACCGACGCGTGCTGGTCGCGATTGTCAAACATGTCCCGATTCGTACTGCAATAATCGTGGAACTTGCAGCTACAATGAAGAAACAAATCAGGTTTGCGCCTGTGAGTCCAGCTATTATGGTGGACAGTGTGAAATAGATGGCGAAGTACTAGGTGTAGCGATTGGTGCCTCCTTAGCTGCAGTAATTATTATCGTTTTGACTTTGGTTTGCTTGATAATGTGGTCGCGACGTTGGCAACGTGAACAGAAAAATGCAATTGGCTCACCTGTCTTTGGATACATGAACGCAGCGCCAATGAAATCAGCTGGTATGCCTGGCCAATCGGGTTACCAAGTGACTTTGGAAGATCGTATGCGGTGGGCGCAAATCGCTGATGTAATGGCACAAACAAACCATTACGGGGTAAGTCCGATTGTGAGTATAACGCAGAGAAGACTGCAGCTGCTATTTACGTGTATGCGTGTATCTGTGATAGAAAACGTTATATGTATATTCCACATAGGTTTAAAAACTTGTTTTTTTACAGGCCGAACCAGTTGGACCAACGCGCCCGTCCTCGGCAATGTTTGCGTATCCAAACTTACAGGGTATGGGTATTGGTACGATGGGAGGCATGTCGATGCAAAGTACAATGCAGATGCATCAGTCTGGTGGTATTGCACCGCCGGTTCCCCTGCCACGGTATGAGTGCGTTTACCCCTCAGACACTTCCTCAAATACGTATAAAAAGTCGCTCTCAATCTATATAATATTTAATCATCTTCTAACCAATTTAATATTTTCTAGAAGGCTGGGGTTGAGCTCGAGATCGAATGGAATGCGAACGTTGGAAAATTCCAGTTCGAGCGAAGAAGAAGATCGAGCTGATCTGCTGGGGCGAAACTTTCAAGTACCACGACCAAAGAGTAGAAGTAATGGAAGCATAGCGGTGAGTTTAAAGAACTCTATATAAGAAGTATTAAGTAAAAGATATTGGGATTTTTTCAAAAGAGATGTTCATTTTTGGTACCTAAAAGAAGAAACAACTGTACAAATTCTGTAGTTTAAATTAAGTTCTATGGAATTAATCTGCTTTATATCTATCTAGCGATGTAACACCTCCCAATGGGAATTAGTAGATTTACTTCGCCCAAGTTCCAGGATAAACAAATACAACAAGTTACCTCGCTGTCCCTTGATCAAAGAACAAGAAACAAAATTGATCATGTCGTGATGACGGCGGACATAGCTGCACTGAAGGCCCATGCCTCTGTGTAAGGGGAAAGTGAGCATAGTACCCCAAGGAAAATTTGGCGTCGAGAAGTTGTGCACGTCACATCATAATAATATCGAATTGGTAACCGACGTCAAAAGCGTACCTAAGCTATGGAGGGAGAAAGGCGAGATCAGAAATCATACCAACTAGCAAGGTTTCAGGTTCCTTAATATCGTGTTTAAGGTACTATCTAGTGTATTTTGATACTGATATCATCGGTCTTAAACGTTAGAATCGAAAAAGGTGGGTCTTGCTGTGAGCGCCGACACTGTTCATATATACAATGTGAGTTACTTCTGCAGTCCACAAATTCAACGGATATCCGCTCTTACAAACAAGTCCTAAAAATCCTCCCTGGACGAAGAAAGCTCACGCTTTAGAAGTTCTGATGTATGGCTCGGAGAGCCAAAAAGGCAGCAGCGACGCTGTTTACTTGCAAGAGGGCAATTGGTGTCTCCTGGGGGTTCTCCCCTAAGGTGGTGTACGGGATGTATACAGCCATTGTGCGCCCGATTATTCTATATGGTGTCTTGGTCTGGTGGCCTGCACTATCGAAAAATTCTACCTCAAATTGTTGCAAAAAGTTTAAAGGAGTTCGGAGCTCTGTATAACCGGGGCTCTTTGTTCTACTCCGACGGAAGCAATCAACACAGTGCTATATCTACCACCTCATGCCCTGGTGACGAAGGAAGTATCTGTCATCGCTGCTCTACAGATAAGGGAAACAAGTGTCTGGTTAAATGGAGCTAGTGGGCATGCCACAATCGTGGCCAATAACGCCCTAGTTTTGTACGTCAAATAACGTATTCGGTAAGAGCTATGTAGTGGATCACGACAAGACTGGAATTTTAGGCAGCATACGGTCCCGGGTGTCGCCAATATATTCACCGATAGCTCTAAGCTTGATGGAAAGTTGGGGGCGGCTATCTTTCAACCGGATCTGGGCCTAGTGGTCTATTTCCGCCTTCCTGATTACTGTAGTGTGTACCAACCGGAAATGCTGGCAATACACAGGGCTGTGAACCATCTGGTGTCTATACCTAAGGGCGGGGTCTTTATTTTCTCAGACGCCATGCCGCACTAAAAGCCTTGGACTCATTCGTCGAAAACACAAAGTCGGTCACTGAGTGGCGCAGATCTCTTAACGAGATGGCGCAGGACTTCAGTATCAGCATTATATGCGTACCTGGTCACAGGGATATTGAAGGCAAGTGCAGAGCAGACGAGCTGGCCAAGAGAGGCACCCCCGACCATATCCTTCCGGGAAATGACTCGGTAGGTATACCCATGGCCACTTTCAGGCTTCGAGTCAAATGGACTATGGTCAGATATCTCGTCGTGTAAGACATCCAGACTAACTTGGCTTTTATATGATAAGGGGCGTACAAGGGTGCTTCTGACTCTACACAAATCTGTTTTAACATCCTTGAAAAGGGGTTTGTGTCCAGCACTCAGCAGACGGAGGTTAGCCATCCTAGGTAAACCGTTTCTATACGACCTTACGGAGGTCTCAAGATGTAAAGTCAATGCTTTAGCGAAATTTATTAATTCCACGAAGTGGTTCGACCCTCCGCCTTAGACATGTTATCTCAGGGTTTCAGCTTAGCCCTTGCAACCTAACCTATAGCTCGGAATCATGAAAAGCGTGAAGCAAGATGGAGCTTTGAGAAGAAAAAGTATGACACTACTGTAACATAATCTTCCTTTGCCTTGGACACGTTTTTCTTTACACTCTTCAAAAATTTGAAAGTTCAGAATAATAAAACCCTGATTACTAATTAAATAATGACTACTAATAATTACCGGTTTGATTAATTATTTTATTGAGAACCCATTTAATGATTTATTACCATTACTTTCAATTTGTAATGATTATTTTCCAATTACTCGAAAAAATAATCAAAAAAATCATGATTTTTTACTATTATTAAAAAAAAATCAGAAGTAATAAAAACACCTTTTTTTTAATTATTTTTGATTATCCCGATTTTTTTTTTTTAATTTTTTTTGATAAATAATTGCCTTTTCTTGAAAAACAATTAAAAAAGTCATTACCAATTAAAAAAAAACGACTAATTAAGTGATTACTAATTACTAATCAAATTAAACAGGTCTGCTCTGAGGTAAATGCAAAATATAAAATAAATAATTTTTTTACTCCATTTCGATTAGCAAATATGTTTTGGGGGAATGCCGCTGACAGTTTCGATAGCATACAGGGATAAAAGTTTACCAGCCTATAAACAAATTTTGTTTTTTTAATTTAAACACAGAATCAATCAGGCATCTATTATGATGTGGACTATGAGCCGTCTGGCAATGGCATTGGTAATACCAGCGTGGACCATTTGTATGGGTCGCAAAATCAGTCATCTTCCCATTCACATACGCATTCACACAGTGGAAATAATCATATACCAGGACCTCAAGGAATACCGATGAGCACATATACATCAGGGAGAGCTCCAAGTAGTTATTATATGAAATAAATTCAGTTAAGTGTAACTTATATATGTATGTAATTTAAGAAATATGTTTTTGTTTATATGCTCGAGTATGCCCACCTATGAAAAAGTACATATTGTTGTCGCATATTCGAAACCACAAAATATTTAAAAAGAGAGCAAAAAGTTTCAGTTTAAATCGTTATCATCATCACCTTATTAAAATTTGCAAGTGGCAATGTGCAATAAGGGTTAAGTTTTCTATCATGTATTCCGTCTAGGCGTTACTTTATATATGTATAGTTAGGTTAACGATCTTTCAATTTTTGCTTTTCACTTAAGGCACTTTTACACGATATGTGTTGTCATCTCTTCCTGCCACGTTTTCGATATATATGTTGCGTTATCTGTCAAATTCGCTTTACTTACGTTCTATTTACACGTTACCAAGAACGTGTTGCAAAAATTCTAAGAACAGCTGACTTTTATATGACCAGAGAAAAAATAAAAACTATCACAAAAACGGGCATTTATATATGCAAACCATATCCGGTATAAGGCCTTTGAGGCTACAAAAACTTACCTGCTATTAAGTGCCAAACTAGTCAAAAAAACTATACCATTTTCAGTTGTAATTGGGAAAGGGTCATATATAAATGAAAAAGCGTAATTGTAAATGTGAAAACGTCAAATGTAAAAGAGATTGGGTACTTATAAATGGAAAAGTGTCGCATGAAAATGAGAAAATATTATTTAAAAATGAGAAAGCATCATTTGGAAATGAGAATAGTCAGTTGTAAATAAGAAAGAATCAATTCAAAATGAGAAAGCGTCTTTTATAAATGCGAAACTTGTTTTATTCAGGTATTGTTTACACGCACTGCACATATATTGTGTAAGAAAATTATTAAAGAGACAACGGACCAAAGTATTAAGAGCCGAAGTGTATGGCTTCCAATGATATATCCTCTTTCCGTCATCTATCAAATTCTCGAGATATTGTAGGCGTTTCTCCACAACACGTAGCTCGTTTGCATCGGGGTTCGAAAAATGTCCCTTGACATACATTCAAATTATTCGCCAAATTATCTCTATTGGGTTGAACATTGGCGAATACGGTGCTAAACTCAGCACTCGTACTCGCCCATTAGAGGCATCGCCGACTGCAGATTCGATTCTGGAGTGACATGGAGCGTTGCAGAACTGCAGTCTCAATAATTTTTAGAGCTCCCTAAGTAATTACAGCGTGTGATTAATCACTGCCGTAATAGTAGAGCAAGGTGTCACTGAAAACCATTCCTTTTGTAGGGGTTTCCACAACATCATTACAAAAACTACAACGCTAATGCTGTTATATGTATTAATATTACTTATCATTTTGTTGTGTTGATCTTCCGGCAGGGTAGTAAGCTGATTTTTGTTGGAACGATTTTCCGTCATCCCTTTTCAAGTTTGGTTTTGTGACAAACCGGTTTCGGCGTTCTGCCATTTTCAATGCCTAGTTTCGTTCTCATCAATCAGATTACTTATCACTTTTATTTCCCATTTTTTCGTGACGCTTTCCCATTTACAAGTACCTAATCTCATTTATATTTGACGCTTTCGCATTTGCAAGTGACAAATCTTAATTTCTCATTTAAAAGTAACTATTCTCATTAACTAATGGATTTTTTCCATTTACAATTGACTCTCTCTCTATGGCGCGATATACAACAGGTATATCATCATAAACCTCCTAAGAGATTTTTGCGCCAAGCTTCTCTTCCAATTTGTGGTGTGCCGATTTAAAGTTTCCCTACAAATTGGTGGGACCTACAGTTTTTTGCCGACTCCGAACGGCATCTACAAAGGAGACGAATTTTTGCTGAGAAGCCTGTCATGGCAGAAATACACTCGGAGAGTTTGCCAAACCACTGCCGAGGGGCGACCCCGTTTTGAAAAACTTTTTTCAAATCACTTTTGATGTTACCTGTACCAGGGCTCGAACCATGGACCTTCGGTGTGGTAGGCCGGCAACACTACCTTCACACCACGGCGGCCGCCGTTTGAGAATTGACTATTCTCATTTTAAATTCACGCTTTCTTATTAACAACTGGAAATGGTGTAGCACTTTATGATCGGCATCGAGTTAGCCCAAAAAATCTCAGATTTATGCCAATTACAAATTAATAGCTTTGGAGAAAACACAACTATGGTGTCCAAACTTGTTGTAAAGCCCATTTTTCTTCCAGGATGTCTTCTTCTTACTAAACGGCCTGAATCTGAGGTAGTTCTACCGGGGATCCCTCAAGGTTTATGTTTAGCATTGCTTTCAATTCTAAAACCGTGTAGGTCGGATAGCCCAAGTTATTGCAATATTCACTTCCACCTGTACTATGTCCAAATTTTGAAATGCTGATCTGGTTCAGTGAGCCCCATTAAAAATTTATTAAATAGAAAAATCTTTACAATTAGCCAACACCATCAAATGAATCCTTCAGAATATAGTACAGCATTTGCCAAAATATCCATTCAGCAGTTTACACTTAGGCTTTAGGTAAAATTTCTTATCCCAGGTGACTTTATTCAGCTGCACCTTTTTTTTGTGCTATAAGATACTCCCTCTAAGGGTGAACGCCCAGCTTTATGTATCTTTTGGGTTGAAATGAATCTCATAGACCTTAGTTTAATTATTCCGATATGCATCATTTACAGATGTTTTATTTGATTTGGACGTTGCCGGGGGAAGGGATGGTGCTATGTATGTATTTGATCGAAATCTGACAACAAATATCTCGTAGCAACAGGGTTTAAAACTTATTATTTTCATTTCTTCGTAGATATGGGAAAAATGCAGTAGATCTAATAAAAATAATGGAACTAGATGAAAAAATTAGGAAACTTTTTTCACTTTTTGTAGGGATGTTGATATATGGAAAAAAGGTATGGAGTTGATCTCTAGTATCCCTAGATACGCTTAAGTATTTTATGTATTCAAAAGCTATATATTGATATTGTGTAACCATTTCGCAGTAGTACGGATTATTTCACAATACTCAGTGGATTTTGTTTGGTTTATGTAAAATGTAGTAGATCTACTGCAATTGCCGTAAAGTCCGAATACTGCTTAGGACATCGCCAAATTGCGATGCAGTTTACTCGTACAAGTAGTTGCTTTGACTGCAGGGCATCTAAATCTGAAACTATTTTCACTCAGCTTACTATTTTATACTAACCCCTTAAATCTATTTTCTTGACAAATTGTCAATATCGGTAGACAATAAAGAAAAAAATATTTGTATTAATAAAGTTATTTTTGTTGTCAAAATAATTTGATTTAAAATTTAAGCAATTATTACAAATGCTAACACACATGTTAAAATTAATGTCCATGGGACTATTCCAAACATCCCTAATAGGAATATTGAAGGTTATTTGTAATAAAACTAAATTTTTATTTTGTATAGGTACTAAACAAAAAAGCAAACGTTTTCAATTTAATATCCAAAAACCAAATAATAAATAAATGAATCAAGACGATAACTGTTAGAATTATTTTAGAAAAACTGTACACCTTTTTACACAGTAGTGTTGTCATACCTTAATACAGAAATCCTCTAACTCGCGTTTTTAACAATTCTGGCTTTTAATGGATTTTGTTGTATAGCCTAAAAATTTTTTTTAAATTTTATTACCATGTTACTAGGGATAACACCAGCGAAAAGATAAATCGTCGTAAATGACAAAATAAAACTCAAGCAAACAAAATTCAGTAGTATATTTTTTAAATTCAAACAGACTATAAAACTCTTCCATCTTTATTGTAAATACTAAAGATGAATCTAGTTTTAACAAGAGTTCTCAATATAAGTTTCGTAGTTCTTATTTTGATCGAAATTGAAGTTGGTAAGATAAACTGACATTTTGTTTTATTTATCGAAGTTACGACACAGCTCTGTGTTATTGTAGAAAACTCGTCTATTCATCTACATGTCCTCTTTAAGTAATAGTTGTGTTCGGTGAGTATAAAATTTTTAAAAATTTTATAAAAATCTTACCGTAGTGTTCGGTGACACAAAACACTTGCAGCGAGAGAGCGCTTTTTGACATTTCATTGAGAGAGGGAGTTGCAAGTTTCTGCTGGGGGAATTTCACTCAGTGAAACTTGTAAGTGAAAAACAGCTGATCGTGACATAGGAAAGCAACAACAAAAATTTTAAAATTGTAATTATTAACCAATCAAAACAGCAACAGCTGTTTTGTTTGAAAGTGTTTACTGAATCTTGTTCGGCGAAAACTTTTTACTTTTTACGTTTCGAGACAGATGTACGTCATTCTCACTTTACTGACAGTTCTTTGCAAGTGTTTACAAGTTTTGTCACCGCACACAGCTAATATTTGCTGGGGCTGTTGCTGTATATGTATATGTACTTTAGTAAGATCTTGCTGAAGCGGCACATTTAATTAATGGCAGGAGTTTTTACGAGTATTGCATTACTGATTTTCGATACTCGATAACATTCAAACATCTACTACTATAGTAGTAAGGTTATAACTTTGATGGCAACTAACGGTTAACTTAGATCATTTTTATACTAACGATATAACGTATAGTCGAAAAAAGTATAATTTTATATAAAAATATATAATTGCATAGTTGTATTTTATAAAATCGTAGTCTAGTCGTTAAGTGAGTAGTTGTATAAAAGTTTTTTAAATAAAAATATACTTGTAATTTATTTTAAGTTAAATTAGCTCAAAAAAAAAAAAAAATAAATCTAATACTGTAAATGTATTATTTATTTTAGTTATTAATAAATTAAGTTTATTTATTACAATTAAAATAATAAAACCCTTTTCCAATACATGCATATAATAGTTACATATATATATATATGTATATATATGTATATGGGTATGTTGAAAAATATATATATTTCAGAGTATAGAGCAATTCATAATTTTTCGAGTTGTTAGAAATAAATCAGTAAATTTGTTGTGTGTCTTGAATTTAGTTGTAAAAATATAGTTTATGCACATAACTCTATATGGATGTATCAATTCTAAACTAATATAATAAATTGTGTATAAAATTTAAACTTTAGCGTCGAAACTTATTAAAGAGGGTAGCCTAAATCTCCAAGTAGTTATGATGAGTCAACTTCTCCCCCTGCGGGTTAGGGGCTTAGATTATGCCCGAGGTAGGCATACCGGTCGTAAGAGGCGACTAATTTGCACAAAGGTAATGACGTGCAACTCGATGGTTGATCTACGGATATGATGCCTCTCACCTCTCATTACCCATCTCTCCTTACGGAAGGAGGGGTGACATGACCTAGAAGGTTCCACTGGTCATACCAATTCGCTACCACGACAGTCGGGCAGTACAGCAAGGGAGTCCCGGAGCGTACCGGATTCATATCCGGCCAAGGACTGTCAGTTCGACAACACCTCCCAAAAATTTGGGGAGTGTTTTTGTCGTTACAACAACAACAACATGAGTCAACTTATCATACATAAATGTAAATATAAACTTGTCATATGGCGGCCGCCGTGGTGTGGAGGTAGTGTTGCCGGCCTACCACACCGAAGGTCCATGGTTCGAGCCCTGGTACAGGTAACATCAAAAGTGATTTGAAAAAAGTTTTTCAAAACGGGGTCGCCCCTCGGCAGTGGTTTGGCAAACTCTCCGAGTGTATTTCTGCCATGACAGGCTTCTCAGCAAAAATTCGTCTCCTTTGTAGATGCCGTTCGGAGTCGGCAAAAAACTGTAGGTCCCACCAATTTGTAGGGAAAATTCAAATCGGCACACCACAAATTGGAAGAGAAGCTTGGCGCAAAAATCTCTTAGGAGGTTTATGATGATATACCTGTTGTATATCGCGCCATAGAGAGAGAGAAACTTGTCATATAACCTAGATAACCGCCCTATTTGCAGGTTTCTACCAGTTAAGTTGACCAAATAGATACATGCCAATGCTGGCGTATGCCGACAAGATCGGCATATTGGCATTAGGTAAAGTGTCACGGTAGTTGCTTTTATTTGCTTATACAACGACATAACACTCTCCGAAGCTTTGGGGTGTGTTGAACATGCGGACAATCCTCAGCCCATTCCCACAACAGCCGGTTCTATCGTACCGGAATGACCCGGCCAAGGGCTGTTATTTCAGTGTAACCCTGTCTAATCTGTCAAGTCCCACCCGCGGTACACGTCGCTTCAGCGCACCCCCACCGTCCCCACTATCCTCTAGGGACCAGAATGGTGGCCTAGTCTTCACGACTAGCAGCACTGCTGCAATGACCGCCTCACCCACTCCCGACTGCCGCTCACGCTCAACAGCGTCTCCACTTCGAATAGCCGCTCATCACTCCTACCCCCTACGGAATAGGTCAACGAGCACTTCCGAGCGTCAGTCCCCTCTGTCCCTCAATACCCCCCCCCCCCTCCCCCTATTTCCAGCACGCACATTGATCAGGACCACCATTTTCTCGTGCTTTTCACAATGTGCACTGTTTGTCGGCAAAGACTATTCACGCCTGCGTCATCGGTCAAATGCAACAATTGTCTTGGCTTATGCCACGTTCTTATATGCTCTGGGCTCGCGAACAGAAACCTCTGGACGGATACGGTTATAGCACCTTGCTGCAACACGCCGCAACCTTTTGCGCCAGATAATCTGGCCTCACCATCAAATTTTCAAGGTTCATTACCTTCTAGACTGCGACACAGCCTAGGCCATAGCCTACCACCATCCAGCCAAACACATCCGTCCCTCACGCCTAGTGTGACCCCAACCTCACCTCCTGCGCACTTCAAAATTTGACAGCTAAATTGTAACGGATTAGCTGGAAAGATCGCGGATATAACTGAATATATAAAGTTAAACAACATCAAAATCGCTGTGATCCAAGAGACCAAACTGACCCTCTGATCAGATTTACGAACTTGTTTATATGGGTATAATGTACATCGGAAAGACCGTCCCAGCAGTAATGGGGGTGGTCTCGTGTTTATAACACACCACACTGTACAATATAACCTATTTGTTCCCGACATCGACCCGAGGGACTCTACCAAGGTATAGTGGTCCGGTCAGGTGATGTCGATCTGCAAATTATTAACATCTACATTCCCCCTGCTAAGAGCTAATAACCGTTTAATCCTCGGTGACTTCAACGCACATCACGATCTCTGGCACTCCAATCTGCCAGTAAACAGCAGTGAGCATGCACTTGCAGAACAAATAGATGACTCGGCATTCTATACAGTAAACGGAGACCCCCCACCAGAGTGGCAGGCAACTGTCACAGCTCGCCAGACCTATCGATCGTAAGCGCAGGACTTATAAACTGCGCCAACTGGCGACCGATGCTGACATTGGCATCCGACCACCTGCCAATTATACTCTCAATCGGACGGACTTCATTACCTCTGAACGAAGAACCTTTATCAACTTCAGCAAAGCGGAGTGGGACCGTTTTACCGACTATACAGAGCGCTCCTTTGCTGCCCTACCCACACCGGCAGACGTACGCCAAGGTGAACGAGAGTTTCGCAAGATTATTGATTCAGCCTCCGGCCGCTTCATTCCCGCTGGAAGAATTCCGGAAATTCGACCGAATTTCCCTGCGAAGGCAGCTGCCCTGGCATGATAACGTGACCCAGTGAGACTTCTCACTCCCGCAGACCCTAGAATTACAGATCTTAACGCGGAAATCCGACGGACGGTCAATGACTACAAGTTGACTAAGTGGAAGCAACACCTAGATGCATGCAACCTCTCCGGCGGAGTCGGCAAATTAGGGTCAACAGTCAAGGCTCTATCAAATCCGACCAAATACAATGACAAGGTCGCCATTACATTTGGTGACAGCGTCAAATCGGGCCACAGGCGATGCGCGAGCTCTTTCTGCCGAAGGTTTATAATGCATCCACCTGCTGATAGGGCCAAGGGACGAGCCATCCGTCGGGCCCACAAACACAACACAGCCCCCATTGCCCTCTCCGTCTCCGAGGTCAAGAAATCTATAATGAGAGCCAAGCCCTCAAGATCAATTGTACCCGACGGTATTGTCATGAAGATGTTGAAACACCTAGGCCACGAGGGACAGAGTTATATAGTGACACTTTTTAACCTCTCGCCAACCACTTTCGTCATTTCAGAGACATAGAAACAGGCGATTTTGGTTCCCCTACTAAAATAAGGAAGCCGGCGAACCAAGGAGAATCATATCGCCCGATATCTCTCCTGTCGCCGGTGGCGAAGTTATTGGAGACCATTCTGCTCCCATACTACGCTGCAAACTTGCAGCTGGCCGAACATCAACATGGCTTCCGGAAGACACGCAGCACAACAACCGCTCTTAATACAATTACGACGCAGATAAATTATGGTTGGAATCAACACCAACCAAACTATAGGATGGTGCTCGTGTTACTTGAACTTTCCAAAGCCTTCGACACGTCAACCACGCCACAATCCTAAGAGACCTGGAAGAGACACCGCTTCCTAGCCAGTCGTCAGTCAAATTTAGGAACATGACATCTAGACCACGAAGAATCAAACCAGGGGTGAAGCAAGGTGGTGTCCTATCCCCCCTTTTGTTTAATTTCTATATTTCGAGGCTTCCTCCCCCACCATTGTGTCCTACGCTGACGACTGAACGATTATGGCTTCGGGTAAGGGCCCCTCCTTCAACGAACTCTGTATGAGGATTAACATTTACCTCCGAGACCTTTCCAGCTTTTTCACCGAGCGAGCCCTGCCCCTATCCCCGACTAAATCAACGGTGACACTTTTTACGTGGAATGCGCAGATGGGGCAAGAGTTAAATGTCCACGTAGCTGGAGGACCTTTACCTATTGTCAATCACCCTAAAATCCTGGGTGTGATATTTGACAACACCCTCACCTTCGCTAGTCATGCCACCGCAATAGCGATCAGCAACAAGATCGTCAAGTCGATGGCCGGAAGTACTTGGAGAAAAGATAAAGAAACGTTGCTAGCCACATATTAGGCTATTGTCCGACCGGTTATTGATTACGCTGCGCCCATATGGTCGCCCAACCCTGCTGGCACCAACTGGAGGAAGTTGCAAGTCTGCCAAAACACCGCCATCAGAACTGCCACGGGATGTCTGATTATGTCATCGGAGTCTCAACTTAATCAGGAAGCCAAAATGCTCAATACACGCGAGCATGCGGAGCTGTTGAGCAGACAGTTTTTACTGCACTGTCACAGGCCCAGTCATCCAAACCGCCATCTATTGGATGAAACGCTGCCCTCGAGAGACATAAGGAAACATCTCCGTAAGCACCATGATGAGGTCCGGCACCACATTACCTTGCCGTTTGATCTGCGCAACCAGAGGTGGGCTCTAAACAACCTCCACACCGAGTCGGTAGACAGATCTCTCAGATATCGGCCTGTGAATCCCGTAATTGACATCTAACCACCTGAAATAGCTGATGAGGAGCGTATTCTTCCGAGGGAGACTAGAGTCATCCTAGCACAACTTCGCTCTGGATATTGTAATAGGTTGAACTCTTACTTATCCAGACTGAACCCTACCATACCAAATACGTGCCCTGCATGTGGTATGTCCCCTCATGATACCAAACATCTCTTTTCCTGTTCAGTTGAACCCACTCTTCTAACACCTACATCACTCTGGTCCAACCCTGTTGAAACTGCGCGTTTCATTGGACTCCCGTTAGAAGAGCTTGATGGCGATTCTCAGAGTGATCGTGCCCATTAGGCAGGGCGAAGCACTATTGATAACAACATCAACAATTCTTAGTCGGGACCAAATGTAATGGCTACCTTGTCGTTGTGTTTGGTCGGATTTGATATCGCCTTAACTTAGTTTGCCGACTTTGGCGGAGAGGTTGCATGTCTCAAGATGTTGTTCCCACTTAGTCAGTTTGTATTCTTTCACTGTCCGTCGGATTTCCGCGTTGAGAACTTTAATTCGGGGATCTGCTAGAATCCACTTGGTCACGTTCTCTTGCTATAAGCCTGCGCTGACGATGGTTCTGTCTGTCGAGGTGATGCTATTTGTTGCTACTCTTTTGGGGGCGTTGTTGTTGTTGTTGTTGTTAATAGTGCTTCGCCCTGCCCAATGGGCTCGATCACTCTGAATTGTCATCAGGCTCTTCTAACGGAAGTCCAAGGAAACGCGCAGTTTCCACAGGGTTGGACCAGAGTGATGTAGGTGTTAGAAGAGTGGGTTCAACTGAACAGGAGAAGAGATGCATGGTATCATGAGGGGTCATACCACATGCAGGGCATGTATTTGGTATGTTGGGGTTCAGTCTGGATAAGTAAGAGTTTCACCTGTTACAATATCCAGAACGAAGTTGTGCCAGTATGACTCTAGTCTCCCTCGGAAGTACACGTTCCTCCTCAGCCAATTCAGGTGGTTGAGTATTAATAACGGGATTCACAGGCCGAGATCTGAGAGATCTGTCTACCGACTCGGTGTGGAGGTCATTTAGAGCCTGTCTATGGTTCCGCAGATCAAACGGCAAAGAGATATGATGCCGGATCTCATCGTAATGCTTACGGAGATGTCCCCTTATGTCTCTGGGGGGCGGTGCTACATCCAAAAGATGTCGGTTTGGATGACTAGGTTTATGACAGTTCAGAAGGAACTGTCTACTCAAGAGTTCCGCGTGCTCTTGAACATTGAGCAATTTTGCCTCTTGATGGAGGTGAGACTCAGATGACATAAGCAGGCATCCCGTAGCAGTTCTGATGGCTGTGTTTTGGCAGACTTGCAATTTCCTCCAGTTGGTGTCAGAAAGATTGGGCGACTTTTGGGGGCGTTGTTGTTGTTGTTGTAGTAACGACAAAAACACTCCCCGAAGGTTTTGGGGAGTGTTGTCGAATTGACAGTCCTTGGCCGGATTTGGACCCGGTACGCTCCGGTACTCCCTTGCGGTACTGCCCGACTGTCGTGGTAGCGATTTATGACCAGTGAAGCCTTCTAGGTCATGTCACCCCTCCTTCCGTAAGGAAGGATAAGATGGGCAATGAGAGGTGAGAGGCGTCAATGCTATTAGTTATGATGTACATTAGTGCCTCCGCGGATTACACGATTCTCGCCCCTGAATAATGCACTGATATCGGGGCGATAATCTCTCTAAGAGCTGATGACAAGTGTGTACATGGTAATAACTTTAAGGTCGACGAAGTACTAAGTTGATGTCCCTGGCGTCATTGTCTGGTTCAGATAGGCGATACTGCAAGCATTAATGTGTAATGAAATAGAGTCAAACTACTATTTTTCATCTTTTCGATATATTCAAAGTTAGGATATTCTTTCGAACGACCTTATCGGCAATCTCATTTAAATTTAATTCTAGGATACGGAAGTGCGAGGTGAGCAGTCGTCACTGTGGGAGTTGTTGTTGTTGTTGTTGTAACGACAAAAACACTCCCCGAAGGTTTTAGGAAGTGTTGTCGAATTAACAGTCCTTGGCCGGATATAAATCTGGTACGCTCTGGTACTCTCTTGCGGTACTGCCCGACTGTCGTGGTAGCGATAGGTCATGTCACCCCTCCTTCCGTGGAGAAGGTTGAGATGGGTAATGAGAGGTGAGAGGCATCATATCCGTAGATCAACCATAGAGTTGCACGTCATTACCTTTGTGCATATTAGTCGCCTCTTACGACCGGTATACCTACCTCGGGCATATTCTAAACCCCTAACCGGCAGGGACAAAGGGAGTCAAAGATTGATGCGAGAGTGATATATCAAAATAACAGCAATTCGTCTGGTAAAACCAAAGTTTCGGTTACGTATAACCGGCTATCACATTTTTTATCTGTACGTTTGTTTTATTATTACTGTTGGCATATGCTGACGATATTGATATCATTGGCCTTAACAACCGCGCCGTAACTTCTGCTTACTCCAAATTAGAAAAACAAGCGGAGAAAATGGGATTGGTGGTGAACGAGGGCAAAACGAAGTACCGTCTGTCATCATGCAAAGAGTCAGCGCATTCGCGTCTTGGCAACCAAGCCACTGTTGGCAGCAATAATTTCGAAATAGTAAAGGACTTCGTTTACCTGGGAACCAGCATTAATACCAACAATAATGTTAGCCTAGAAATCGGACGAAGAATCACTCTTGCTAACAAATGCTACTTCGGACTGAGTAGGCAATTGAAAAGTAAAGTCCTCTCTCGACGAACGAAAATAACACTCTACAAGTCACTCATCGCACCCGTGCTGCTATATGGTGCAGAAGCGTGGACACTAACAACATCTGATGAGGCGGCTCTGGGAGTATTCGAGAGAAAGGTTCTTCGAAAGATTTGTGGACCTCTACGCGTTGGCGACGTCGAGTACCGAAGAAGATTTAATGATGAGCTGTATGAACTTTACTCAGACGCCGACATAGTTCAGCGGATTAAAACACAGCGGCTTCGCTGGCTAGGCCACGTAGTGCGAATGAGCGAAGATGCTCCAGCCCAGAAGGTATTCTTATCGGCACCCGCCGGTGGAAGCAGAGGAAGAGGGAGACCACCACTCCGATGGAAGGACCAAGTGGAGACCGCGTTGCGATCCCGCGGTGTTTCCAATTGGCGCCAGTTGGCGCAACGAAGAAACGACTGGCGAGCTATGTTGGACGGTCAAAATCGCCCAGGCGGTTAGATGACCATTTAAAGAAGAAGTTTGTTTTATTTAATTACTTTAACTAGAATTTATGACAGCCATATATATATTATTTAACTAGCAAAATTAATTTAAGTAAATAAGTTACACAATTAAATTTAATATGATACGAAGATGTGGCATTAAATATTTTATTTTATTATACTGTAAACAATGCCATATTTTAGTACATCACATACCTTACATAACCAACACAATTTAATAAATTAATAAGCAATACAATTAAAAATATCAAAAGAAAGCAACCATTTGAGTGACTTAGCCTACAGATAAAAGCGTAATTTAACGTTAAAATTAACAGTCAAATGGGTGTGAGTAAATTTACGATTTCTGATGAATGCAGCGGAGAATTCTTATTTGTCAAATATAGCCTTTATGTATGAGTGTGATACAAATGTAGTTACATAGTTTTGTTTATATTTTATTGTATGGTGATGCGTGGTATCAATGCCATTGTATGTCGGAAGTACTACTTCTTCTTATTTTTTCCCTGAGCAGTAGACTCTGGTGCACCAGTGAGTGACGATAGCTCTTTTTTCAGTTGCAATAGGGCATCAACTTCCGGTTTCCATACGCTGGCGTCGCCTGCAGCTTTTAATTTTCGTACCTTTTCTCCCTGAATCAAATACAACATAAATAGTTTGAAATCTTCCTATCTTCAACTTTTTTCGTTAATCACCTGTTGTGTAATGCGTTCTTCTAATTCTTTAACTTGAGCACCGCTGACAGCCGTTGGCTTCATAGCAGCAGTTGGCTTCATAGCAGTAGTTTGAGGAGTAGCTTGCGCTGCAGCTAGTTGTTTCTTTAGTTCTAACAATTTATTCACTTCTGGCTGCCAAACGTTTTTGTCTTTTGTTGCCGTTTTTAACTGACGCACTTTTTCGCCTTGCAGGCGTACTGCTTCTTCCAGCTGAGTCACTGTTTGCATGCCATTGGAAAGTGGGGAAGACTTGACAGAGGTCTTTGTTACTGGCTGATTAGATTTTTTGTTATTATCTTGATCCTGCACACCACCAAATTTCTTTTTTAATTCATCAATGAAACTTTGCTCCAGTTTCGTGAATAGTGGCAGAGGTTTACCTATCTTATGACCAGCAGGCAGCAGAATATTTATGAAGGGTTTACTGAAATAAAAAAATTGAAACTCAATTGGATAAAACTTAAACGATAAATCGTTACTTACTCAGGAACTAGCAGTGTTTGCTTAGTATTAAGTTGCGTGAAAAGCGTACGTGCTGTCGTTGGCATATAAGGGAACATAAGATTACCTAATAGAGCAGCGATATTTGCGCAAACTCCAATTATGGTACCAGCACGTGCCTTTTGGTCATCGGTTCCTTTAAGTAGGACCCATGGCTGTTGCGCTTGCATGTAACCATTGCCATGCCGTGAAATGGATAGCATATGCCTAATTCCATCACGAAGTTTAGCTTTTTCGAGTGAATTGATGTAGCCTCGTACTTCGCGATTTATGACTGCCAACAATATAAGCTCGTCTTTTGTCAAGGTCATGGCAGGTACGGAGCTGTTAAAGTTCTTTTCGCAAAATACCAAAGCACGATTCACAAAGTTGCCGAGGTTATTGAGTAGGTCGGAGTTATTACGTGCCGCCAAATCGTTCCAACTGAAGCTGGAATCTTGACCTTCGGGACGAGCAGAAGCTAGATAGAAGCGCCATATATCTGCAGGTATGCCAGTATCCTGTAAAATGTCGACAAGAAAATCTCATTCGTTTATATTATTATCATATTACATATCGAGTATTTTATCTCATACCTGTGCATCATTACCAAATACTCCAATACCACGACTCTTACTAAATTTACCATCTTCATAGTTCAGATACTCTGTTGCCATAATATTAGTAACCATCGTGTGCCCTTTATTGGTTGCCAACAGAGACGAAGGAAATACCACTGAATGGAAAGGCACATTATCTTTGGCCATAAATTGGAAAAGCTCTACTTTCACATCCTCTGAAGGTATCCACCACTGTTTATATTCACTCGTGTAGTGTTTTGTCATAGAGATGTAACCATATGGTGCATCGAACCAGACATAAAATACTTTCTTTTCGAAGCCGGCTAATGGCACATGTATACCCCATTTAAGATCACGCGTTATACAGCGGGGTTTTAAGCCTTCACGCAACCATGAACGGGCGATAACGCGTGCGTTATTCGTCCAACCCATTTCAGAATTTTCTAGCCATGCGCGTAATTTGTGTTCAATTTTAGGCAAATCAAGAAACAATTGTTCGGATGAACGTAAAACAGGTGCTGTATTACAAACTTTACAACGTGGACGGATCAGTTCTGTGGCGTTTACTAACCTTCCGCATTTGTCGCATTGATCTCCACGTGCATCTTCATAACCACAACCAGGGTGCGGACAAGTGCCTTCAACAAACCTAATTGAGATTTATTAAAATAGTTTTTGTTTTGTATTATTTATCGTACTTTAACTCACCGATCAGCTAGAAATCGATCACAGCTAACACAAAGTAGTTGCTCAACGCTTTCAGTAAAAATATAACCGTTCTTATACACATCGTTGAAAGCCTCTTGTACGATTCTAGAATGAAAATTTGTTTACCATACATTTTCAGCTTCAAGATAAACACACCCTTACTCAGTTTGGTGTGGCGATGATGTGCGCCCGAAGAAGTCAAATCCAATACCGAACCAGCGGTAAATGGAATTATGCAGATCGAAATATTTGTCACATATTTGTTTAGGGGTAAGCTTTTCAGCAAGTGCCTTATTCTCGGTCGCCGTGCCATATTCATCAGTCCCACTTATATAGAGCGTATTGTAGCCTGCAGCACGAGCATATCTGAAAAGAGACAGTTGAATATTTTAGTTGTTATAGCATTTTATAGAAAGATTTATATGCTCCAACCTTGCAAAAATATCCGCGGAAAGCACACAACCTATAATGTTCCCCAAATGTGGAACATTGTTGACGTAGGGTAGTGCCGATGTTATCAAGACATTCCTTTCGTTTCTGTTTGGTAACACAGTTCGGGATTCCTCACGTTCTGGTATTCTGACTTGGACAAAACTCTTACGAGCATTGTTCAACTCATCTTCTGTCACTGTATCTACCAAAATACTGCTTGCATCGACTAACAACTTATCAGACTCGGATGTGGTTTGTACACTTAAAGGAATTTGACTGAAACCACCGTAACGATTAGAATGTTGCAGCGATGTGAAATTTAATTCTGCTAATGGAGTTTCAGCCAATACTGCTTGCACCTCAGGTAGGGCAGAAATTTTCCGATGCCATGCTCTAAGATGTTCTATATTTTGAGCGCCCTTCAATGAACCATCAGGTGCCAGTAATGACCATACGGAGATATCAGCAGCTGTTAATTTCTCACCCGCTAAAAAGGGTGTTTCAACTAAGCTGTCGTCCAATTTTTTGACTAAGGAATTAAATACGGTCATTGCATCTGGATTGGCTTTATGTCCAACAGATAAGTGTTGTGCCAGAGCTGGCGCTAATTTCAAGGTCGACCATTCTAACCACTGTACAAGTATTAAACAATTTTCTTGAATAACTAAATCATGTGTACATAAGAAAATTAATATTTACCTCATCACGCAGTGTACCTTCATCTGGGAAAAGATATTTGGCTACGGCATCAGTAGAAAATAGTTTCAATCCATTTTCCAGCACCACAGTAGGCAAAACCATAATATCTTTATAGGCAGCGTCTATGGACGTACAAAATTCAAATGATTATTGCATCAGCCCCTTTATATATCGTTTTACATAGTGCATTGCTAAGCAGCAATTAGCACCACCCTTGGGTCAAGGCTAGTTTTGGGTTGCAGATACACTTACCATTTATGGTGACTTTAACTACTTCGACTGGCTGTTTGGCAAATTTAGCCAACAACTGTAACTTAAACCCGAAAGGATTTCCATCGTTTGTATAGATCTTCATATTTCTTAATGTATACAATAATAAACTATTTAGTATCCAAATCCAGAGAAGCACGCGATATTCTTGGGCTAGAAGAAACCAATTGGAGATTGTTGCCACGACTTTGCTATTGACAAAAATTGACAGCTATGTAATTGCCGGGCTGCACTTGGGGTTTTATGTGTAAAAATTTATAGCGGGAAACAAACATGACTATCAGGAAAGAACGTAAAAATAAAAAAAGGTTCAACGCGACGAATAGAGGGAAATTCTAAGCCATTAATTCGCAGGTAGGGATGACACCACTGGGAGAATTTGCATTTAAATCGCTAGCTTTAAAGCTATTAGCACTTTTATTTGTATTCAATAGGAGATTGTTGCCACGACTTTGCTATTGACAAAAATTGACAGCTATGTAATTGCCGGGCTGCACTTGGGGTTTTATGTGTAAAAATTTATAGCGGGAAACAAACATGACTATCAGGAAAGAACGTAAAAATAAAAAAAGGTTCAACGCGACGAAT
Organism: Merzomyia westermanni; assembly: GCA_949987695.1. Lineage (NCBI taxonomy): Eukaryota > Metazoa > Arthropoda > Insecta > Diptera > Tephritidae > Merzomyia > Merzomyia westermanni. The sequence continues at coordinate 69,485,186 of OX465293.1, forward strand.
AGAGGGAAATTCTAAGCCATTAATTCGCAGGTAGGGATGACACCACTGGGAGAATTTGCATTTAAATCGCTAGCTTTAAAGCTATTAGCACTTTTATTTGTATTCAATATTCACAAATAAACTTTTTGGAACTCCAACTATAATTTTGGTAATTGTTTCCTTTAGTAGACAACTGCTAAAACACGTCCGAAGTTATCGGGAAAGGTATCAAAAGACACGTTTTGACCTCGGTATTAATAATCTGGAAGCGAATTTTCGAGTTTTTGTTTCAGTGAAGAGATATTTGCCATCAAAGTTGAAAATTTTCTGTCATTTTCATGTGGTTGGTTGTTCTAATCACAAATTAGGGTGGATCGAAAAGTGCAAAAAGTGTGTTCTGCGCAGAAATACTGTGGACCGCGTAGCCGGTGTTGGACCGGCTAAGGGTTATTTTTTTGAAGCGCGGCCGAAGGCCGCCTACGCAGAAAGGTTTTCTGCACATAAATACCTTGGATCAAGCCCCTATTTGGGATCGGACCTGGCTTATTTTTGGGTTTTTTGCGAATAACTTTTCACTGAAACAATAAATTGAAAATCCGTTTTCGGATTGTTGATACCGAAGTCAAAACGCGTTGTTTGATATCTCTCCCGATATTTTTGGACGTGTTTTAGCAGTTGTCTCATAAAGGAAACAATTACCATAATTTTTTGTGTAAATGTTCAATTTAAACACAGTTAATTCAGGCATTTTAGACGCAGGTACAGTGGTGAACTACCTACCATCGATTTGACAGCGTCCACTTTCATGCGTTGTGGGATTTCCTCGTAGTTAAAGCTTGTCTTATAGCAGCAAAGAACTTAGAACGTATACGACCGGGGCTCAAAAAAAATAACCCTGGGCCGATCCAACAGCGACATCCACAGTACACAATATTCGGGAAAAGTTTTACTTGGCGTTTAATGGTGGAACTGTCCGATTTTGATTTTTTCGAGTTATGTACATCAACTGAAAGCTATTTGTATTACCTAGTTATCGGCATCAACGATTTTTCAATCCTTCCATTATTTTTCAAAATATTTTAATTTCAAAAAGTGCGAAATTCACCTTTTGACATGGAATATCCCACAACGTTTTTATTTGTCATCACAAATACTGTTATCGATTCGTATATAATTTTTTTTGATTTGCGAAATGTATGTATTCTGCATGTAAGCCGCGAACAGCCCTTATGGTCGTTTTTTAATAACCGGTTACCGCTCTTCGGCTGTTTGATTAGCAGAAGGTTCTCGGTTATCTGTCAAACAAAGTACTAGTTAGCGTAAACAGGATTTTGAGAAAGCGGCCCTTAGTGTTAATTAGTGTTAATTACACATGAACTTGAAATGCAACCTTGCTGTTGTGCTGATTTTATGAACGCAGCTGTTTAAATCAGCTGATCGCGTTCAACAACCGCACTAGTATTGGCATTTTGTAAAACATTTTATAAATTTATTTAGTGATACTTCGAGTCAGTCATGGGAGAACGCAAAGGTCAGAACAAATACTATCCGCCGGATTATGATCCGAAGAAAGGTGGTCTCAATAAATTTCGTGGCACACATGCACTGCGTGAACGAGCTCGTAAGATACATCTGGGCATCATCATCATCCGCTTTGAAATGCCATACAATATCTGGTGTGATGGGTGTAAGAATCACATTGGAATGGGTGTGCGCTATAATGCGGAAAAGACCAAAGTGGGCATGTACTATTCAACACCTATTTATAAGTTTCGTATGAAATGTCACTTATGCGATAATCACTTTGAAATACAAACCGATCCTGGTAACTTGGATTATGTTATACTGTCTGGTGCGCGACGCCAAGAAAACCGTTGGGACCCACTCAGTAATGAGCAGGTTGTGCCAGAAACGAAAGAGGTGCAAAAACGGCTGTTCGATGATCCAATGTACAAATTAGAACATTTGGCAAAAGATGTTAAGGCCGGAGAAGATGCTAAACCGGTACTAGAGCAACTAGTCGATCGTAATCAGAACGTTTGGAATGACAATTATGAGGCAAATTGTCGCTTAAGAGCAGAATTCCGGGTAAGATTTTGGAGTATATTAATTTAAAGAATTTTAAATATATATTTAATGCTTACTTTCAGGCAAAGAAAAAGGAACTAAAAGCACAAAAAGAGCTTGATGACAAGTTGTTGGCTAGGAATAGTCTTGATATAGCACTCCTACCGGAAACCGCTCAAGATAAACAAATGGCAGAATTAATGATGCTACAAAGCAAATCGGCTCAGGAAAGAGAAGCGGAAAAACGTCTAGATATTTTAATGAAGCCAGCACTACCAGGTGCCACTAAAACCACTTTTGGTGGACTAAAGCGCCAAAAGGTATTAAATACACATCTACAATTTGGTGATTTAGGCATTAAAAAGAAAACAAACGAAAACAGTACAACTTCAGCAAACGCTGCAGAAAATGGAAATTGTGCAGATCTGAATGAAAACGTAATACCGGATTCGCAATCCTGCATCGCTGCTATTGATGGATCGACGCTAATTGAACACAGCAACACCGGTTATTCTAAGAAGGCGGAAGCTACTTTGGTTGATTTACCAAAAAGTTTGGCTTTAGTATGTGATTATGATAGTGCTAGTGAAACAGATAATAGTAATTAAGTTAAGACGGATTCACAGATGTAATTAAATATTTTTATAGAAGGTAACAATGGAAAACAAAAACAATAAGCGTTTGTATATAGTATACAGTTATCATAAGACATGATTTGATTATAAAAATTATAGTTATTAAGAACATGGCCGCATTCCTGTAGCGTTCATTTACAATTCTGCTGACTCGCAGCCAGACGCATTGCTTTTATTGTCTTGAGCTTCTTCACCAGCATACAGTATAGCTAAGACGCGTTCGCACAGTTGGTCATGGTCCGTAAATTGCTTTAAACTATTTTTTACATGGGGGAATTTGTTAATTTGTGAAATTCGGTAAAAATGGTTTATCCAACTTACATTTTTTCCACTTCAACAAGTTTCTTGTAATAGAAATTTCGTTCGTTTAGCAGCACAGCGGTCTAAATAATGAAGAATTACTGCATTGTAACATGAAAATCTTAAATACTTGTAATTTTATTTATACCCTAGTCCAAGAGCTAATATACCACATACGTTAGAAGTTTTATTATGTCTTTATGACCTCCTAAGTTCTTCACCAAGCGAAATTTGACCCTATCTCAGACGGCGACAATCTCTACGCAGTCGAATGCGCAGATTAGTCAAGAGTTAAACGTCCATGTCGAGCACGTTATGCTACCTACTGTCAAACAACCTAAAATCTTAGGTGTGATGTTTGACAACAGCCTTACATCCGCTAATAATACGAATTGGGGAAAATAGAAACAAAAGTTTCTTCCAAAATATAAGGCTAATTGCCGACCGGTTGTTGACGTCTCTGCACTGATATGGTTGTTTTGTTGTTACGACAAAAACACTCCCCGATGAATATAGTTGCCTAACCTTGCTGACGCCAACTGGAAGAAATTGCAAGTCTGCCAAAACACCTCTATCAGAAAATATATATTTACATATTTTTTTAAAATGAAAGTTTCTGTTGTGAAAATTTATTTTTTATATTAGTTTTCGAGTTCAATATTCCAAAATCTACAAAGGTAGACCAGTATGACCAGTGGAACTTTCAAGGTCATGTCACCCCTACTGCAGGGAAAAAGAAGATTTGTAATGAGAGGCATCATATATGTAGATCAACCATAGAGTTGCACGTGCATATTCGCATCTTACGACCTGTATACCTACCCCGGGCATATTCTAACCCCCTAACCCGCAGAGGTGATTGCCAGCTCTTGGACTTCAGTGATTCTATTATATACTCGTACCAACCTGTTCTGTCAGCTTACTGTGAGTATCTTGTAAGTTTTTCAAAGTTTTCGGTGAGCCATTTTCATCACCATTGATTTGCGTTGAGTTTGCTGTAGGTGGTGTCATAGTAGAAACTTCTTCAGATCGTTCTTTCCGCAGTGGCTTGTTGGTACGTTGTGTTTGTTTTTGTATAACTGGGATTTTCAAGTTTTCTTTACCTTCGGCATGTATATCATAAAACTTTTTGAACCACTGCAAGAATTCGAAGTTATCCTGGAATCGTCCCTTTACCAGGCGTTCGATTGGCACCGACTTCTCATAATTTATACGAGTGAAAGCCATTTGGAAAAGCTTGAGATTATGCAAAAACTCGTGCTCCAATTTTGCATTGACTTTAATTTTTTTCACACCCACAGATTGTGGGAAAAGCAGTTCCATCATTTGGCAATAAGCGACACCTAAAGTATTCCAAATTTTATATATGAGCCTGTGATCAATTAGTGTGGGGATGACCGACCAACCATACCTGAACATAGTTGCTCTATTTTGGTATATTCGCCCTGCACGGTAGTATTAATCCAACGCAACATCTCATGACGCGACATTTTTTCAGATGAAGCGTGTGTTAGCGCTACTGGAGCTTTTAAATCAGGCATTGCTTGAGTTGTCATTTGTTTATAATTTTAAACTTTATTACTATACCGAATTTTACACTTTTGACAAAAATTATAATTTTTCTCTATTGAATTAACGGGATGACTTTGGCGCTAAGGATAAATAGTGTTGCCAGATAATATTTTTGAACATCTTCAATGTCCAAACTTCATTTACAAAAAATCTCTGTTTCTGATCTATACTCATTTAACCCATTCAACATAGTCTATTCAATGGAGGAGATGGTACCCTGCAAGTAGGCTGGTAGGTATATAGCATGTAATATAGCTACTAGGCTACCCCAGCTGTCAATGAAAGTTTCTATGAGTTTCTTAAAGGCGAATTGACAATCCTACCCCAAAATCATGTGTACATGTGAACTTTTGTCTCTTTTTTACTGTTGCTTAGCCACTTACTCCATTACATTTGCATTGGGTAGACAGGTTTTGCTGGGTACTACAGGGTGTTTTTTTTACAGGTTTGTTTTTCGAATAGAGATAAAACTGGCATTTTGTGGTCAAATCTGGCAACTCTAATGTCATTTATGTTCAGTTTGGTTTGCCATTTCATCATGAACAGGTTGACAAAAGAACAACGCTTGCAAATCGTGCAAATTTACATATAAAGCATACAAACCAATTTTTTCTGAAAAAGTATGCACCGGCATTACTTTTTTCTTCAAATCTGCTTTGTGTTGACTTCTATTAAACAATTCTGTGACAATTCTCAGAAAATAATTTTGTTTATGTTAGATAGTAGATAGATAGAGAGATAGATAATTTGAGGATAGCACTGCGACCGGGTGGTCTATTGTGCCCTCATCTCATTACAACACCTCTTCCAGGCCAACTTCCCTTAAAAAGGTGATTATTTCAGTTGGCCTGGGGGCTTGTAGTTCCTTATGCTCTGGCCATGGTGATCCCAGGATTCGTGCTCTTTTTCTGGCTATTGCGTCGCATGCCATACGGATGTGCTCCGCAGTCTCCGAAGTCGTATGACAAAACCGGCAGTTGTAATTCGCTCTTATACCCATTTTGTGTAGGTGGTTGTTGAGTCTGCAATGACCTGTAAGAATAGCAGTTAAAATTCTTAAGTTAGCTTTGGAGAGGCTTATTATTGCTCTATAGCGAGAGGTATTGTAGCCCCCCAAGAGCAGCTTTGACTGCCGCAAGCCCGGCATATTGCGCCAGTATTCCTTTCGTTTCTTCTCTTCGTCTTTCCTCAAACATTCTCTAAGCGTTTGAGGGCCCACTGGCAACATTGGCTCAGGCCCGATGGGACTTGTGCTTGCTGCGTGTCTAGCTAGACTATCAGCCTGCTCGTTGCCTTCGATTCCTATATGACCTGGAACCCATGCTAAAAGCACCCTATTGTTGGTTCCTAGGTCATTTAGCTTCTCAATACACTCGCGGATAAGCGCTTATTTTACCTCATACGATGAGATTGCTTTGAGTGCAGCTTGGCTGTCGCTAAGTATAGCGATGCGCTCATTGCTATATCCACGCTGCAGGTTTAGTTCTGCGCAGTGGCGTATGCTTCCGCTTGGAAGATGCTCGGATATGTCCCCAGAGGCGCTGAGATCCGTGCTCTTGGGCCGAATATTCCGGCTCCGATTATTGTTTATGTTATAAAATTGCATTAAAAATTCAGTTTTTTACGGCGAACGAGGGTAAGATATGATGTGATAGTAAAGTAGTATTCAAAATATTCACATGGAAGACTGGCTTCAAATACCTAAATGTGTCACTTATGCACACCGTTAGGGAGAACTATTCTGTCTTTTGTTGACCGGCGCAGTATCACCCAATCAAAGTAGTGCTCCTCAGGAGTGACACTTAATTATTTGCAAACCTTAAGAGCTTTTGCCTCCGGCTGAGAAATATCAGACATGGAGAGCATAACTTCTTCAAAGTCGATGCTCTTTCGATGACTAGATTTATTCCGCCAGGTATAAAAGCAGGTATTTGCCCTTCTTTTGCTTCCAACATGGACGCTTTAGGGGTTGATGAAATGTACTGCGAAGGGTATAGACGAGTAACTCAATGGCTACCAATGTCGTATTTCCTTCAAGAAGAAAATTTAGTAGTAGAGTAGTCGAACTGAAGGTTATTTCCCCACCTCTTTTTTGGTGAGTCGATACCACAGCAAAGCAATATTAATCTGAATGTTCAAGCACTGGGCTAATACCAGAAAGTGAGAAAACCGATATAATTGAAACAAAGGACGTTAGTTTAGGGGAGTGTTTCTATGGTTAGATAAGAAGAAATAATGCACTCCACTCCTGTTTTATGGAAGCAGGGTATTGCATGGATAAATAATGAAATTATTTGAGTATTGAAGTAGTATATTAATGTTCAAACCTCAGCGATATGCGAGTTCAGTAAGGTATAAATTAGTTCTGCACGTTTCGAAGATGTTCCTATCAGGTTTATTAGAAGTTGTCGCTGCTTACCTCATACCTTCTTCGTCATCGCAAGCTGTTAACTGGTAACTTATGGTACTTTGAGCATTCAAACTTATCCCTTTAAAGTCGCCCCGTAGTGAAGTCCGTATTTATAATTGCATTGCGAATCGCCTGTTTTCATGGAAAATTTTAAGAGCTTTTCCAATTTCCTCAGAGCTTTTTCCGTTTCCCCTGTTAGAACGGTTACAGCTTACATTGGTGTAGCCAGTAGAAGAAGTTTATCTTGATTTTAGATCAGGAAAATACTGGGACGCCTTTCTCTCTCTATGGCGCGATATACAACAGGTATATCATCATAAACCTCCTAAGAGATTTTTGCGCCAAGCTTCTCTTCCAATTTGTGGTGTGCCGATTTGAATTTTCCCTACAAATTGGTGGGACCTACAGTTTTTTGCCGACTCCGAACGGCATCTACAAAGGAGACGAATTTTTGCTGAGAAGCCTGTCATGGCAGAAATACACTCGGAGAGTTTGCCAAACCACTGCCGAGGGGCGACCCCGTTTTGAAAAACTTTTTTCAAATCACTTTTGATGTTACCTGTACCAGGGCTCGAACCATGGACCTTCGGTGTGGTAGGCCGGCAACACTACCTTCACACCACGGGGACGCCTTTGCAAGTTTGTTAATGCTTACACCATGGAGCCAGCAAACAATTTTCTTAAAAAAAATAAAAAGTTTTGCCCATTGTTCCGCATGCATATGCATCACTGTAGCTTTCAATGTTAGCCTAACCTTGGAGTGATATTGTTTCATGAACCGCTCTTCTCTATCATTCGATAGATGTCCTGTGAAGTGCCCAATATATAACTAATATTTTCGGGTTTAGTTGAAAACTTTACGTTTCATACTTTTATTTAAATATTTCTTATAAAAAAGAGCCACATATATATAAAAACTGTCATAGACTGGCTACAGAGACTGTCACACTGGCGAAAATAAATCAGGAAATTGTTATTTTCTTAAAATTATACTTAAATTAGTTTTTCTGCGCTGAAATCTATGTTCGACTAATAAAAAAAAATATATCAAATTCAATACTATTTTACTAACAGGCCTTGTTTTATGCCCCCATTCTTTTGTATTTCCAAAATACAACATGTCCTTCGAAACTACGAAAAGGCACTTTACACGATATGTTTTTGTCATGTGTATATGCCACATTTATCGTATAACAACCAACATAACGTGTAAACGCAACTTACCTTTTACACAAGTCAGAAAAATGCACATACGAAATAGAAACGTTTCTATTTTTGCCTGAGACCCAATTAGAATCATATGTGGTCTCGTTTGTTGATTTTATTTATTTATTGTGTAAAAAGAAGCAGATAAATTGAACTGTTGGAAGCATTGATAGTCGTACGACATTACGTTAGTTTGGAAAAAGTGGAAGGTCATGTGAAAAAAGAAATCGTGTAAAAGGTCCTTAAGGGCGTTCGGTTTGACATCTGTCAAAGGAGATATCACCTTTGATTGTTGCACTATGCCCATTCAATACTTACGAATCTGTCTCCCAATGAGTGATTTCATCTTACTAAAAAAAAATTACATATTTTTATTTTTTCAAACCACCGACCTAAACTTAACTGATTTTAGTGAAGTTACTTATGTATTTATGTAAAAAAAAAACTACATTGAAATCGTTAATTCTTAAATTCTACTGAACGAAAAATATCGATTCATATATTTGTTTAGCCAGAAGCAACGAATAGCAACGGGTGGTATAGAAAAGCAAAAAATGGTGACTACTCTAACAAAAATTTCACTCTGGTCGAACCCTGTTGAAACTAGCAGGAAACTGGAGTTTCCCGGGACGCCGTCTGAAGATACTGATGGTCATGCTGGGTAAGGAGAGCGACGACCAATCAGGGTGAAGCACCGCTGCAACAACAGCATCAATAAATGTGGTGGTAGAGAAATTAGTAACCCGCTTCCTAAATATCAGTTCTTTTGAAGCAGAGGTTATAAGTTCCAGAGTTTTTTTTTCCTATGGATTAGGGGTTAGAATATGCCCGAGGTATGTGTGCTTGTCGTGAGAGTGGACTAAAATTCACATCAACCCCTATTCCGGGGTCAACAAAATCGCTACCATAGCAGTCGGGCTGAAGCCGCGATTTGCTTTTACCGGTACGTACCGAATTCATATCCGTCAACATCAATATAACACTGTTTGGTTCTTCGTGCCCCATACATTTTCACTATATGGGCAAATCCGCCGTAGTGTTACATTTTTGGACACTCGGATGCTACACATGGGTTAATATATTAAAGCCGGTAAAAAGCATATGGATATTTAGTTTGACGTATTCACTATCACCTCTGAAGATATGGATGGAAAAAATGTAGACAAAAAGTGTTTTCAGAACTTTGAAGAGTGAAAAAGTCGATTTTTCCGTTTCTTCAAGTGATACTCGCTTTTTTTTTTGGTATTTGTTCTATAAAATTTTGAGGCATCAATGTATCGCTTTGAAATTTTAACTGGGTGTAGTTTTTGAGACGGAGATTCTAAAAATGTAAGCGGGGTTAATGTGCTCCTCCAATATTTAAAGTTATCATCAATGAAAGTAGCGAAGTTGGCCTTTTTCAATATTTGTGAATTTGTGCTTATAAGTTTTTGAGGCAACAGGGTATTAAAATTTTGGTTATACGCGATGATAGCTTATTATACAGCAAACCTTTCGGTGAATTTGATGTGCTCTCTGTAGTTTTGAAGTTAGAGGCAGAAATGTCGAGGTACTTTGCTGCGTAATTTTTTTTCGGTAGCATGTTTTTTTGTTGGCATAGCTACAGTGTTACTTTTATTACATGTTACTCTTTTGTAATTTGTTGTCCCACACTACAGTAGTATAAAACCAAATGCCTTATTTTGAAAGATTAACATAACGAAAGTTATTGAAATTTGTACAAGTTGCAAATATGGGACATTTTCGAGAAACCGTAAAAAAATTTGGAAAAATATATCTAATTACTTCCAAACTAATTTTTATTCAAACGTTAGTGAAATTAAACACAAATTAAGTATAATAATTAAAAAAAATCAAAACTGCAAGTATTATTTTTCGTTTTATTTTTCCACACTACTTTTACCCATGAAGTCGAAACCACCTCGCTTCTACGTCCATTTGATACCCTTATTGTTTAGACAAGTTTTGTGGGTCCCTGGGTCCAAATATCCGAAGAAGTAGACATATCGAAATGAAAACCATAGTACGTCAAAGCTCTCTTCAGTAGCTTTCGTTTGAAAGCCATATTGCAGGTAGAAAGATTTTTTACCCGGTTTCATATTTTTGAGGATATTTCGAAAACCGTGTTTTGGGTATCAAAAAAAAGTTTATTACGTCAAAGCTCTCTTCAGTACCTTTTGTTTGATAGCCATATTGCAGGTAGAAAGATTTTTTACCCGGTTTCATATTTTTGAGGATATCTCGAAAACCGTGTTTTGGGTATCAAAAAAAAGTTTATTACGTCAAAGCTCTCTTCAGTACCTTTCGTTTGATAGCCATATTGTAGGTAGAAAGATTTTTTACCCGGTTTCATATTTTTGAGGACATCTCGAAAACCGGGTTTCGGGTATCAAAAAAAGTTTATCCAAATATACTTTACATAAATATCTAAATGCTGCTAAACTTTTAACATAATCGGTAAAGAAGTGCTCAAATTAGCAAAAATATTAAACGGTTTTTCGGGTTTTACTTTCATCGATATATCCGAAACCGGTTTTCAAGTCATTCTTCGTTTATTCGTCAGTACGCTGGTAAAATTTCAAGATCATTGGTAGGAAACTGTTAAAATGAATGCATAACCAACTTGGCACTAAAAAATATTTGACGGTTTTTCGGCTATATATTTTTAACGATATCTCCAACACCGGATGTCGGATATCAAAAAAATGTGGCCTATATATAAGCTTCTTATATCTCCACACGTTGCTAAAATTTCAACAAAATCGGTGCAGTAGTGTTTAAATAAATGTATATTAAACACTGCGAATTGAATTTATATATACTATCTCCGATCTATTGACTATAATTTTTTGAGGCATTATGTAAGACAAATTACGCCGATAAATTTAAGCTCCTCTTTATCTACCAATGTACCAGAAAAAAAGTTATTCTTGTGCTTTGTTTCAAAAATTTTTTTTTTTTGGCAAAAATGTAACACTACGGCGGGGGTGCCCCCAAGGAGGAGTCCTCTCACCCCTTCTGTGGAGCCTAGTAGTAGACGAGCTCCTGCAAATTCTTACTGACAATGGGATCCGATGCCAAGGCTATGCGGATGATATCGTCATAATTGCACGGGGCAAATTTGAGAACACCCTTTGTGACATCATACAAAGAGCACTTAACCTCACAAGGAGATGGTGTGCCAGTGTAGGGCTTAATCTAAACCCCACAAAAACCGCCATTATCCCCTTTACCAGGAAAAGAGCCCTCCCGGGACTAAGAGCAATAACCCTCGACGGCACGTTGATCGAATTTGTTGCTGAAGTAAAATACTTGAGGGTCATCTTCGACAGCAAGCTTCTATGGAGGCAACAGTTCGAAAACATGTAGAGTAGAGCGACAAGACGCATCGCGGGCAAAACATGGGGAAGCAGCCCGCACATCCTGAGATGGATGTACATCATGATAGTAAAACCCACTATCACCTATGGCTCGGTAGCATGGGCATCGAGGACAGTCCACTCAACGGTGAGACAAGCACTCTCCAAGATCCAGCGTATGGCGTGCGTCTGCATCACAGGGGCAATGCGCACCTGCCCCACTGCTGCGCTGGAGGCTATTCTCGATCTACCCCCCCCACCTGTAGCGATAGAGCAGTCGACCAAAAGAACTCTCCTCAACACCGCTAAGGAGGGTTCGGGCAGAGGAAAAGTAATGTCAACCAACAATATGGTGAAGTTGAGGGAAACCATCCCAATTTCTCAACTACCGAGGGACGACATTCTCAGGCAGATAATCTTTGAAAGGAGATTTAAAGTAGAACTGGGAAATAAGTCAACCTGGAAACAGTCCAGAGTAGACACCATACACCGCTCCCACACAATCGTGTGGTACACGGATGGCTCGAAAACCCCAGAGGGAATCGGAGCCGGAATATTCGGCCCAAGAGCACGGATCTCAGCGCCTCTGGGGACATATCCGAGCATCTTCCAAGCGGAAGCATATGCCATACACCACTGCGCAGAACTAAACCTGCAGCGTGGATATAGCAATGAGCGCATCGCTATACTTAGCGACAGCCAAGCTGCACTCAAAGCAATCTCATGGTATGAGGTAAAATCAGCGCTTATCCGCGAGTGCATTGAGAAGCTAAATGACCTAGGAACCAACAATAGGGTGCTTTTAGCATGGGTTCCAGGTCATATAGGAATCGAATGCAACGAACAGGCTGATAGTCTAGGTAGACACGCAGCAAGCACAAGCCCCATCGGGCCTGAGCCAATGCTGCCAGTGGGCCCTCAAACGCTTAGAGAATGTTTGAGGAAAGACGAAGAGAAAAAACGAGAGGAATACTGGCGCAATATGCCGGGCTTGCGGGAGTCAAAGCTGCTCTTGGGGGGCTAAAATACCTCTCGCTATAGAGCAATAATAAGCCTCTCCAAAGTTAACTTAAGAATTTTAACTGCTATTCTTACAGGTCGTTGCAGACTCAACAACCACCTACACAAAATGGGTATAAGAGCGAATGACAACTGCCGGTTTTGTCATACGACTTCGGAGACTGCGGAGCACATCCTTATGGCATGCGACGCAATAGCCAGAAAAAGAGCACGAATCCTGGGATCACCATGGCCAGAGCATACGGAACTACAAGCCCTCAGGCCAACTGAAATAATCACCTTTTTGAGGGAAGTTGGCCTGGAAGAGGTGTTGTAATGAGATGAGGGCACAATAGACCACCCGGTCGCAGTGCTATCCTCAAATTATCTATCTATCTATCTAACACTACGGCGGATTTGCCCATATCTGTCTAGTTACGATAATTTGTATCAACATGACACAACGAAACAAAAAGACCCAGTTTTGGTTCAAAAACACCCAGATGGCAGCCGTGCTGTTTGCTCTGAAGAACTTAGTTTTGCGTTTAAGTGGAAAACACATTAGTCACAGTAAGTACAAAGTGCCACCTGCCTATGTGGCTAAAAACATATTGAGGAAAGAGAGTGAGAAAAAATACGAGCTTAGCTTTTTCACAAAAAGGAAGTGTACAGAAGGTATTGGAGTAAAAATGATAACCAATTTGCGGTGTACTGCATCTAATTTTTACTACAAATTGACGATACCTACATGTTTTCTCCCAACTCCGAACGGCATCTGCAAATGCAGATGAATTGATAAAACTTGCAAAGAAGTGTCAGTAAAGTGAGAAGGACGTAAAACTCTCTCGAAACGCCAAAAGGAAAAAGTTTAAACTGAACAGGAGTCAGTAAAAACTTGCAAGCAAAACAGCCGTTGCTTTTTTGATTGGTTAGTAGCTCAAATTTAAAAATTTTTGTTGTTGCTTTCCTATGTCACGATCAGCTGTTTTTCTCTTACAAATTTTACTGAGACAAATGTTTTATAAAATTTTTAAAAATTTGACCCTTACCGAACACAACTCAGTTTTTGAAATAACTTTTTCTAAATATTTTTGATTTTGCCACTTGAACCTAGACCAGCAACACTACTGCCACACCACGGTGACCGCCATAAAAAATATGTCCTATAAGGTACAATGGCCCTTAATCATAGTCATATCAAAATAGAGTTTTATCAACTTGAACATGATTCTATAACAAACATTCTTTCATGTTTGTCATGGTCAACTTAAAATACATTTTATGTCTAAGGCGGAGTTTTAATGTTAATATGACGAAAATGTCATTTTAACATTTTAAAATCACGGGTTGTGTCTACGGTTGTACTTGTGACATCGCTTACTCCAAACTTGAGTTGGGCTTTTTTCGCTTGTTGCTGCAGATATGCCATGGTTTGTGAATTAAATAGCTGACCCAGGGTGACCTTGCAAATCATAAAAAATTTCTTAATACCACCAACCAACTTAATTTTTTTTCATAAGGGGACCCTGTTCCTTTCCATTTTAGCTAAAATCTTTGGTTAATGTGACTATGATTGACCAACATTTTATATGTCTTTTTAAGTTAAGTAAAGATTTTAATTAAAACACGTGTTAAGCAACGACTATGATTATGGGCCAATATATTTAAAAATATCCTCTGGGCAGCCACTGAACATCCTTTGGTGGTAAGCGAAAGTGAGAAGGCGACTACCTTGTAAGGCCACTCTACCACAACAGCTTTAAGTACTTGATGGTCAGCGTCTGAGACAGTGTCGCCAAGCACTGTAGTTGACACAATCGATGAGTATCTCGCCATCATCCGCTTTAAAGCAAGATTCTTCAACATTTCGTTTAACTGCGAGCACTCGCCGACGGAAGAGAAGAACGATGTTTAATAAGATGTATTCTAGAAGCGCTTGGAATCCACCTAAGAGCCCCACAATCGGTAAGTTCAGTCTCCACGATGCAACGTCCCCCAATTGATGTACGCTGATGGACTTCATCAGTGCTCGAAATATCAAGAAAAGGGTTTAAACACCAGCTAAAAACTAATTTATTTCATTTGTGTTAACTAAAATGACACACGACAGCCGGTTCTATCGCACCGGAAGGACCCGGGTTTTTTCACCCGGCCAAGGGCTGTTATTTCAGTGTAACCCTGTCCAATCTGGGGCAGGGCGAAGCACTGTTAACAACAACAACAACAACAACACACGAGAAACAAAAAACAAAAAGATTTGTCAATTCATATTTTAATTCTTTGTTTCGCCTATATCTACTGTATACTGTGGTATGAATCATGCTAATAATTGGATCATGATGCTACTAATGCGGGTTTTAATTAAAAATTAAATTAAAATTATTTTTCAAAAAGTATCCACTAAACATTCTTTCAATGACGTCTTTCTAGTACCATAAGCACGCGGTTTCTTATTGAATTACAAATCAGCCTTTTTAACGAATGTAATAAAATCGTCATGGAGTATATGAGGCACTTCCAATGCGGGGAAATGACCGCCATCTTTGAGGAATGTACTTTGGACCAGATTTTTGAATTTATACTTCAATTCACCATCGCATGCATGCATTAAATCTAATTTGAAGCGCGCACATCCAGCTGGTATGATAACATGAACACGATCTAAATCGATTTGAGTGATTGACCACGCCTCTGCATAAATACGTTGTGATGTTGCTATAGAATTAGTTATATAATATATCATAACATTATCCAATAACGCATCCAAGGTATAACGTTTCGTGAGGCCACCATCGGTAAGGTTTTTGTAGGCTGGATTGGTCCACGTTGAAAACTTTTCCAAAATATAAGCAGCCAAACCGATAGGATTATCAGTTAGTGCGGCACCGATGGTATCCGGTTTTGTTGCTTGTAAATGTAAATAGCCTGTTTCTTCAAGAATGTATGAATTTTCCTCGCTAAAAGAACGAAAAAATTCTCGCTGCTCAGCATTGAGGAAAAAGTTGGGAAACAAAGCTCGCATCGCTTTCGTAATCAGGGCCAGTGGATTTAATGCAATACAATTATTCGAATGATATGCTAATACATTATATGGGTAAAGAGCCGCCATACTAGAACCAATTACCGATCCCCAATCTCCACCATGAACTAAAAATTGTTCATGTCCAATGCGTAGCATAAGATTTCGCATAACAACAGCTATTTGAGCCGTACCAAAACCAACCTTTGAAGCGCCCTATGGTAAAGCAATAAAAGAGCATAATGTTATTTGATTTAGTTTTTTCCAGCTTGTATATATGTACCTGTGACCAGCCAAACCCAGGCAAACTGGGCACAATAACCTCAAAAATGTACTCGCTTTTTGGATTGGGATTGATGAGTAGAGGGATGAAGTTGTAGAATTCGCGTATAGAACCGGGCCATCCGTGTAGTAATAACAATGGAAGAACCTTTTTTCCCTCGGTGACTTGCGGCTTCACGTGGATAAAGTGTATGCGTAATCTGTTGTCGAAAAAAATTACATAAACTTTAAAAAAGTTATAAACGACTCCTAAGATCTGACCATTGTGTATCATGTCAAGCGAGATATCCAAAGCAGAGACGTCAAATTTCGAAGAGATTTCGTCACCTGTTTTTTATATTTTATATTGGTCTCATCCTGCATCCCTTTTTATCATTCGTTAGAAGATAGGAGTTCGCCTTGTACCGGATGCGTCGCCATATTGAAGCGCCTTAGATGTAAACAATGACTCTATGTTGCTGTGCCTTTGACAGATAACATATCACACTTGTTTTGATACACAATGGATCAGACCAATGCCGAATAAAGTGTGTTCAGTGCTTTTTCAACAGAATTGTGATCAAACGACGATTATCAGACCCAACTTTGTCTGTTTGTGTTTAGTTCTTTGATTAATATTAAATAAATTATGAACAAATATACTTGGATGACATTGTTTACACAGATTTTCCTAAGAATTCCTGTTCAAATTGGGAGGTGCCCTAATGCTTTGACCATACCTGTATAATAATGAAAACTGGCGCTATGTACCTTCGACGAGATTAAGTTAGAATTTCTCTACCAATTTAGCAGTCTGCTTCCAGACCTACATGTTCTTGCCGACTCCGAACGGCATCTGAAAACTCAGATGCATTTTTGCTGAAAAGCCCTTTTCATGGCAGAAATAAAAAAAGTGGGCCGCCTACCACTGCCGAGGGGCGACCCTGTTTTGAAAAAAACCGTTTACAAACATTTCAATGTTACCTGATTCGTCAGTTGAACCCGGGACTTTCAGTGAAGAACAGAATTCTATAGATAACTTTAATTCGCAACATGCTGCCTTATCAATGACATTTCCTCTTGTACAAAATAAATTAAGTAACATATAGTTGGTGTATCCGGAATTGTTTGTTTATCAACATAAGTTTACTTTATTAGAACTCTTCCAACGGTGTACTCCATCTCTAACTAGCTGTTGAAGTCATTAAGTGAATTTGAAGATCTGGGTGTCTACTTCTCACATAAACTTTACAATTTCCAAATCATTAGCCATACTGTCTTTTATTCATTGAAATTGCCTTACGTGTTGTACTCATCACTTTTTCCGACCCACTACAACTTTCAGTTTCCTTCGCACCTGTCTTATTCCAACTTCCCTCGTTATTTACTTCCAAAATTTAAAACTTCCGCTATATTTAGTGCTTAATTTTAAACAGCGCCGTGATATATTAAACATGTGTTAGCACCTCCTTGATTTTGCCCTCTAAACGGACATATGTACACGTACGTAAATTAGGGTGTTTTCAGGTGAATTTTTTTTCACTGTCCTACCTAAAATCTGATTATTTTTATGTATAGGGTCAGACACGGATTACTTAAATAACTGAAAAAAAAGTTAAATAACAGTCTTGAATAGTTTTTAAAATCGAGTTTTTGAAAAAAAGAAAATTGGGATTTGAATTAGCTAATTCGGTTGTTATTCAACTTTGAAATACAGTCGGGCCTCGAATATCCGTGATGGTCGGGACCAGAAGTATTACGGATAATGATTTTCACGGTTAATCGAATAACAATTTTGATTATAGTTTTTTTTCAATATTTTTCTTATTTAACAAGTGAACATTGGTGTACATACATATTTACATTAAAAAAAATTCATTCAAGAAGTTTATGTACATTTTTAAATTAAATAAGTATGTATACATTAAATTTTCTACTGAAAAAATGAGGCAAAAAAATGACATTAAGCAAAAAAAAATACAATTTCTTAAAAAAATTCGTGTAATGTTGTTTGTCTAATATTTTTCAACTTATAATTTTCTTTTTCTCTCATTTTCATATCCGTATACAGACTTGTGAGAGCGTTTGCTTCCAAGTTGCTTCTGTGCTTAGTAAAAAAAAAATTCTAAAAAAAAATTCTGCCATCACGGATAATAGACGTAATCACGGTTAATCGAAGCAAACAATTTGAAAACACTGCAAACAAACACAATAGACTGATCTTTGGCCATCACGGTTAATCGGGGTTACTGGTTAACCGGATCACGGATAATCGAGGCCCGATTGTAGCTTACGTTAGGTTAGGTTAAGGTGGCCGCGTCCCTGCACAGCCGAGGGACACACTTAGGCCGAAAGGCCCATTGTGATACCACTGAATAAGGGCTAAGTCCCATCCTCTTTTGCGCATTCAGGAAGTTGAAACTTCTTGTCCGTTTAATATAGCGCAGAATGTCTCCGATTTCAGTACAACCGAAAATTTTTTTTTACCAAAAGGAAAGTTTTTTTCATACAATTTGTATGGAAAATCGAAATTTTGAATGAGCTGACACTATAATGACCATAAACTTAAGACTTTAAGCAGCAACACAAATAGCTGTGTTCATAAACGCGATAATATATCTTATAAACGCTACTCAAGTCAAAGTTGGAGGTGTATAGAACATGCTCGAGGTAGGTATGCCTGTCGTAAGAAACGACTAACTCCTCTAATGACGAAATCAACTAATCGTTCCAACGGCAGTCGGGCTAGTAACACAAGGTGCAAAGGACTGTCAACATCAGTATATCCCTGTTTGGTCCATCAAGTCCTATTTCATGAATGGATGCATCGACTAAGTGAACATCGATTTTACTTCAATACTACTGAGAATCACTTATAATTCTTTGCAAATTTCATATTATTATACTTTCTATAATAAATCGAATAGGGAAAAGGAAAAAAAATATCCCCTGAAAATTAAACACCCTAATGTACATGCATTCATACATATTCGCATCACCCTAGAACATCCCTACAGTCAAACCTACTAGTTTAATACTAGTTGGCACAGACAGTCCAACCACTCGAAGTCTTATTTCCATATTAGCAACTATACAGATTTAACATGGCGGTGGCCTATGAAATATCAATTGCCAGCCACTGCTTCAGCATTATACCAGTTGACATACTAGTCGGACTATGCATCGGAATCATATAAGTTGGCATACTAGTCAGTATATGCGTCAGGTTCATACCAGCCGTCATACTATTCAGCCCATGCATCAGTATCATACCATTTACTGTACCACTTCATAGTAGGTTAGCTCAATTGAAAAATACGTGTTCTCAAAATAAAAATTACTTTACTATATTCAAAAATTAAAACAAGTTCTTACTAACTAAATTTTTTAAGAATTGAGATTTTTAACCACCTTATTATTATATGTCTTTTCGTTTTTGAAGGCTTCTGTATTTTCCCTCTTACAAGTTTATGAACGCCATTTATTTTGTATGAAAGAAAATCCTTTAGCTCGTCGGAAAAAAAAATTGACAAAAATCAGCGAAATCTGTTACGAACTTAAGATTAACACCTTATTATACTAAAATTTAATGGGCTACAAAACTGCAAACTCCAAAAAATTCTGGAAAAAAAATTCTAAATTTAAAAAAAAATTCTTTGAATTTCCACTAATTTTGTGTACATTTTTAAAACAAAATGTATAGTTGTTGTATTAGACCCTGGCACATGTTTTTACTCAAGCTTTGTTAAAATAATTTCATTAAGGCCAACATTTGTGAAAATCGCAGCAAACGACTGTATGTACACTTATGTCCGCCAGTCGCTCATACTGGTATGAATAAGCTCACGAAATTCTAGTTAATGAACTAGAATGTTTACCTACTAGTTCGTCAGTTGACTGCAGGGATATAACACATTTCCTCAGCTTTATAGAATATCTATGTACAAGGTGGCGCAAAAGTAAGCTTCCGATGTTCAGCATATCGGTTGTGGCACATGCAATGTGTGCTGTTGCACCGTCTTGTTGGAACCACATGTTTTCCAATCCCAATTCATCAATTTGCGGCAAAAAGAACTCGTTGATCATTGCTCTGTAGCGCTCACCATTCACAGTAACCGTTTGGCCCCGACCGATTATTGGTCAAATAAATAGTCAGCAATATTCCGCGTTCTGGAGCAGTGTAGCGTAACATTGTTTATTAACGTGTATTTCGCATGTGTTTACTACACAAATGTCAAAACAGAACTGACTTTAGGGGCCAATCGCAAAATTTATAGCATTTTCTGATAGGAGGATTACTTTTGCGCAGTAACCGTTTTTCACCGACCGATTATTGGTCAAATAAATAGTCAGCAATATTCCGCGTTCTGGAGCAGTGTAGCGTAACATTGTTTATTAACGTGTATTTCGCATGTGTTTACTACACAAATGTCAACACAGAACTGACTTTAGGGGCCAATCGCAAAATTTATAGCATTTTCTGATAGGAGGATTACTTTTGCGCCACCTTGTATATTAGTATTTGAATATGCACTGCACATCCGCACATTACGTCGCGTCTTCGTTGACATTGTTATTGACCTCTTTGAGAATGCTTTTCATGAATTTTAATAAACAAACTGAAACCAAAAGTGGATATTTACCTATTTGTAAATGTGGTGAAAGGCGGTAAGTTAAAAGTTTTTGTTGAACTCTCAGATAAATAGCAAACTATGTCCTGGGAAACCTGAAGAATCATACCAAGACAACCAAAATCTATAAAGCTGAAGTTTTTGGTGCGTTTGTCGTATCCTTAACGTAAGAGAAAAACCCACATGCAATTGGTTGTTGTTGTTGTTGTTAACAGTGCTTCGCCCTGCCTAATGGGCACGATCACTCTAAATTGTCATCAGGCTCTTCTAACGGAAGTCCGAGGAAAAGCGCAGTTGCCACAGGGTTGGACCAGAGTGATGTAGGTGTTAGAAGAGTGGGTTCAACTGAACAGGAGAAGAGATGTTTGGTATCATGAGGGACATACCACACGCAGGGCATGTGTTTGATATGGTGGGGTTCAGTCTGGATAAGTAAGAGTTTAACCTATTACAATATCCAGAGCGAAGTTGTGCTAGCATGACTCTAGTCTCCCTCGGAAGTACACGCTCTCTCTCCTCTTCAGCCAATTCAGGTGGTTCAATACTAATAACGGGACTCACAGGCCGAGATCTGAGAGATCTATCTACGGACTCAGTGTGGAGGTCATTTAGAGCCCGCCTGTGGTTCCGCAGATCAAACGGCAAAGAGATGTGGTGCCGGATCTCATCGTAGTGCTTACGAAGATGTCTCCTTAGGTCTCTGGGGGGCGAGGCTACATCCAATAGATGTCGATTTGGATAACTGGGTCAGAAGGAACTGTCTACTCAAGAGTTCCGCGTGCTCTTGAACATTGAGCAATTTTGCCTCTTGATGGAGGTGAGACTCAGATGGCATAAGCAGACATCCCGTAGCAGTTCTGATGGCGGTGTTTTGGCATACTTGCAATGTCTCGAAATATACAAATTAAACAAAAGGGGAGAGAGAACACCACCTTGCGGCGACCCTTGTTTTATTCTTCGTGGTCTAGATTTCTTGTTCCTGAATTTGACTGATGCCTGTCGACCATTGAGGTTATTAGCGGCCCACCTTTTAAGGCCGGCAGGGAGCGGTGTCTCTTCCAGATCTCGGAGGAGTGTGGCATGGTTGACCGTATCAAATGCTTTAGATAGGTCAAGTGCCACGAGAACCGTCATATGGTTTGGTGGGTGTTGATTCAAACCATGATTTATTTGCGTTGTAATGGCATTCAAAGCGGATGTAGTGCTGTGAGATTTGTGGAAACCATGCTGGTGATCGACCAATTGCAGATTTGCAGTAAAGTATGGGAGCAGAATGGTCTCTAGTAATTTCGCAACCGGCGAAAGGAGGGATATCGGACGATAAGAATCTCCTTGGTTCGCCGGCTTCCCTGGTTTTAGTAGGGGAACTACAATCGGCTGTTTCCATATCTTAGGTATGACGAAAGTAGTTAGAGGGAGCTTGAAAAGAGCCGCTAAATAACTCTGTCCCTCGTGGCCTAGGTGTTTAATCATCTTCATGGCGATTCCGTCGGGTCCGATGGATTTTGAGGGGTTGGCTTTCATTATGGCTTCCTTGGCCTCTGCGACTGAGACGGCAAGTGGAGTGTTTGTGTTTGTGCGCACATCGGATGTCTCTTCTATTAGTCCTATCAGCAGGTGGATGCATTATAAATAACCGGCAAAAGACGCTCGCGTATTTCTTGGCCTCCGATTTGGCGCTATCGCCTAATGAAATGGCGACCTTGTCATTGTATTTGGTCGGATTGGATAGGGCCTTGACGTTCGACCATAATTTGCCAACTCCGTCGGAGAGGTTGCATGCCTCGAGGTGTTGTTTGCACTTGGTCAGTTTGTGTTCGTTGACTGCATCATTCCCACAACAGCCGGATCTATCGTACCGAAATGACCCGGGTTTTTTTACCCGGCCAAGGGCTGTTACTTCAGTGTAATCCTGTCTAATCTGTCTCGTAAATTGTCATCCTCGGAGCAAACCCTTGCAGCGGGGTGCTTCATTGTATCTTGTTACGGGCTGGGGTCGAACTCAAACCTGGACCAAGAGATTGAGCTGCTGCGTCTGCTGGAAGAAAATGTATATTAAACGGTCGCATTCTGTTCAATGCGCCAAGTGTAAGAGATGGCTACATAAATCTGGATGGGCTTAACCCTGCCATCCACAGACCCCGTACTTTCTTTAGTACTTTCGAGGCACCATGCTGTACACGCCTAACGGCGTACCCCCACCGCCCCTACCAACTTCAAGCAGCCACAATGGTGGCACAGTCATTGTTGTACAGCCTTCGACAAATCAAACAATTGAATCAGGTCAACACTCAGTTCAGAATAAATTTGATATAGGCTGTTTTGTAGAATACAAACATTTGATGGAAAAAATTCAAATTACTGAAAGAACCATGGTCACCACCGAATGTTTACGTATTTCCTTTTTCGAATCATTATAAGATATTTTCAACGTTACTATTTGATTGAAAACGAGTGGTTGGTTTACTCGGATATTTCGACAGGTTGTTTTTGTAAGTATTGCTTCATTTTTGCGAGTGACACTGGAAGTCCGCGATCAAATACGCCTTTGAATAAACTTGTAAAGATACCGATGTTGTCATTTGCTAAATTATCTGGTAAAGATGGTAACCTGCCCACGCATCCAATAAATATCAAATCGATGCCGTTCTTGCTGCTGCGGATTTTATTAAGTCATATGAAAATCCCGAAAAAGATACATATTTCAATTATACTCAATTCTCATCGCGTAGCTCAAGTTGAAAAGAACAAAAACATATTGCGTGTGATGATCCAGAACGTCATTTTTTTGGGGCGTCAAAATCTTGCATCGAGATGATGGCAAACTGGATTCACATTAATCTTCAGTGGATCAGGGTACCGAATCACTGCTGGTGATACTGTATTAGAAAATCATTTACAAACTGCATCTTCTAAAGCCACATATATAAGCAAAACTACGCAAAATGAGTTGATTAACTGTTGCAGCGAAGAAATTCAAGATATTTTGATAGATGGGATAAAGAATACGGACTGTTATGCAATTGAATTTGATGAGACAACAGATTCAGGACATATTGAACAACTCAGCCTTTGTTTGCGTTATCTTCATGAAGGTAGAATTCGAGAAGATTTTTTAACATTCGTGGACGCTTATGATTCAATTCGTGAAGAGGATATTCTTAATGAAGAGAAACGGCTGTCAGGAATAGCATTAGGTCATATAGTTGTCGATATTCTGGAAAATTTCGGGCTCGATTACCTTGATTGCGTTGGAATCGGAACAGACAGCTGTTCAGTCATGGTTTCAGATTTTCAGTGTCAAATTTTATTTGTACGATATATCTTGAGGTGTGTCAATCATGCACTCAATAGGCGTGTTGCAATCAGGAGTGATCCAGATAGAAATTTTGCATGTAAATGCAACAACAACGTTGTGATTTTGATATTTATCTGGATCCGTAGAAGCTCTGTTCGTTTAGTTTTTTGTAGCAGATTTGTTGACAGCCAACCCTTATTTGCTTGGTAGCACAGAAGCACATATATACACATACAACTCTCATACAACTAATCCGTATCGTTCCCGTGAAATCTTGATCGTGATACTGATCTGGATAGCTGATTGGAACACAACTAATAACTCCCTTGCAAAAACCTCAAATGTTCCTCAAACAATTGCCTTGATTGCATTGCCTTGATGAAAAAAATTATAAGTTTTGCTAATTCTTCAGGTAAACGTCACCTGGTTTTCAAAAGGCATCTCAATGAATCTTTAAGTGGACTGTGTGAGACACGTTGGTCAGAAAATCATGATGGTGTCATACAAATTGAAGAGTATCACAGAAATTGTAAATGCTTTGAAAGAATTCACAACATGGCAAGATACGAAAACCACATCAGAAGCTCTTTCGTTGATAAAGGCAATTCATAATTTCAATGACCATTGAGTCTACTTTTACAAGCTCATTCTATTGATTTGAATCATGCTACTGAAGCTTTAAATAGCACACTCAATGTACTCCGAAGTTATAGGGCGAACGCGGATGTTCATTTTTCGAAATTGTTTGAAAAAATTACGAGTGTGGCTGATCAATTAAAATTTGGAAATTCATATTCCGCGTCTACTGCCGAAGAGAATTATCGAAAAGCGATTTTTATTCCTTTATTAGACCATATTATACTTGACCTTCAAGAAAGAAATTTCAAAATTCGCGATACTTTTTGAACACACCTCGTATATTGCAATGACACTTCGGGAGCGAAACATTTCATTTGGATAGCATAATTTATCACATATATATTGTTTGGTTATTATATTTGTCTGGGTCCATTTTAAAAATATTTTATGAAAGTGGTTTCTAATCATTCCCATGATAAAGGTTATTCATTTTGTTATGATATCTTAGCTAATTTGTGCGTTATCAACAATTTTAGTAGTGATTGACGCACTCAAAAGTGGCAAAGTCAAGTCCTTTTAATATTAAAAAACGTAATTTATTTTTTATAAAAAGTAGGAATTTCGAAGTGATTAAAAAATGACGTTTGTCGCATATACAAAATTATATTAAGACATCTAAAAGTTTGCTTAAGTTAGTGTGCTCATATTTCACCCTGATCCATACCGTTAGGAGTTAGGAAACGACCTTAATTCCCAACTGAATATTTTTAATCATTCATGTTGCTTTCTTCTTTCTTTAAATGGCGCTTAAAGTCTAAACCATTTTGACCACACAACATACCTCACCGTTTCTCTTTCCTCCAATTGCAAACACCACTGAAACGGAAATCGCCCTCCACTTGGTCCTTCCATTGGAGCGGTGGTCTCTGTCTTCCTCTGCTATCGCCGGCAAGTGCCGATAAAAATACCATCTCGGCCGGAGCATCTTCGTGGCCTAGCCAGCGAAGCCGCTGAACTATGTATACAGCTCATCATTGAATCTTCTTCGGTGCTCGCCGTCGCCAACGCGTAAGAGTGCTTAAATCTTTCAAAGACCCTTTTTCTCGAATTCTCCCAGAACCGCCCCATCATATGTTGTCAGGGTCCAAGCTTTTGCACCATAAAGCAGGGCGCGTAAGATAAATGACTTATAGAGTGTTGTTTTCCTTCTTCTAGAGAGTACTTTACTTCTCAATTATCTAGCATTTGTTTGCAATAGCGATACTTCCTTGGATTTCTATGCTGACATTAGTTTTGGTGTTTATGCTGGTTTCGAGCTAAACGAAGTCTTAGGCCTGGTTTCACCAACTCGACTTAACTTAGTTAAGTAGCGATTTTCACTTTTTCAGTTTCACCACCTAACTTAGCTAAGTCACAACTTAGTCAACTTGCCAGCTGACTTATTCTCGACTAAGCAGTGTTGCTGTGGTTCAAAACCTAAATGTCAGTAATGTTGCTAATTTGTTTTGTGCAACGCCCCCGTCGGAAACTTTACCATGCTTGACTTTAACAGGGTAAGCGTAGATGCATGTGAGCGCTTGTTTTCTAGCATGCAACCATAACGAAATTATCGTTTTCAATTAAGCTTTAAATTTAGTACCTTCCAACTAAAGAGAAATGGGTGTAAGATCAATACATTCCTTCTTGTATGGCCATACATGCCCTTTTCGCACTGGGATATTGGGATGCGCAGAGTTGTCTGGTATGAAAAAATACTACTATGCATAAAACAGCTGATCGGGTTGTTGTGCTCAAAATTATTTAAGTCGCTCAGTTGGTGAAACCCAAAATTAAGTTAGTCTCAAATCTGTGCTAACTTAAGTCACGACTTAGTTTTAGTCTTAGTCGCGTTGGTGAAACCGGCCCTTATACTATTTCAAAATTATGACTGCCAACAGTGGCATGATCGCCAAGACGTAAATGCGCGGACTCTTTGGTTGATTACATGTACTTCGTTTTGCCCTCGTTCACCCCTAAACCCATTTTGTCCGCTTCTTTTTCTAGTTTGGAGCAAGCAGTACGGAGTACTAAAGTTCCAATCTTCAGACAGTATTTACCCAATTATATTCTGCATAGAAGCTGATATATGCGCTTAACCAGCTCCTCGCCACCGTGCTTGAATAGCTTAGCAAGCAAGTATACCACTTTATTGTTTTCAACCAGGATTTCTTAATTTAAAAGGGCTGAGAAGTACTCCCTCTGTATTCTTAGTACTCTCTCATCGGTCACTAGGTGGTTCTCATTTTTACATGAGCTCGTTCCGGGTTTAAATCCCTCAGTCATTGTCGTATTTTTAATAGAATTTTCGGACGCTATTCCTATTGGCTACCATCTCAAGCTCTTCGCACTCACGCTCCTCTGCCTCTCTCAAGCTCACACACACCCTGGTTGAATTTGCCATCAACGTGGCCCTGTTGCCAGTGTATTTTCTTTCCGTTGCAACGTGTCACTCACCTTGCTTTACATCGTATAAAACATTAAATTCTTCATATTTTTTTATTTGCGTGTGCAACCGTAACCACAGACTTACTTTGACAGATAAGTTCAATGTATGCTACAAGTGGGGTCTTGACATACAAGGCTTGTGTAACCTAAACCGAAACAAAATATTAAACCATTCTAACTTTTAACGCGCGTATCTTTCAAAGTTAAAGTCAAAGTTTCTGTGTTCTATGTACATACATCAATCGGCCTTTAGTTTGATTGTCAAGCATTGCTAGCGACGATCCAGGCGTGAAAATAAAAGCAATACATTTACAAAAAAAAAACACCTACACAAAAGTTCACTCATGCACTTTGATCGTTTTCTGGCCCCACGCAGTGCGCTAGGCACGTCTTAGTTCCTATTCAAAAATACGCAATGAATTCGTATGCATATCCCATTGCGACTTACCCCTGAATTTGAGTTTCGAAATGTGGAAACTGTTTAAGATTTTCTTCGTTTTCATTCCATTTCTGTAGGTAAATATCACGCCAATATGTGACTACACTCTGAAGCTCTTTGGAGTTGAAACCATATTGAAAACCAACACCTTCCAACGGTTCATGCAATTTTAATGGTCGCGACAATTGAGTTTTCAGGTCATCAATAAGCTTAAAAATAAACAAAAAAATTAAGTTCTCATTTACAAATACGTTGCACAATTCAATAAATATATGTGCATACATACATAATTACAAATACACTACGTCTAAAATGGTGTAAATGCACAGAAACTGGCTGCACATAGATTTATTTGGTTTTTTCATGTTATTCTGTAATAACTTACTGCATATTCTAGTCACAGAATTGTTTTTGGCTAATCAAAAAAGATTTAAGAAGCAGAAAAGCAGCACCTGTGCGCGTACATATTCTTGATGGCCTTGGCAAGATTGGAGTTTGTTCTTGCAAGTTTCAAAAGAAGAAAGAAACATACCTAACATAATACCTAGTCGTTTTTTCTTTTTAGAATTCGCTTAGAGATAAATGGCCACGTTTCGATTCCCACCTTGTATTATTAATTACAGTTAATTACATGTTAGTGCCAGATTATTTGATGAATAAAATGAGATATGACCAAGGTTAAGGGAGTTTTCAATGTGTGAATTCTTCGCTTTGCCGTATTGAACAGAAATACGTATGTGACAAAAATATTATATGTTTCAGACTTGGAAAAAAATACGGTCAAAGTTTTCGACCTTAACTTGTGATAATACGTTAATCAAGTGGGCCACCTCGAAATATTAATCTAAAACAAAAGAGCATAGAAAAATTAACTCATTACTTAAAGTTTAAAACTTAAAATAATAATAATTTCGCAGAAATTAGCATTTTTATGCACATTTATTCTAGTACACACATAACGGGGGCTTGTAATGACATAAAGTAATCGAGATAGATATAGTCAGGTACATACGTATATCAAATTTGTCCGAATGAATAAAATAAAAATGGAGATATTTACCATTGCCTTTGTTATGAAGAGTACAGCAAATTAAAACAAGTAAGGAAGCCTAAGTTCGGGTGGAACCGAACATTATATACCTAGTAGTGACCTATTATGGCATACCAATTTACGCAGGTCTATTTTAATACTTTTTAGTTCGTATTATAAAGACAGCTGATTGTTTTCAATAAAAAACCTTCTGTTATGAATAGGTTCCCTTCAAATTCAAATCGGCACACCACAAATTGGAAGAGAAGCTTGGCGCAAAAATCTCTTAGGAGGTTTATGATGATATACCTGTTGTATATCGCGCCATAGAGAGATAGAGATACTACATACTATTGAGAAGCAGCTGACCAATTTTGATTGAAATATATAGTTGAAACTACAAGCAATGGCCTTTGAAAATAGCAGAATTTGTAGGCTGAAAAGTGGGCGTCGCCACGCCTACTTCCCCAAAATTCACAAAAGTTTTTTGCGGTTGAGTTTTGCTTAAAGAGCTTGTTATGTGTGCAAGATCTTATTAATATAGTTTGTATGGTTATAAATATATCGCGTTTTACAAAGAAAATTTTCAGAACTATGTTAAAAAACTGGGCGTGGCCGTTGACCGAATTCGCCCATTTTTGCTACAAGCATTCACCTTTGTATGTACAACATTTTTGCCAAATATCGTTACGATAAACTAACTTTTGTCACACCCATTTTAAAAAAAAATTATTTTTGGAATTTCTTCGTTCACGGACACTTTGAAAGTGAAAGAGAAATGATATAAAGCTTTTTTAAGCCAAGTTATTGCCTATTTAACATATCTATGATGCTTTTCAAAATCTTTCATATAAAAATGTGCGTGTACTTTAACCGATTTAATTTCTTCCGGAAGATTCATGTACGGCTTCCGGAAGTAGTAAAGTCAGTCTGTCGCTTGATTGGGAGGATAATTGGTAGGTGATCTGATCGGACGCCAGTTGACACACTTGATGAGTCCTTCGCTCACGATCTGGCGAGCTGTGACAATTGGCTGCCACTCTGGTGGGGGCATCTCCGTTCGTACATGCCCTCTGCTCTCTACTGACAAGTTAGAGTGCCAGAGATCGTGGTGCAAACGTTTATCACCTCTTAGCAATACACTAATGTCGGGGTGATAGTCCCTCGGGAAATACGTAACAGGGGGTAGGTAGATGTTAATAATTTTGAGATCGCCATCGCCTGACCGGACCACTATACCTTGGAACAAATAGAATTTATTGTACAGTGTGGTGTGTTATGAACTAGAGAGCACCCCCATTACCGAGGGGACGGTCTTTCCGATGTACATTGTACCAATCACAAGTTCGTAGGTTACATCTTGTGTTCAGTTTACTTTCTTGAATCGCAGCGGTTTTGGAGTTGTTTAGCTTCATCAATTCAGTTTTCTCCTTGATTTGGTTAAATTTTCTAAAAAAATATATTTTTTTTCGACAAAGTTTTTGTTTTGTACTAAAAAAGATTTTTATTTCTTATTGTACTTATAATAATCAATAATAGAAATGAAATAAAAGGTCAGGTACGCTAAAAACAATAAAAGAAGTTTAACAAATTGTATCATGTTTTTGACAAATTTTTCCTTTCACTTGGAGTGAGTTTTATAAATCAGAAATTCTTTTTCTCACATCATAGTGTAATCAACAAGGTGAAGTAAGCTGTCAGTTGTCTCGCTCGAAATTCTTCTTTGTTCTGTCATTCGGCTATCTGAAAATGTGGAGCAAATGTTGTATACGCAAAAGTGTTGTTTGTTGTGTAAAACAAGTACGTTTTAGTACATAAATTTATTACTATTTTACTACTATTTTTTATATAAATATACGAGGTCAACGGCCCTATTTTCGGGTCATAGCTTTTTTGGTAGTTCTTGAAAGCAAAGTTCAGCAAAATCATATCGTGGAAGATATTTTCACGAAAAAAGGCAATTTATCTTTAGAGATATCCTTAAATGATATCACAAAACTGTAGGTTTCTGCAATGTTTTAAGGAGTTTTCACTTAATACAGTAACTGACATATCACTATAGTAAGGCCCGCGTAAAATCAATACTTTCATTTTTGATAACGCTATAAGTTCAATTTGTTTAAAAAAAAATGTATCTAGGCCTTCAGAAAAGCAAATTTTTTCATCTCACAGGAACTAAACAGTGCAACGATTCCGATTCATATACAACCAAGGGATATGGTATGGTAGCCCTATCCTGCATCTTTGACGATGCGCCTAACAGTAACTCACAAAGACAAAATTTTCAAACGAAGCTTCATATATGAAAAAGCTGATGTGAAAAGTGAGTCAGAAATATCTTCTACCAATACGGCAAACAACCAAATTATTATAGAACAAAGAAAATGTAATGAGTAAGTATAAGGCAAGTGTGACAACTTTTATGGAGAAGCTTCTTATTCAATTTGTGGTGGTATGTTCTTTAGTTTCCGCCAAAGATTGGAGCTAAATACAATTTATTATTGACTCAGAACAAAATCTACCACATCTGCAGATCTTTCTTGAAATTGTTTTAGTAAGAAACCATTTAGATCGATGCCAGCCGAGAAGCCTCTGTAAAGCTATATATTTTAATTGTAAAATTTTCCATACCAGAGTGAAAGGCAGGAAACCATTCAAGAGTCGTAAAAGGTAGTAAAGTACCAGTCAATGGCTTATTCATGGATGTGACCCCGTTTACCTCTTGCTATTGATCACCTGTTTATTCTTCACGTTAGATTAAAATACAAAAACAAAATTTCTGCTATTGTTAATGTTAGAAATTTAGTAATTTTTTTACTCCTTTTTTACAAAAACGGGCAAAAATTCTTTAATATTTTACCCTCCTGCGTACCTGGAAAATACACCCGTACCATTTCAGGTAGCGTACGTTTTCTGTCTCTTTTTATTTACTTCACCTTGTTAATTACACTATGTTCTCACATTAGCCCATGATTCAATTACAAGAAGGTTAGCTCTCTAGCTGACGTTTACTTTTGACACTTCCATTTTCTGGGTTTCTTTTGCGAACGAAAAAAAAGTAGGAGTATTGTTTTCATTTGTCGAGGAAATGGTAGAGAAAAAATCAAAAAAGTAGGAAATTAGTAGTAATACATTTTGTAAGGTCAACTAAATACAACAACAAAACATGTCATCCCATACCATCACTGCATAAATCGTTGTAAATTGTCTCTATAATCAATTAAAAACAATAAAAAAGAGTCACTGCTCAAACAAAAATTAAAATAAATATATATGCGCATACGTATCTGCAATCAAAATATGTACGCACTTCGCCCTCTTGCCAGAATCACGAATGTGCTAAAACGAAAATGTTGGTAAAACAAAATTAAAAGTTTGATTTCGGTTGTTGTTGTTGTTGTTGTAAAGACAAAAACACTCGCCGAAGGTTTTGGGGGGTGCTGTCGAACTGACAGTCCTTGGCCGGATATAAATCCGGTACGCTCCGGTACTCCCTTGCGGTACTGCCCGACTGTCGTGGTAGCGATTTGGTATGACCAGTGGAACCTTCTAGGTCATGTCACCCCTCCTTCCGTAAGGAAGGAGAGATGGGTAATGAGAGGTGAGAGGCATCATACCCGTAGTTCAACCATCGAGTTGCACGTCATTACCTTTGTGCATATTACGACCGGTATGCCCACCTCGGGCATATTCGAAACCCCTAGCCCGCAGGGGTATTTGATTTCGGCTCGTTCGGCTTACATGGACCGCAAAAATTTCGGTGTAAGCATGATACCAGGAATTTTCGTCAAACCTAGAACCTTCAATGGCTAATACAGTAAACTGATCAACTCAAACTCTGAATAATTGCACATTCGTGCTTCTAACTATGGGACTATATTTTTTAATAATAATGACAAATTGACAAGATGCATATTTTTTGGAATATTTTCAGGGCATAAAGACAAACGGACATAGTCTACCAAATGTATAGTAAAGTGATAAGTTTCAATAAGATAGGATTGGGTCCTATTATTCATGCAAACTTAAAACAGAAGTTGACTTAAAACTGTTGCTTTATTCATAAGTTAAGCCGGAACTCATTATCAGACCCAGAGAATAGTACTAAATTTTTGTTAAAAACAAGACTTCGAATCACATAAGAAACAGCTTCGAAGTCACGATAGACCTAAGTAAGTATGTAAGTATGCAGGGACATAATTTTAAGACATCCATTGTTACTTACCGATATGTCCCGAGTCCGCGACTACACTGCACCCCCAAAAGTCGATCTAAATAATAGTGCAAATTAATCTATTTTCTGAAACCAACTTATTTAAAATGTTGTACAGTATTACATTTTTAACTACTATGTTTACATAATTTCGAGAAGAGGTAACCCAGAATGTAAATGGAAATTTTTCAGGCAGCAAGATGGCGGCAATTGTCAAAATATGTCACTAGTGAGCTAACCTTCTAGTTATTGAATCATGACATGAGCCTTTATTTTTCAGCCAGAGTTTTTAAAAAATATGGCAGTACACATCCGATTTGGTGCAAAGGCGGTATATAGGTTTTCACTATTAAATTGTTTGAGAAGTAGTTTTAATTTTTTTCGTTTTTCTCAGGGACCCCCGATAATGATTATTTTTATATTTTTAATGAAAAAAATCAAAGGCTTCCCAGTATCGAAGGACAGTTTAAAGTATATGAACGTGCATGTCTCGTCATGTTCAACGGAAAGCTGCATTGATTGAAGAAAATTTGAGCGAAACCTATATAAATTACATATAATCAATCTTTTTTGAGTTTTATTTTTTTGATCAAAAATAATATCAGTTTTTAAGTTTTATTTTTTTCCTCGAAAATAAAACTCATGTTTGAGTTTAATTTTTTTGACAAAAATAAAGCTTATTCCTTGAGCGGTATTTTATCCTCCAAGAATAAAAATTAAGTTTCAAGTTTTAATCTTTCTCACAGTTCGAAAAACTCAGAAAGCCTTTTTGCATGCCAACCTATGTACATATACATATGTATGTGTCTATAAATATGTTTTAATTATTGAGTAAATATGTTGACGAGATTATACCAACCAATATTTATGATCAATTACTTGCCCAAAAGGATAATATATCGCTCAAGGAATAACTTTTATTTTCGTCAAAAATTTAAAACTCAATCATGAGTTTTATTTTCGATCAGAAAAATAAAACTCGAAAAATAAACATTATCCTTAATAAAAAAAATAAAACTTGAAGATACCTTTTGTTGTTGAATTTTATTAAAAGAAATCTGAAAATAATGATCAAATAGCGTGTTTTATAATAAAACTCATAACAGTTACGGTCCCTGGGTTTTCTCGGAAATATGATCAGTCAAAGTTTGGCCTTTTTCGCTAACGAATGAAAACGTATACTCACTCAAATCATCACATCTCGGCTTGTACTAATGATATAGACCCCATATTAGCATCATTTGAAAGCTAATTAATCCATCTAAACCCCTTCTTGTATATATTTTATTTCTTGCAACTGATTTAATTTTTTTTTAAACCATTTGCTTTTTAAACCCAAAATTTCATAACGTTACCATACAATTTTTTTACTATAAATAAAAGCATCCGATTACTTATTAAATTCTCTACAAAAATAATACATTTAGAAAATAGGATGAAGATAAAACCTTTTACTGAAATTGACTTCTATATGAAGAACTCTA
Source organism: Merzomyia westermanni (assembly GCA_949987695.1). Lineage (NCBI taxonomy): Eukaryota > Metazoa > Arthropoda > Insecta > Diptera > Tephritidae > Merzomyia > Merzomyia westermanni. The sequence continues at coordinate 69,519,151 of OX465293.1, forward strand.
CTTTTTCGTATGAAAAATACATTTTCTACTTTGAAAATTTAATTTTCTAAAGCTTTTTCGTATTTTCAAATTGTGAAATTCTATTATTTTATGTATTTTTGAAAGGTATACAGTGTTTAACCCAATTCTAAATGAAAATTCCGCACGCATCTTTTCCCCTCTCCGATTCCTCGTATTCTGAATAAAAAATCCTTGGGAATTTTTTCACTCCTCCCTTTCCTCTTATTCTGACTAATGTTCGGAAAAGGGAAAACCAGTTAAGGGAGAAAAGTAGCTATTACGAATTTGAGGAAAAGGGAGATTTCGCTGTCATTTTTAAGGAATGTTTTCACCAGCTAAACTGAAAGAAGCGCGGGATAAAATTGAATGTTTCTTGTATTTTTATAGGAAAACTATTAACTTGTGTAAGTATATACTAAACTAAAATAATTTTATATTAGAATACGATGTATTTTAGATCGAAAAGTACAAATGTACAACAGATATGGCTGTTTTTAAACTTGATGCAAGTCCATCATGAAATTGTATTTTTGAGTTGCTGAGTGTGCCCCTCGGCAGTGGTTTGGCAAACTCTCCGAGTGTATTTCTGCCATGACAGGCTTCTCAGCAAAAAATTCGTCTCCTTTGTAGATGCCGTTCGGAGTCGGCAAAAAACTGTAGGTCCCACCAATTTGTAGGGAAAAATCCAAATCGGCACACCACAAATTGGAAGAGAAGCTTGGCGCAAAAATCTCTTAGGAGGTTTATGATGATATACCTGTTGTATATCGCGCCATAGAGAGAGAGAGAGAGTGTGCGATGTAAGGAGTTCCGGGCTTGTTTATTCTATAATACTTTTTAAATCTGCAAACAGCAGAAAGCAAATTAAATATACAAACAAAAACTGTAGATAACGTTTGCGGCAACTCAAGCGTATATATACTATCTCATAATCCAGTGTTTATTTTCCTGTGGCTCTTATTCGCTTAATTTCTGCCACAAACGTAAGAAAGGCAACACTAAACGTTGTTTTACATTTCTTTCTTTCTTTATTTAAAACAAATCCTTAAAAATATTTACATTTTTAAATTTTGTTAGCCAGTTTAGAAATCCGTGTATACCATGCCAATTGCAAAAAACAGCTGATTTCGAAAATTCGAATTTCCTCTTCCCCAATTATTCTCCTCCCTAGGAGAAAGTAATTGGAGGAATTTTTCCGAGTGAGCAAAAAAATTCGAGAGAAAATTATTCCGTGAGAATATTTAGAATTGGGATTATTGGGAAAGTTGAAGTAAAACTCAAATAAAACCTCACAACTACCCCTCCGAAAGCAACTAAAACCGCCCCTGTGTACTACAAACGCTTTGTCCTGAACAATTCCCATCTGCCATTCATTCATTTCGAAATTTTGCATTTCATTCGCGATGCATTGCCTAAATGTATAAGTCAAGACACATTACAACCTCGAAACCAAAGTTTTCCTTAAGTAGTAGTTTGTTTTGTTTTTGCTTTTGCATTAATGTAATCCATTAACTACCATGTATTTTTATATTTATGTTCTACCTCAGGGCATGCTTTAATATCAAATGTTTTAATTGCGGTATCTTCCTTGTAATTATCTCCACAGCCGGGCCCCCAATACTCTGTTATATTTAGCTCAGGCGCCTGTAAAGAACGCGACAGAAGCCGATAATTTTGTAGAAGCACAGCAAAGCCCAACGAGGTGGTAACAACCAAAAAACGTATTATAACACTCATTGTTGTTTATGCGCCGATCACTGATACCAATATATAGTTTTTTTATAAAATAAATAAAAACGGCGAATTTGTAAATCTATAAATATAAATTGTTTAGATTTGTTTTGGTTAAAAGGCTTTGTGCGTTGTTTACACGACTAAACGCGCGTACGGCTTAAAATGAACTGGCTGCGCTTAGTTTACTGAATGGTTTACAAGTCAACAAATGCACAGGTCGCCGGAAACTTCATATTTGCAATTCATAAGATGTTTATATGTACATTAGCGTGGTTTCTAAACCTTGGGGTATGCATAGAGCCGGAAAACATAAAAACACAGAGATTAGTTATATTAAAAAAGTGAGGAAGTCTAGTGATTCCGAACATTATATACCGGTTCGTGAAAGTGGGTGTGGGTGATTAATTTTTCCTGCTGTACGAAAAACCTTTTACAATTTCCGCGGATACGCTTTGGTTAGAAGATCTAGCAGGGGCCTGTTTTCTCACGATTGTTCAATTTGCTGGCCATATGCTATAGAACCCGTAAAGGTCCTGCCTAGGGGTTTCTAGCTTGTGGCTGCTTAGGTTTTTCAATCCAGGGCCTGCCTAGTTTTTCCTAGCTTGGGCCGACCTAATTTTCCCAATCCAGGATCGGCCTAGTTTTTAGACGGTTATTACATTCAATTCAAGTTCTTCAATTGCCGAAAATATTTCATTCCTTGTAATAGCTCAATGGACAGAAAAGACGGCGGCGATGTGGAGGGTTAAATGATGCCTCAGAGGCAAAGATTTTTCTTTTTAAATCGGCATTGCTTTGGAAAAACTATGCAGGATTCTACCCCATATTTTATCTTTTATCGAGCTTAAAGTTTCGTGGCTGAACAAGTTTTAGTAAATCTAGAATCATGGTTTCATCCAATTTGTTAATAGTTTAAAGAACAGATTGATCATGTGAGCCCGCATACCAACACACGATAGTATCACCTAAACCATTTCTTTCCTTCTGAATACTCCATGGCACAACTACGAGAGCATGCTTTCTCCAAAATAATTACTCCACGAGCTATTCTCAATTACTTCATATTGGCTTCAACTTAATTTTCCTAATCTTCTTCAAATTTAGTTTAAATTCGTTCTGCAATAATAATAAATCACATAAACCTGTTATTCAGTGTACTAATTGATAAAAAATTTGAGCTTAAAACATTTTGCTTAAAAAACGGAAATGAAGTGGCGTATTTAAAATTCTTTTCGTACAATTTTGTACATGGGAACACGAAAAAGCAGAACATATCTGCATCTTAACCGCTTTCCCAATTCAGAAAAATTCGTTTAAATTGTAGTTATAACACATGAACATATTTGAAAATAAGAATTTATTTTCGTAAATTTACCGAAACGTATGCAAATAAAGTTCAAATAAAGGTTTTAAAAACATTTATATGAAGCTTTCTCTGAAAAAGTTTACATTCATGACTTTTTATAAGCGTGCCGTTTTGATCATAAAACGCTTATTTTTAAACGTTTTGTAAACGAAAAGTCAGCGTCTTGTAATCTTGATGTTTATGTCAATAAGCTTTTTAAAAATTTGTGTTTACTTTGCTCGTTGGGTAATGAAAATAATAATTAGCCTAACTGAGATTTTTTATTCAAAGTTCAATGCTGAAGTTAATGTTATAGTACAGTTATTAATTGTGGAAAAAATTGTACTGCGGCAGTTATAAATAGGAAACATTTAAATTTTTTGCGTTAATTAAATACTAAAATTATACTTTAAATTCCATTATGGACCGTTTAAAGTACAAATTTTGCGTTCTCCTTTTAACAAATCATATTCTATATATATTTTGGGCGGAGAGCAAAAAAAAAGAGTTTGGAACACCATAATGTGTATAGGAACGTGAGATATCAGTGAAGTAATTTTGTGTTATATTAATGATGCCTACATATCTACGCATATACGTACTTACATTATATGTACAGATTCTAGATTTGCTCAGAATCTATGAAAACTAACCTTTTATTTAGCAAACCGTGCATGTTGTTGCTTAGCATATTAATAACTCACCAATCTTACAAAATTTTTTTTTATTATTTAACTGTAACGAGGTGCCACAAGTTACTTCACTCGGGTCCTATGCCAATTTTGGCTACGGCAGATCACCTTGTAGAGTCGGCGGTTTACGTTGACGACTATTGGCTATTCGAGTAATCGAAAGTTTTCCAAGGATCGCTGATTGTCGATAAAACGACCTTCCGGACATGGATCCGGTATGGGCCAGTACTAGCACTATCTGGCATGCCTGCCACGGGACGGATTTGTTTGACGCCGTCGTGGATTTTAGGCTCCTCTTAAAACAAGCCTGGCTTATCGAGGGTATATTCTAAGCCCTCTAAGCCGCTATGCCCTTATTGGGCTCACCGGGCTGCGAAAAAGTTCACTCAGAAACATTGGGAGCTCAGTCATCTTAAATATCCGGCATACTACAGAGCCATCGATACTATAACACTATCACCGATAGTATAGACCCATACTAAATACACTATATCAGAAGTTTTGCTAATTTGAAAAAGTTTCAAAATGTTGTCTTATGTTTTAAGGCTAAGTTCTACCTTGGGTTAGTCTTATATCAATGTCTTTTCAAAGTCCAATCTGTGATATATATTTCTCAGTAAATCTAAGAAGTTTTATTGAATAAGTAGCGACCATACTTAATCAAATATATTTTTCAGCGGACCCAAGTTTCAACTACCCAAAAAAAACATAATTACATTGAACTAATGCCCCTTCACTAATTATTGACAGAGTACGCTCAAACAGAATTATGTACACCGTTTAGGCTTTTCGACACAGTACTACATACCACTAGAACTTGTTTCCGAAGCACTCTACGGAACTAAAACCTGAGAGAAAGTATTCGACTATTTACACGTAAAGTTAGACTCCCGTTAGTATACTGAGCACAAATTTAGCTTGTCTCAGAAAAGGCTGATATCGTTACTAAGTAGACGACTTCTGGTATCATGACCAGCCGCTACAAAGAAGAAAGCTATGGTAAGCAAAAATGAACATGTGTAAAGAGCTCATAACAGTAGTTCGCCAAGAAATAAACTAGGTAACGTGTGGACCTTTGCAAGAGCGCTGGGAAACTGAACACCGAGCTACGTCAGAAATTTTGATAGCAAACTTTAAGATATGAAACAATATAAGTTTTAACGAGATTAATTTTTCCGCCATGAAGATCCAAAGATCCAACACAAACACGATGCTCAAAACACTTTCCTTAAATGCTCACGAGAAAGCTGGGAGTAACAAGGGCTCGAGCAAAGATTCGACCAAATAACAGTGATAATGTCATAGCTGAAATGTTAGGCGGCTAAGAAGTGTGGCAATAAATCAGCAGCTTGATATAAACCACACTCAGAGGGAAAAGTGAGAACTGGACGCACCCCACCTAGCGGAGAAAATTCACATTACAAAATGCATTACTTCTCCAACACTTTGCAGACAGTTTCTCTTCAAGAATCAGTTACAACCAATATTACTTTCCCATAAGCATGGTCGCTTTGTGGACAAAGCTGATAACATACCTCTTTACTAGTATGGGAATGAGTAAACAATCCCCGAACAATGTTTGGATGCTCACTACAGTTAGGTACACCTTTCTGAAGTTGTTATCGACATTGTAGGCGGGCCATCCACTTAACTATAAACGATTTCGAAAGGGTGAGCTGTCTTAGAATACAGCCACTATACGACTTTAGGCACCTGTAATGGAAGAAGTAAAGTAGGGTCAAATCCTCTTCTAGAATTCATTACAATTAAGCATACATTTTTGCGATTGTAACGGGCAATGTAGGTGAGGTGACCACATAACGATATAGAATTTTAAAATGAAATGTGTTCTTGTAACACATTCACTGTACATTTCAAAGGGAAGGGTAACAGCAAGGTAAAGTTTGAATTTTCATTTATACCATTCTTAAAATGTATACTTTTTATTCAGTTATTTCATAAATAAACATATTTATTTTACTTATTTTAGGCAAAAAAGTTTCAGTTTTTCACCACTTTGCCAAGCGCACAATATTAACGCGAACAATCGCCTGTCGCGTGCCACAAAACGATAAAAAAAAACATATGTACAAGGTGGCGCAAAAGTAAGCTTCCGATGTTCAGCATATCGGTTGTGGCACGTGCAGTGTGTGCTGTTGCACCGTCTTGTTGGAACCACATGTTTTCCAATCCCAATTCATCAAGTTGCGGCAAAAAGAACTCGTTGATCATTGCTCTGTAGAGCTCACCATTCACAGTAACCGTTTGGCCCCGACCGATTATTGGTCAAATAAATAGTCAGCAATATTCCGCGTTCTGGAGCAGTGTAGCGTAACATTGTTTATTAACGTGTATTTCGCATGTGTTTACTACACAAATGTTAAAACAGAACTGACTTTAGGGGCCAATCGCAAAATGTATAGCATTTTCTGATAGGAGGATTACTTTTGCGCCACCTTGTACATATTTAATTTGTGAGTACGTACGACAATATAACAAAGACGAACTTTCACGAAGTTTAAACACGTTACGACGCAGATTCCATCGAAATTCTTTCATAACATGTCAGCATCTTATATATAAATAGACAAGATGAATGAAATGTAGAACCGTTTTCTGCGAAACTATAATTCTAAGGTATACAAGTTATATATGTATAGATAGGAAATTTTGAGGTGTACTTTTATCCGTAAATAAAAAAAATTTAAAAAATCATGTTAATATAAAAATTTAACATAAAAGTCACACCACTACACATTCACTTATTCACACTATAGACACGCTGTGTATGTGTGTACTTGCTTTTTGTGTACTATGCTGAATCGTGAGCATGGCCGAGGAGTTTCTTTGTAGGAAAAAATTAAGAGCCGTAGTAGTGTGAGTAGACTTGCCATGCATGTTTTTGTGTTATTCGTGTGATCGGCTCTCACTGTGAGTGCGAAGAGTTGGTAGTGGACCAATGAAAAATAAATATAATACTCTGTTGTGTCATGCATTTTTGCTTTAGTTGTTGTTATTGTATTGATTACTGGCTACGATGCCCAGTACCAGCTGCTCTCCTGAGAGCACGAAAATTTGCTTTGTTGGATACATTAAACAAGCAATGTAAAATATGAGCAAATATGTAAAATTCATTGCTGACACCTACAAACAGGGTTTACAAAAATAAAATAAATGATTACTCATAAAGAGTATTAAACACCGAAGATAATTAAAGGAAAATAGAGGAAAGGAAAAGAATTGAAAGGAAGGAAAATTAAAGGAAAGAAAAGAAAGAAAAGGAAAAGGAAAGGAAAGGAAGGAAAGGGAAGGGAATGGAAAGGATAGGAAAGGAAGGAAAATTAAAGGAAAGAAAGGAATGGTAAGGAAATGAAAGGAAGGGAGGGAAAAGGGAATTAAAGGAAAGGTGAGAAAACGAAGGGGAAAGAAAGAAAATAAAAGGAAAGGAAGGGAAAGGAAAATAAGTTTGAGGAAAGGAAAAAATAAAATAAGAGAGCAAAAGAAGAAATCAAGGAAAATAAAAATATGTTAGAGGAAAGGAACGACATAGAAAGGAAGAAAAAAAGGCGGATAAAAGATACAGCAAAAAAATAAAATAAAATAAAGTTTACTGGTTGAATTTCAACCACTGGGCGAACTCTAGTGCATTGTAATAGATGATAATAAGGTACTTGTGGATGGACTGCAAACTCACTTCGCCACTGGGTAGAAGGCTCCTACAAAATGAGAAATATCGACGGCTTAAAAATTTACGGAAGTGCATTAGGCATTTTTTCATTTCCCCCCCAAGAAAAGTCTGCAATTAAAGTAACTGTTACAACACAGCAACACTAATCACTAAAAGCTTTAAGTTTCTGCAAATCTGCAATGCAAATGCTCACAAAGCGCTGTTAAATTTCAAAAGCTTGTTTTCCTTAACGTACATACTGCATAAGCTTAAGCTTTGCCTTCCTAGGGTTGTTCATGTTGTTTTTGTTGTGGTAACGACAAAAACACTCCCCAAAGGTTTTGGGGAGTGTTGTCGAATTAACAGTCCTTGGACGGATTTTAACCCTTGCGGTACTGCCCGACTGTCGTGGTAGCGATTTATGACCATTAACATTTAGAAACCTGCATACCAAATTTCACTAAGATATCTCAAAATTTACTCAAGTTATCGTGTTAACAGGCGGACGAACGGGCATGGCTTGATCAATTTCTTTTTTCCTGCTAAACATTTTGATATATATGAGTAAATTTCTATCTCGATCCGTTTATGCCGTTACATACCACCGTTACGCGACTAAAGTTAATATACCTTGCGTGTGTAGCACTACTAGGTATGAAAAGAAGATTATTGTCGAATAAAAAACTGAAAATTTGCATAAAAAAAAATATTGTTTGCCATAACTTGGGTTCCTCAAGGAAGCCATCTTGGCCCGATTCTGTTCTTGTTGTTTATAAATGATATTTCTACAATAATAAAATTTTCAAAAATGTTAATGTATGCCGACGACGTAAAGCTTTTCATGTCATTCGCGTCATTTGAAGATAGAAATAAGCTACAATCAGATCTAGATGCACTAGTTACTTGGTGCGATTTAAATTATATGCCACTTAACCTTAAAAAATGTAAACACATGGGTTTTTCGCGTGGAATTTCTCAGCCGGCTTCCTATACAATTAAAAATTATAGTCTTGAGCAAGTGTATGATTTTGTTGACCTGGGGGTTACTATGGACTATAAACTCAGTTTCAACCGCCATATTAATACAACAGTCAATAAGGCTAGAGGTGTCCTAGCATTCGTTAAACGATGGTCTAAAGAAAGAATTTAGCGACCCTTATGTAACTAAAGCCCTCTTCACTACATTAGTCAGACCGATACTTGAATATGGTTCTATAATTTGGAACCCGCGTTACCAGGTTCATGTAGATCGCCTTGAATCAGTTCAAAAACAATTTTTACTATTTGCCTTAAGAGATTTTCATTGGGATCCCTCGTACAATCTGCCACCCTATACGAATCGTTTAAAACTCATTAATCTACACACACTTTCTAGTCGGAGGGAAATGCTTGGAATTATTTTTATGATTAAATTGCTAAATGGTTCACTATCCAGCCCATTTCTTCTAAGTGAAGTGAACTTCAATGTACCGTCTCGTCCTTCAAGGCATTTTAAACCTCTAGTCTTAAAACAGTGCCGAACCAATTTTCAGTTAAATGAGCCTTTTCGCTGTTTGTGTCAAGATTATAACTCTCTTTCTGGTAGATTTGATATTTCAGACTCACTTTTCAGCATAAAAAAATCAATTCTTTCTGTCCTAAATTCATAGCTACTAATTGTTTTTTATTCTTTGACTTCTATTTTAACTTTTAACAATAATTTTATTCTGTTAACTAGTTATTTCTTAATGTATAATCTATCCTATATCTACTTTACTTAGCTGATGAGGTTTTCTCTGTAGCTGAGCAGTTTTAGATCTCGACGATTAACAAACCAAAGCCTTTCAACGACTCGGCACGAACGAATAATCCACGCGTTATGCGGATGCGCCCCTCGCGCCGGTCGGGCGGGATATGGTGGGTAATCCGTTGGGAATTATTATTATTATTATTATTATTATTATTATTATAACTTCGTAACTTAAACGTCGATCTTAACTATGTTTGCTTTCGTGAAAATGGTATTTCATCCTCTCAAGATGAGATGAAACAACATAAAAATCGAAACGGTAATGGCGGATATATTGACAGAATAGCAATCCTACTTTTTTTCTTAGCTCAAAAACTGAAATTTTAAAATATCTCGAAAACTGTTATGCTTTGGAACTATCTGATTACATATTTGCGATCAGCAAAAAGTTCTACATAGGAATCATGTATCAAATGTCAAGGAGATTTCTTTTGTCTGGTAGTGTTATTGATGTATTTGTTAGTGCTAAGCCAGAAAAATTAAAATGACCCCATGCTAGAGCAGTGATATTTGAAATCAGAAGCATTCAGGTGCGACTCCCTGTCAATGAGGATTTTCCTGAAAACGAATTTTGAATAGGAAGACTTACAGCTTTCAATGTAGGTTCAGCATGTTTGCTCATTAGGCTCAAGAAGTATTGCGAAAATTTTGAATATATTTTTTATGAAAAAAATAATACCAAAACCAAATAACTAAAGTAATCAGCAAAATAATGAGAATTTCCGCTTTCACGGCTAAAACTTGTTTTTTATTGTTTTTGTAGAATTTATGCAAATACACACCGTTGAGTACCAGCAAAACAAACCTTGTACTACAAGACACCTACACAATCACCTGAATAACCGAATAACCATAAAATCGAGCGTTGGATAGCCAATATCCATAAATGCAAATAGTGCTAAAGTAAATTTATTTAGTACTTCAGCACTAAAATTCTAGTATAACATTAGTAAGAATAAAAGTCCGCAAGTTGAAAGCAATGATCAAACTAGTATTCTCACTTCCATACAGGATTTATATTTTTTGTTGTTGATAAACTTGCTAGTGGTTTGTGGCGAAGCTTGGCATGGTGTATAATTCAAAGGAGGCTAATTTATGGGCAAGTATGTCCTTGATTTTGGCATTCGACTGGGCTGATGTTAGTGGTATATTTACTTAGCAAATGAAGCTGCAAATGAATTGAAATGATGCCGAAGTGGTTTGGACTATAAAACATTTAAATATTTGTGAAGATATAAAACATGAAGTCGGTATGGTGATGGAAGTAGCGAAACGCTAAATGGTAATCAAATATTTGATTTACACTTAGCTGAAGCACACACATTCCTACATTGATACATTCCTACATTGATGCTGGATAAATGTTAAGAATATTATTATTTATTGCAAGTACTAACTAAGTAATTCCTTCAATTTCTTAAAGTTAACTAATGAGTTTATAGAACTCCAAAAAATGCAGATATGGACTTTTGATATTCCTTCCTGAGGATGGTATATATATCCAGAGCTGAAGCATCACATGGACTCCTATATTCAGAAGGAGCTCGATAACTAGCAAGAGGTGATTCTGGCCCAGCGCTTACTTAGCTGGTTGAGGCCCGCTGCCAAGAAGTATACTAAAAGTACACAAAAAATTCTAAATGAGTTCGCTTAAGAAAATGTTACAAAGCCCGTTGGATTTCCATTTACGGAATAAAAAAAAACATTGACGTAAGCGGTTTATAACGGTTTAGTATGCGTTGTCTGTACAGAATTACAATTATACAATTTAAAACCGACTATTTTCCCTAGCTGTAAGTGATGTTTCGTGGCTATAACAAAACTTCCCGTAGAAGTTATGATGCCACGAATACTTATTTAGCCGAATACCGAATATTCGAGACTCTGGGCCGAAGCGCATAATATTCGGCAGCCGAATATTTGTCAGCACTTAGTATTTTTCACTGCTTAGAAGTTACAGCTCGTCATCTCTACAAATAATAAAATTGTAACAGAACGATGTCCGTTCATTGCAGATATTTAAAAAAATTCATGGGAAATTCACAGCTGCATTACTTTATGTCTAACTCAAAATTTAATATAAGCCTGATTTCGATAACTCGATCGGTATCGGAGTTATGGACCAATATGTGGTTCAGGGATGACCCAAAATTTTACTAGTACATACAATATAGATATCAAACGAAAGGTGATAATAAGTGCTGCAACAATAGATGTGATTAATTTCAATATTTCAACTGGTTTCGGAAATATTTATCTCCTAAAATGGAAGTGGAAAATGAACAAGGATGGGTAGATGCGTTTAAATTTGCGCAGGTCTGCCTTTGGGCGAGATAGCACCTGCCAGGTCTGCTAGTTTATGAAAACAGCTGCTAACTCCCTTCAAGACAATTTTTAGTAAAACGAAATACTTAATTGAGTGGAGTTAGCAGCTTTTCATAGATTTTTTGGATTGATCAGGTTTTATTGTAACCATGCAGTCAACTGCCAAACGGGTAGTAAACATTCTAGGTCATTAACTAAAATTCGTGGGATTATTCATACCAGTTTGAGCGACTGCAATGTTTCCGCTATCATAAGCAGTGTGACCAGGTTAGCCTTTTCGAGACTAGATTTAGCCTTTTTTTATTTCTCCTTAGGCTTATAATTTTGGTTTTAGCTTCGTGGCTTTTTTCTAGCCTTTTTTTACTCCAAACCTTCTCTTGTCCCAACACCATATTTTTCATACAACTTCGAGGAATAAATAAAATTAAACTTCAATGAAGGTAGTATTGATGACGAAATACAGAAAATTCCTCGTAAAAATTGTCAACTATTTTTAATGGCGTTGATAACCCAATTGCGACATCGCTTACCTGATAATATGAACACTCTACAAACGATAATTTTTTTTCATTTGATAATCCTTTGAAAGTTACAAAGCCGGATGTATTTTCTAACTTTCAAGAGGAAAAGTCTAGGTATTCTTCAAGTCAGGTAGCATTGATTGAGCTGCAGGGGCGAAGGCTAATAACCGTACAGTGGACAAGTGTGACTTCTACCATAGAATTTTAAGCGGAAGTCTGAGGACATAAAATTCATTAAACGAACAACCTTTTATAGAACTCGTATTTAGCTTTTTGGTATTATCTGTCAGTAATGCGGAGGTTGCAAGAGTTTTTAGTGCTATGAACATTTTAAAAACTAAGTTAAGGAACAGATTAAAATGCTTAACTCTCTGCTTAATATTAGATGTTCGTTAAAACGCCTATCCAAATGTTGCACTGATTTTGAAATTACCGATGATCTCATCTCTGTGATAAATACACAAACTTTGTACGCAGACTCAAGCTATTCTGATCCATCAGACGAAAAAAATATTATATAACTAATAAGTTTGTGGTGATTTTTCTATAGTATGTATTTCTTTCAAAAAATTTGTGTTGAAACAAGAATAGTTCCTTTAAGTTATGTCTACAGCTTTATATACAAATAGTTAAAACTTAAATACTAAATTTGAAATAGATTTCGTAAAAAAATTTCTGACTTTTTTTAGCTTTTTTTTTTTCTTAATTTCGGCCTTTTCTAACCTTTTTTATACCTAGTAGTGCTTCGCACACAAGGTATATTAACTTTAGTCGCGTAACGGCAGTACGTAACGGCATTAACGGATGGAGATAGATATTGACTTATATATATCAAAATGTTCAGGGCGAAAAGAGAAATTGTTTAAGCCATGTCCGTCCGTCCGTCCGTCCGTCTGTGAACACGATAACTTGAGTAAATTTTGAGATATTTTAATGAAATTTGGTATGCGGGTTCCTTGGCACTCATCTCCGAGCGCTATTTAAAATGGGCGAAATCGGACGACAGCCACGCCCACTTTTTTCGAAAACACAAAAAAAGGGATTACTCAGTACATAATACACCTATAAGGATAAAATTTGGTGAATACATTGAGATTGAGGCATAAAATAAATTTTTCAAGACATTTTTAAAAATGGGCCTGGAACCGCCCACTTTTGATTAAGTCAAATTTAGAAATAATATTAATGTTCTATACATAAAGGTAACTGTTTGCTGTAAAATTGGGCAAAATCGGTCAATGTCCGCCCCGTTTTTTAACATAGTTCTGAAATTTTTTTTGTAAAATTTAAAGACCGATATTTCTACAACTAAGCAAGTTATATCAATTAGATTTTGCACACATAATAAGCTATTTAAGAAAAACTCGGCCGCAATAAAATTTTTTCAATTTTGAAGAAGTAGGCGTGCCAAAAATTAGCCAAATCGGGAAACACACAAGCGAAATATTCGAGCACGTAGTTAATAGCCCACTGCAATAGCGAAGTTATATATCTTTTTTGATTTTCATACCTTTCGTAAACATTAAATGTATCTAAGTATGAGAAGAAGAAGAGAAAAGTTCACTTAAATGATCAGCACGATGAGCGGAGTCGATTTAGCCATGTCCGTCTCTCCGTCCGTCTGTCTGTCTGTCCGTCTGTCTATTTGAACGCAAACTAGTCTCTCAGTTTTACAAAAGAATGCTGAAATTCGTGGTTTGCTTTGGCCGTTTTATAATATACTAGCAAACCCGATATATATGAACTTATCGAGCAAAACAAAACACAAAATATGTGGGCTGGCACCGCCTACTTTTGAAAAATGATGTAGATATTGACTAAGTGACACATATATCCAAATTTCATTAATTTAGACCAAAAACTTCGGATTATGACGAATTGAAACTTTATATAGCCTGGGGGCGTGGCTTCGCCTACTTTTCCAATACTATATATTGTCTATGCTGTACCCAGTGAACCCAAGTATATATTGTGAAAATTTCATAAAGATCGGTTGAGTTCTTTGGCGCCTATAAAAGACATCTTTTTTTATATCTATTTATGTTACCCACACAAGGTATATTACTTCATTCGGCATAAACGAATCGAGATACATATTTATTAATGTATATCAAAACGTTCAGGATGAAAAGTAAAATATCCGGGGAAGTAGTTAATACCCCACTGCAAAAGCGAAGTTGTATATCTTTCATTCCTTTCATTCCTTTCATGAACACGAAATGTTTGCACGTTACTGAAATGATCAGGAGGATGAGCTGAGTCGATGTAGCCATCCTTCATTCGATACGTCTATCTGTATGTCCGTCTGTCTATTTGAACGCAAATACGAACTGAAAGTAATAAAAAAGACCTGCGTAAATTGGGATGCCATAATAAATCACTACTAGGTATATAATGTTCGGTCCCACTCGAACTTAGACTTCCTTACTTGCTTTTGTCGATTTAGCGTCTTTTTTTCGATCACCTAGTCACACTGATCATAAGCAGCAACAACCCTCTAAAATTGTCGATACATGCATACTCGTACACGAGCGAAAAGAAAATAATTCAGTATTCGGGCCGCAATCGTTCAGTTAATAACGCCGTCCTACATTTTAATTTTCTATTCAACTAATATTCTGAGTACTTACTTATTCATTTAATTAAATTAAGTATACATTTTTCTTGTAAATAATAGTTCTGATAGTTGCGGATCAGGTATTTAGCTTTTTGTGCATGTCAACAAAAACCCTTATGTTTGCCACGTCGCTACTGCAATAACGGCGCGGCAGGGAAGCAACACCGTATAAGAAATGTTCAAATTAAACCACGAAGAAAAGTGAAAACGAAACTATCATTTCAAAATAACATTTCTTTTTGGAATAATTTAAGATACCTTTTTCTAATAAAAAAGCTTTCAAAAAATTCACAAAAGAAATATGGAATTGTTTATTGTGATTGTGAAATGCAGTTTTCATAAAAAAAATAACAATTAATCTCCAATAAAATCGTTTAAAAGCTGCAACAAGGAATTGGCGAGCAGAGGCACATACAATAACAAGGTGATTAAAATAGCACTTTTTAAAAAATTTAGTTACTAAGATCTTGCACATTATGTACTAGAATTTCATAAGCGAGGTTTTTTGCAAAGAACTCCGAAACTTAAAATTTTAACCATAAAAACCATAACTTCCTTGAATATCCTTAATTTTATGTAAAGATATTTTTACAAGTATAGATTAGATTCTATCTGACATTAATATTTAAATTTTAAAATTTTACATAAAATGTTTCAAGAAAATTTAAAGATTTATCCCTGTGAAACAATCCGCCAGAAACGCCCGGATTTGTGGAAGAACAAAAATTGGCTTTTGCACCACGATAACGCCCCTGCTCACGCATCGTTGCTTGTGCACGACTTTTTGGCCAAAAACAACACACTAATGATGCCGCAGCCACCGTATTCCCCAGATCTGGCCCCCTGTGACTTTTTCTTGCTCCCTAAACTGAAGAGGCCCATGAAAGGACGACGTTACGCTTCTCTTGACGAGATAAAGACGGCATCGAAGGAGGAGCTGAACAAGATACAAAAAAAAGATTTTTTGAAGTGCTTCGAAGATTGGAAAAACCGTTGGCACAAGTGTATAATATCTCATGGGGATTACTTTGAAGGGGACAAAATAGATATTCATGAATAAATAAATAATTTTTGAAAAAACACAAAATTCGCAAAAGCAATATCCCAATCCTTGCACAGTTTGCTAAGATTTATTTATTATCTCCCGGTAGTGGTGTATACAGTGAGCGGCTGTTTTCGGAAACAGGTATAAATTATGAGGAGAACGCAATCGTTTGCTGGTTAAATAAAGTCTTTTGCGAGTAATATTTTGAGTTACTGCAAACTATTCGGCCGAATACCGAATAGCGAAAAAACTGGCCGAATACCGAATAGCTGCCAAATATTCGTGGCAATATTAGTGTAAATGTTGGACTCGGCGACCATATTGGCGACGCGTAGCTCAGAACCAGCTTACTGATTCACTTTTAAGTTGCAACTGGGTGTCATTGTCTTTTCTTCAGGTTCTTGTAAGTGACTGGTACGGGACCCATCTTTTACCCCTGCGGGTTAGGGGTTTAGGTAGGCATACAGGTTTTAAGAGGCGACTAATATGCACAAAGGTAATGCCGTGCAACTCGATGGTTGATCTACGGATATGATGCCTCTCACCTCTCATTACCTATCTTATCCTTCCTTACGAAAGGAGGGGTGACATGGCCTAGAAGGTTCCACTGGTCATACGAAATCGCTACTACGACAGTTGGGCAGTACCGAAAAGGAGTACCGGAGCGTACCGGATTCATATCCGGCCAAGGACTGTCAGTTCGACAGAGCTCCCCCCAAACCTTGGGGAGTGTTTTTGTCATTACAACAACAACAACAAAAACAATGGAGCAATTTTTTCCCCTCCCTGAACCTTCGGATAACAATACCTACAGCGGGCATATTTTATGCTCCTAACACGCGGATGCTACCTAGATACTGCCAACTTCTTTTAAAGTTTTCGAAACTTGAAATTGAAATTTTACAATAAGAACATCCAAGATAAACCAAATTTAATCCTGTTAAAAAATGTGATCGTTAAATTTTGAGTGGGCGTGGTGCCACCCTGGCCTGGGCCCTGATATATAGTGACCGTAGTAAATATATCTCTGATTTTATTTATTCTTAAAGAGACAGAAAAGCTCCCTAAAAGCTTTGGGTCGGGTTATATCACCTTTAGGTACGACCACAAACTGGATTAACGTGCGACTCAAAATAGATGTTTAGATTTAGCAATGGAAATAACTGCGAAGGAAAGTCTAAGATTGATAGTGAAAGCAAATTAGATACTCTACTAGCCTTTTTCGGGACTCTCATGTTCTCATGTTCTATTTTTATACACGGGCGTTATATCATGGGGTTAGTCTTATCTAAATAGCTATAGTTTTAAAAATAAATTCCGAATAAAAACACAGATTCATAAATCGTAACAGCTGTGGGATTAGCTTGCATTATCTAATCGTAAGAAATTTAACATTTTTAAAACAACGCAATAAAATAATCGGCCCTGATTCCCCAAAGTCAAGAATGTGATTTTGTTATTTGCACATACTTTGGGGATTACCAGCTCTAGTCTGGAAATGGGAAAAAATTGCAGACAATCGCGTTAAAGGAAATTGCTTGTTGGATTATAAATGTGTGGAGGGGAATGGAAATTGATTGTATTCGATAAGAACTAATCTACTTGAAAGTGAGGATTTGTCAAGGCCATGGCTTAACCGTTATAATAATTCATTGCTGATCGGTGCAAGTTTTAAGTGAAATTAAGTGTAACCCTGCCACCGTCGCAGCTTGATGGCAACAGAAAAATGTCAAGGACCTGTTACGTTGATAAAGTCCAGTACAGTAGGACTTGAGTTCCCTTTGTGGTTTTAAGGAGAATGAAAACTATTTAGCAGTATATGCCCTGTTGTGATAGTATTCGGTAGCATAAGCTCGTTTTTGCTATAGCCAGTAACAACGACTTTTGCAGTACTTCAAAAGCTAGTTAAAAGTGCCATAACTTTGTAGTAATCACTATTGGTCACTTCTACTTCGCAGCTACATCAGATTCGTCATATTATATTGCTTATATTAACATACACCTAAGCAGATCGCTAGGGACGGTTACTTAATAGTTACTTGGTAATTAAGATAACTGTCTCATATAATTTCTATGCTAATTGGGAGGTCACCACGGACGGCGTGCTTTTTGGATGCCGAAAATCAGTTTTTTCCCTTACCGCCCCGGGGTTTTCTGGATGGGATATGGTAACATATATGTGTGATCTATTTATGAAATTTATTTTCTCCGCTGATCGTGTAACTTATAGTCTCTAGCTATTCTAAAAACGTATCGAAAATTTTCCCGTTATTTATTAAATTATTTATTATTTTTATAATAATTACTATTCAATCAATATTTTTGATTTTAGTGAAAAAAGTGAAAGCAACAAACATATACTGGCTTTAGTTTTAGTACGATTTCTCGACAGACTAATTCGTATAGTTTTACTTTTTTAGAAGATCTTGAGGTGAATCATTAAATTTTCTATTTTTTTTATTTAAGTGTAACATCTTTTTTTTTTTTACCAAAAATGGACTTAACACTGATTTTAACCTTTAAATTTATTGGCCTGATAAATACACAAAATTTGTGTTGGCCAGAATGATTCACTTTAAAAATGTATAAGAATTTCTTAACAATTCGAAAAATCTGCTTCAAATAATAAATGTACATGCAAATACATTGGTTAATAAATAAATAATTTTTAGTTTCAAATAAGAAAACATTTTAACATCCTATTATTACATATTTTAAATTCACTTTTTTCACTTTTACCTCAAACTTAACTGTTGAAGAATAGCGAATACCCAAATTATGGCAGTAGTTCCGGGGTTGGTCAAACTGAATAAATTGCCATCCCTAGATTCATTTACATACATACAAAGCATTTAAACAAAAACTTAATGTGAAGCACTCTCGCAATTGGGTATAACAATTATGATTGGTTCCAATCAAACTTTAGCTCTTTTGCTTGTTCGCATTGATTACATAAATATGGCGTGATTTCATATTAATTAAGTATTGCGGTAGGTTCGGGTTTGCTTTCGTTTTAGTTCATGAAAATTTGTACACACATCTTCATATATATGTATATACTTATTGTTGGGCGTATATATGTAGCTATTTATGTATCTTTACCCACAAATTTTGTATAGAAAAAATCGTCATTCATGTAAAAGCATTGAAAAGGAAAATGAAGTCTTTCTAACACGCTATCGTATCCCCACGCAGGCAACGTGTTGCGTCGAATTATTTCGTTTTATGTTTGTGAATACCATTTTGTTTTGCTTTTCCATTCGCTTGGCTACCTTAATGTTGCTGAACAATTCTGGTGCTTTTTTAACCTGTTGCCGCGTATATGCATGGGGGCTATGTTGCGCAACACTTCTCTTATGTTGGGGCCAACAAGCGACATGTTGTGACTTTATTATATCTCACGTGTTTTTATCGTTGCCGGGCTTTTTCCTCCCATTTCGTGTTTTGGCTACACTATAACAATGTTGCTGACGCTGTTGTCGCTACTGCTTGTGTGGTTGGAGCACAACCATCGAATGTTTCAAGTATTGGCATGCCGTATTGTGCTCCACATCGTGTAAGAAGTGCCAGTTTTCGTTTGTCGTTCACTTAAGAATGTATTGTTGGCGCGTGTATAACGGCGTGTTCAATCGAATAAATATAAGCCACGTTGGATATTAACCGAAAGCAAGTCCAAATACGATTTAAAGAATAGGTGGGAGTTGAATTGGCGCGGATACATACATACATATGTATGTGATTTGTTTTAGTTATTAATAATGCCGGTTGACCGGAAACATAGTACGATTTAAATTCTTGAGAAACTGGTTATAATTCAATGAACAATTGAAACGAAACCTAGTAAACTTGCAGAATATACTGCGGTGTAATCAGTGAGAACTTCAAGAACCATTTGAAATGGAATTTGCGGGAATAAGAAAAACAAACCAATATTTTCAAGTTTTTATGCGAAATTTGTGCAAATGGCACAACATTTGTTTTGTAATATTTTTAGTGTTTTTACATGTGCATCAGCTATTCATGTTAACTCATTCAACCGTACATATGTGCATATCTGTCTGTGAAAGTGCCAACAAAAATATAAATGAACGAATGTGTAAATCAAATAAATATTTTCGTTGATATTTGTCTCAAATATTTTAACAGCCCAATCATAATCAGAATTTTGTAAACACTTTGCTGCTGCGCTTGCCAATGTCTCGCGCTGTTTGTGGGGGTGCGTTCGTTGACTTTTGGGGTTTTACTTTTTTTTTGCAGATTCGAAAATCTGCTGAAAAATATTCACACGTTATTGCTACTGAATTAGTTAGTACATACATACACTGCGGCGCATACGAATAGGTTCAATATAGTCTCAAATATCGTCTCTTTACAATAATGATTAATTTCCATAATTTTTGTGGAGAGCGTTCTGCTCTTGTACAACAAAATGCAAAGAAGCAAATTGATAAAAAAAATCATTCTAGCCTTAAAAAAATATCATAAAAACAGAATTTGTACCAATAAGGAGAATAATGAGTAAATGTCCATGTACTTCTCGAATTGATAGTCTTCCAATTATTACTGCAAAAGCAGTTGAGTGGAATTCAAAATATCCTGCTACTAGATGGAGTCCGTACCCTTATCGACCTCATCATCTTTGAAATTTATACATAATTCGCTATTAAAAAAGGGTGTCCTAAAACAATGGGTTGTAGCAACTAACGTATAAATATCTTAAAAGATTTTGAATAATATTTGTAAAATGTTTTCCTCCATGTTGCAAATAACTTTTGAATAAACGGATTTACCACATTCTCTTTTCTACGCAATTTTTTGCCTGATTAACATTTTAGATTTCGAAAATCTTTGAACCTATTTACATGATCGGCAGTGTATATACATATATATACATATATATATATATATATATATATATATATATATACAACCTGCGGACTAAGGAGGTTGGGAACATTTGTAAACGCATCAATTTTTAACATCTAAATACGCTTTCGGAAAAAGTCGAAGCAGAACTTTTGTGAACTGCGAATGCCAGGGCAAAAACATGGGCCATTACTCTGTAGTTCTATTCGAAGAAAATTTGTTCGCTTTCGAGTGATTCGTACTCTGTACAAAAATTTCCAGTGAACCCACTTGTTGTCCGAGTTCCATTCTGTTCCCTTCGTATTGGGTTAATCCCCCTTTCGAAAATTTGGTACTCGCTATTTCGAAAACATATGCCAAAATGGTGGAAAGTTAGAACCTTCTATTCGACAACAATTTAGCAAACGGAAATCCATTAAAATTTAGTTTCTTATGATTATAATAAAACAATTAATGTTTTTTTCATAAAAACATCATTTTTATCGAACTAAAAAGTAAGGGCACTGGTTGGGAAAGAATTTTTTTCCTGTCGAAAATTTTCATTATCTATTCTAAGTTTCAATTAAATGAGTCCAAATGGCTAAATATGAAGAAAAAGCAATAAATACCTCGATATCTATATCTTTAGTGTATACCCACTTCTGGATGCACTTCGGCGGTAATCACAATTTATGAGAAAGGAAAACTATGTTGGTTTAGGAAAATTTCAAAGAAACCAACTTGATGAAATCTTGTTTGCTAAAACGGAAATTTTACTTAAAACTAAACAATTGGCAATTGCGAAACCATGTAACTGAGATGTGCGATACCGAGCTTCGCACTTTCACCGACGATGTACAGTTTTGCTCATTTTAAGTTTTCATTTCCTTAAGTGTCTGATACATTCGCGAAGACACTGTGTCTGTGTTTGAACGTAATTATGAAGTTACCTTTCGCGTTACATTAGTAAGTTGTTTTTTACTTTTCCAAACAAATAAATAAAATGATTTGTTTATACTTGCAAAGTCCCCTTTCCATTGAAAATGTGCCAAGTGCAATGCGTAATGCCAATTGAATGAATACATAATTAGCGTCTTTTCGAATATATACCTCGCGACATGACGACAGGACACTCAGTTTGGGTTATCTATTTAGTATTTAGAATCAATTAAATCTACTTCAGAATTTTTAATTAAAGTGTAATACACTTAGTAATAAACAAGTAAGTAAATTTAAGAACAAAAGAAACCAAACAAAATATAATCAGTTTTGCGTCTCCGTAAAAGAGTAGTGGTAATTTTTTTTTTGAAATTCCTATGCTTTATTTAGACAAATCTAACAATTAGAGACCCTCCCTATACTTACTTAGTTAGAGCCTTATTCGCCACCTAGGAACATGGTCAGTAAGTCACTATGCTATATATTTAAATATGTATGAGCTACTGCTTAAGAAATAAGACCCACAGGAAGACTTTGGAGAGAGCACCGCTTGAGTTTGAACAGACATGGGGCTGCTTTCAAATTGGAATCCAGTGAATACTTCATTTAATTTTGGATCAGAACTTAATTATCATACTACTCTAATTTTAATTTTAGTGAAACTACAATTCTATTATCATTCAAGGCGATTGTGAGTGGTAAAATGTATTACTAACCGAACTTCATACACATTACCAATCAGATTTATATTTAGTGGATATTTTTTTGTATCAGTGTTATTGAAAACTTCGACATATTTCCATTCGACACATTTCCATTTCAGGTTTCGAGGCATTCAAAAAGAAAAGTTTGGGTGCTAATGAAAGACGATAACAACATTGCCAATCAGCATTTAATTATTTTTTTACCCAATTCACACTGAAATTAACATACATGCGTTCTCATTGAAGCTGGTATACTAAGCCTTTTATATACAGCTGTGTTCAATATAATAGCAGTGAAATTAAATAAGATGTCGTTCGACGAAATCAAAAGAAGCTGTGTTTTTAATAATTTTCAATTAAAATAAAGCGAATGCTGTAACAGGATCCACGTAAAAAGCAATTTCAAAGTTTACACAAAGTTCAGGAAAGTTAATTAAACTTTACAAAATGGCCAGAATAGCAGAATTTCTAGACAAGTTTTGAGTACACCGTTTTGTGCACCAATCAATTTTAGTATAATAATGTGCATGTCAGAACTCACACAAAAATTTACCTGAATTTCTAGAATTTTTATTGTACAGGCTGTTCAAAATTTTCTTCCTTACAAAATAAAATTTTGTTCATGCGTTGTATGGAAGAAATCACTCAACTCTCAATTCTAAAAATTCTGGGCAATTTAGTGTTAAGTTGCACAATAACATACTAAAATTGATTGGTCTACAAAACTGCATACTCAAAAATTTTTCAGAAACTGCCAAAAAATTTACAGATTTTGATAGCCATTTTTTAAAGTTTGATTAACTTTCCTGAACTTTCTGTAAGCATGGAAACTTCTTTGTACTTGGATTCTGTTACAGAATTCGCTTTATTTTAATTAAAATTTATTAAAAACGCAGCTTCTTTTTATTTCGTCGAACTACAACTTATTTAATTTCACTACTATTGAACACAGGTGTATATTATTTTTTTTAAGTTGCACATGGTCTTCATCCGATTTTGCACACACCTTATGATTGTGGTTGTCTGTTACGATAAATAAAAGCAGTTTATAATATTTCTAAAATTGATCAACTCAAAGCAGGCGATGCAATCTACTGATAGAACACAATAAATGGGATGGATTAATCGGTTAAAAAAATTTGTAATTAATCCGTTTTTTGATTTATGAAAAATAGTTTAATCAGTAATATGAAAAATTTTGTAAGAAGCTTACAGCTACGCTTAATTTTTGTTGCTTTAAAAAATTTTTCTAATCCATATATAATATATTATTATTGTTATTATAATTTAGCTCTGATATTAAAATTAGAGCTAAAGACAAAGTGATCATTGGCTACTGAGGCCACCAGATGTTTTTGAAGTAATGAATAAAACAGGCTTAATATTTGCCGTTTGGCAGTCAAAGGTGTTTGCCGAAAGCAGTTAACCGATTTTGTTCACAGTCACCAGCTATGCTCTAAGTGAAGTGATTTAGAATAAAACTCAATTATTTCCACTGGACCTTGCGTTTGAGTTATATTTCGAATTCGTACTTGTGAGCTGATTTGGCTTAAGTTCCAAACACAAATTATTTAGACGACGTCGCTGGCCTAGCACACCGGACGTCCCAGGTACATGTGATGGGACAGGTAAAATCAAAATGTTTGGAAAACGTTTTTTCAAAAACGGGGTCGCTCTAAGGCATGATCTGCGTTTGCAGATACCTGTCGGAGTTGGCATAAGACACCACAGATTGGTAGAGAAGCTCGGCTCTAATCTCTTGGGAGTTTAATCGCGCCAATTTTTTTTTTTTATTGTTTGGATTAAATAATTGTCTAACTTTTAAAAAAGTAATTATGGATACAGGTCCAATTTGGCTCAAACTCAGAAACCATATAAGTAACAAAAACCGGAAAGTTTGAAGGACATATCTTATTGAGAAATGATAGACAGAGGGACAGAGGGACAGAGACAATATACAAAACTAGGGTTCTTTAAAGATAAAAAACTGTCCCGGGGAGGCATATCAATGCCTTCTTTACACAGACGAATCTAGTTGGTTTTGAGTTGCCGTGGCAAGTTGATCTGCCACGCAGTCTACCTCCATGTCCCTATGACTTGGGCCCCAGATGAGTTGCAGTCTGTTCTGTTCTTGCTCGAGAAATCGGCACCAGTGCAGTACAAGTTTTCGTTAAAGGAGAAGGCGCCAACTGAGCTTTCACTAAAGATAAAAATATCTCTTCCCACAGTTTCGTCATCCATATGCTCTTCAGCTTCCACCGCTGCTTGGAAAAGGCTGCAGTGATTTGTTAATTAGAACGATAAATCTAGGTAGTTTTCCGTTATGTATTTACACATAAGTATAAATGCTTATACCGACACTTTTGCCTTTTAAATAATATTTTAGCTAAATTCACTTGGGTGTGAGTATTTGGAGGTCATCTGGCCTAGAATTTATAATTATCCTAATATTAATTGCTTACTTGTTTTGGCTTAGTTTCAGCTGTGAATTTTCAAAGTAACAATTGGCTAAACTTAGAAATTGTAAAAACATGTGTGAGAAATTACTTGGGAAACGTTTTTGCAATTATCAATATATAGTCTTATGAAAATGTTTATGCCTGAAAATAAGTGGTCAAAGCTATTGTTGAACTGTGTTCATTGAGATGGTTTTTAAAAATCAAATAAACGATTTTTTTTAGTAGACTTCAGTTGGCGATACCACGGTAAAAGAGATTATATTCGAGTTTTTCTCCCGATTGGAGACTGTGAGACAAAGTTCCGAGTATTAAGTAAAAAAAAATTATTTGATTATATCGTACTCTGAACTTAAACTTTTGTGCGACACGCCTTAACCGACATATACATATTTGGACCAAAATTTAAATCTGATAACTTAATAATAGTAATTGTCTAAGCTCTTTGGAGGGCGAGTGGTTTTTTTGAGTTATTTTTTATTTTATTTTATTATTTATATTTTATTATTGGTTTAGAGAGGAAAAGGGGGTGTGCAGAGCACATGTTTAGTATAGGGAGCCCTTTTCTAGTATTTATTTAATTATTATTTTATTTATTTAAATTATTTGTTCTATATAGAACGGGGTGCGGCGCACCTGTTACACCTTGTATTTATTAATTGGGGGAGCACTGTTGGCTCTGAGGCATTGCGCGGGATTGGCTTCCTCATTTTCATTGCGAAAAACCCCCCTTTGGGATTACAAAACATAAGCATATCTTTGGGATATTTTATAAGCTGCTTGCGAATTACAAGAGAGTGCAGCGCAAATAAAATAGACGAAATAAATCGTTATAGCTTATGTCGCTTATGCAGATTATACATTAAGAAATAATTAGTAAGCAGAACAAATTATTCTATCTATCTCTATGGCGCGATATACAACAGGTATATCATCATAAACCTCCTAAGAGATTTTTGCGCCAAGCTTCTCTTCCAATTTGTGGTGTGCCGATTTGAATTTTCCCTACAAATTGGTGGGACCTACAGTTTTTTGCCGACTCCGAACGGCATCTACAAAGGAGACGAATTTTTGCTGAGAAGCCTGTCATGGCAGAAATACACTCGGAGAGTTTGCCAAACCACTGCCGAGGGGCGACCCCGTTTGGAAAAACTTTTTTTTTTCAAATCACTTTTGATGTTACCTGTACCAGGGCTTGAACCATGGACCTTCGGTGTGGTAGGCCGGCAACACTACCTTCACACCACGGCGGCCGCCAAATTATTGTTAGAAGTTAATATAGAAGTCAAAGAATAAGAAACAATTAGTAGCTATGAATTTAGGATAGAAATAAAGCAGAAAAGCGAGTCTAAAATATCAAATCTACCAGAAAAGAGCGAAAAGGATCATTTAACTGAAAATTGGTTCGGCCCTGTTTTACGACTAGAGGTTTAAAATGCCCTGAAAGACGAGACGGTACATTGAAGTTCACTTCACTTAGAAGAAATTTAATCATAAAAACAATTCCAAGCATTTCCCTCCGACTAGAAAATGTGTGCAGATTAATGAGTTTAAACGATTCGTATAGGGTGGCAGATTATACAAGGGATCCCAATGAAAATCTCTTAAGGCAAATAGTAAAAATTGTTTTTGAACTGATTCTAGGCGATCTACACGAACCTGGTAACGCGGGTTCCAAATTATAGAACCGTATTTCAAGTATCGGTCTGACTAATGTAGTGAAGATTGCTTTCGTTACATAAGGGTCGCTAAATTATTTAGACCATCGTTTAGCGAATGCTAGGACACCTCTAGCCTTATTGACTGTTGTGTTAATATGGCGGTTGAAACTGAGTTTATAGTCCATAGTAACCCCCAGGTCAACAAAATCATACACTTGCTCAAGACTATAATTTTTAATCGTATAGGAAGCCGGCTGAGAAGTTCCACGCGAAAAACCCATGTATTTAAATTTTTTAAGGTTAAGTGGCATATAATTTAAATCGCACCAAGTAACTAGTGTATCTAGATCTGATTGTAGCTTATTTCTATCTTCAAATGACGCGAATGACATGAAAAGCTTTACGTCGTCAGCATACATTAACATTTTTGAAAATTTTATTATTGTAGAAATATCATTTATAAACAACAAGAACAGAATCGGGCCAGTTTATAGTTTATCCGTTTTTGGTATTAGATTAAACGAAAATTAATTCGAATTTTTTTTAATTCTTCATAGGGTACTTAGTACCTCAACTTCTTTGCGACTCCCCTTAACCGTTTCCAATCGGGAGAAAAATTCAATGTGACTTCTTAGCCTATATAAGCATAGATATAGTGGTGTAATATAGGGAAATCTTTTATAAATTTTGTCTTCCTACATTTAAGGACCTCCCTAATTTTTAACTGTTCACACTTCATTGTGAACAAGTTGTGACTGCAAGTTTATTCAAACAGGTCCCACAACACCGGCGGCAAAAATGATTATCAGATGTGACATGAAGTGGCAAGGTAAATATGTAAATAGCCGCATATTTATAAAAAATTGAATACGCAGAAGTATACTGACATGTTTATAGTCACACAAAGGGTGATTCATTACGACTTGATTTTAACTTCACTCAAGCGCGACGTTTTACATTAGCGGCCTTATTCTAAGGGTAACAGGTGATTCTGTAAGTGGAAGATTATGTAACCAAAAATCGTTACCATGCCATATTTCGCCATTTTATGTAAAAAGTGTGAATAATAAATACAAGTTTATTATCATTCGCACAGTAGGATTCCGAGATTGTAGATTGTGCGGAGTACACTTAACTTCCAATCTGAATGCATGTGTTCGTCCAAGCCTATTTTCCATAAGAACATGACTCATTCTTTTCAGCAACTCTGCTCTTCCGTGATTTGCGCGTATTAAGTAATTTTCAGGCATTTTATTATTTTTGAGGCGGAGTATTGTCATTCTAACTTCATCTGTTTTCAGGGATTGGTGCTCCGCACTGCTAATTGCTTAGCTTAAGTAACTTATTGTTCCTGCAGGAATCAGCCACATTGTCGGAAGCTTACAATTCACGCCCATTTTTGGCCCAACTTTACATGCTTCCCACCAAGCGTGGAAAAGGTTCTGAAGGATGTGTACACCTTGGCTGGTTCAAGATGATGGCCCAACTCGATGTTGTTACCCCGGAAAGTGCGCATTTACTGGGTGTGAGGTAGGCCGCCCCTATATACGATTTTTTTTATATCATATTTGACTCACGTCCCAGTGGTTCTGGTCTCGAAAGACTTTGCAAGAGTGGGTGTCCGTCTAAACTAAAAGGCCCTATTCTTTATAGCACATATGAAGTCCACATATACCTAAATTTAAATATTTTTAAACTACATCCCTTATAAAGTGAAGTTAATTAAATTTTTTTCTTACACCACATTGCTAACAACTCAGAAACTTATTATTTCTTTGTCAAGTTCAAGGGTGTTGGGCGTTACACGATCAACAATTCAAATTAGCATTAATTCGTATAATTAAAATCGTACAAAGTGTTTCTCCTTTCAGTGTCAGTATTTACGACTGTGCTTGCGTATCAAGCTGGAAATCTGAAAAACCAAAATTAACTTTATGACGAAGCGCAGTTGGTAAAGGTCCCCAACCCGAAAGTTAGTATACACATAACTGACCAGTTGCATTTCACAAATTTGTATGTGCGTTCGTAGTAGTGTCATGTAGACAATCTCTCCCTTTTAAAAGTAAATTTTATTATATTTCTCAACCAGATAGAATTCATGAATTACGAATGAGAGGAAATTGCGTTGTGTTTGCAATACTCATACTTCCTATAGATGGGCACAGACTGTGATCTAGGCTGAGTTTCTATAGGCAACATCGTACAGTTCAATGTCATGCAAATTGAAGGGTAGTCCTAAGGTAGAGACTGAATTAAAACCGCAGGCAAGTCAGTCAGCGAAGTCTGTAAGGTGTCCAATTAGTACTAAATAGGAGTGCATTTGTGTATTCGCCGTTCCCCAAAATTTTAGGTTTAAAAAAGTGAAGAACTATTTTAAGAAACTATTTGATCTCAAAGCAATTATTGGAATCTTTATGTTTATATACAAAGCAAAATATAAACGCTAACTAAATTTTTTTTAAAAATATTTTCGGCTAGCTAAAGGTTTTTTTCCGAACATTTTTAAAAAATTAGCGTTTATTAGACTGCTCCAAATAAAATTTGTTTCACAATATATGGTGGAAAAAAAATGTTAAAAATACAAATACTGTTTTCTAGAGATCTATCATTGCTAGTTTAGATTTTTTAGGGATGTTAGGATTTTTGATTTAAAAGTGCCAAACTGTTAAAGCATAGCTGCATGTAGTGTTGTGGAAAATTTAATTCCCCGCAAAACGTACTTAACAAAGTGGGCCATTCCAGAGTATTCAACCATTAAACATT
Source organism: Merzomyia westermanni (assembly GCA_949987695.1). Lineage (NCBI taxonomy): Eukaryota > Metazoa > Arthropoda > Insecta > Diptera > Tephritidae > Merzomyia > Merzomyia westermanni. The sequence continues at coordinate 69,548,254 of OX465293.1, forward strand.
CTTTCTTTCTTTAAATGGTCATCTAACCGCCTGGGCGATTTTGACCGTCCAACATAGCGCCAGTCGTTTCTTTGTTGCGCCAACTGGCGCCAATTGGAAACACCCGGGATCGCAAATCGTTCCCCACTTGGTCCTTCCATCGGAGTGGTGGTCTCCCTCTTCCTCTGCTTCCACCGGCGGGTGCCGATAAGAATACCTTCTGGGCTGGAGCATATTCGCTCATTCGCACTACGTGGCCTAGCCAGCGAAGCCGCTGTGTTTTAATTCCCTGAACTATGTCGGCGTCTGCGTCAAGTTCATACAGCTCATCATTAAATCTTCTTCGGTACTCGCCGTCGCCAACGCGTAGAGGTCCACAAATCTTTCGAAAAACCTTTCTCTCGAATACTCCCAGAGCCGCCTCACCATTAAACATTGGTATGGTTTTTTCATTTTATTGGTATGATTTTTCACATTTCACTTTTTTTGGAAAGTTGTCAAAAAGGCAAGCACTACTTTAGAAAGAAGAAAGACATAAATTATGAAAAGAAATTTTAGGATTTAAAAATAGGTGTCAAAACAAGTTTTTTTCTTTTTGTTGACAAAAATGGACTGAGTTTAAACCGTGCATCATCTAGAAGAAGTCCGGGTATTCTTGTATATGCTTGCATGCCTCGTAAATTGTGTAAAGCTCGTATATATGACACGTGATATATAGACCCACCAATAAGTATACCGAAATGATCAGGGCGATGAGCTGAGTCGATTTAGCCATGTCCGTCTGTCTGTTTGTACTCAAACTAGTCCCTCAGTTTTTGAGATATTTTGATGAAATTAACATAACATATATCTCCATACAATCGATAATTTCGATAAATGGGGTTTGGGCTATGTATCTTTAAATGATCAGTTTTGCAGAGTTTTTACCAATTGTGAGTAAGGATCGGACACTTAAAACCCTGATGCGTATTCATGAAAAGTATAATGTCTTCGACACAGTTGACGACAGCCCTTTCCTTACTTGTTTTTTATACAAGTTTACGAAGTTTACATTGTATACAAGCTTACAAGGCATATACGAATATAAACGAATACTCTGAATATTTTATCAAAATTGTTATTAAAAGATCTCTCGGTGCATTCAAGCTTATTCTTGTTCAATACCCGTTTCCTGCCTGTTATGTTAACTCGATATATGCATTTCCATGCATTTTCGGCACTAACCTCAAAAAGCAAAAATAATGAACTGAAACTTTTTTCGTGAGTTTAAGGTCGAACCTCGACCCATTTTAATATTCAGACGAAATATTCAGATTCAGCATCCAATTCCCTTCAAAAATCTGTATTCATCTTTTTTTATAGTAATTTTTAAGTTTTTCCCAAATTTTCGAAAAAAGTGAAATCAGAGAACCAACCAATGTATAAAGGGCTATTACTTTGGAATGGCCCACCTGACGAACATTTTTGTTTGCAAATATTTTTGTGGGGACTTCAATTTGCTACAATACTTCATATATTTATTACTTCTATATTGGCAGTAAGAAACAATACCTTCCGAAAACATTACAGTACAGATATATTATTTTTGAGCGAAGCAGGCATATATTTTTATTTACAAAAATATTTCAAAAAGTCTTGAGCGCTTAAAAAAAACAAATTCACTACAGCGGTCATTGAAATCGATATATGCACAAGAAAATAAACTAATACAATATTAGATAAGTGAGTTAACATCACATTGCTTTTAAAACAAAATAAAATAAATAGGAATTAGTTTTCCGAAAGACGCTCTTTTAACTTAAGAGTTTGTGAGTATTCGTGGGCTCAGAAAATGTATAACTACACAAATATGTAATTGAGGTTATAGTTGCCAACGCTATTGAAACATACCTTTTTTTGATAAACAACCTCGGTTATTATAACAGAGAAAAATGTAGCATGTTATATTTCAAGATCGGTTATGCAGTGAGATAGGAGCGGATATTCCAACACACAAAAACAGATCCTTTAAAGTTATAGCTAAACACATTATTAAGGCCAAAAACGATGTATATGTAGCGACGTACGCCTCTACAATTCTGTATGTGAGGTCAGCTTAATATGTAAATTGCAATGCAAATCATTAATGCCTAATCAGCTGAGTAAATTCGCCGTGCACTTGACATTGAACATCAAAGTCTCTATTCGGTTTCTAACTTTCTGTCTCTCGCTCTCTTCTTGGCGAACAATTATCAGCGACGGACACGTTTTTAATTGACAGCTACAAACTCCCCAACTTCTTCTTCTTTAAATGGTCATCTAACCGCCTGGGCGATTTTGACCGTCCAACATAGCTCGCCAGTCGTTTCTTCGTTGCGCCAACTGGCGCCAATTGGAAACACCGCGGGATCGCAAATCGGTCTCCACTTGGTCCTTCCATCGGAGTGGTGGTCTCCCTCTTCCTCTGCTTCCACCGGCGGGTGCCGATAAGAATACCTTCTGGGCTGGAGCATCTTCGCTCATTCGCACTACGTGGCCTAGCCAGCGAAGCCGCTGTGTTTTAATTCGCTGAACTATGTCGGCGCCTGCGTAAAGTTTATACAGCTCATCATTAAATCTTCAAACTCCCCAACTAATTTGGTAAAATCAGTATTTTTATATTGGCATAAATTTAGCTGTGATTTTTATACTAAAATAAATATTATACCAACGAATCATCTTCATTTGTGCATTTTGCATTCATCGATTGGTAAGTCGCCCTTCATATCTCTACATATACTTTATTATACTTTTGACAACAAGCATTATTACTTGTTCCAACAGATATATTCTTTTTTACTTTTTAAAATGTCTAACGGTACTAGTCTGCCTCAAAATGATTTCGTAATTTTTACACATTGCGAAGATACATTACTGCCAATACAGAAGTATTACATATATGCAATACTTGATGCAGCTAAAATTTTTTTAATTCAATAGTAAGGCTGTTTTACACCAAAAATTATATCAATCCTACAAATCCAGACTAGCAATGTTGGACCCCTAGAATTTAATACTAGCATCTGTAACTTTTGCAGGCGGGTTCCTCTGTATCGCGATGCAAAAGCAAATACTATTCGAACGCTGCCAAATTAAGTTTCATTTTTTTCAAATGCGATAGAAATTTCATTCGCATCGCAATACAGATTAACCCCTAGTATTTTTTTCTCGAATAATCAAATCTTAAAAAATCGTTATTAAATTAGCGATGAAGCAAATACATTTTTTTTGATAAGATTTGCAAGGTTAGCACGTCTTAAGAAAAACTTTCTTCTAAAGAATTATTGATGCTGCTTTTCTCGGGATGTGAACCTTTGCTCGGGTCGACCAGCACATACCACGGCGACTCAGCTACTCGGAGCTAAATAGCATATTAGGGATGCACAAACCAACAACTGCCATAAATCGCAGGCAGTGCTGGGCGTTAATCAATTAAATTAAAATTTTTTTTTTATTTATTGATTAAGAAGGTATTAAATCAATTCCAATTAAAGTAATTGCAATTAAATAAATTGATTTAAAATTGATTGCAAGTAAAATTTTAATTGCTTGTTTCAATTAAATTATTTAAAATTAAATTAATTACAATTGAAAACATTCTAATTAATTTTTTAATTGCATTATGAAGCGGTTAATAATAATTAACCATTTTTTACAATTACTCTAGTAATTCTTGATTGATTTTACTCAAATATTCAATACAATTTATCAGGGCCACAGAATTTTCACGAAAGTGATATTTGAAAGAAATCAAGCAATTTTTTGCCATATACGAGTATGTAACCTACATGTTCTTGCAGTGGAAGTTTGTCGCTCTAAAACACCACGGTTTCCGGCTAATAATATACTAGATAGCGTCCGGGTAGCGCGTTTATTGTTAAATTCTAAACCAAACAATTGTAATTAAAAAATTTTTAATTATAGAGAAACACAATTGATAATTCTATCTCTCTATCTCTATGGCGCGATATACAACAGGTATATCATCATAAACCTCCTAAGAGATTTTTGCGCCAAGCTTCTCTTCCAATTTGTGGTGTGCCGATTTGAATTTTCCCTACAAATTGGTGGGACCTACAGTTTTTTGCCGACTCCGAACGGCATCTACAAAGGAGACGAATTTTTGCTGAGAAGCCTGTCATGGCAGAAATACACTCGGAGAGTTTGCCAAACCACTGCCGAGGGGCGACCCCGTTTTGAAAAACTTTTTTCAAATCACTTTTGATGTTACCTGTACCAGGGCTCGAACCATGGACCTTCGGTGTGGTAGGCCGGCAACACTACCTTCACACCACGGCGGCCGCCAATTGATAATTAATTAATTGTTAATTGCGAGCATTACAACTGATTAATTGTACATTTTTGCAATTACAATTAAAAATTGTTAATTGTGGAAGTTGCAATTAATAATTAAATAATTTTTAATTATTAATTGTTTTAACAATTATAATTCGCCCAACATTGCAGTCATCTGATTTTGGTAGCAGACAAAACTCTTAGATATTTGATCTTGATATTCCCTATTTACTGGAAATGGAGGGTAATTTATATGCCTTCTTAAAAAGACTCAAGTGGGTGTCCCTAGCTGACTAAGGAATGGAAATAGAACTCTTTCAATGAGTGATTGCGACGTCCTAAAAAACTCCCTCAGCAAATTCTTCAACAAACTCCAATTCCACTTCTTCAAACATCCCACTTCTAAATCCTGTTACATTATGATTACTTTTCGCAGCTACTGTTGGGTAAATATGACTGGATGACCGCACAAAGCCACCGCATTTATAAAACGAAATAAACAAACATAAATTTCAATTTTCCAGCCAAAATACCGGAGCGACTTTAATGCCAATGCTATGGATCTCTTGGGAACTTTCAGAGTTTTAGAACTTTTGTCGCCACTACTTGCTGAAGCATAAAGAGGTTAGAGAAAAAACTTAGAAGGGAGAATGCGAAAACAAATTGAAAACTGCAACAAGATAGCAAAATAACACGACGCTGATTTTGATGCCATAACAGTTACTTTACGTTGCCAACAAATGTCAATGTGCCCGCTTAAAGGGATAAGGCGAAAGTATTAAAAGTGTCCAAATGATGATTGTGATTATAATCATTGGCTGAGAAAAAGCTAAGCAGAACATTCATACAAACAAACACAAGTACAGAACAACTCAGTTTACACACCGTAAGCGTATTTCCCGGTGGATTTTGCGTTAAACATTTAATAGCAAGTGACAAAAATAAAATCTTAAACATTTAGGAAAAGGCTCAAAAAGTCGAAAAAAAAACAAAAACACATCCTGAAACCGCAAAAAGGTTATTTTGCTAATTAAAAATTAAATGAACATTTCTAAAGAGTGCTGAATTAAAAATTTAATACTAATTGAAATATTTTAATTGTTTGGAAACAACGATGACAGAGTGGTGAAATGATATGTTAACAGTTTCAAAGTTGTGTGCTCGAAAAGCAGTTTTAAATGAAGGAAGGGATCAACACGGCGCATGTTTCAAAGGCAGAAGAGAGTGTCAGAGAGCCTAAAGCAATAAAAGCTTGAGAGGCCTAGACAAGCCATCTTTTTGAGTTTTAACTGTCTCGCTATTTTCGAGATCTGATTTCACAACTCCGGCATTTGGTGATTCACTATTCTTCAACAGTTTAGGTTGGAAAACAGCTATGAATTGGTTGGAGAAACTATCTGCCTTAAAATATGTCAATATGTTTTTTTATTTATTTAAATCGTAAATTATTTCGCTAATGATAAAATAAAATATGTAGGTATCCAAATTTTTTTCAAAATATTTTGAATTTTTAAACCAATCATCTTAATAAACCAATATTTACGGAAAAATGTGTGTTCATGTTTTTGTGACAAAAAATTATGATGATGAATTTTTGTAATAGAACAAGTAACATTTAAATACAAAATATAAATATAAATAAATCCAAGAATTGTAAAAAAAAGCAGACCTGGGATTTTCGGCACCTAAAGAAACATCGCGATCCCGGGGTTGCCATCTCTATTCTGGCACATTTGCAATGTCAGTAAGTGGATCGACCGGTATGTTTGATCCTTTCTTTATATTCGATAGCTAATTCTCTTGAAACCATTTGCGGCTACAAGTTCCTTGTTGAGTGAGTGGACCGGTTTTGTTCTTTGGTAGAAGAAAGATGCATCGATAGTTTTAAAGTTAGTATGGGCCTCTGACGACTTAGCAGCTTAATATAACAGTAGTTTCGCCCGATAATGCCGCTAAGTATTATATCGGGATCTCACCCCTTGGTCCACGGCTGTTGAAGTCGCGTTGCGATTTTTTGATTTTTTATATGCCTTGCTTATTTGAACCAGCTCCCATATTGTGTGATTTCGCTGGAACATTCATTGTATTAATCAGTAATCACACTGTCTGATCAGTTGGACATACCCTGTTTTCAATTCTTACTACGTGTGACTAGACATACTTTTTCCGGTTACAATCTTTTCCTGTTAAATTGAACCTACTCTTCTAACGCCAATATTACTCTGGTCCAACCCTGTTGAAACTGCGCGTTTCCAGAGTGATCGTGCCACTTAGGCGGGGCGAAGCACTGTTAATAACAACAACATAATTTTTCCGGACTGTTATGATTTCCAGAGTTATGCTTGCCTAAATGTTAATACATCGCAACCTTTTTGTGTTATTTTCGATATATCTCTAGAGTTGAAAAGAAGAAACTGAGTGCTACGCAAAATTGCTTATCTTCTAACTTATGCTCGCGATCTACAGTTTTTATGGGGACTCCGATTTTTACTAAGAATTAGGAGGATAAAGCGCGTCCGTCTAGCAAACCTCTACTATAAGTTATTACCGTTAATAAGCTCTATTTTCAAGTAAAACGTCTCAAAACTAAATAACTATCAAATGGTTGGATCTGCAACGAATATGAGAAAAATATGTTTGATTCATTGAAATATTGAGTGGTGAAACCCGTTTTTGGAAAATATAACTTTTTCGTATTTAAACTTTTTTCAATCTTAGATTTTGAGATGCTGAGTTCGGGTATGCCGAAATGCATTTTTTAACTATCAAAGTCAAAGTTTCTAGGGATATAAAATACCGTCAGCGTAATATTAATAAAACAATTTGTTTATATCTGAAATATAAATGAAAAATTAACACTGTCTTTGATTACATACACACATTAATTTTAAACCTTTTAAGAATGCACTTCTATCAGTTCAAAGTTCTACATCAGATACCTTTCACACGAACGCGCATCGCGGCTTAGCTTTGCATAAAAGCTTAGTGCGAACATAATTTGCGGTATCGCTAATGAAAATGAATGTTATGTGGAGTGTGGGCGTGCGGTGCGGTAAGCAGTTCATTCCACTCGAGCGTTTTATTATCATAAAACGTTTGCTCCTTAAATTGTACAGGTGAACTTCACGGTAGCAGCATTTTGTGATTTGTCATAATATAAAAATAATGACCATGCATTTTATGCTTTCTCTGTTTCGAGTTTAGCCCTGGTGTGGGTTTAAAAGTGAAATTTGTGGAGAGATAAATTATTATCTAAAACGAAAGCAGACAAAACAACAAAAGATAAACAATATATTATTTGCCTCATGACAAAGTAATGCTCTTGAGATAACATTCATATCAAGGTTAATCTACATACATACAGACGTGTAAATGTATTCAAATAAAATTATTAAATTAAATTATTGCACATAAATATAAAGAACAGAAACACCCTCATTTATAATCGCCACAAGTTGATTGATATTAATTACGTAAAATGATGCCCACAAAGTCACATCGACCTAACGCCAGAAGCGTTAGCAACCGAAGAAGTCATCAAGGAATTATAAATGCCAATACCGGCATTGCCTTCTTAACATCTGTGTATATTTTAGGTAAGTTGAAGATAAACAAAAATAGATAACGTAAGAAGATCTACTTAGTCACTCACTTATTCGAGTATGTGATAATTAATTATTATATTCTTATTTCCTAAAGCTTTTAATTACACCTCCCTAAAATTGAGAGAGGTGAGTCTAAAACCCTCACAAAAACTACTATTTACGATAAATTTCTTCCAACAAAATATAACCCATGAATAAAATGTCTGGTATATAAACTTATATCGTCATTTAAAAAAGGTGTATTCTTTTAGGGAATACCTATAAATCTAGGGTGTAAATAATTATATACAGTTGTGTTCAATATAATAGTAGTGAAATCAAATTTAATATCGTTCGAAAGAAAAAAAAAGCTGTGTTTTTAATAATTTTCATTTAAAATATAGCGAATTCCATAACACAAACCACTTAAAAAGAAATTTTAAAGTTTACACAAAGTTCAAAAAGTTATTTAAACTTTTAATAATCTACATCAAAAATTTCAATTATTTCGTGCAGAGCTTTTAAAAAATTTTTGAGTACGCAGTTTTATAGCTCATTCAATTTTAGCATGATAATGCACAAGTTATAAGTATCTCGAAAATTTCCCCTGAATTTTTGGAATGTTTTCGTTGAGACGTTGAAGAATTAGTTTTCACCGTCATGACGACCGTGATATATTATGCTTCCCGTTATATTACGTTACGGTGGACTCTACCGTCTCTTAATTTTCCACATGATTGCTTTTGCACTCTAGCATTTTTGGCACCGCTATGTGGAGGCACCGCTTTAGAAGAAACCGAAGCTTAAGCAAAGGACTGCACAGTTTCCAATTTGCAACTATAACCGTGGCTGCCAAAACCCATGTAAAATAAAAAAAAAATAAAATAAAATGAAATATAATAAGATAAAATAAAAAAAAAATAAAATAAAATAAAAAAAAAATTAAAAAAAAATCAAATAAAATAAAATAAAATAAAATAAAATAAAATAAAATAAAATAAAATAAAATAAAATAAAATAAAATAAAATAAAATAAAATAAAATAAAATAAAATAAAATGAAATAAAATAAAATAAAATAAATAAAAATAAAATAATATAAAATAAAGTTATATAAAAAAACAGAAAAAAATACAAGGTGGCGCAAAAGTAAGCTTACGATGTTCAGCATATCGGTTGTGGCACGTGCAGTGTGTGCTGTTGCACCGTCTTGTTGGAACCACATGTTTTCCAATCCCAATTCATCAAGTTGCGGCAAAAAGAACTCGTTGATCATTGCTCTGTAGCGCTCACCATTCACAGTAACCGTTTGGCCCCGACCGATTATTGGTCAAATAAATAGTCAGCAATATTCCGCGTTCTGGAGCAGTGTAGCGTAACATTGTTTATTAACGTGTATTTCGCATGTGTTTACTACACAAATGTCAAAACTGAACTGACTTTAGGGGCCAATCGCAAAATTTATAGCATTTTCTGATAGGAGGATTACTTTTGCGCAGTAACCGTTTTTCACCGACCGAAATAAATAGTCAGCAATATTCCGCGTTCTGGAGCAGTGTAGCGTAACATTGTTTATTAACGTGTATTTCGCATGTGTTTGCTACACAAATGTCAAAACAGAACTGACTTTAGGGGCCAATCGCAAAATTTATAGCATTTTCTGATAGGAGGATTACTTTTGCGCCACCCTGTAGAACTAGCTAGACTTTGTATAATCATTTTATCTTCCAGAAAATTTGTTTTGAAAGCTAACGCAATTACAAGTTCCCACAAAGCAAAAGTATAAGCCGATTTTTCTCTGCATCACTTTATGGTGTGCTTAAAGTTAGCTAACTGATTAATAGACTTACTGATAGTTATTTTTTTGATACACTGGCTTCAAAAGTCCCGACAGCGCGTCAGTTGCACGTCATTACCCCATTGTGGATTTTCGTCGCCTCTTACGACAACCGTGGCTTACGTGGGTGTATTCTAAGCCCCTGAATAGCTGTGATAGTAAATTAATTATTCTCTTTTGTAGGAAGTGAACAAAAAATAGCTTTCTTACTTTCCGACCTCTTTTTTTCGTTTTTATGGGTTTATGTGGGGAGCCCCAGTCGTCAGATATAGAGTAAGTTTTAACCAAGGCTGCCTCACAGCATGGTGGTCAGATGCTGCTTATAAATCCCCCAACGACCAGAAACTTCGCCTACTCTAAAGTTCATATTTTGAATCCTATGAAAATAGATTCGGCTTAATTGCAATAGTTTTCTGTTGCTTCAAATTTTTTAAAAGCCTTTAAGATTAATATTTTAAGACTAAATAGAGATATCTAAAATATTTGAGCGAAAAGACATGTTAAATAAATACGTCAATAAGATACGTCTGTACATATGTGTGTGTGCCAACTGTTTCATTGGCCTACACAAGCGTAGATATGTGAGTGTAAAGTTAATATGTAACGATGTAACGAGTCCTTATACTGGCGGCAATTAATTTGCATTTGTGAGATGCACCACCAAAGGCAAAACAGCAGTGACAATAGCCGGAACACACCAACTGGATCCGGTTTTGCGGTTTCCAGTTCAGCATCTGGTCTAACCACACAGACACTGAGATGGTGTACACCGAACTGCCACCAGCATTCACACATTGGCACCCAGTTAACTACCTAAACACTCAAGCATTTGTTGGTATGGTGGTGTGTAAATGCCAGCGTACAAGGTGCGTGTGTTTGCTGGTGCGTTGAGCTAGGACTAATTGTCAGATTGTGGAAACAGAAGTGGTTTCTTCTTTTCGACTTATTTAGAGCGTGTGTGAGCAACAATTTAATTGGCATAGGGAGCGCAAGCGAAAAAATCAAAAGAGTCAAAAGGGTAGAAAAATCAAAAAAGAAGCGAAAACAAAGCAGTGCCATATGTATGAATCTCAAGCATAAAAATGAAGAACGCTACACATTAGAGTGTCTTATTTTCCATACAAAAAGGTATTTTACTCCATTGGAGCTACGAACATAACCGTATTTTGTAGCACAGGTGTTCAAGTATCCCATCAATTACATTGACAAGGAGTCATATACATAATCGGGGATCTATGCGCATTCAAAGCAGTAGAATAAAACGATCTTCACAGCAATACTCCGCCCCCACCTCGCTCAATTTTTAACTGTTTATAGGATAAATTCCAAATCAGACTGATTACTGACGAACTCAAGGTATGTCCCCGCGAACTGTGAGCCCCCTTTTAATTTGCCTCATCATTTAGGACTGCAGTTAGAGAAGCTAGAGAGAAATTCTAAAACAACGCGTGCCGATTACCACGACAACGACCAAAGGCTTGTTGAGAAAGGAAGACAGCCATCCGATATGATTCCTCACTCCTCTTCTCACACACTATCCTCACTATCCATCTCGACCTTTCCCTTGAAGTTGTATAAAATTATTATATGAGACGACCTAAAATCAAATCAATTGCACGACACTCTGTCTAGTAAGTAACCAAACTTGGTAGTATTTGAGTATACCAGTAAAGCACTGCCTCTCCCGCTATATTTATCAAAACCTTCGGAAACTGTCAACGACAATAAAATCTTTAGTAAGACCTTTGGTAATCTTACGCTTGCTACTCACGTCTCCGCTACAGCTCTTAGGATACACGACCTCTATAAAATCCTCAAGTCACTTGTTGGCAATGCTTGGGTAATAGTTCCGAAAATTAGCACATTTCCAGGTAGTCTCTATATGACTATAGAACTTCCAATAATATATACAATACCGTTTTTAATTCACAGGTGCAACAGCGAACTCTCACGGACATTCACAACGAGTAGGCGAATTTCTCTCATTACTTTGCTCTACCACAGGCCTCTGGAAATTGCGAGTTTCTGTTCATATTAGCCTTCTAAGTTTGACGAAGCTGCCATTGCCGCTCTGGACTGTCACCAAATCAGACAAAATTTTTAGTTTTAGATATTTTTACTTAGTCTATGTATCTACATTTCTATGTTATGTACACTGCTGAATACCATTTAAAATATATATGAAGATATGTTGTATATATACAAAACTCTCCCCTTTGTATCATACATACATACACATATTTATATATGTTTGCCTGAAAGATATCTGAGGTGCTATGTACAAAAGAGTTGGCCAATTAATTAAATTAAAATCGATTGCCCCAATATGTTTGCATGCCACAAGTGCAGTTACAAAATAAACAATACATACACACATACTCCTACATGCGAAGATACTGGCATTTGTTTGTTACGTGAATACATTTTCAAATCTTTCAATTCAAACATTTACAAGGAGCTTACGACAACGACCTCGGTAAATACTTAGTCGTGCGTACGCATTCAAAAATCCATTTCAATTGGCAGTTGGTTTTTAAAAACAAATTTTTTTTGTATGTATAGTTGTCCCGCAGTAAAATGGAGTAATTGCGAATTAATTCGGAACTAGTTCGTATCCCTAGCACAACTACTCACCCAACTAGCTAATGACTCTACGAAGGGGAGAAAAGGAAGGACAGACAGAACACTGTCCCAGAGTCAGACTTGCCAGATTGGTAGATTAATGAACCAAATCGATGGAGAGCGTTTCAAATCCAATACCGGGCGTTCCTGCATAACTGTCCGATAGGCTGTCTTTGTTTAAAATAACTTGGTTTTCATACTTTGCTTAGCAATTTCATTTAGTATTCAGTTTTCTCTATGTTCCTGAAATATTCGATCCAGATGAAGGGCATAATTATTTATTAGATGGACTTTATTTCCGCACAAGCTAAAAATCTAACGACCTCGTTATTTTTTTACAGATTGTCCAACACTAACTTCCTATATCAATCAAACATTAAGCCAAACATGTTTTTATGTTTGATTGCCCGCTTGTTCCGTACCCGATTGGATAAAAATTAAAACGCAAGACGTGATCTTTGTTCTCCACAGTTCAGTATTGGCGAGAGTAATTCTCTTTTGCATTTTTCGTTCGACAACATTTTCGTTGTCAACGCTGGCTTCCAAATAGAGAACTGTGAGGAACAGCTCTAACTTTGTTATTATAAACAGTCGTACAACAAATAATTCGTATTGTCCGCGTTCATCACAAGATCGGCTTTCTTCGCTTCCTTGTTCAGCCGAGTGACTGCAGAACTTTTTTGTCTGAGCTATCAGTTATATGTAAACTACAATGCAGAAATTCTTAAACCGCATAAATGAATAGCAAATATATGGACAACTGCCACCAGTCAAACAGATTCCAATTAGGTTCAAATCGGACCTTGACAACGTAAAAGATTGGTGTAGTAAGAATCAATTCTCTTTCCAAAATCGATATCTCATTCCTGCCTCATATCACATTGGTGACGCTACATTGACAGCTGTTGATGAAATATCAGGTCTTGGGATAACCTTTGATGCCAAGTTTCTTGTTCATAATCAACTAAGTTATGTCATCTCGAAATCCAGTTCTATGCTTTTGTATATTCGTCGTTTCAGTACGAACTTCAATGATCCACCCACTTTAATATCACTTGACACATATCTAGTACGATCATCTTATTTACTAATTGCTAGGGCTATGAGGGAATATAATCTACATCCTAACTCTAATGACATTGATTTTTCAATAACTAAGTTAAGCTTCAAGTTATTGTTAAATACTTGGTCATTTACTAAGTAAATAATAGACCGATCTCGTTGTTTTGATCATTTTGGCTTAGCCATTACTGGGTTTATGGCTTAATCTTCTCATACTTAGAAATAGCGGATCGTGATATATACCCATGTCATGTTTTTGAATAAAGAAATATATAATTGGCGTAGTTAGGTATTTGTATAACTTTGCCCTATACTGAACTTGAGGGTAATTGCTGAATTCAAGATTAGTTAGCCTATTACTATGAAGCGTATAGTTTGGTTCAAGAAAGGTATTAAAAACACTTTGGTTTTCACTGATACTTCAATGAAGGAGTATGGCCTGATCATTTAAGCAATAACATAACTGAACTGAATACTGAATCTTATAACTAGAATGCGCATGCATTACCGTACAGTGTATAAATATAACTTTGATTATAATTTCAAAAGTAAAAGTGGATCGGATTTTTTTTTCGGGATTTGAATGTCTTGGATTTGTCTTAGAAACAGACCTATTAAGTAATGATTAGTAATCGAAATGCATTTATGCATAGGCCTACTAACAATTGTTTATCCATTGTTTTGGGTTTTTAATGATTATTAAAAAAAATTTATTGAAAATAATTATTAAAAAATAAAAGCAATAATAATTTTCATAAATAAAAAGAAAAATTATTATTATTGGCCTTGAGATCGTTTATAGTCATGGTAATTTTAAAAAATATAAAAAAAATCATAAATAATCAAAAAATCAAGAAAAATCAAATATATTCAAAAGCAATCAAATAACTTTTTATACCTTTCATGAACATGAAATGGTACTATAACTTTGGTCCGATGTTTGTAAGTATGAGAAGAAGAAGATATAGGCCCACCAATAAGTATACCGAAATGATCAAGGCGATGAGTTGAGTCGATTTAGCCATGTCCGTCTGTCCGTCTGTCTGTTTGTACGCAAACTAGTCCCTCACTTTTTGAGATATCTTGATGAAATTTGGTATGGAGCCGCCATTTTGCGTAGGAGTCAGCAAGACTGGAGCAATACAACGCATAGCTCCCGTCCAATCGATTGTTCCGATAAATGGGGTTTGGGCTATGTATTTTTAAATTATCAGTTTTGCAGAGTTTTTACTAATTGTGAGTAAGGATCGAACACTTAAAACCGTGATGCGTATTCATGAAAGGTTTAAAGTCTTCGGCACAGTCGAACACAGCCCTTTACTTACTTGTTTTGATTACTTTTGACTGTTTCTCATTGTTTCATTACTTTTGATTGTTGATGATTATTTTTGATTACTTTTTGGTATTGTTGCAGAAAATAATAAGCACATGCTGCAAAAAAACCAACAATAATAATAAAAAAAAAAATTACCAAAAGTAAAAAAAACTTTCGCCGGTAGCCAATTGGAAGTAACAGAATGGCTAACGCTTTACCCGACAAAGTGCTTTTATCTCAGTATGTCACCTAGTAGCACAGCTTCATGTTAAATGCGGTATACGGCGTACTAGTGCCGAACTCACAAAGTTGATGGCCTCAGTAGCTCAGGGCTAGTACTTTTCGATGCAGGGTATACGTATATAGGTTTGAGAATTTTTGTAATGCCGCTTGCTTTCGACGGTTGTATCGCTTGAGGGGTTTATTTCTTTGGCTTTGCCATTCAATTCATGCATTAATTTGTTTTCAGTGCAATCATCGCCACCAGTTACTTTTCGAAAATCAATGACTGTAACCATTGAGTTCCATTTAGTTTAATTAATTGAAAATCGTTTAATTTTTGTTGTTTTGCATAGAACGTGGCAAAATACACAGACCACATTCCTTTAAGAGTATCTCTGTGTGTGGCAATATACGCTTTGAATATGCGGCAAAATCTGGTTGTGAATTAGTGTGCAACCGAAGGTTCGGAATGGAATCGTTTCGGTATTCTGCTAGTATTTTATGACATAAACATAGCAAAAGTCGAACAGAAAATGCCGACTCTAAATTATCCAAATTAGGACACATGCAAGAATATCGATAAATTTTAGGTTTCGATCACGTATTTTTTTTTTAATATATCTTCAGAAACGCCAATTGACAACCAATAATTATACCTATACACAATCAAATCTTCGGTGTCCGACCAAATATTGGGTAATACCAGACCTGTTAAATTTGATTAGTAATTAGTAATCAATTAATTTGACGCCTTTTTTAATTGGTAATGATTATTGTAATCGTTTTTCAAGAAAAGGCAATTATTAATTGATTACGATTAAAAATAATCAAAAAAGTTGTTTTGATTATTTTTGATTTGCAAAAAGCTTTTTTTTTTTGATTTTTTTTGATTTTTCTGTTTTGGTTTTTTTAGTATTGTTTATATGTATGTATATTTATGTGCTTCTACAACAATGCTGAAATAAATAAAAAAAATTTAAAATAATGAAAAAAATCAAAAGTAATCACAACGTTTTTTTGATTATATTTGATTTTTTTAATAATTGTAAAAAATTATGATTTTTTTGATTATTTTTTTAATTAATTGGAAAGTAATCATTAAAAATTGAAAGTAGTTGTCAATCAATTATTAAATGAATTCTCTTTTTACCGACAAAAACACTCGCCTAAGGGTTTCTGGAGTGTTGTCGAAAGTAACAGTTCTTTGCCGGATATGAACCCATTACGCTCCGGCACTCCCTTGCGGTACATGCCCGACTGTCGGGGGGCCGATTTGGTCATGTAGGTGGGTAATGAGAGGTGAGGGGCATTAGATCCCTAGTTCAGCCTTCGAGTTGCACGTCATTATTTTTGTGCAGTTTAGTCCCCTCGCACGACAGCTATGCCTACCTTGGGTATATTCTAAACCCTTAACTGTAGGGGCTGCCAAAATTCCAGCTTCGGTCGGACACTATTTTATCTAAATATACTTTTGTGTTAAGTAGGGTGGTTCAAAATTCTAAAGAGAACATTTTCACTGTAAAAGTTGTAGGATGTTTTTTAAATTGTATAAACTTCAAAAGCTGGACAGCTGTGTATGAAGTAGCTGAGTGAATTTAGCTCTTTATGAAAAGGCTTACGCCATGGATTCATTTCAAACAGTGGTCATCTGGACCTATAAGCCTAACAAGGGGCAGTGTCAGCAGAGAGTCTGCTTATTTGTTGAGTGCCTAACCTGTCACATTCGGGATTAGCTTTGATGTCATTATGCTAATGCACACCACCTTTGACGACACCATTGTTGCGCTAAGAGCTCGAGGCTGTAAGCACGATGGAGAGCATTGCAGCCATAATCGGGCATCCTGTACCCACGGTTAAACTTAAGTCCCTGGCAGAAGACGCAAACACTGGCCCTCCTTTTCAAGTTTTGCCCCCATATTCCTCCTCTCGAACTCACAAATGCTTGGGACACTTCGTAAGCTCTGTAAAAATCAAAAACTTTTAGGCAAAATCTGTTTCTTTCGTTTGCTTTCATCGTAACGAGCCAAATAAGTGAGTAGTATATTTAACTTTATCCACCCTAACTTAAGTACAGTACGTACATACCTATCCAAGTTTGTTTTGGACATAGAAGTCAAGAAGGTATTTAGGTTGTTCACACCTTAAGGGCACTTGAGGATCGGACGCCATAGCGGTAAATAGGAAAACCACAAGCAGGGAAGCCATTATCATCTACATTAGAGCACTTAGTACGTTCGAGCAAATGTAACATACCTAGATTCGAATGCATGTATCAGATGCATCTGTATTTAAGTGCATACAATTTAAGAAAGTACATTTTTACAAAGATATGTATGTACACATTAGACCGTACAAAAAATGAGTTTTTTTTTATGCCCAAGACTTTTTAGTTTCATGTCTTTCGACAAATGGAACAGCGTTCATTATGACGTGGAATATCGGTAAAGTAGAAGACCATTTATGAATGCAAAAAAAAACAATCTAGGTCGTTGTAAAATCGACTGTATTTTAAGATTAACGCACGTGAACCGACCAGAACAGCCCACTCATTCCATCATTGTTACATATCTAATCGATTTTGAAAAAAGCTTAAAATACCTAGCGCTGTTAAATTTTACTTTTTTTTAATCCCGTTCTACTATTCTTTCGGAATAGATATGCTCTGGAAATAGATTGAAAGCGAATAAAATTATTTCCGGAATTATATAGATAAAGACTGCGTCGCTAAGTCTTATCATTCACCACCATCCGCATCAAAGCGAGGTTCTTCAACATAATATTTATCTGTGTCTACGCCTCGACTGAGGCGACAGACGACGAAAAAAAGACTCTTTCTATTATAAACTGGAACAGACATATGATCGCTGCCCCCAACATGATATCAAAATCGTTTTTGGTCCTACAGTCCGAGAATATATGTTCCATGATGTAACATCTCTCAACAGGACTAGGTTTATTGAATTCGCCTCTGCTCGCAATAGGGTCATCAGCAGTACCAGGTTCCAGCATAAAAAAATACACCAGGCCCCTTGGCTGTCTTTTGACCCACAGGGACACCTTGAGATGGCGGCTGACAGGAATAATGCCCGAAAATTCTGTCGAAAGATCCGGCAGGGACAATAATGGCGACCAGGTAACCGTCATACCTACCGTACTTAAGTTAAGGAGGGAACACTTCTCTTCTTTGCAAATGACGTGGGAGACGACGAACCCGATACCCCAATCCCTGACGATGTGAAAAACGTTCCACCGCCCGACTATAATGAAGTGATTATGGCTTTACCGAGCTGTTCAAATGCGGAGGCGAAGAGCTGCTAAAAAGCACGCGCCAGCTCGTTCGCAAAATATAGTCGTACGAGCGCATGTCTGAAGATTGGACCTTAAGTATGCCGTGCCCAATCCACAAGAAGGCGATCCCGCACGAACTACCACGGAATCAGTCTCCTTAATATCGCATATAAGGTTCTATCCAGCGTAATGTGGGAAAGACTGAAGTCCATCGTAGACAAGTAAGTCTACCACCGACCAGATCTTCACGATACGCCAAATCCTGGAGAAGACCCATAATAAGAGGATAGCCACGCATCAAACCTTAATCGATTTCAAAGCCATTTTGACAGTGCGAAAAGGAGTTGCCTATATGCTGCCATGTCTTAATTTGACTTCCCTGCAAAGCTACCAATAGTTCCGTCAGATTCTTCAACTTGATGCTTCAGAAGATAATTCGAGCAGCAAAGCTGAGGAGCTTATGCCGATGATACTGATATCATTGGCCGCCACGTCACTGATCATAGTTACAAATTTGAAACTGTGAGGAACTTCGTCTATTTGGGAACCAGCGTTAACACCGAAAATAATGTCAGTCGAGAAATTCAAAGTAGAATCTCTCTTGGTAACAAGTGCTACTTTGGATTGAGTATACAACTGAGAAATAAAGTCTTCTCTGGACGGACAAAGATCACGCTCTATAAGTCTCCCATCAAACCTGTCCTCAAGTACGGCTCAGAATCATGGACAGTGTCGAAAGAAGATGAGATGGCCCTTAGAGTATTAGAGGGAGAAATTATCCGGAAAATATATGGTCCTTCAAGTGATGCCAACAGCGAGTATCGAAGGAAATTTAACGAGGAGCTAAGCAAAGACTGCGCTCGCTGAGGCATGTTATGTGAACAAACAAAGAAGCTCCAACCCAGAAAGCCTGAATGATACAGAATGTGAATGTATGAGAAAATACCGGCTCCCACACCATAATCAATCTTGGATCCGTATGTGCAGATTTGATTACCCTTGTCCACTGCAATCATGCCCCTCTTACAGTCATTTCTACTTGAAATGATAGTAACAGCACTACGCTCAAACTTCAGTTTGTGAGGATAAAAATCTGTTTTGTTTGATTGTTAAGAATATGCCCTTGCTGAGTATTCTTCCAGCACCGAGACTGCCTGAATCTCAGTGCAATTTTGCAAATGTACACAATATATGTAAGTTGATTGTAAGCAGTTTAAAAATGGAATCCAAGACTGCAGTGGGGCACTTGCGCAAAGCTCCGGTGGCACCTACACACGCGCTGCGCTGCACCTTCTATAGGTTGATGAGATTGTAGTTCTTCCGAAGAGCTTCCCATCCTTAGGATTTCGACAAGTTTTTATGGCATCGATCTGGGTCGCATCCATTTTACCTGCCTACCTATAGAAGCATATATAGATGAAAAAAGTGAAATTTCTTTCGAAAGACCTGAATAAAGAAGACAGCAGACCTATTTGTGATCCGTCTATGCTACCTAAATATGTATGTATATTTGCATTTGGGCATTTGAACGTGAGTATGTGTTTTTGTGACACACAGGTTAGTCCAAGTTTCTTCTCTTTATGCTTTTCATTTGGTAATTTTTGCAATTGCTTTGCTTAGCTCCATTATTCCGAACTACGTACATACACAAATACATATCTAGGTTTGTTAATTTGTGTGTTTTTAATCAATTAACATTAGACGGTTTCGTTTAAATATTTAAAACCTTTGTAGACCACGAGAACTGTCGCATTGAACTTTAAGCAAAACTCTGTTTCACCTAACGTTAATATCGCTTTTTTTGTTTGTGGGTTTAATGGAATATTTGTGAATGTATGTATTTGTCAATGGCCTAAAGAAAGAAACGACGAAAGATGCAGGCGGTTGGGGAAAGGGGCATGCAAAGAAGTTTTTTTTGTAGAATTTTGGTATCTAACCTCTTCAGCTCTGGCTTCCCCTACATCTCCACCTAAACTTAAATCCCTCCATTCCATCTGTCAGATCACGTTATGGTATCATTTTCTATTCTTCTTTTTCTGACTATTTAGCTTTCCCATTTTCCCTTCTTATTCCCATTACCATGTCCTTAGGAAATTCGGTTGTAAGCACTGGAATGACCTTGACTCATGTCTGGTCACGGACGGTCTGTCCGACAGCACTCCTCGCATGCTTCGACCTATTGTTTAATTGATATCAGAACGCCGATTCAGTTCCTTCATGTATTTTTTTGTGTGATAATATATGAATCTTTTACTACTATTTAGTTTGGGCATGTTAAAATAAGGAATACGATAAAAAGGATAAACGACCCATCTTAATTTATGCATATCTATTTGTATGCACTTCCGCTGCATTCTGTCTCGTCGTTTATTCACACATGTGTAAAGTTTGCTTCACGTTAGAGCTATGTTCGACTGCTAAAGTGTTTTACCAACGGATTTGCACCTGATATTGGCACTGCTATTAAAACCATAGTCATCCGTTTCTGCTGCATGTTGTACTATTCGGTACATGTTACAATTACAGCTTTTGCTGTTGTTTGTTATCCATTAAGTAAATGTCCGAGAGTAAACGCAAGTCCCTTATTATTATATGTGCGAGGGTGGTTTTATAAGTTTGCGACTGTGTGAAATTGAAGTCCAATAATTTGAGATTCAACAATTGAGTTCCGTTCTCGTCATGCAAGCACAAGTGATTCCGAAAGGTCAGATCACCCAAAAGAAATAGTCACGATAACATCCGAGAGAAAACCCCTGCGGGTTAGGGGTTTAGAATATGCCCGAGGTAGGTATACCGGTCGTAAGAGGCGACTAATATGCACAAAGGTAATGACGTGCAACTCACCTCTCATTACCCATCTTATCCTTTCTTACGGAAGGAGGGGTGACATGACCTAGAAGGTTCGACTGGTCATACCAAATCGCTACCACGACAGTCGGGCAGTACCGCAAGGGAGTACCGGAGCTTACCGGATTCATATCCGGCCAAGGACTGTCAGTTCGACAGCACTCCCCAAAACCTTCGGGGAGTGTTTTTGTCGTTACAACAACAACAACAACATAACATCCGAGCTAACACATCACATCTTATATACATTTTTGGACATGAAAAAAGGACTGCAGAGAAGCGTAAAAGCTCCAAAAGGTTGTTTTTTTTCGATGTTCAGCCGCAATCTGATCTAATGCCTAAGGCGTTCTGTTAACGTTGACGAAACATGAATGCATCAGATCAAGTCAGAAACCAAGCACCAATCAAGACACCAAAGAAGGTTAAAGTGGGTCTGCCCGCCAACAGGATTATGGTCACAATTTTATGGAATGCACGAGGTGTTATACTAATCGTTTACCTTAAAAAGGGTAACCGGAATATTGCTCAGAGCTTTCGGACAAACTCGATAATGATTTGAAACAGAAACGGCCACATTTGTGCACAAAATTTCGGCATACAATAAAATTGTAACTGTTCCACATTGTAGCAGACCTATTAAATATGATTAGTAATTAGTTATCAGTTAATTAGACGAACTTTTTAATTTATCAAAAAAAGTGTGTGGATTACTTTAGATTATTTTTTGGTATTTTTGGTTTATTGCGGTATTATTGATGTGTATATTTATGTGCTTCTACAACAGCACTGAAAATGAAAACTAATATAAAATAATCAAAAAAAAAACCAAAAATAATCAAGAGTAATAATAAGAACTTTTTTTTGGTTATTTTTGATTTTTTAATAATCGTAAAAAATCAGGACTTTTTTTGGATATTTTTTTAAATAATCGGAAAATAATCATAAAAATTCAAAGTAATGGCAATCAATCAGATTAGATTCTCCAGAAAATAATTAATCAAATTTGTAATCATTACGATTAGTAATCATTATTTAACAGGTCTGCATTGTAGATATTAAAAAAAATTATAAGGGGGATCATATTAAGTCAACAGAATTAAAAAAAATATTCAAGAAAAATGCATAGAACTGATCATATAAAATCAATAGAACTAAAATCACAGTTTTTAGAATTTTTGTCTGTATGTCTTTAGGTTTTTGCGAGCATAACTCAAAACTGCTGAATCGAATAAAAAAAGCTTGCGCCGTAGCATTACTGGGCATCTAACGAATCATCACTTATTTCGATAACTGCATCGAAGTTCGAAGTTATCGACGAATTGTGGACCAGTGTGACCCAAAGTGTCGAACGAAATTTGGGAATGAGCGACGCAATAAGAGTTGTGATAAAGTTCCTAATCTCCACTCGTTTCGGAATTATAATAATTTAACGGAGTCAGTCTGTTATCAGTTCTGAGACGCAGGGAAGCGTTGCCAGGCTTTCTAGTTAATAATAAAAAATTAATAAGGCATGTTCTCCAGACTGAATTCCGTCCGACTTGCTTTCTTCTTTAAAAACTGGAAGAAATCGGCGGTAAGAGATTTAGGTCAAATTAAGAGGTCACCAGTGAAACAGCTGCCAGGAAGGTCCAGGAAAGGACAAGCAACATCAAAGAAATGTTTGGAAAAAGTGTTTTCAAAACGGGACTTTTTAACAGTCAAGAAGCAGGAATGGTTTTAGGGACTGCCAAATTTCTATATTGAGTTGAAATGTTGCAAATGGTCAAAAGGTGCTTTCACACCACAGCAATAAGACTGCAATAATGACTTAAATGCGGGTATCGCGCGTATAAGCAACTAATACAGTTAGTAATTTCTAAAACAGCAAAGAGGGTTAGAATTAACGTTTGCACATTTAGAAGTGTGTAGTTGTGTACAACTAATTACTCTTAACTAGCCACATTGATTAACACATTGCATGACGCGCTGGACCTGTCAAACGCTCGCTTCTAGTAAACTACTTAGAACAGTCGTACCTTCCTCTCTGTCAAAAAGTGGGATTGGTGTCCAACGGACTCATAATTCAGTTTATAGATAAGTAGCATCCATAGCAGATATTTTATTTCTCTGCCCATTTCTCTTTACCCCTTTTTACACCTTCATATTAAGTCCCTTCTTGTTTGCCCGCTCATTTCCATATGAAATTTCGAAATCTTGCAAAGTCTTTTTAGGTAACTTCCCGTTAAGCTAGACATTTAAACTTCTAACCCGGTGACAATGCTTTATTTTATCAAAAAAATGTTGGCTAGGTGGCGCACGGTTCGATCTATTTTAAAAGTTCGTTTGCGCTGTTCGAGATAGATAAAAAACGAGGCGAATCTTGCAATCGATTTTTGAGTAACTTTCCGGTGAGCTAATTACTTTAAACTTGTCACATTGTTCAGAACCCGGTCACAATGCAATATTTGATTCAAAAAAATTCGCAAGGTTTCTCTGTACATATTTTGAAAATTCATTTGAAGTTGGAATTTTGCCATTGAAACTTAGCAAAATGTTTAGGACACTATGACCGCTAGGTGGCGCTAATCGAGGTAACTGAAAATTTATGAAAAATGGGGGAATCCTGCGATATACTTTTTAAGAAACTTCCTGGTAAGCTAGAGACTTGAAATTGGACACGTGATTCAGAACCTGGTGACAATGCAATATCTGTTGAAAAAACTTCGCTACGTTTGAAAATGCGTTTGAGACTGGAATTTTGGTATCGATTTTTAACTAACTTCCCCGTAACCAAGGGACTTGAAACTTAGCAGATAATTTAGGGTACGCTCGCAATAAAATTTGCAGAAATTGAAATTTTGAGATGTGACGCGCTGATCGTGATTGGTAAAAATCGGGGAGAATCTTGCGATCGATTTTTGAGTAACCTCCCGGTGAGCGAAAGACTTTAAACTTGACATATGACCACCAACGTATTCACTAATAACTGTTAATAGAATAGCATTTTGCCAACTGTGCTGCTGTGTTAGTCGTCCCCACTATTTTGCGTGAATTCGAATCTTTTGAGTGCGAAGTAAACTGTAAAATGTGTAATCAAAATTGCAAATGCCTTTTTGTAGGTAGGACCAAACATAGAAAATAAAAAGATGATCAAAAAACTTTTAAGACCACCTTTATATTTCTATCTCTATGGCGCGATATACAACAGGTATATCATCATAAACCTCCTAAGAGATTTTTGCGCCAAGCTTCTCTTCCAATTTGTGGTGTGCCGATTTGAATTTTCCCTACAGTTTTTTGCCGACTCCGAACGGCATCTACAAAGGAGACGCTCGGAGAGTTTGCCAAACCACTGCCGAGGGGCGACCCCGTTTTGAAAAACTTTTTTCAAATCACTTTTGATGTTACCTGTACCAGGGCTCGAACCATGGACCTTCGGTGTGGTAGGCCGGCAACACTACCTTCAAACCACGGTGTCGTCAAAAAACAGCGCCAAAGTTGTCTTTAAACAAAGACTTGGCGTTTGTGAGTTTTGCTTTTGAAATTTTAATTATTATTATCTAGAGTCGGTGACTGGTGACGTTATTTCCGTGTGAGTCTAAATTTGAAGGGAGAAGGGCCTTGTTCAGCTTGATTACGTGCACCCCGATTAGCATGTAGTCTTGCCAGAGTATGGCGTCATCATTGAGAATTTTGCACAGCTGGACCACCACCACCTTTTGGGGGTGTTTTGCTTAAAAGAGTTCAAAATTCGTCCTTGTTTTCTTCAAATAAATTTAACTGTTTCGGTTTCACAAATTCAATGGATTGAAATGGTACGTTTTAGCTTTCGGGTTCATTCCTCAGTTACACTACAACAAAAGCATCAAACTTTCTTAAGCTACAGAGTTTTATCTTCTCATTAGTCAGGGATGCATTACTTATTTGTGTATAACGATATGTTAGGTGATTGCAACGAGCCTTCTTAGGAACCTCACCCCCTGCCCTACTTCTGTCGCAAATGCTTCATACCTATCTTTGTTATGTTAAGTGAAACGATGAAGATACTCGCTCTGAAAATAGTTAGTGCGATCAAAGTAAAAGGCAGACCACGCTGAATTAAACCTTGGGCTTGCTTGCTTAACTGCCAATCACTTTGTTTATATTTTCTTATTTGCGGTGGGATACTTTGAAAAGTGTGGCCCTTATATTTATGCCGCATCTGAACATGCAAAGCCAGCTATCATATCCCCTTGAAATGCTAGCACTTTTGCTTCAAAAGAGGTATTTGATACAGAAGGGGGAGAGTTACTCCTTTCATATAAAACTTGAATTTGCCCTTGAGGATGTCATCCGCTCTTAACACCAAATGTTTATCTTACTTGTTTGGAAAAATGTTGACAAACTAGGAAAGCTTTTATGTGGAATAGTTTCGTCTTTTTACTTTTCATCGTATCAAAATCTACATCCTTCCAATATTAATGCATTCACTTTTACATGCATTTATAATTAGCTCTTCTCAGCATTAATATTTAAATCATCACACACACATCTTCAAACAAACATATACTGTAATTATAGTTTCGACCTTTTTCTTACAACGTTGTATATCTTACGTCACTGCGTTTGTCCCACCATAGCCAAATGCGGTTTTGTGGCAACATTTTCTTATCAAAAACTTTGCTGTTCCAGAATTTGATATATGCGGTAGACAAGAGTACAAAGAAGCAACAGAAACAAGAGTGATTTCAGTGATTTTACAGTTCATCTGCTTGGCTCATATGAAGGTAGTCGCGGCAAAGTAAAGAATACATGACGGCTTATTTTAAGACAGAGTTAACTGCTGCTGCAATATTCATTAAAAGTTGACAATGCACATAACCCAAATAAAGATACTCATACTGCTTACATATTTATATACATACACATACATAATTATCATGAAGAGAGGGACAAGTGGCTACAAAACGTTATGCAACATTGTACACCGAAAACTGTTTGCTATCGAGAAAACGACGCAAGCGGAAAATTTTAACTAAATCACTTAGCGTCGAGATGAATTTTATGGTTAACCGAGTAAACACTTGGCATTCTATTTAAGCTGCTTGCCCTGCCAGCAAGCTGGCCTTGTGCTCGTCCCTGTTGTGCTGATGTTTGTCTTAGTCGGCGTCCTCGTCGTTGTTGTAGCAACGCGGCACATTAGTGTTTTAACTTTGTCATGAATTTTAATATAAATTAACTAATTAGGTGAAATGGATTAGAAGAATATTTTCCACTTTCTAAAGGGCATTCACATAAATATGGCGAATTCTAGTAAGAAATGCACGAATACAACAAGGAAATGGCACTGTTCCTCCTTCGAGATATTTACGTCATGGCGTTGCATAAGCAATCTGTTCTTTTCATTTTACTAGAAATATTTTTGTGTGCATTTATAAAATGTATGCGGTTTCGGTCGTGGAACCACGATCAAAGATGAGATAAAATGGATATAAGGGTGTACTATTTTAGGCGATATTTAAAATTAGCTGATTATATCGCTTTACTATGACCAATATTGTTAATAATAGGTAATGGTGCAGGTGGTATCTTGACTTACCCAACGTATGAACGCCTAATACGTGGAGAGCCTCCCCACGAATAGGTAGGTACAACTGTTTAAATGCCCTCTTAAACAAATTCATCTAAAACAGTCTGTGTTTGGAGTTAGGTTTTTTATACTGAATGTTGGCCTTAGAGGACTTCGATTCAATCCGAACAATATTATCCGTACCTGAGCGATAAGTATCTTCTAGGCACTTACCATTTCCAGACAGCAGATATGTAAAAAATAATATAATAGGATTAGGTAGCAAAAAAAAATTTCGTTTGATACCCATATTTATATATTTCACCAATGTGTAAACAATTGCATATAGGTGGCAGCCCTTTTAAAATATCCGTAGTGGGAACACTTAAGTAGAATGGCTTCAAATGGAGGATATTTCCCACATACGTTCCAAAGTTCACCCAAATAGGGTAATGCTTTTTAAAAGTATGAACGGATATACAAAAGCATAGTCAAAAGTACCTTTCTTAGGTGGCAACTCTAGAATCTAACCATACTTAAAAATGTTTATTCATTTTAATATAGATGGAGTCCCTGTTAAAATATCCTGAGTGGCAGCACTTAAGTAGTGGGTCAAATCGGTGTCCCGACCCAACCTATTTGACAAACCTACCTAAAATTTGTTTTTGGTAAAATACGAATAAATTTATTAGGAATATTTGGCCACCCAAGAAGGTAACCCTACTTAAAAGATACGATGAAAAATAGCTTTCATTGATACCTATATCAGAATATCTCATGTGATTTGTTTTTAATTTCAAATTAGTGGCAAATCCGTAAAAACATTCCAAGTGCCAACACTTAAGTAGAAGATCTTAAATTGTAGCCGCTAACCTCTTATTAAATTTCTTAAAAATGTGCCGAGTCGAGATAATAGCTTCATGGAAAATTTTTATATAGCATAATAGGATTAGGTAGTGGCCCTAGATGGCAATCCTTAATGGAATTATTTTAGGTGCAATACTACGTAAGATACCTTTCGTTTGAAACCCAAATTATCATATCTCAGTTATTTAAATTTAATTTCTAATAGGTAGTAACTCCGCAGGAACAAATTTAACCAAAGTTGGTTGAGCCATTTCCAGGATAGTAATTGTAAATTTGAGTAACCAATTACCCGCACATCACTCAAAAACTTTTTATTATTTTTCTTTTTATTTAACAAGTTTGTCTTTGACTGCTGTTCGATGAAGAATACCTGGAAAGCTATTTCAAAACATGGTAATGAAAGGGCGTGACTATTTTCGAAATAGTGCTATAGCTTTGTTGTTTTTGGCCTATTTGTTAGAAAGAAAATGATATAAAAAACAAAAATGATAGTTTCAAAATTGTAATATGCAGCAATTTAACACAATCTCAAAATCGTGTTGCATTCTCCCAGGTAACCAGAGGGTGGAAATATTGTGGAAAAATTTGCTTGGAAAAAACTTAGCAACGATGCGCTCAGGCATAATCTCAAAAAAAAAAATAAATAAATATACAAGGTGCCGCAAAAGTAATCCTCCTATGAGAAGATGCTATAAATTTTGCGATTGGCCCCTAAAGTCAGTTCTGTTTTGACACTTCTGTAGTAAACACATGCGAAATACACGTTAATAAACAATGTTACGCTACACTGCTCCAGAACGCGGAATATTGCTGACTATTTATTTGACCAATAATCGGTCGGGGCCAAACGGTTACTGTGAATGGTGAGCGCTACAGAGCAATGATCAACGAGTTCTTTTTGCCGCAACTTGATGAATTGGGATTGGAAAACATGTGGTTCCAACAAGACGGTGCAAAAGCACACACTGCACGTGCCACAACCGATATGCTGAACATCGGAAGCTTACTTTTGCGCCACCTTGTATATATAATAGAGTAAACAGCCCTTAAATCCTAATTAGTTTCTTCGCTTCCTTTACAGTAGTTGAGCAAGTTGGTTTTATAAATATAAACTTAAGAAAGCAACATTTTCAGATGATATCTGTCATTGATTAACCGTTCTCCTCTTGGTTATAGCTTTTGCAACACCTCAGAAAGCTAGTAGGTATATCTACCCTTTTTAAGACACCTATCTTTCCATTTAAGAGAGTTTGTCTTGTTTATCAATAATCTTAGTTTCGGCTGCTTCGTCCCCTTTCTTATCGATAACAAGTCCTTTGGATAGCAGAAGCTTTTGAAATAATTTCCTAACGAAGGAACCGATTCTATTTCGTTTCGTTAGTTATTTAAATAATTTAGTTCGGGAAATTCACAAAACTTAACTATCAAAATGCAACCGTTCACTTTGAAACGAATCAAATTAACTAAATAAACTAATTTGAGTCATGCTGGAAATGGCTTTTTAACGTTATGTAATTCTTTTCGTTGACATTAATTAGCGTAAAGTTATTTTGATGATTGCCAAAACGACAGAAAACTGAATCATTTCAGCAGTAATTATAATTTTTTTCCGTAAACGATAATATTGATTTTACATTGCATCCTGGGTTATTGGTAATGGAAATTTGTTCGGCTCATTATTTTCTAAATTCTAATTTTATAAATGTTGTGTAGAAAACTACGACGGTAATATTTTGTCATGATGAAAAGCATTTGTCTACTCCGATAATGCGCTCGGACAGTTGTCAACGTTTGTCAGCCACTTCAACAGTATTTCTATTCCTAAAAGCGGTGCATTTACGCGTAAACAGTCAAATGAGTTGGAGTACCCAGCAAAAAATAGTGTGGTTACTTATAAGCAACGGGGAATACGGTGGCAGTAATTTTTTGATGGTCGTATCTTATCCTAATTTATCAAGGACAAAGAAAATAAGCAAACAATGATAACAAAAGTGATGTCATTAGGCTTTAACGGATATTAATTGAAAATTTCCGTACAAAACCGTTTTACTTTAAAATAAACAAAATTGGAGAAAAAATATACAAGTTATATTTTGCAGCTAGCTAACCAGAGAAAATATTTGTTTGCTTCTTCTTCTATTTAACATTTTGGTCTGAATATGCTAACTACATACAAATAGGTGCTATCTCATCAAACTTTATTGATTTAACCTGATTGAGTTACGAGTTATTCCATTCGAAAATAACAAAAGTTGTCTGCAGGTCGGTGGCTCGCCTAGCTCTCAAAAATGTATTTGTGGTCGAGTTTCCTTACAAAAATTTTACAAACACATATTTAAGAGCTACATTAAAAAAGTAGGCGTGGCACTCTATGGATCTCGCCTATTTTCGAAATAAACTGCTACCGTTATAAAATCGACATTGCCAACAAATTTTCTTACGAAAAATAAAATTTGTTCGATTTGTAGCATTAAAAGTTTAGTCCAATAATCCGATGTAAAAGGGAAGGGCCCTCACCCCGTTTTCGAAAATGTATATTTTTATATATGTAAGAAGAAAACATAGACAATTTGTAAGTGAAATATAATCGACATAAATTTCTTTTTTGCACGGATATTGTGTTGTTACTTCTATAATACAGGGTGGCTGATGAATTTTGCTACATTAAGAAACTCAAATAATTTTTTTTTTTCAATGTATGGAATTAATTTTTCTTTTATTCATGTTAAAGCTAATTAAATTTTATTAAATATAGCTTAATTAGTTTAAAAAATAATGGAATTTAAATGCCCCCCCCTGCTCGTCGATGCATGTGCGGCATCTTACCAAAAAGTTGTTCATTACTGCTTGGAGAGTTGAGACAGGAATAGCCGCAATTGTTTCTCGAATGGATTGCCTTAGTTCATTCAAATTTGTTGGTTTTGCTTTGAAGACTTCCTGTTTGCAATAACCCCACAAGAAGAAGTCAGGTGCAGTAAGGTCAGGCGACCTGGGTGGCCAACAGAATGTGGAGTTTCTGGATATCAGCTTATTGGGAAATTTTCGTCGCAATTCTGTCATAACAGGTTGGGCTATATGAGGAGCTGCACCATCTTGCTGAAACCACACAGAGTTGAAAAAAATTCTCATTCGGCGTAATTCTGGATAGAAAAACTCTCTCAACATGCTCAAGTAACGGTCTCCAGTAACCGTAACGGTGTGACCGTTTTCTTCGAAGAAGTAGGGCCCGACAATGCAGCGTGATGAAACTGCACACTACACTGTCACACGAAGTGGATGCAATTCCGTCTCATGGAGTATCTGTGGGTTGGAAGCACTCCATATTCGACAATTTTGTTTGTTTATGTTGCCGTTTAAATCGAAATGGGCCTCGTCAGACATGAAAAGACAGTTCAACATGTTTCCATCCTCTTCCACCATTTGAAGCATCTTCTGGCAAAATTCCAAGCGAATCGGCAAGTCTGCAGCGTTCAGTTTGTTGGCCATTTGAATTTTATATGGGAATAAGTCCAAATCTTTGTGCATAATTGACTGTAATGACTGTCTGCTTACACCCATTTGAGCAGATAAGCTTCTTGTCGAAACACGTGGATTGTTTTGTATGGCAGCAGCTACAGCAGCGATTGTTTCCTCCGTTCGAACTGAAGGGTTGCAATGGTAAGGTCTTCTGTTGACTGTCCCATGCTCGGCAAAATTGTTTACAAGTCTTATTATGGTCCATCTGCTCGGAGGATTGCCGCCAAACGTGCGCCTATACTCTCTTTGAACCGAAACTACGGACTCCAGTGCGTGATAGCGGCGGACAATCCAAATTCTTGTTTCAGTGTCCCAGTTATCCATTTTTGTTAAATGTAAAAGTCAATCTGCAAAATAAAAAAAAAAATTAACCAGATTCATTAAATAGAAAAAAAGTTATTTAATTTTTTTTTGGTAGCGGCTTTCATTAGCCACCCTGTATTTTGAAATTCTTCCAAATAAAAATGAGCTTCGGTGAAGGACCGATTTCGTCCATTTTTCTTTGGCACATTCCTTGTAATAAGGGTAATTTGTGATAAAATATTTGTCATGCTATCTTAATGATTTTCAATTTATGGTTAATAAAATTATATATAAGATTTACTTAATCAAAAGTAGGCAGTGCCACTCCCATTTTCAAAAATTTACAAAAAATTAGTTACAGACGGATGAACGGACGCACAGGTGGACTTTGATTAATCAATTAATTAATATCTGTCTCGATTCGCTTGTGCCATTCAAAAGGTTGGTAAGCGCATTTCATAGCTTCATGCGACATGTTGTTGTTGTTATTAACAGTGTTTCGCCCTGCCTTATGGGCACGATCACTCTGAGAATCGTCATCAAGCTCTTCTAACGGGAGTCCAAGGAAACGCGCAGTTTCAACAGGGTTGTATCAGAAATATATTGGTGTTAGAAGGGTAGGTTCAATGGAACAGGAAAAGAGATGTTCAGTATCATGAGGGGACATACTACATGTAGGCTACGTATTTGCTATGGTGGGGTTCTTTCTAGATAGGTAAGAGTTTAGCCATAACATGACTATAGTCTCCCTCGGAAGAATGCGCTCCTCATCAGCTATTTCAGGTGGTTTGATGTCAATTCCAGGGTGCACAGGCCGAGATCTGAGGGATTGGTCTAACGACTCGGTATGGAGGTCATTTAGAGCCCGCCTATGACGGAACAAACGAAAAGTGCTTACGGAGATGTTTCCTGATGTCTCTAGGGGGCGGAGCTTCAGCCAATAGATGACGGTGTGGATGACTGGGTTGGTGGCAGTTCAGTAAAAACTGTCTGCTCAACAATTCCGAATGCTCGTGAACATTGAGGAGGTGAGATCCGAATGACATAACCCGACGGGATGATTTACCAGGTCTGATGGCGGTGTTTTGGCAGACTTGTAACTTTCTCCAGTTGGTGTCGGCGAGATTGTGCGACCATATGGGCGCAGTGTAATCAATAACCGGTCGGCCAATAGCCTTATAAGTGATTTATTTTGTTGTGTTGATCTTCCGACAGGGTAGTAAGCTGATTTTTGTTGGAACGATTTTCCGTCATCCCTTGTCAAGTTTGGTTTTGTGACAAACCGGTTTCGGCGTTCTGCCATTTTCAATGCCTAGTTTCGTTAGAACGTTAGAACGAAACTAGGCATTGAAAATGGCAGAACGCCGAAACCGGTTTGTCACAAAACCAAACTTGACAAGGGATGACGGAAAATCGTTCCAACAAAAATCAGCCTTATAAGTGGCTATCAACGTTTCTTTATCTTTTCCCCAAGTACTGCCGGCCAGCGATTTGAGGATCTTACCTTTGAGGCTATTACGGTGGCACGGCTAGCGAAGGTGAGGCTGTTGTCGAACGCCACACCCAGGATTTTGGGGCGGTTGACAGTAGAAAGAGGTACTCAATCTACGGGTATGTTTAATTCCTTCCCCACCTGCGCTGACTGACACTATGCTTGATTACAACATATACTTCGGTTTGCTCTCGTTAACAACCAAACCCATGGGTTTCGCGTAGCAGTAATAAGTATAAAAAACGGCCTTACATTGCTTCCCAAGTCTGCCGCGGTGAAAATTATTTTCCAGCACCATCAAAATTTTTCCTTTGGAAAAAGATGCAGACTTTCAGGCATCACACCTAGCTGGAAAAACAAATTTCAACTCAAAATAAACCTCTCCGCACAAAAGAAGCAACTGTTTATTCATATTTTTATACATTGGTGGTTGGCAGGGAGCAGTATGCCTATCCCAGTAGGACGCCGAAGCTGTCAATCATTAATACTTTCAACCCTACTTTTCATTTGCGGAGCATAACAAGTTCCATGACTATTCCCCATGACTAACGCACGGCGATGGCCGCCTTCGAATGAGTGACTTTCGCTATAAAAAACAGCAATGAAGAAAAATCGTTCGTAATCGATCGTGGGTACATGCTTACATAGGTGCTTTTTTCATCTGGTAGTTATGATAGAAGGGGTAGGTAGAGAGAAGGTATAATTGGAAATTTATGAACCAGCTCAGTATATGACTGCTTCATTGCTGAAAAAAGCATGAGATTTCATTTCATAACTGAATTTCATGTAATAGTTAGCAGCTTTGCTTTTTTTTTGTATAGAATATTTGTATATGTTTATATATTTTAATTACATTTAAACTTAAGGTTAATGCATAGTTTTCTTAAACTAAAAATGTCTACATAGCAGTTTTTGTAGCGGCACTTTTCACGATCATAACTTTTGCTTTCGTTGCTCGCACTTGCCACTAAGATGCTCAATTCGCAGCTGCTTACTGCCTTCATTTGTTATCTGGTAACTTCGGCTGGAATTTTGTGCTCAAAGTTTTGATGACCTGGCAATGCATTTTTCAAATACTTACGATCAATCTCACAAAATCATATATTCTGGTATGAATAACATTCGCAGGACCTAACAAAAATTCCTAGTGGGATGCTCTTGCCTTGCGCTAGTAGTTGTA